>CM060901.1:1132729633-1133979633 GCA_030737815.1 Allium fistulosum
CATACCAACGCTTGGTCAACCGGATGTTCGCCAACCAGATCGGGAAGACCATGGAAGTTTACGTGGATGACATGCTAGTGAAATCTTGATTCTCCACAGATCACATCAAAGATTTAAGTTCGATGTTCTGCATCCTTCAGGAATATGGAATGAAGCTCAACCCGCTCAAGTGTCACTTCGGCGTCGCGTCTGGAAAGTTCCTTGGGTTTATTGTCAATGCTCGAGGGATAGAAGCAAATCCTGAGAAGATCTGGGCTATAAGAAATTTGCAAACCCCTAGAACCATAAAGCAAGTCTAGAGTCTCAACGGAAAGGTCGCAGCATTGAGCAGGTTCATTTCAAAGTCCACCGACAAATGCATTCCTTTCTTCGATCTGATCCGAAAGGGAAAATGAAACTTTGAATGGACCACGGAGTGTGAAGGCGCATTCCGATCACTAGTTCAACATCTTTCCACGCCTCCGATCTTGTCAAAACCAGTAGACCACGAGCAACTGTACCTCTATCTGGCAGTATCAGAGCATGCGATCAGTGCCGCTTTAGTTCGGGAGGAAGACAAAGTGCAGAAACCGGTCTACTATGTTAGTAAGCGGTTGACAGGAGCTGAAAGAAACTATCCGAGACTGGAGAAACTGGCCTATTGTTTGGTCATTACCTCAAGAAAGCTCCGCCCTTACTTCCAAGCTCATCCTCTTACTGTGTACACCGATCAGCCGTTACGACAGTTCCTCACGCGGCCTGAGACATCTGGTAGGTTACTCAAGTGGAACATTGAGCTAAGCTAGTTTGATATCACATACGCTCCGTGGAGAGCCATTCAAGGGCAAGTCCTGGCAGATTTCATAGCTGAATTTACCGTTCCAGAAGACTTGCCCGAGACCAGTGAATCCCCCGAATATATCTGGAAGCTGTATATTGACGGTGCGTCAAACGACCGGTGTTCGGGCGCTGGGGTTGTACTTGAGACTCCCGAAGGCCGATCTATATGTTACGCTTTGAAGTTCGACTTTCACGCAACTAATAATAAGGCTGAATATGAAGCACTCTTGACTGGACTAAAATTTGCCAGAGATTTGAGGATTATCGCTGTCGAAATTTATTGTGATTCACAGTTAGTTGTGTGTCAAGTACGGGGAGAGTATCAAGCAAGAGATCGGAGGCTGGCTGCTTACTTGGCCCAAGTTCAGGAAGTACTGGATCAGTTTGACTACTATGCCATTTATTATATACCTAGAGAACGCAATCAAAAAGCTGATTTGTTAGCGAAGTTAGCCAGCACAGGTGAAGCACAACACATGGGACTTGTCCCCGTCGAAACTCTGTCCTGTCCAAGCATCGATCAAATGGAGACGAATTTCGTATTTGAAACCGCTCCCAGCAGAGAATCGTGGATGACTCCATATCGAGACTACATCGAAAATGGGATGTTGCCTGAGCATAGAAACGAGAGAAGACGAATTCTACGAAAAGCTTCACGATTGGTCATTCAGAACGGAGTCATGTACAAAAGAGGTTATTCTGTTCCCCTCCTCCAATGTATCGCGCACGATGAAATCAAACGAGTGTTACATGATGTACACGAAGGAGCATGTGGCGATCACACCGGGGGGCAAGCTCTTGCTAAGAAGATACTCCGATATGGGTACTACTGGCCGACAGTGAACCGAGATGCAGCGAACTATGCCAGAAAATGCGATAGATGTCATAAACATGCCCGAATTCCAAGAGCCCCGCCTACCGAGATAACACAAATGGTCAGCCCTTGGCCATTCGCAATGTGGGGGATCGATATCATTGGCGCTTTACCTCTGGAAAAGGGTGGTGCGAAGTATGCCATCGTCGCCGTTGACTACTTTACAAAGTGGGCTGAGGCTGAAGCCCTTGCAACCATTACAACAAAGAAAGTGATAAATTTTGTGGTTCGCAACATCATCTGTCGATTTGGACTCCCGCATACCATCATTACCGATAACGGAGCCCAATTCGAGAGCGCGGAATTCAAGAATTTCTGTCAACGGTTTTATATTCATAAAAAGTTCTCGGCAGTTGCACATCCTCAGGCAAATGGCCAAGTCGAAGCTGTCAATAAAGTTATAAAATCCATCCTAAAGAAACGACTGGAAAAGGCCGGGGGCAAATGGGTTGATGAACTTCCTATGGCATTATGAGCCTATCGAACGACTCACAAAACCGCAACCGGACACACCCCGTTTTCCCTATCCTACGGCTCAGAGGCCGTTATTCCGGTCGAGACGGAAGTGTTTTCCCATCGCGTGACTTACTACGATCCGAAGATGAACGCTATACTGCTAGCTGAATCTTTGGATCTATTGGATGAGAAATGGGAAGAGGTTGACCTGAGGGCAGCCGCATATCGGAGTCGGGTCGCCCGATTGTACAATACCAAAGTTCGACCTCGAACCTTTGAACTCGGCGACCTCGTTCTCAAGAGAATCTATCCAGTTCCTTCACACATGAAACCAAACTGGGAAGGACCATATGTGATTACACGAAAACTCGGAGATGGCACATTCAAGCTATCAACCGTTGACGGTCTTGATTTGCCAAGGGCCTGGAACAGCGAGAGTCTTCGTCGCTATTACACATGACAGGCTTTATTTATTTCATTATATCTTTCCATTTAGCAATTTGTTTCTGCATTTCGAAATTTGAATTTTGTAATAAGGCAACTGACTTTGCCGCATTTTCTTATTTCAGCAATAAAATGCCATCTCTTCGAGCCAGAGCTATGATTCATTAAATACGATATACGACATCACGATGCACGAAGAGCTAAATCCCATCACGCAATGGGACTTATTCAAATGGAGAGTGGCTGTGATACGACCAGCCACTCGTTAAGTGAAACCCGAGCTCGGGGGCAAGCCATTACACCAATATTGATAGGATTGACACACGACAATCCTACATTCAACTCCGTATTCCCAGAGTGCGATGCGGAGTATAAACATTCGACTCTGTATTCCCAGAGTGCGAAGCGGAGTATAAACATTCGACTCCGTATTCCCAGAGTGCGAAGCGGAGTATAAACATTCAACTCCGTATTCCCAGAGTGCGAAGCGGAGTATAAACATTCGACTCTGTATTCCCAGAGTGCGAAGCGGAGTATAAACATTCGACTCCGTATTCCTAGAGTGCGAAGCGGAGTATAAATATTCAACTCCGTATTCCCATAGTGCGAAGCGGAGTATAAACAATCAACTCCGTATTCCTAGAGTGCGAAGCGGAGTATAAACATTCAACTTCGTATTCCCAGAGTGCGAGGCGGAGTATGTCATATCAGCTCCAAGCTCTCGGAGTGCGAGTCAGAATATGAACACTAACTCCAAACCCCCAAGATACGGGTTGGAGTACCAACAGCAATCTTAAGTTCCCAGAGTGTGAACAACCGCTTACGAGATGACTTGTATCCCCAGAGTGTGGATGAAATGATTCATAAGGAAACAAGTGTGGTTCGACCGCTCGGCCCTCACTCAGATCGAATCACAAGCCGATCATCATAACTTAACCCTAGAACCTGGGGGCAGGTACAAGTGTTGATCACTACCCGAAACTGTATGATGTTCATCTCCGATTCAATCTCCGATCACAAGTCAAGTTCGAGATTTCTAGACTTGGCAGACAAAACAAGCTATGCTTAAATGTTAAAATAATGCAAGTACACCGGACTGAAGTTCGAACGCTGCAACATTTAAGCATAGAGGGAATTTAAGTTGAAACGAGAAGACAAAACTTTATTTCAACTAATCAAAAGCAATGGTTCATACACGAGCCTTTCCAAAAAATTCCTACTAGCAGGGGCCGAACCCGCATCTAAACACGGCCTACAAAAAGAAAAAGATAACAAAATTCCTGACTACAAAAGGGAAAAACATGCATAAAAAAGTCTATCTAATCTTTCTGCTTCCTCAGCTTCTTCTTCCTCGAGGAACCACCAATGATCTTTCATTTAGGGCCTCTCTCCTTGGACGGGCTTCCCTCGGACGATGGCATGATGTCGACATCATCCTCCAAGCTAGAACCGATGGGGATGCTTCCCGCAGGAGGAGTTGGAGGAACATGATCTACTGCCGGGGGCGGGACTGGTACACTAACATCAACGAGCGTGCCCCCGGGAGATACAATCAAAAGAGGAGTAGGGCCCTGCGCCACTACTCCGCCATCTAAGTTGCCACCGCGCGCTGCCACCGCGCGCTGCCGCCGCCATCTCGGCATTAATCTCAGCCAGCATCGTTGCCTCTCGTTGTGCTCGGGCCTCACTATGTGCCGCAACGGTCTGAGCTGAGACATCAGAAGCAGATGAGAATCCACCCAGGACGAACGATAAGTCTGCAAAAGGATCACTCTGTCGACCGAGGAGCTCATTTATCATTTGTTCATCTAAGGAAAGTGAGCTCCCCTGAGTTACCTCGACCGGCGCAACTGCCACAACAGAAGTCGCCTCAGAAATGATGGCCTCCGGCACTTGGCATGATTCCTGGGCTACAGGAGGCGCCGCTGGTGCAACTCCAATCACTGAACAAAGAAAGGAAACGTTTGTTAGTATACACTTCTATACGCATTCTTCAACCCAAATGTACAAGGGATTAGTTCAGAGTACCTTCCTCGGTTTGGGTCAGGGTCGTTTGAACGGCTTCAGAAGAATGCTCCTTGATAGGAGACAAATGTGGTCGGTCTAGATCATAAGCCGGTATAGGATGGGAGACAATCATTGGAGTTAGCTCAGATTGAGATGACACGACAATCTTGGAACTCGCAATATGGTGCTCAGCATCGGAGCTTTCTCCAACTTCCTGGGACTGGGCGCCAAGCCTCTCCTTTTCGTGAGAAATCACGGAGCCATGGAGAACCTTCTTTTCGTCATCATTAAGTATGCGGTTCTCCAGCTCGAATTCGTCGATGGCTTCATCAGGGTGCCCAGTTTTTTCCTCCTCAACCAGTTGGTTCCAGGCGTTGTAGAGATGCGTTGGGTAATCATCGAGCCATGTCAGATCTCGATGCCTTAGCACGTTGGCATTATAAGTGACAAGTAGCTCTTCTATCTCAGCCTCAATCCTGGCCTCCGCTTGCCGTACTTTCTCCTCAACCCCAGCTTCAGCTTCACGGACTTTTTCCATGGCCACTTCTTTCTCCTTCCGAAGCACCACCGCCTGATCGCAGGCCTCCTGCGCAGAGACATTAGCTTCATCTTTCTCCTTTGCCATTTCAGAGAACTTTGATTTTAGCTCATTAAGCTCCTTGAGAGCGGCGTCTCTTTCGGCGGTAATGGTGGTGTTCCTGTGACCCATGTCCTCGATTGCGGTATACTGTTCTTGTTTCATCCTGGTCATGGCCAAGTTTACCTCATCGACCTTTTTAAGAGCTTCCATTTCAGACTTACGGGGAAGACTCGGCCTTAGTGTTGTGCACTTTCATGATTCGGTCTTTGCGACCCAGCTCCTTCTCTAACTTTTCGATGACAACACCCCGATCGAATGCTACTTTGGATGCTTTCCTCGCGGCCCTTGCCCACTCCTTGTACTGAAAGAATATGTCTGCGACATAATCATGAATGGTAGTTTCAGCTGTTGGCGGAATTCTTCTCAAGTGTGGAGGAAAGACATAACCGTCAAAGCAGATATCAGGGAATTCCTTCCTCATCTGTGCCAGTTTAAACGCTCCTTCACTGGTCGAATCAGTCGCGACCGGTGTGGAAGTTGAGGAGGTGGTTATTTCAGTCCCGCGAGGAGGATCGGACCTCGGAGCTTGAGAAGGCGGCTTGGGCCGTGAAACTTCAGGAGGACGGGCAACTACTACCGCGGGCGGTACGAAAGTCCTGGGAGAAGGAGAGCGAGATCGGGATCGGTGCACGTATCCCCTGTCTTTGTCGGATTTCTCTTGACCAGAGTGCCCTGAGTCATAATCTCTCTCTCCCTCTCTCCTACGTGGCTCGTAGTAACGGCGTTTGTTACGCAGACTGCCCAACACGGTACCTCGTCCAGACATCGTACCTGAAAATTAAAACAAGGAGAGTTAACAACCATTCATGATATGCGGTTTACAGTTAGAAAACTGTGTTGTGCCGTGAAGAGTGTATGGATGTGTAACCCCCCGGACCAACCAGAAGTGTCAATCGCACTAGTAGGAAGAGGCTCGCTAACGTCGAGGGTATGTTGTAGTTCATCCAATTCATCGTCATGCTGTGCGGACGCAAGGTCCGGAATTGGAAGGTCAGCAAGCCCTTCGAATTGATTTTCGACTTGCGGGGAGGACGCTTTCGAGATTTTAACTCCTGAAGGAGGGCGGTTTAGGACCACAGACTTTCGTCTCCCAGGCTTAGGCTGCTTAAAGGCCGCTGCCTTGACTTTCCTTCTTTCATCAGAATCTGGAGTTGCATCAGCGGGCTCAGCCAACGGCTCCTCATCTGTATGAGTTCTTTCGGAATCAGGTTCCTCGATTACGACAACTTTGGGCTTCCTCCGCTTGACTTTTTCTCTGGCGACGGTCTTTAATGCGCCATCAAGCCTTATGCTCTGTCTTCGCCCAATCAACCCGAGAATTCTGAGATTTCGGTCCGTCAATAGCAATTCAATATTCCTTTCTTCGCTTGGGATTTCTTGAAGGACCCGGACTATCTCTTTATAGTAACCGCCTTCAGGTCGCTGGATTATTGCTAAAAGAAAAGAAATAGGAAATATGAATTTAATTTCATTCAGAAATTGCCCTGTCAACTACTTCGGAAAGAGATAATACTCACGTCTGAACAGCCATCTTCTGGAAAACCCCGGAGGACATCGAACGTAGAACCACTCCGACTTGAAGTAGCTCAGCCTAGTCCACGACCCTGTGGCCACTTGGCAGTTTTTTACAGACTCCAAGAAAGTAAAAGATGAGTTGTCGGTTCGGCTTTTGAAGTTGAACAGGTATCTTATCTCGGTCATACAGGGAGGTCGATAGAGGTACTCCATGAAAACGATGAACAAGTTGTTGAGTGAAGCATATCCATTCAGATGTAACTGAGACGGAGCAATCTCCAGATAAGCCAACACTTCTCTTATTTAGTCGTTGAATGGAGGAAGTGTCCCGGCTGTGCATGCATGTCGGTTAAAAGCGGTATATCCCTCCGGGGGATTATGCCGTCTGTCGTCCAGACTCGGTAATAATACGTCGTTTAGCGATAGGCCATGCCTTAAGCATATTCTCCCTAGCATATCTTCGGAGATATTGGACGGAACAGAGTCCGGTGGACTATTTATGAAAGATGCGTCAGGTAGCTCGTCCGGGGCCGGACCGATGACTTCGGCCTCGATGTCCGGTATTACAAGTCTGGGAGGGGTTAGATTCTGAGTTTCTTGCTACTGCGAACTTGATGGTTCCATAACTAGCTAACTCACGAGAAACCATCATCAGATGATAAAAAGCCCGTGCATTCCCTAGTGTAGAGTGGATGAATATGTTGTGCAGTGCAAGTGTTATGCATAACTTGAACAGATAAATTTCAACGAGATAAGTTTAAGTGTGTGAACAACAAAACTCTGAGAGTCAGATTGGGCATGACCATCATTGCTGACCGTCATAACCGCGCCATCCAGATACCAGCGATCGATTCAAGATTAAAGAGTTCGTTATACTTTTTCCGTTAAATAGTAGTTCCATCAACGAGCTTCGAAAGTCAGTCAAATATGCAGTTCTGTGACCAAGTTCAATTATGCAAGGCAGAAGCTCGTCGGAATCAAATGTTCAAATATTCAGAAATTCTCTAAGTTCGTCAAAATTTAGGTCGAGAATCGATCGCTGCACTTTGTTTTCGTATCGAGTCAGGGGGATCATGCTGTTCAGCCTGGCCACGTTTGAATCGATGCATTCGTATCGATCATATTGGGATAGGAATGTTTCGTATCGATCAGGCTGGAGGGAGAGTGCTTCATACCGATCAAGTTCGGGCTGATACGTTCGTATCGATCAGGCTGGAGTGAGGATGCTTCGTAGCGATCGAGTTCGAATCGATACATGTCGTATCGATCGAAGGCGAGCCAATTCGCATCTATCAGGTTCGACAATTTCGCATCGATCTGAAAATAATGGCTTCACGCCTATCGCCGCTTTCGTCTCCATAACGATACGAACGTATGCCGTCCATATCGATTCGAACACTCCCGATCCAGGCCGATACGAAATGAGGTAAGATTGATTTCCTTCGTGCCTCCTTCTTCCCCAAAAGGATCTCAACTCCATGGCCACGCTATATCCCCCAATCTCATTTTTTCCTCGTCCAGATCTCAGATTCATCACAACTGGTCGTGAAAGCAAGAAGAACAATTGAGATCTCGAGTTTCGTCATTATTTACATGATTATATCCATTAATTACCTGATTTTTGCGATTACGCACAGAGGATCGAAGGTTTGGTTCGATTCGAAAGCTCGCAGTTGTATCTCTCAGTCTATCGATACGAAGGTAGAAAAAGAGAACAGAGAGTGACAGTAAAAAGTAGAAAGGTAAAAAAGTGAGAATGGGCTAAGTCCCAGGTATTTATATGAAGCGTAGAGGAAGCTTGGGCCGTTTCGTCTCCCAGTCATTTTGACCGGTCACAACCAGTCAAGCAAATGCTGATTTTGAATCCAAGGGACTCTGCCTCCATTGAAGCCAAATCAACAACGGGATCCATCGATACGAGGCGTTGTGATACTGATCGATTCGAAAATAACAATTTTGCAACCATCGACTCACGAACAATGCAGATCTATCGATGTGAACATCGATTTCGTACCCATCAAACACATCGATGCGAACGATCGTTTCGTGTCCACCAATAAAGACCTGTATCGCTAGGAAAAAACTATTTCTAAACCTTCTATGTCAATTCAGGAGAGGATCGACATGGAGGTGTTGCTCGAAAACAATCATCAGACGTTGTGTCAACTTGAATTTCAAATCGGTCCAGGAGAGGATCGATACGAAATTCAATATTCAGCAAAACTGACAACGACCCACGAGTTTGCAACGTTCCACTAATCATTATCACACAACAGTCAATTACAGTAATACAGAGTACAACTTTCAAATTTTTCGGAGAGAACCTGCAGCTTTTCAAAGCACATCATGTTTTCACAAGACATACTTTGGGGGGCAAATGTTATCCCGCCTTTTGGCAAGGCCAGGACACCAAGGAGTTGATTGGATTCCAAATATCGCTTGCCATGGATATCGCCGAATTTTATCCCAGTCCGGATCAAGCAACAAATTGATGAGACACGACTAGGAAAGCAAAGCGGACCAACGTTCCAAGTTTCAAGTCAATCCGAGTTCATATGCTCAAGTTATGATGGATACAAGTTAGAGGGAAAAGCATGTTTTCGTATCCATCATCGATGTTCATTCCGTATCCATCAGGGAACGTCACTTCGTCTCGATGGAGGAAGCTGTGTTTCGAATCCATCGAATTTGTATCGATCGGTTTCGTGTCCATCGATAGCTAAGTGCAACTCGTAATCGATTGGCCAAGTGTCTTATTCGTATCCATCGGAGAGCCTTATTTTGTATCCATCCAGCCCATGTCCATCATCCACTTTGCCTCAGCAAGTCACTGGGGCTTCGTAACGATCAGGTTGGCAACGTTCGAACCCATCGAGTTCGCATCGATCAGATTCGTATCCGATAACGGCTGACGTGTCTCGCAACCATCAGTCATTGTCTACTTCGTGTCCATCGGGCTACTGTCCTTCGCATCCATCAGAAGACTTCACTTCGAATCCATGCCCAGTGACTTATTCGTATCCAACGAGTCAACCAACCAGGATGACGTGTAATCCATCGAAGCAAACAAGGCAAGATCCATGGAGTCGAAGCGGTCAATAAGGAGTGAATACCGGATCGAAACGAAGTACGCGCGCCACACCATCTCAGGAGCACGTGCAGTGATCGATACGCGGGATCGATTCGAAACCATGGAGACGAGCCAGACAGCCTTCGAGAAATCTCACTTCGTATCGACCATATCTCTTGATCTACTGATCCAAATCCAATGAAATTTTCAGGGAAGCTTGCATACACACTGAAGAATGTCTCCACCAAATTTCAGCTTAATTGAACGTCATCTTGATCGATACGAAACGGATCCGTATCGATCACAGATCGAGGCGAAACTTTCTGGAAACGGTCGCGTGGGTCCCCTCATGTGCCAGACCAAGTCTCCCGAAGTTTGAACGAGATATGGGCCTCCTATGCCTATAAATAGGGCCCCAGAGCATGCAGAAAAGGGGGCTTTTTTATTCTGAAGCATCTAGAATCTGCCGGATCAAGACTTGCATCATATCTTTGCTGTCAATTTCGAATTCTATTCTGTAATCCGCCGTTGTTTGCTGTAATCGCTTGTAATCATTGAAAGAGAATCAATAAAATCATCAAAACTTCATAGTGGACGTAGGCTGCACGCCGAACCACTCTAAATCGCTTGTTTTTGCATTTCACATTTATGTTTGTTGGAGTTTTTGGTAGATAATCTCTGTTTTATGTTTATATTCTTCATTTTATCTCTTCAAATAACTCCCGAAGAGTGTTGTGCCCATTTTTGGTACAAACATACATAAACCAAAAGATTTTGAATTAAAGTTAACATATTTTTGATTTTCAATTTTAAATTTAAATTCATCTTGAATTATTTTAAATTTGAAAATTTCAAACGTCAATAACTTTTCCGTTTGAGCTCCGATTACAAAACTCTATATATGAAAGTTGATCAGAAAATCACCATGAACGCAATGGCGTAACTTTCATGGCTAAAAAATTCTAACATATATGAAATTTTCATTTTTAGCCATATTATTAATTAATTTTTATTAATTTTTGCGAGGTGTAACATCGCCTTAGTATCCCAATTAACGGGCAGTGTCTCACACCAAGGGCCCGGGATGTCAGCTAAAATTTATGGGTCATATTCTTCTCACTTTGGTAACTTCACAGCATCACTCAACTTATCAAGGTCAACTTATTGCCACTCTCTAAGCTCCTCAAATGTGACAACGTCATCATATCCCATTTTGACGTCAGTGATCGCCCCATCCATGTTCTCCCAAAATTTGTTTGGGAGTAGTAACGCTTCGCCTTAGCCGCATTTTGTGCAAATTTTCTTATTGGGGTAGTCCACTCCATAACTATTGTTTATGCTTCTCTCATTAGCTCGACTCGGTGGAGGTTTGCATTAGTTCTCTCATTAGCCGATCAACAACATCACTTAACGTCCCGTAGCTGGTGCCTATAACGTCAATAGAAGCTCCTGTTAATGGGAAATTTAAGCAAAGGAATAGAAAGGGAAAGGGTTGAAGGAAAACGAGCAGCAAGGACTTACTAGGGTATGGAACTCGAGGTGCTGAAGCTGAGGGTTGACCCCATAGGGGACAAAGAAGTACTTGCCCATCCAGCTCGAGGCAGCCTTCCTCAAGACTCCCATAAAAATTATAGGCTTTTTGCTAGCCTAAAAAAGGAAGTAGGTACCTACTAGTTAACTGGGGTCCTTCTACAAGTAGAAGACCATGCTAACTTGTTCAACAATTGGCTCCAAAAGATAAAGCTTAGTGCAGGCAACATAAAGCCCTCATAGAAACTGGTGGCTATTGGGTTTAAGCTAACCAGGGGCAAGATTGTAGGCGTTCATAATCGTAACACGCCACCTCTATACCCATACTACGAAAGAGAATTACTAGGTAAGCCTACCTGGTAATACAAAGAATGAGGCTTGTTAGGAGTGACCATACGTGAATATTCTCTTGGGCTAGCATCGGTACATATCCCACCTCAGAATATATCAACAATATACATACTCGGTATTGGCACAATGCAATAAACATGTGGGCTTACCAAGACAGAAGAATATAAACCACATACAAAATGAATATACAGTCATAGATTGCAATAGAAAAATGTAATATATAACAAACTTATAGCAACTGTAACAATGTCTTACTACGACAATACATATACCAAGTAAAGTTCAAAATATACGACTCATAGCCAACTCATCAAAATCAAATACATCCAAAGGAAAATATACATAGTTATCAACTCAAAACATGATACTATATGTGTATGTGTGTATACTGTCTCCTCTAAAGCCCAATCATCCAAAATAGCTAATGTCCTTGTAACTTAAAATTCTCGGACTAACCCAAGTATTATATAAATATTAAATGGGTCAGACTATATATAAATCCCAATGTGAGTATATAGCAATAAGCATAGTAGATGATAGCAAAGCAAGAACATGGCATAACATAATATACAACATAACACCATAATAATATACCAAGCCACTCATCTCAATAATCACCCATGAAGTACTTGTAAGCAAATAAGAATCAAAACATCTATAAATTGGGCAAACTCGTCGAAATATCAAAATGTCATGGACAAGCACACAGTAGGTCCATGAAAGCCGCAAATAAACAATTGAATCACGAATCATACCAAATACAAATATTAATAACTAAAAGATTGATATTGGCTTACAGTCCTAATGAAAGTGATGACTTTCAACTGTCAAGCCCTAAAAGATAAACCAAGAGATGTAGAATCCCAAATAAATAATCAAAGCATCAAATCTCGATTTACAACCCTAATAGGAGTAATAACTTCGAACTGTTAAGCCATAAAAGACAAATCACATAATGTGGAACCCAAATAGCAGCAAAATCCATACAAAATACAAAAATCAGTATTCAAGAATACTATCTCGATTTACGGTCCTGATGGAAGTAAATACTTCCAAATGTTAGTCCTTGGAGATAGCATACAAATCCCAATCAAAGCACAACTCATACAAAATATCGAAAGTGTAACGACTCGCCATTTTGGACCATTCGCATCCATTATAAGTGTATAGGTAAACACTCATGCCGGAGTTGAATTGCTCAAAATACCGCGTTGTTAATTTAAATTGGCAAAACTGAACATATACAATAAATAAAATAATCACAGATCACAGACACAGAGTAATAAGTGCAGCGGAAATAAAAGAGATAGTAGTTCATGAAGCTACCATATGAATATATAAGATACATCAGAGTTAAACCAGATACAACGGAAGAGTAATATGATACATCAAATACAAATCAGAATACATCACTGGAATCATCGAATGCTGAAATAGAATAGATGGCTGGATCTTCAAGCAAAGCTCCAACTTCAAAGGTGAGTCTCGAGTACTGGTACACTCAGTCTGACCCGAGCGTAAAGCAAAACACAAAACACTCGAGTCAGGATTAACATTCTTATAATAATAAATCCAACTCAAGTGAAATAGCAATTGAAATACAAGTAACTCAAAGGATGTTGGAATAACCATCCTTTAAGGATCCGTTAAACTATCTACTATGTAGTAGTGTACGATAAGTAGATAATGTCTATCAGTAATATAAAGATATCAAAATAGCGTTAAGTCATGGCCCATTCCACCCTTAACACATTTTTATTCCCACAAGCATATACAAGACCGTAGTTTCCCCAAAACCGGAAGTCACCAGAGGGCAATCCATATACTCAAGGTACAAAACAAATTCGTAGTGGTCGCGCATAAATGGAATACAAGTATGACAAGGCACATGAGGCTATACCCAAGGTAGTAATACTACCGTTCGCCTGATCCGGACTGGTGAGAACGCAACGCCGCAGCGCCCGCAACACCGTGAAACAACACTCCCAAAATCAAGGGTGCACCAATCGACAACAAGTATAAGTAGTTCGAAGAAGTGTGTCCACTTGAGGTATCAATCCTCCATTGGCCCGGCACAGCTCCTGTTTTAGTCATTTCCAATTTGACACAAGTGTCAAGGCTATCCATTATCGTTCTCTTTCTTCAGTCAACACGTACATCATTCCAACCACTTCATTCTGGATCATCACTCCGCGCATAGTTATTAAAGTGGTTTTCGGTTTAGATAGAGAGTATATCCATAACCGAATTCCGGTCTCTTTAATAACTTTCGTAATTATTACACCGATTGGTCATTTATATATTTCAAAAAAACCAAATCAATTTCAATTTCAATTTCAATTCGTAAACCAACATTTCAATTTTCTTTCCAAATAAATTTCCATAATTTACGTTTCAAAACTTCCAAATTCATAATTTCAAAATCTTATAATTCAATTTCAATCTTTATTTAAAACAATTCAAATATCAATTTAAATTCGTACATAAGATTCATTCCGAAATCATTTAAATAAATTTAATTTAACATTTAAATCAATTTAAATTCATTTATCGATTTCATTCAATATTCATTAAATAAATTTGCCATTCGAAACAATTCTATTAAATTTCCAATTCATTAAATCCATTATTTAAATTCAACTTCCTTATATCAAAACTTACCAATTGAATTAAATTAAATTCATCAAATCAAATTTCTTTAAATTTCAAGTCTTACATTAATTTCAATAAATCACATTTTATTTCTTGTTAAAGACATTCAATTTCACTTATTTACTTACTTAAATAATTTCCAAAACTTAATTAATAAAGAAACTCAATTTCAATTATTTACGAAGAAAAATTCACTTATTCAAAAGTTCAATTTTACTTATTTAAAGAAATCCAATTCAATTTAATCATTAAATAATTCAATCTTATTTAAGTATTAAATAATTCAAAACTTAATTTATTAAATAATTTCAAAGTTTAATAATTTCAAACTCAATTATAATTTCCAACTTAATTATTAAATCATTTCAAAGTTTAATAATTTCAAACTTAATTATAATTTCCAACTTAATTATTAAATCATTTCAAAGTTTAATTCAATCATTTCTCAAATTAAACAACATTCTTCCATTGATTACATTGTTAATCTTTTGTTTCAGATTATTAAATATTAACATTTTCCTTTCATCAAAATTCAAATTTCAACTTCATTTCAAAACCATATTCCTTTATTCAAATAAAATCTTCGTTTTATTTTTAAATCAAATTATTTGACCAATCGGTTTTTTTTTATATTTAATTTTCTATCCTAGGTCAAAGTTCAATTTTTGGGTATTTATCATTTCAACCCGATTCCAATTCAATTCAAAAATCAGAGCATAACTAAGGGAACTTGCAGTGTGATAACTGGGATGGTGTCAAAGTAAATAAACAAGCAATAACAACAATCAATATCAATCCAATAATCAATTCAAATAATCCCGAAATAACCGTATTAATTCGCATTGTTATTTGTACGAATTAATATAATTATTTCTAGAATCTACACTATCATTTCATGTATATTAAAGATTATTACATTACGGTTTTCACTTGTCATATATTTACAATTTCATACATCATCAATATAACAACATACATTCAGTGGTTCAAAATGTAATTAAACAAATCCTACGTGTCAATAAATTCAACAGTTAAAGGGGTCACATAATACAAATGTCAGTTAATCAAATTTAACATTTAACTATCCTATATCAAGTTCAATTTCATACTATTTATCATTTTAACATTAACAATTTAACGTCCAATTAAACATCAAACAATCAATCAATTAACAATCAAACTGGATTATCATTTCATATATAACAGATAATGGTGTCAGATGTCATAGGTGAACTGATACAGGTGATAACAGTGCAAATATCAAACAGCAGCATATTTCAATTGTCGTTTCAATTGAAATCAAATTTAATAAATAAAAGAACGTTAATCGTGAGTGAGTGCTCACCTTTCGAGGCTAGAGATGATTCTACACACAAAATTAGCTACGAATCCAAGCACGAATTGCAAGCAAAGTAGATTGACACGAATTTGACGAACAAGCTGATCAATAGAAAAATAGACGAAATCAAATCAGAATTGGATTGTTGGATATAATTGGTACAAGTGAACTTATTTATCTATAACTATATATATATATATCAAATCTTATTCTAAATTTTAGCATATATTAAATTAAATAACAATGCATTTCAAAAATCATTTTATTTATTATTTATTAAAGCACATACATAAAAACAAACATATATACTATATATAATTTAAAATAAGTACACATATATATACTTATTAAAATACAAAATACTTACATATAACGTATGTTCATTGCAACATATCGAATACCACATATATAAACCTTTATACTTAGCATACCTTATAATTTATACTGTATACACCTTCATAACTATATATATATTCAAATGGACCTAAAGTAGACTATTATATATATAATATACAAGCTGTTATATTATACTTACATAACTATTATAAATATAACTCATACATATACTTTCAAGGTCTTATATATGTATAATATATATATAACTTCCATAGCAATATATAAACATCTAGTAAATTGTAAAATTACATATTTTAAGCTAACATACCAACCAAAATATAATATATATAAATACTAGATGATGTCACCACATATAAACAGCAGCACATACAATATTATTATCTTCGAAAACTGCAAAGTAAACCAAACCCATTTATAGGATTAATACATAACACATATAACGTAAATGGACTCATAACAAAATATATATGTAAATCGAAATGTACCCTTCCTATAATGGGATATACAATACTGTACAACCGTATATATAAGTATATATAAACCAACTTATCCCATCCGAAGCAAATATATAAACAAGAAGGGCTGAGCAACTTAAAATATTAAATATTATGCATACTAATATATATATAGATATATATATACTACATATTACCTATAAGTTATACAAACAGATCGTAATATATAACACTTTTATATTTAAACCCAACCGAATAAAATATATGTACAAATACCCAGAGTGTTAATAACTATTAGATATATAAAGGAACAAACTGTTATATGTTTAACTACTTACTATATACACAACTTTAGAAATCAATACTAAACAAACGATAGTTACCAAAGCTGAGATAACAAAATGTAGTTGTAATATAATATACATAACATATATACGTATCTTATATAAAATATACATTTTAAAATATTATAAATATACCACACATATATATATTGACTTTATAACGCATGCTTGAACTTGTCAGTTTACAAAAGAGAAAGATACGAACCGGGGAAGGAGATGCTATGCTCGAGGTGATTTGCTGGCCGAAAATAGTGGAGGGGCTCGAGCGAAGGTTGGTGGATCTGGTGGAGAGGGGTTTGTGGGGTTGAGTTCAGCAGAGGTTGGTGGATCTGGGCGCATGCGTGTGGGGTTGTGGTGGTGCTGCTCGGTGCAGGCGGGATGAAGTATGGGAGAGAGGAGAAAAAGAAGAGGGCTCTGCTTTGTAGGTGACGTGTAGGCGGGAGGTCGGTTTGAGCCAACAAGCGAGGCGAGTTGCTGGTCGCAGGCAGTACTTGGTCGAAGGAGATGACTGCATTGTTGAGGCCGAGCATGGTGGGTATTGGCGGCGAGAAGGAAAGGCATCAGCTCGGAGGGAAGAGGAAATTAGGCGGAGGCTGGTGTTTGTTCGGTGGTGTGGTTCGATTGATGGGGATGGGAAAATTTTCTTGCGAGCTGAGTTTGAAAATAAAAGGGAATGCAACAGCAATTTAAAGAAAGAAAAATAAAAGTTAAGGAGGGAGGAAAGATACAGGAAGTGGAAGAAGGAGATGGGATGTCCTCTGAAAGGAAGAGCACGAACAGGCTATGTGAAAATGAACAGGTTGAAAATGAACAGCTACGTGAAAGTTTGTAACCAAGAATAATGACAGCCAACTGTTAAATCTAGGAATCGTAAAAGTCCACCGACTGTTTGATTTAACGATACATAGATAAATATAAACCCAAAAGACTGAATACGGTAACCGATACGGTTGTCCGTTTCGTAGATCGTACCGCACACCGGGCTCCGAAATAGAGAAATAAATATACCATAGAGATCGGCACGACGAGACGATCGAAATGATATACAGATATCGGTGGTATGATCGAATTATAAAAATTCGAAATTTCAACTAGCGAAAAATGCAAGAAAAACGCTGAAAAATAAGATCGACGGAGCCAAAGATGTCCGAATTTGGAAAAACGATAAACTGACATCTTGCTCAGAAGATGCTTTAGAATTTTTCTATGTAAAATTATTTAGGTTTCGGAAACATTTTATTTTCATTACTTTTTAACTGATTGAATTGAAGTGAATTTTCGCGCGAAATAAACTTCCATATTTTCAGACGAAAATTTACCAGTTGTTATGTTTAACCAGACGTATTCCAAATATTAAATTTTTATTTCGAAATTTTATCGTTCAAATTTCACAAAATTTCAACTAATTACGTTATTAAAATAGTTGAAATTTTACGGGTCGTTACACTCTCCCCCACTCAAAACTTTTCGTCCCCGAAAAGGAACGAGGTAGGAGAATATAAACAACCAGAAAGAAAAACAGATTTGAAATACAAAATAACAATTGATCTAAACCATATAAATTTAAATTAATTGATATTCAATACTTGATTTAATCCATTTGGTTTCACTCAAATCAATCTCACTATTTCTAAATTCATTATCTAATTATCCAATTATCCTCAATTTAAAATTTCTAAAACCATAAATTTGAATAATCCTTTTTTATAATCATATTTTATTTTCAACAAATTTAATTCTTTAATTCCAAATTATTATAAATTTTATTTCACTTAATATATCTAATCTCATATATTTAACCCATATAAATTAATTTAAAACATAAAAGTTTTGATTTAAATTAATTTACATCTATTAATTTCTTTAAATTCAAGGTATTTTCATATGTTGATCAAATTTCAATTTATTAATTCTTTCAAAACAAATTTATTAATTCCTTTCAAAACAATTTATTTCATTTTTAACTGAGTTTTATTTATTATCCTATCTAACTCAATTAACATCTTTATAATCAAAATTTAGTGTATAACATTTATTATAAACACTCAAATTTTATTTATAAATCATTTTATATTGTATATTATCCAATTACATTTTAACTTCTGAATAATTTAGGTAAGTTATATTGAAATGCAATTTAGTACTATACAAATAAAATTTTCCAAATTTAATTATTTCAAGTTTAAATACTTATTCAAAATTTAGCTTTATTTATAGTTGAAAACATCTTTAACATAATTTTAAGAATTAAATCTCTGATTAACTTTAAACAATTTAGAGATATATAATATATTTATATCAAATCAAATTAAAATAAGATACTTATATATATAAATCAAATTATACTGAAGAAATTTAAATCAAAATATTTTTCAAACCAAAACCGTAGCAAGGCTACATAATAGTGTCTTTACTTCGAAACTCGAAAATGAATGTCGATGATGCGGCCGCCATCACCGAAATTATTTTCCAGCGACAAAGAGAAGAGCACTGATTTCAACATTTAAAATTCTTTGAAAACGGTTTCTATTTGAAAATACGTTCAATATTATACATTTTAAAAATTTTTAAAACCAAAGTTCGAAATCACCGGAACTAATAAATTCTCAAATTTCTGAATTAAATTCATTTCAAATTCCAATCAATTTATAAACCGTATTTATAAATTTATTTAGAACAATAAATGATAATCAAATATTATCATTTCAAACAACAATTTAATTAACCTATTAAATTTTTAGAAAATTTTACTTATAAATATTTATAATATAATCATACAAATTTATTCCATTTACCAAATTTGAAAACGATATTAATTTACAAATACACCTTCCCGTTTTGACGATACAAGAATGGACTTTTCAAAGCTAGGATAGAGTTTCAAATTTGATGGAAATCAAATCAACGAGAATTTTGATTCGAAAATAAGTTTGAAACAGAAGATAAGATAATTCAATTACCACAATCGGGAGATGGATGAGTTTATTTAATTCACGGGCAACCTTAACCGGGTCATCCGTAACTTCAAGAATAAGATCGATGTAGAATTTCGAGGCAAATCTACATTCAATCTCAAGAATAGAATTCAGGTATAGCAGGAGATAGATAGCATCGTAAACCAAGGATACAGAAATCTCCGGTAAATCGATGCCTATTATAAAGGAGTTTTGCTCCTTTACGAATCATTCGAAGATTGGCGAGACCGCCGATCTATTATAGATATCATTCAAAATGGAGTTATGGGGTGCTCCAGGATTGAAAGAAGACGAATAGTGAAGGACACGAATGAATTTCGGAACCGAGGGGAACGTTCCAAAATTCAAAGGAATTGAGTCAAAGGAAAAGATTTAAACTCGAATGAGAGTGGTTCTGTAAATACATTTACCCTATATGTTAAGTTTTGCCTAGAGCTACCAAAGCTCTGATACCAACTGTAACGACTCGCCATTTTGGACCATTCGCATCCATTATAATTGTATAGGTAGACACTCATGCCGGAGTTGAATTGCTCAAAATACCGCGTTGTTAATATAAATTGGCAAAACTGAACATATACAATAAATAAAATAATCACAGATCACAGACACAGAGTAATAAGTGCAGCGGAAATAAAAGAGATAGTAGTTCATGAAGCTACCATATGAATATATAAGATACATCAGAGTTAAACCAGATACAACGGAAGAGTAATATGATACATCAAATACAAATCAGAATACATCACTGGAATCATCGAATGCTGAAATAGAATAGATGGCTGGATCTTCAAGCAAAGCTCCAACTTCAAAGGTGAGTCTCGAGTACTGGTACACTCAGTCTGACCCGAGCGTAAAGCAAAACACAAAACACTCGAGTCAGGATTAACATTCTTATAATAATAAATCCAACTCAAGTGAAATAGCAATTGAAATACAAGTAACTCAAAGGATGTTGGAATAACCATCCTTTAAGGATCCGTTAAACTATCTACTATGTAGTAGTGTACGATAAGTAGATAATGTCTATCAGTAATATAAAGATATCAAAATAGCGTTAAGTCATGGCCCATTCCACCCTTAACACATTTTTATTCCCACAAGCATATACAAGACCGTAGTTTCCCCAAAACCGGAAGTCACCAGAGGGCAATCCATATACTCAAGGTACAAAACAAATTCGTAGTGGTCGCGCATAAATGGAATACAAGTATGACAAGGCACATGAGGCTATACCCAAGGTAGTGATACTACCGTTCACCTGATCCGGACTGGTGAGAACGCAACGCCGCAGCGCCCGCAACACCGTGAAACAACACTCCCAAAATCAAGGGTGCACCAATCGACAACAAGTATAAGTAGTTCGAAGAAGTGTGTCCACTTGAGGTATCAATCCTCCATTGGCCCGGCACAGCTCCTGTTTTAGTCATTTCCAATTTGACACAAGTGTCAAGGCTATCCATTATCGTTCTCTTTCTTCAGTCAACACGTACATCATTCCAACCACTTCATTCTGGATCATCACTCCGCGCATAGTTATTAAAGTGGTTTTCGGTTTAGATAGAGAGTATATCCATAACCGAATTCCGGTCTCTTTGATAACTTTCGTAATTATTACACCGATTGGTCATTTATATATTTCAAAAAAACCAAATCAAATTCAATTTCAATTTCAATTCGTAAACCAACATTTCAATTGTCTTTCCAAATCAATTTCCATAATTTACGTTTCAAAACTTCCAAATTCATAATTTCAAAATCTTATAATTCAATTTCAATCTTTATTTAAAACAATTCAAATATCAATTTAAATTCGTACATAAGATTCATTCCGAAATCATTTAAATAAATTTAATTTAACATTTAAATCAATTTAAATTCATTTATCGATTTCATTCAATATTCATTAAATAAATTTGCCATTCGAAACAATTTCTATTAAATTTCCAATTCATTAAATCCATTATTTAAATTCAACTTCCTTATATCAAAACTTACCAATTGAATTAAATTAAATTCATCAAATCAAATTTCTTTAAATTTCAAGTCTTACATTAATTTCAATAAATCACATTTTATTTCTTGTTAAAGACATTCAATTTCACTTATTTACTTACTTAAATAATTTCCAAAACTTAATTAATAAAGAAACTCAATTTCAATTATTTACGAAGAAAAATTCACTTATTCAAAAGTTCAATTTTACTTATTTAAAGAAATCCAATTCAATTTAATCATTAAATAATTCAATCTTATTTAAGTATTAAATAATTCAAAACTTAATTTATTAAATAATTTCAAAGTTTAATAATTTCAAACTCAATTATAATTTCCAACTTAATTATTAAATCATTTCAAAGTTTAATAATTTCAAACTTAATTATAATTTCCAACTTAATTATTAAATCATTTCAAAGTTTAATTCAATCATTTCTCAAATTAAACAACATTCTTCCATTGATTACATTGTTAATCTTTTGTTTCAGATTATTAAATATTAACATTTTCCTTTCATCAAAATTCAAATTTCAACTTCATTTCAAAACCATATTCCTTTATTCAAATAAAATCTTCGTTTTATTTTTAAATCAAATTATTTGACCAATCGGTTTTTTTTATATTTAATTTTCTATCCTAGGTCAAAGTTCAATTTTTGGGTATTTATCATTTCAACCCGATTCCAATTCAATTCAAAAATCAGAGCATAACTAAGGGAACTTGCAGTGTGATAACTGGGATGGTGTCAAAGTAAATAAACAAGCAATAACAACAATCAATATCAATCCAATAATCAATTCAAATAATCCCGAAATAACCGTATTAATTCGCATTGTTATTTGTACGAATTAATATAATTATTTCTAGAATCTACACTATCATTTCATGTATATTAAAGATTATTACATTACGGTTTTCACTTGTCATATATTTACAATTTCATACATCATCAATATAACAACATACATTCAGTGGTTCAAAATGTAATTAAACAAATCCTACGTGTCAATAAATTCAACAGTTAAAGGGGTCACATAATACAAATGTCAGTTAATCAAATTTAACATTTAACTATCCTATATCAAGTTCAATTTCATACTATTTATCATTTTAACATTAACAATTTAACGTCCAATTAAACATCAAACAATCAATCAATTAACAATCAAACTGGATTATCATTTCATATATAACAGATAATGGTGTCAGATGTCATAGGTGAACTGATACAGGTGATAACAGTGCAAATATCAAACAGCAGCATATTTCAATTGTCGTTTCAATTGAAATCAAATTTAATAAATAAAAGAACGTTAATCGTGAGTGAGTGCTCACCTTTCGAGGCTAGAGATGATTCTACACACAAAATTAGCTACGAATCCAAGCACGAATTGCAAGCAAAGTAGATTGACACGAATTTGACGAACAAGCTGATCAATAGAAAAATAGACGAAATCAAATCAGAATTGGATTGTTGGATATAATTGGTACAAGTGAACTTATTTATCTATAACTATATATATATATATCAAATCTTATTCTAAATTTTAGCATATATTAAATTAAATAACAATGCATTTCAAAAATCATTTTATTTATTATTTATTAAAGCACATACATAAAAACAAACATATATACTATATATAATTTAAAATAAGTACACATATATATACTTATTAAAATACAAAATACTTACATATAACGTATGTTCATTGCAACATATCGAATACCACATATATAAACCTTTATACTTAGCATACCTTATAATTTATACTGTATACACCTTCATAACTATATATATATTCAAATGGACCTAAAGTAGACTATTATATATATAATATACAAGCTGTTATATTATACTTACATAACTATTATAAATATAACTCATACATATACTTTCAAGGTCTTATATATGTATAATATATATATAACTTCCATAGCAATATATAAACATCTAGTAAATTGTAAAATTACATATTTTAAGCTAACATACCAACCAAAATATAATATATATAAATACTAGATGATGTCACCACATATAAACAGCAGCACATACAATATTATTATCTTCGAAAACTGCAAAGTAAACCAAACCCATTTATAGGATTAATACATAACACATATAACGTAAATGGACTCATAACAAAATATATATGTAAATCGAAATGTACCCTTCCTATAATGGGATATACAATACTGTACAACCGTATATATGAGTATATATAAACCAACTTATCCCATCCGAAGCAAATATATAAACAAGAAGGGCTGAGCAACTTAAAATATTAAATATTATGCATACTAATATATATATATAGATATATATATACTACATATTACCTATAAGTTATACAAACAGATCGTAATATATAACACTTTTATATTTAAACCCAACCGAATAAAATATATGTACAAATACCCAGAGTGTTAATAACTATTAGATATATAAAGGAACAAACTGTTATATGTTTAACTACTTACTATATACACAACTTTAGAAATCAATACTAAACAAACGATAGTTACCAAAGCTGAGATAACAAAATGTAGTTGTAATATAATATACATAACATATATACGTATCTTATATAAAATATACATTTTAAAATATTATAAATATACCACACATATATATATTGACTTTATAACGCATGCTTGAACTTGTCAGTTTACAAAAGAGAAAGATACGAACCGGGGAAGGAGATGCTATGCTCGAGGTGATTTGCTGGCCGAAAATAGTGGAGGGGCTCGAGCGAAGGTTGGTGGATCTGGTGGAGAGGGGTTTGTGGGGTTGAGTTCAGCAGAGGTTGGTGGATCTGGGTGCATGCGTGTGGGGCTGTGGTGGTGCTGCTCGGTGCAGGCGGGATGAAGTATGGGAGAGAGGAGAAAAAGAAGAGGGCTCTGCTTTGTAGGTGACGTGTAGGCGGGAGGTCGGTTTGAGCCAACAAGCGAGGCGAGTTGCTGGTCGCAGGCAGTACTTGGTCGAAGGAGATGACTGCATTGTTGAGGCCGAGCATGGTGGGTATTGGCGGCGAGAAGGAAAGGCATCAGCTCGGAGGGAAGAGGAAATTAGGCGGAGGCTGGTGTTTGTTCGGTGGTGTGGTTCGATTGATGGGGATGGGAAAATTTTCTTGCGAGCTGAGTTTGAAAATAAAAGGGAATGCAACAGCAATTTAAAGAAAGAAAAATAAAAGTTAAGGAGGGAGGAAAGATACAGGAAGTGGAAGAAGGAGATGGGATGTCCTCTGAAAGGAAGAGCACGAACAGGCTATGTGAAAATGAACAGGTTGAAAATGAACAGCTACGTGAAAGTTTGTAACCAAGAATAATGACAGCCAACTGTTAAATCTAGGAATCGTAAAAGTCCACCGACTGTTTGATTTAACGATACATAGATAAATATAAACCCAAAAGACTGAATACGGTAACCGATACGGTTGTCCGTTTCGTAGATCGTACCGCACACCGGGCTCCGAAATAGAGAAATAAATATACCATAGAGATCGGCACGACGAGACGATCGAAATGATATATAGATATCAGTGGTATGATCGAATTATAAAAATTCGAAATTTCAACTAGCGAAAAATGCAAGAAAAACGCTGAAAAATAAGATCGACGGAGCCAAAGATGTCCAAATTTGGAAAAACGACAAACTGACATCTTGCTCAGAAGATGGTTTAGAATTTTTCTATGTAAAAATATTTAGGTTTCGGAAACATTTTATTTTCATTACTTTTTAACTGATTGAATTGAAGTGAATTTTCGCGCGAAATAAACTTCCATATTTTCAGACGAAAATTTACCAGTTGTTATGTTTAACCAGACGTATTCCAAATATTAAATTTTTATTTCGAAATTTTATCGTTCAAATTTCACAAAATTTCAACTAATTACGTTATTAAAATAGTTGAAATTTTACGGGTCGTTACAGAAAGCAATATCCAAACAATTATCTTGACCTATAGTCCTAATGGAAAGGATAACTTTCGATTGCTTGGCTCTTGGAGATATCGAGAAAACTCAAACTCAACAAACATCAAAGTCAATCAAATACCAAATGAACAAAATCATATATCTTGACTCTCAATCCTTAGAGAGGCGAAACTCTTGATTGACTGGTCCTAGGAGATAGAACACCAAATTATACCAAAAAGAATATCTCTCAGCTATAGGCTCTTATGAGAGAATGACAGACAAGCACACAACAAGTCTCTAATGTCATAGGTGAACAATACGCAGCTATCTTGGGTTAGGTTACCTCGAATTATAGACTAACATGCAACCAATCTCTAATGTCAAATAATCATGCTATCTCAGATGACAGACTAATATGCAGTCAGTCCCTAATGTCATATAATCATCGCTATCTCAAATGATGGACTAACACAAATCCAGTCTCTAATGTCATATAATCATCATCTCTAATGAGGTGATAATATCAAATACCTTATATACAATGGATCTACCTAAGTCATCCAAATGGGAGATTTATTTACTGTAGCGTTGCTTTAGCAAGCGCTAATAACCGCAGCCTGCTGTAACATCCCGCTTTCGGAGGCTCAAAACTAATTGCTACGGATGCTGTAATCATCCATAGGTGTTATTTCTGAGTGACCGAATTGTAATCCTGAAACTATTGGCAACACAGAAAAACAAGAATATTGAAAAATTTAAACTCCAACAAAACAGAATTTCTCATTTCTTATGAATTCCAATTTAAGATTTAATTACATATCCCAGACATTAACCACGTTCAGATCACATATACGATAAGAGCGACATATGAAGATGTCCACTTATAATGATCAGAGAACTAATAAATATGAACTTTATAGTTCTTAGTACATCATAGCGGAAAACAAAAAATAGCTACTATATAGCTAACACTGCCTCCTGCACGTCCGGAAGCTTATTCGTCCAAAAACCTGAAAGTCTCCCACTCTCAGACTACTCAAATTAATTTTGAGTACCCAAGAGTTTGTGGAGAAACACAAACTTCGAGTCAGATAATAAGTTTGGAACGAATAATCCCTTATCATCTCTTATCATAAATAGATAATTAGTGAGACCACGCCGCTTAGCGGAACGGGTTTTTCCCCTCACTAGTATCCAAAACAAAACTTGCGAATCATTTACTATTCTCCTGCACCCAAAATGATTAGTCTTAACATAATATGAAATAAAGCCATAAATCATATATATATATTGGATATCCCATCCACCCCTTATTTAGGTATCCCACCTAAAAACAATTTGTTAGATTTTCCATCAAAATCCATTTATTAGAGTTCCCCTCTTAAATCATTAACTTGACTATCCGTCAAAACTTTAATAGGATTATCCATCCCAAACCCATTCAAAATAAATGCAGATTATCCATCGTACATTGCTTTATAAAAGATGGTGTGGGTTATCCATTGCACACTCCATAGTTTTCCTAGGATGACTATGAACCCTTGGGTGCCAAATCTCAAGGCTAACCACCTCTGGCAAAAACATTCTTTACTTTAAAATTTGATGTGGGCTATCCACCGCACATTCTATGGTTTTCCTAGGTTAACCAAGAACCCATCACTTGGCCAATTAAAATATCATGATCCCCATGATTATTTGTAAAAATACATGATCCCCATGATTAATTATTTTTCCCGGGTATACCACCTGTTTAACCTATTCCCATTGGTAGTCCTAATAAGGTTAAATTGAATAAAAAAACACATTGATAGCCCTAGTGTATATTTTCAAAAGCATGTTTCTGTTTGTAACCCCAAACTATGTAATGAAAACATTAAACCCACCCTGGTGTCCCCAAGGTTTTATAACATTTAATTTAAATAAGGATCCCCCTTATATATTCAAACAAAGATAAGTATTTTATGCTATAGCCCTTCGACGTAGCCCCTTCGAATTAGCAAAACTTTACTCAAGAAAAATGGCTAAAAACAGCCCTTTAAAACCCTTCGAATGAAGTCCCATTCGAAAGAAAATAAACATCCAAAGTTAGCCCTTTTGGAAACCTTTCTTTTAAAAGCATCACAAAATCATACCTTTCACAATCATTGAAGTTAACCCCTTCAAAACCTTTCGAAATCAAAACCTTTCGAAATCAAACCTTTCAAAATCAAAACCTTTTGAAATCAAAACCTTTCAAAATCAAACAATTTGACATCAAAACCTTTCCAAATCAAAACCTTTCGAAATCATTCAAAACAATGAAGTGCTAGTGTTGAAACCAACCCTTC
Source organism: Allium fistulosum (assembly GCA_030737815.1). Classification (NCBI taxonomy): domain Eukaryota; kingdom Viridiplantae; phylum Streptophyta; class Magnoliopsida; order Asparagales; family Amaryllidaceae; genus Allium; species Allium fistulosum. The sequence goes on from CM060901.1 coordinate 1,132,757,705, forward strand.
GAAAGCATGCTTCCGACCATGTCGGAAGGTTAACCCTTCAACTTTGCCGAAAGGCATTAAAACACCTTTTTAGAAAATAGTTTAAAATAATACTCTTAAAGGTTTAAGCTTTCGAAGATCCCCTTTGAAACCCTTCTTGAATATAAAATTTTTAGTCTTTTATAAAATGATAGAGTCGAAGGATTCCCCTTCAACTTATTCGAAATAATTATATTTCTATCCGAAAGCAAAGGAAGCAGTCTCCCTATCCCTTTGCCCTTCTCTTCCCTTCAGCCCCATGCCTACCTTTCGACTTGGGCAGAAGGTAACTATTTACCTAACGTTTTAGACGAAAGGTACCTTTCGACTTCATCGAAAGGGTAAAAGTGGGCTTGTTGGAGTCGAAGACAGAACTAGGCCCACTGAAGTGATGTTTTTATCTTGTTTGACTAATTTTGATTGGCTGAGGAACCTTCTCCTGTACTTCCAAATAGTAAAAAGTATACAAAAGTCAACCTTTTTTCTCAAAAAACTATACTTCTTCCTTAAATATTTCCAAAGGCAATTTCCTTCCGAATTTAAGTAATTTCGAAAGCATATTTTTAGCTTAGCCCTTAGGCTTAAATAATTTAATTACCTTAGTTAACCACTAAGGATAAATCCCAAAAAATCATCAAAAATCTATTAAGTCTTATATTTTAACATATTAAAATTTCAAAGCATATGAAGATCAATATAATTCGAAATTTAACCAAAACCGAATAAAACGTATTAATTAGCCCATTAACATTTTAAAACACCTAAGTCTTATCCAAACAAAGGTTTAAATGGTTATATCCTAACCAAAATCACAAACATGAATTTGGTATAACCCATAACCGATTCAAATACAGAAAAACGAGATGATAAACATGATTATTCACCTTGATTAGTTGATTGGAGAATGCGATACTTTCCTAGCTTTAATTCCTTAGCTTATTCTTCAACTTAAACTCTTCCTGGAGCTTTTAATGGCCGGTCGAAAATATATGGGAGTTAAGAATGAGAAATGTGGAAGTTTATTAAGGTGGAGGAAGAGATATATACAAAGGAATGTAGCTCCATTTCCAAGTTTAACCCTTAGGAAATTCCTCCTTCTAAAATTAGTTAAGTCTTATTTTAGTTCATTCATTAAGACACGGCCATTGGATTTATTAATCTCATCTCTCTAATTACTCACATTATTCTATTTAATTTATCCAATTAAATATACTGAATAATGTTAATTAAAATTCACGGGCATTACAGACTCCCCCCCTAAAGAATTTCGTCCCTGAAATTCAGCAAGGACAAAACAACAAGTATATAGCCCAGGCAAGCAAAGCTAGTATAACCTACCAGCCAAATTCTATATAAACCCAATATAGAACATACCATCTAAAACAGCCCAGGAAAAGTAGCCCTAATCCTGTCTTCTGTCTCCCAAGTACAGTCCTTTACGTTGTCGCTCCACTGAACTTTCACCAACCTAACCGTCTTATTTACTTCCTAAGATGAGAAACATGAAACACGTTGTGGACCCTGGCCAAACTGCTTGGCAATTCTACTCGGTATGTGAGTCTCCCAATCCTCTATGATATAGGAAATGGTCCAACATAACTCGGTGCTAGCTTAGTCTTCCCGAATCGAACCACACCTTTCATCGGCGATACCTTAATGAAAACTCTATCTCCAACTGAGAACTCTAGGTCCTACATCTTTTGTCTACGTAACTCTTCTGCCTAGATTGAGCTTCCTTCATTCTTTCCCATATCAACTCAATCTTATCCGTCGCCTCTCTCACCAAATCTGGACCAAGGACCAGTCAGTCTTCGGTCTCTAACCAACATGCTGGTGATTTCATGGCCTTCCATACAAAGCTTCAAAAGGCGCCATTCGTATAGTAGTCTTATAACTATTATTATAGGAAAACTCCACTAAGTGCAAGTGATCTTCCCAAGAACAACTAAAACCCAGCACGCAAGCCCTCAACAGATCTTCCAGTACCTTGTTGACTCTCTCCGTCTGCCCATCCGTCTGAGGATGATATGCGGTACTCATCTTGAGGTTAGTGCCTAACACACTCTGTAGGCTCTTCCAGAACTCGCTAGTAAACAAAGCATCTCTATCACTGACGATACTACTAGGAATTCCATGCAGTCTAACGATGTTCTTCATGAACAACTTAGCAAAAACAGGTGCCATCCTGGTTGACCTTACCGGAATGAAATGGGCACTTTTGGTCAATCTGTCCACTATGACCCATATACTTTCATTACCCTGGTTTGACCTTGGTAACCCATCAATAAAATCCATGGATATCGAGTCCCACTTCCAAACTGGAAAATCCAAAGGTTAAAGCAAACCACTTGGCTTCTGATGTTGGTCTTTTACTTGTTGACGGTTCAAACACTGTTTTACCCAGAAGTCAACATCCCTCTTCATTCCTTCCCAGAAGAAACTTCTCTTCATATCCTGATACATCTTGGTTCCCCCAGGATGAATTGTAAACTTCGATCGATGACATTCCCTAAGAACTTCCTTCTTAAGGTCTCCAACATCCGGAACACATAACCGTTCCTTCTTTCCCAACCAACCCCTGCGGTCAAGAATAAAATCCTTCAAATCATCAATCTCGGCTCTAGTTTCTAACCTTTTAATCCTCTTGGCTAACACTGGATCCTCTTTCTACCTAAAAGCAATTTGTTCGATCAACACTGGTCGAACTTCAGAACAAGACATCATGGCGATATTCCGACTAGATCCAGTAGTCGACCCCAACTGCACACTTCAAGCAGCCAGTGCTTCTAAGTCTTTCCATTCCGCCAACATAGCTAACACCCCATTCTGATGTTTCCTGCTAAGCGCATCCGCCACCTTGCTTCCTTTTCACGGTGTATACTCGATGCTAAAATCATAAGCTGCAACAAACTCAAGCCATCTCTGTTGTCTCATGTTCAGCTTCTTCTGAGAGAATAAATACCGCAGAGACTTATGATCCATAAAAAGCTCAAACCTTTCTCCCAAAAGATAATTCCTCCAAACCTTCAACGTGAAGATTACCACTACCAATTCCAAATCATGAGTCGGGTATCTCACTTCATGCGGTCTAAGCTGTCTAGAAGCATAGGCAATAACCTTTCCACTTTGCATTAGCACAGCACCTAACCTAGTACCACATGCATCGGTGTAAACTACCAATCCCTGATTCCCATCTGGAACTACTAACATGGGTGCATTGGTTAACAAATGTTTCAACTTAAGGAATGCCTCCTCACATTTATCAGACCAAACAAACTTCGCGTCCTTCCTGGTTAGCATAATCAAGGATGCCGTTATCCATGAGAAATCCTTAATGAACCTTTTGTAGTAACCTACAAGACCAAGAAAGCTTCTAATCTCACTTACCGTCTCTGGTCTTTTCCAATTGTTAACAGCTTCGATCTTATCCGGATCAACTGCTAAACCTCTCTTGGAAACTACGTGACCAAGGAACTTTACTTCCTTCTTCCAGAAATGACACTTTGAGAACTTCGCTTTCAGCTGATGTTGCCTTAGTGTCTCCAACACTATACTAAGATAATCTGCATGATCCTTCTCATTCTTAGAATATACCAAAACGTCATCAATAAAAACCAACATGAACCTATCCAAGTGCTCTCGGAAAACCCGGTTCATCAAATCCACAAAGAAAGCTGGCGCAATAGTAAGCCTGAATGGCATAACCAACCATTCGTAAGACCCATATTTGGTCTTAAACGCTGTCAAAGGAATATTGTCCTCTGCCACCCTTAGCTGAAGGAAACCTGTCGCCAAATCCAGCTAGGATAACACTTTGGCTCCACTCAACTGATCGAATAAATGATCGATCCTCGGCAAAGGATATCTATTCTTGATCGTCCTCTCGTTCAACCTACGATAGTCGATACACATCCTTAACGACCCATCTGGCTTCTTCACGAATACCGCGGCCGTTCCCTAAGGCAAACTGCTTAGCCGAATGAAATTCTTTCCTTCCAATTCCACTAGCTGCACCTTCAATTCCTTTATCTTGGTTGGTGACATCCTGCTAGGTGGTTTGCTTATAGGTTCAGCTCCCAGTATGAGATCTATCCGAAAATCGATAGCTCTTTTTGGCGGCAACCCCAAAACTGGTTCAAACTCATCCGCAAACTCTCTTGCTACATAAACCTGCTTCAACTCTACTTTCGTTCCCATAGCACCCAATAACGCATAAGCATTTCCGTTTGAACTCCTTACTGAGTAAATGACTCGGTTATGGCTATTAGGGTGTCTCAATGATATTTCTCCCTTCTAGCAAAATATCCTAGCATCATATCTATCTAACCAATCCATACCCAATATGATCATGAAACCCATGAAATCAAAAACATATAAACTGCATGCAAATATATGACCTAATAAGTCAAGTTCTAACTGGTCATATCTCATTCCTAGAGTTGCATACCCTCCTAAAGGATTCGCAACCCTTAAAGGAGTAATAATTTACAAAGGTTTCAGACATAAGAAATCTACCAAATACTGAGATATAGATGAGTGCGTTGCACCGGTATCAAATAGTATCCTAACCAAAGTACTATGAATCATAAGCATACCTTCCATCACAGCTTTTCCTTTCTCAACAGCCGTTGGTCTAGAGGATGATGGTTCCAACGCAAAGACTTTTCCCTTTTTCAGCCTTAGCAGCCTCGGGACACTTGTCCTTGTAATGCCCCATCTAGCCACAGTTGTAGCACTTCACATTCGGCCTCACTGCACCTGCTCTTCCATCACCTGAGCGACACTCATTAGCATAGTGCCCCTTCTTATTATACTAGTAACAAACAATATCAGCCTTGCTCTTCTTAACTATTACCACCGACTGGGCATCTTTCTTCTTGAAGAACTTCTGCATCTTACCCTGAAAATTTTGAACCTCAACCAGTTTCCCTTTTCCAAAAGTAGAAAGCATCTCTTCATTCCGTATAGCCATCTCCATAACAATATGACACGGATCCCGAAGGTTTGGCATGGTTGCTCTGGCGATCTCAGGACTCAACCCCCTGATAAACTTATCATTCCTCCGAATGACTGTATCCACAGTAGTATATCCATAACGGGATAGCTCATCAAATTCCGTAGCATACTCAATCACAGATTTATCCCCTAGACTAAATCTGCAAACTTCCTGAGCAATGCTGACTTGGCAACCTCTGATAGAAATCTTTCTTCGAACCTCCTTCGAAATTCAGCCCAAGTCAGATCTTCCTCTGGCTCTCCCATGGTAACTCCGTTCCACCAAAACAATGCTGCTTCCTGCAATTGCTTGGAAGCAAGTCTTCTCTTTTGCATATCCGTCAAGCCAAGATCTAAAAATATCCTTTCATAATGCAATAGCCAGTTCTCCACTCCTACTGCATCCTCGGTTCCCATAAAAGGCTTTCCTCCAAGACTAGCGTAATCCCTGCTCAGCATGGCATAATTATTGCCAACTAGGGCCAACGGATTAGCTCCTCCATCATTCCCTACAGCCACTCCCACAACTGCTCCAGCTTGCATCATATTCATGAAGAATTGACACATTAACCCCATATCAACCGGCGGAATCTCAGCACCAACATTAGCATTTGCATCTGGGTTTGCATTTGCCTGTCCACCTTGGTTGCACCTAGTATTGGGTCGAACATTTCCACGTGTTGTGGTGCGTCTCCCACCTTGATTCAGTCTTCCATTTCTTACCTCCATATCTTACTTCCATACTACCTGAAATCCAATCTTGGTAAGATAATGAAGAATGGTCTAAGAGAGTAGGGAATACATACTTAGGTATTTATAGCAAAGTACACATACGTTACTATAGCACCTACCCAAGCCCAACCATATTTTAGATTCATTAGATCATGCTTTAAAAATCTTTTAAGGTTTAAATTCCTTTTAAGTACATAAATCATGCTCTGATACCAACTTGTAACATCCTGCTTCCGGAGGCTCAAAACTAACTGCTACGGATGTTGTAGTCATCCATTGGTGTTATTTATGAGTGACCGAAATCAGAATCTTGAAACTATTGGCAACACAGAAACATAAGAATATGAAAAAAATTTAAACTCCAACAAAACATAATTTCTCATTTCTTATGAATTCCAATTTTAAATTTAATTACATATCCCAAACATTAACCACGTTCAGATCACATATACGACAAGTGCGACATATGAAGATGTCCCCTTATGATGATCAGAGAACTAATAAATATGAACTTTATAGTTCTTAGTACATCACATTGGAAAACAAAAAATAGCTACTATATAGCTAACACTTCCTCATGCACGTCTCCGGAAGCTTATTCGTCCAAAAACCTGAAAGTCTCCTACTCTCAGACTTCTCAAATTAATTTTTAAGTACCCGAGAGTTTGTGGAGAAACACAAACTTCGAGTCAAACAAGAAGCCTGGTATGAATAATCCCCTATCATCTCTTATCATAAATAGATAACTAGTAAGACCACGCCGCTTAGCGGAACGGGTTTTCCCCTCACTAGTATCCAAAACAAATCTTGCAAATCATTTACTATGCTCCTACACCCAAAATGATTAGTCTTAACATAATATGAAATAAAGCTATAAATCATATATATTGGATATCCCATCCACCCCTTATTTAGGTATCCCACCTAAAAACAATTTGTCAGATTTCCCATCAAAATCCATTTATTAGAGTTCTCCTCTAAAATCATTAAAATGACTATCCGTCAAAACTTTAACAGGATTATCCATCCCAAACCCATTCAAAATAAATGCAGATTATCCATCGTACATTGCTTTATAAAAGATGGTGTGAGTTATCCGCCGCACGCTCCATAGTTTTCCTAGGATGACTATGAACCCTTGGGTGCCAAATCTCGAGGCAAGCAACCTCTGGCAAAACATTCTTTACAATAGAAATTTGATGTGGGCTATTGTTAACCCACTTTTTGGCAAGGTTGAGATATCAAGGAATTAGCAAAAAATCAATGATTACTTGTTCCGAATATTAGTTGTATACCGCAGGTTCACTATGGACATCGATGAATTTTGTCCAAGTCCAAATCAAGTTAGAATTGATATGACACGACGATCAAAGAGGAGGAAGCCAAAGTTGCAAGTTTCAAGTCAATCGGACTTCATATGCTCAAGTTATGATCGATACAAATTTCAGGAATCAACCTCGCTCGGGTGTCGCTTAGCACACCTCACTCGGGTGTCGCTTAGCACACCTCACTCGGGTGTCGCTTAGCACACCTCACCCGGGTGTCGCTTGACACACCTCACTCAAATGACGTTCGGCACAACTGCTTTGTTCGGCATATAAGGAACGTTCGACATCCATGAACGTTCGGCTATTCTACAATTCGACACGAATGGGTCAACTGGTATTTAAGGTCGTTCGGCATGCAGAGCGTCCGGCCTCACTCCAAGACCGTTCGGCACACCTCACCCCAGTATCGTTCGGCACACCTCACTCTAATGTCGTTCGGCATACCTCCACTCCAAGACCGTTCGGCATACCTCCACTCCAAGACCGTTCGGCATACCTCCACTCCAATGCCGTTCGGCACACCTCACTCTAATGTCGTTCGACATACCTCCACTCCAAGACCGTTCGGCATACCTCCACTCCAAGACCGTTCGGCACACCTCACCCCAGTATCGTTCGGCATCTGGAGACGTTCGGCATGATGGAGGTTCGGCACTAAGGATCGCTCGGCATTGCACCTCGCACCTCCATACCTCGGTACCTCGCACCTCCATACCTCGGTACCTCGCACCTCCCAACGTTCGGCATTCAGCGTTCGGCATCCATGGTTCGGCATATGGAGACCACTCCATTTGGGCTGAGGTACTCGGCTACCAGGCCCACCAGGGAAGTCCAACCCATCTTTGTCTATAAATAGAGAGGCAGGGGCACAGTAAAAGTGGATCCTCTCTCCTACCCTCTAACTTTCTATTTCCTAAGGCTAAGGCTATCCTACCAGTTTGTAACTGTAATTGATTCGAACATCAATAAAAAGGAAATTTCTAGAGTGGACGTAGGCCGGAGTCAGCCGAACCACTATAAATTCTTTGTCTTTACTGCTTTCATTTTAATTTCTGTTATTCTTCATATTAACATCCTCTACATACATTCTATCTGTGAGCGGTGATTGTTATTTGGTGCTTTCATTTGCATTTGGGGGTTAGCGACCAATTTTGGCACTAACACTTTGGTGCTTTCACTGAGAGTTGAACTCAGGGAATTTTGGAGCTAGGAACTTGGATCCTAGAAAGCAATGGCCAGGCCATCAACTAGGAAGCAAGCGACAGGAAGGAGCAATCAGGAAGGGAGTCAAGAAGCTTCCTCTGGAGCTGGAGAGGGCCGAGCCTCGATCTACATCACTCGAAACGAGATGGAGGCAATGATGGACTCGATTCACGAAAGATTGATGAAGAGCCAACAAGAAGCGATGCAGAGCTTCTTTGAACAGATGAGAACAGCCGGAGTACAGAACTTAGGACCGGCTGCAGTTGCTGCCGATATGGGGCAGGAGACTAGAGCTACAGAGAACGCTGAAGGTCAGAACCAAGAACAGAATGCAGTGCCCGAAGGCAATCAACAAGGGCTTGGGGGCAGACCCTCAGGATCTGACATTGGAAGACCCACGGACGGAGCTCAGCAGGCTAGAGCTAACGCCAACATTAATGAACCACATGAAGAATATTACCCAGAATACCCTTCGAGACCTGGGGGGCAGGATAGAGGCATGTTGAGGGGACAACCCCTTGATGGAGATGAAAGGATGGCTGGATTAGTGCGGCGAATAATGAGAGGAGGATTGTCAAGCGGAGGCTTAGAGGATGTCAGTCGGAGCCCATTCACTCCGAATATCAGGAATGCGAGGAATCCTCCAAAGTTCAAGTTACCCACGCTGGATACTTATGATGGAAAGTCAGACCCGACCATGCACGTTACCAGATACATCAGGCATATGGAAGTGCTGGGGGCATCCGAGGAAGTGATGGCACGATGCTTCCCTTTATTTTTATCAGATTTGGCTGCGCTTTGGTTCAGACAACTAGAGACTGGATCAATCAGGACATGGGGTGAGCTAGTAGAATGCTTCATGAGACAGTTTAGGGTCCATGTGACGCGACCCAAGAGTGTGATGACTTTAGCCTCGATAAAGCAAAGGACCGGAGAGTCTATAAAAGATTTTCTATTGCGATTCAATGCAACGGTGGCTTCTGTAGATCGCCCGGATCCATCAACGATTTTGATGGCGGCAGTAGCAGGAATTGCAGAAGGCACCGAATTCAAAGATTCTCTGACCAGAGACCCACCGCAAGATCTAGGAGAGTTTTATCATGAAGCTGAAAAATTCATTCGACTAGAGGAATCACGAGCCGAGAGGCAGGAAATAAACACTACACGAAGCGAAGGAACCGCAGGAGGACAGTTTGGAGCAGACAAAGGAAAGAGAAAGCAGGACGATGCACAGGACGGTCCTGATAAACGGAAGAAATTCCGGGAACCCAGATTCAGGCAATACACCGGTTTGACGGCAAGCCTGGAACGAATTTACACTAAAACTCGGGGGCAGCTCCCTTATCGAAAGCCGCTGAGAAGAGATCCCACAGAGCGGGAACGCAGAACTGGAAAATATTGCCTATTCCATGAGTTGGATGGGCACACGACCGATGAATGCCGCCACCTAAAGGATGAGGTGGAAGAACATGCCAGGAGTGGTAGATTGCCACAATATGTCAGAGAACCGACAGCAGCGGTAAGGCCTGAACAGCCACCGCCTCCACGTAACAGGAACGATCCAGGATAGGGATCACGACTCGTCATCAACTGATCATGATGGCAAGGGCCAAGTTCAAGATATGAACTCTGGTCAATCACTTTTTTCAGATTTGCTTTCAAAATAAAACGGCTATTCCACTCACTCATGTATGGGAACCGGAGAGATCCCTAGGCATGCTCTGAGATGGTATAGACCGTTCAGCCCGGAGAGGCATTGTTTAGTTTTTCCCTGATGTTTGAGATTGAACATCTAGGGTCTGAATTTAATAAATAAACTTGAATTTCCTGAATAAGCCTTTGACCGGAGAGTTAAAGGACGAATATTACGTACTAATACAAAATGATGATCGCTTTATGACCCTACCCGGAGAGACGGGGTCCGGAGTGCAAGAAGTGAGTTGCTTCGCCGGAGAGCGACAGGATCGACTCACTTAAGCACTGTTTCTCATTCACCGGAGAGTGATTGGATCGAGATTCGATAAGAGCCCGGAGAGGCTATGATCGGCCTAACGATTCTGGCTATGACATCGCTTAATGTTCAGAACTGCTGAACCGGAGTGCAAGAAGTGAGTCGCTTCGCCGAAAAGTGACAGGATCGACTCACTTGAGCGCTGTTTCCCCCTTCACCGGAGAGTGACGGGATGGGATCTAGCAAGAGCCCGGAGAGGCTATGATCGGCTTAAAGATTTTGGCCATGACATCGCTTAATGTTCAGAAACGCTGAACCGGAGTGCAGGAAGTGAGTCGCTTCGCCGGAGAGCGACAGAATCGACTTGCTTAAGCGCTGTTTCCCCTTCACCGAAGAGTGACAGGATGAGATCCAGCAAGGGCCCGGAGAGGCTATGATCGGCCGACGATTTAGGCCAAGATATCGCTTAATGTTCAGACACACTGAACCAGAGTGCAAGAAGTGAGTCGCTTCGCCGAAAAGCGACAGGATCGGCTCACTCAACGTTGTTTCCCCTTCACCGGAGAGTGACAGGATGGGATCCAGCAAGAGCCCGAAGAGGCTATGATCGGTTTAGAACAACCAAGACATCGCTATATGCCCTAACTGGGGCTGGAGTGCAAGGGATAGAAAGCAACGTCGGAGTGCAACATGATCTTTCTATTCAATCGTTAAGTCTGGAATGGACTTAGCAAGGGTCCGGAGTGACCATCGATAGTTCAGAGAGGCTATAGAATTTGGTTACTGACTTTCGTAAGTGGAAGTAGATACTGATTCGGCTTCGAACAGCCATAAATCTGATTGACAATACTAAAGAAATAAATAGAACATAAGCTCACTGCATTCGATCTGAAGCTATTCAAAACACGCCTTTTACCAAAAGGCATGTTTTGGGGGGCAAAGTGTTAACCCACTTTTTGGAAAGGTCGAGATATCAAGGAATTAGCAAAAAATCAATGATTACTTGTTCCGAATATTAGTTGTATACCGCAGGTTCACTATGGACATCGATGAATTTTGTCCAAGTCCAAATCAAGTTAGAATTGATATGACACGACGATCAAAGAGGAGGAAGCCAAAGTTGCAAGTTTCAAGTCAATCGGACTTCATATGCTCAAGTTATGATCGATACAAATTTCAGGAATCAACCTCGCTCGGGTGTCGCTTAGCACACCTCACTCGGGTGTCGCTTAGCACACCTCACTCGGGTGTCGCTTAGCACACCTCACCCGGGTGTCGCTTGACACACCTCACTCAAATGACGTTCGGCACAACTGCTTTGTTCGGCATATAAGGAACGTTCGACATCCATGAACGTTCGGCTATTCTACAATTCGACACGAATGGGTCAACTGGTATTTAAGGTCGTTCGGCATGCAGAGCGTCCGGCCTCACTCCAAGACCGTTCGGCACACCTCACCCCAGTATCGTTCGGCACACCTCACTCTAATGTCGTTCGGCATACCTCCACTCCAAGACCGTTCGGCATACCTCCACTCCAAGACCGTTCGGCATACCTCCACTCCAATGCCGTTCGGCACACCTCACTCTAATGTCGTTCGGCATACCTCCACTCCAAGACCGTTCGGCATACCTCCACTCCAATGCCGTTCGGCACACCTCACTCTAATGTCGTTCGGCATACCTCCACTCCAAGACCGTTCGGCACACCTCACCCCAGTATCGTTCGGCATCTGGAGACGTTCGGCATGATGGAGGTTCGGCACTAAGGATCGCTCGGCATTGCACCTCGCACCTCCATACCTCGGTACCTCGCACCTCCATACCTCGGTACCTCGCACCTCCATACCTCGGTACCTCGCACCTCCATACCTCGGTACCTCGCACCTCCCAACGTTCGGCATTCAGCGTTCGGCATCCATGGTTCGGCATATGGAGACCACTCCATTTGGGCTGAGGTACTCGGCTACCAGGCCCACCAGGGAAGTCCAACCCATCTTTGTCTATAAATAGAGAGGCAGGGGCACAGTAAAAGTGGATCCTCTCTCCTACTCTCTAACTTTCTATTTCCTAAGGCTAAGGCTATCCTACCAGTTTGTAACTGTAATTGATTCGAACATCAATAAAAAGGAAATTTCTAGAGTGGACGTAGGCCGGAGTCAACCGAACCACTATAAATTCTTTGTCTTTACTGCTTTCATTTTAATTTCTGTTATTCTTCATATTAACATCCTCTACATACATTCTATCTGTGAGCGGTGATTGTTATTTGGTGCTTTCATTTGCATTTGGGGGTTAGCGACCAATTTTGGCGCTAACAGCTATCTACCGCACATTCCATGGTTTTCCTAGGTTAACCAAGAACCCATCACTTGGCCAATTAAAATATCATGATCCCCATGATTAATTATTTTCCCCAGGTATACCACATGTTTAACGTATTCCTATTGGTAGCCCTAATTAGGTTAAATGAAATAAAAAACACAAATATAGCCCCAATGTATATTTTCGAAAGCATATTTCTGTTTTTAACCCCAAACTATGTAACGAAAACATTAAACCCACCCCGGTGTCCCCAAGGTTTTATAACATTTAATTTAAATAAGGATCCCCCTTATATATTCAAACAAAGATAAGTATTTTATGCTATAACCCTTCGAAGTAGCCCCTTTGAATTAGCAAAAATTACTCAAGAAAAATGGCTAAAAACATCCCTTTAAAACCCTTAGAATGAAGTCCCATTCGAAAGCAAATAAACATCCAAAGTTAGCCCCTTCGGAAACCTTTTTTTTGAAAGCATCACAAAATCATACCTTTCGCAATCATTGAAGGTAACCCCTTCAAAGCCTTTTGAAATCAAAACCTTTCGAAATCAAACCTATCGAAATCAAAAACTTTTGAAATCAAAACCTTTCGAAATCAAACCTTTCGAAATCAAAACCTTTCGAAATCAAAACCTTTCGAAATCAAACCTTTCGAAATCAAAACCTTTCGAAATCAAAACCTTTCGAACTCAAACCTTTTGAAATCATTTAAAACAATGAAGTGCTGGTGTTGAAACCAACCCTTCGAAAGCATGCTTACGACCATGTCGGAAGGTTAACCCTTCGACTTTGCCGAAAGTTACTAAAACACATTTTTAGAAAACATTTTAAAACAATACTCTTGAAGGTTTAAGCTTTCGAAGATCCCCTTCGAAACCTTTCTTGAATATAAAATTTTTAGTCTTTTATAAAATGACAGAGTCAAAGGATCCCCCTTCAACTTATTCGAAAGTAATTATATTTCTATCTGAAAGCAAAGGAAGCAGCCTCCCCATCCCTTCGCCCTTCTCTTCCCTTTGGCCCCGTTCCCACCTTTCGACTTGGATGGAAGGTAACTGTTTACCTTCCGTTTTAGGCAAAAGGTACCTTTCGACTTCATCGAAAGGGTAAAAGCGGGCTTGTTGGAGTCGAAGACTGAACTAGGCCCACTGAAGTGTTGTTTTTATCTTGTTTGTCTAATATTGATTGGCTGAGGAACCTTCTCATGTACTTCCAAATAGTAAAAAGTATACAAAAGTCAACCTTTTTCTCAAAACACTGTACTTCTTCCTCAAATATTCCAAAGGCAATTTCCTTCCGAATTTAAGTAATTTCGAAAGCAAATTTTCAGTTTAGCTCTTGGGCTTAAATAATTTAATTATCTTAGTTAACCACTAAGTAAAAGTCCCCAAAAATAACCAAAAATCCTTTAAGTCTTATGTTTTAACATATTTAAATTTCAAAGCTTATGAAGATCTATATAATTCGGAATATAACCAAAACCGAATAAAACATGTTGATTAGCCCATTAACATTTTAAAACACCTAAGTGTTATCCAAATAAAGGTTTAAATGGTTATATCCTAACCAAAATCACAAACATGAATCGGGTATAATCTATAACTGATCCAAACATAGAAAAACGAGATGATAAACATGATTATTCACCTTGATTAGTTGATTGGAGAATGAGATACTTTCCTAGCTTTAATTCCTTAGCTTATTCTTCAATTTAAACTCTTCCTGAAGCTTTTAATGGCCGGTCGAAAATATATGGGAGTTAAGAATGAGAAAAGTGGAAGTTTATTAAGGTGGAGCAAGAGATATATAAAGAAATGTAGCCCCATTTCCAAGTTTACCCCTTAGGAAATTCCTCCTTTTAAATTTAGTTAAGTCTTATTTTAGCTCATTCATTAAGACACGGCCATTGGATTTATTAATCTCATCTCTCGAATTATTCACATTATTCTATTTAATTTATCCAATTAAATATCCTGAATAATGTTAATTAAAATTCAAGGGTATTACACCTGCTTCCTAGCCTTAGTTTCTTCGAGAATCGTAACATCGATGTCCATCGCATGTCAAAAACACACTATCAGACTACGCTGTGCAATGACCATGACTCGTACTTGCCCTTGACAACAAACTGTTGGTCCTTAAGTGACATCACTAGAGATGTATGCTGCTCAGAAGGATATCTCTAGTCCTCATGCAGGAGGTTGGATTTGGCTTAACCGAAGAGATCTCTGTGGAAATTCTATATAGTTAGCGAATGCGCTTTAGCGGTTTTGATTGTATACCCATTATAGCTCTGGTGTACACTCACTCTCAGCACAGTTATTTCCCTTATATACTACACCCTAGAAATTAATATAATATCACTAGATTTTCTTTCAAAATGATTGGTTATCGTAAGGTAAAAACTCTCCGTATTTATATGTGACATGGTCTGAAAAGATAAGTTTATTTTTGAAAGGTTTTATAAATACAAGAATCTATATGATTGAGTTCTCACATTGGTTTTACCAGACTGATCCGGGAGTAAATTTCTTATAATGCTTGGGTCAGCCCCGTGTATATTTTCAGATTTAGTTATGGATGCTATGGTCTCTTGGAGAGGAGCTGGATGTTTACCTACCGTAGCATTATTATTTCCAATGAATTGCTTTATGTATGTATATATCAGCAATTGTAAGTATAGCCTAATATTACTACCCAGGCTAATCATAGGTCAGCTTGCTCTGATTATTGTATCCATACAGTTTTCTTTTGTAAAGATCATTTTGATATTATACGTTATCATTCCGCTGTGAGATTCTGATGTTTTTGTTCTCCTCTTTCTTGTTCCTTTTCTTTTATTCCTTATCTTTTACTCTAACAATCAGTCTTTCTGGCACTTAGGTGCTTGACACATGAATACCATAGATGTATTAGTTTCGACATTCGAGGGTCGAAAAGGGCGATCGTTATAGATTCCTGGATTGCTTTCACTTTTGCCTCAAAACTTCTTTGAAGGATTCTCAAGATTTTTCAGACCATCCCTAATTCTGTATAGGTTCTTCCGAGCGTTTTGAATTTGAATACTAAATTTGAAAAACGTCCATACATCTCCTTTATTTTCTCATTTTTTGTCATTATGAAATTCTTGTATTCATTGCCGAGCATAGCTAGATCGGATTCCTTGACCTTTGATGCACCTTCATGGGTCACATCTAGTGTATGTCAAATTTCCTATGTTGTCACATAATGAGAAACATGATTGTATTCAATTTTATCTAAGGCACATATAATAGAATTCATAGCTTTACCATTTGAATTATAGAGACTAAGTTCCTTTGCATCCTACTTATCTTTAGGCCTAGGAACTTCATGACTATCTACAATTATTGTAGGCACACTATAACCAGTTTCAGTTATATCTCATGCCTCTATAGTATCTAGAGAAATTTTCATCCTATTTTTCCAATACGAACAATCAGTGCCATTAAACATGGGTAGTGTAGTTATGGATTATCCTTTAGAAAAATCATTATCAAAACTAGCCATAGTTAAAAAGGTGAATTTAACTACCCAACTCTAATACCACTAGTAGGATCAAGTTAACCCTAGAGGGGGAGGGGGTGAATAGGGTTTATTATAAATTTACATAATAATAAACGCTTGCAGCACAGATAATAATAGAGTAAATGCGGAAATATAAGCAATGCACAAATTTACCCCGCTTTAGAAAAACCTGCCTATTGCTGCCTCTAAGATTTCCATTAAGATTAAACAATCAACCACTTACAAACTCTATAAACTTGCAATTATAGTTAACCTATTATTCTAATCCTAAGCCTAGAAACACTACGTCAACTCTATCCCCGAGTTGAGAGTTTTCCAAACTACAAAGTTCAATCCTAAAATAGACTGGTGGAGTTTAAATTTAAATTAAATATACTAAAATAGAAACAAGAACCACTAATATATACTTAATAAAATAAAAGATTTCGGCCTAAATAAAAGGAGACAACACTTTGTCTTCATGTATAACAATGCACTTTAGGCCGTCCGTTTTTCTACGTTATTCTCTAATTGGGGTTTCTTATTTTTGAAGCCATCGATTTTGTAATCGAATGATGAATGTTAGCCTTTGTCTCCTTGTCGATCGATCTCCTCAAAGCCCTGGCAATTCATGAACTTCGGTTGCTTCCTTGGTTGAGCGCTTCTGTAGTTAATAACTTAGTATGATTTTTGGTAACAAACTTGGCTTGAAGAAAAAATTGTCGATGATGGCTGGTTTATATGGGAAGTGATTTTCTAAATATCTTCCTTGGATTTTCATATATTTCATTATCATATTTATTTGAAATTGTCAATTCACGAACGTTGTTATTGATCTCCACTGTTGATTTTTTCATCGATGGTTTTGGGATTTTTTACTCGTTCACTTCTAATATTTTATTTCTTTGTCCTAAAATTGTTGACATATTCAACTTCGAATTCTGCTGCATTTATTTTCTTTGAACTTGAATTTTTTCCCGACTTCTCGTGCTTGGGAAATCTAACTTGACCTGACTTTGTGAACTAATCTACTTGCGAATTTTTTGATTCTACTGTTGCAAATGTTTTGGGCATGCATCTCTAACCCTAATTTCCGAAACCTTTTCCACTACTGTACTTGTTATATGTATGTGTTGAATTGTTCAATTTTCTTATTTGAACTGAGTTTGAACTTGAAGTTTTGTGCACTTTGTTGCATCTATGTACTTCTAATTCATGCACATTCTCTGGTTTGTGGCATTTTGCACTTAAACTTGTTATACTTGAACTTGTTACCTTGGTTTACTCTTTTGAACTTCTCCTTGACTGTTTTTGTTGGTTTGTTCATCATGTTTAAACTGATTATGACTTAAAGTAACCACTGTGTCTTACTCTTTATACTTGTGCATGTTTTTGCATATATCTAGTTTTGTGCACTTGCCAGTTACATGCTGTCATCATGTGTGTACTATTGGTTTATGCATTTGCGTTTCCATTTATGAGCCTGCCTTGAGTTGTGCTCCTTGTGTCGAACTCATGTGTGCTGCTGGTTTGTGCATTGTTTTATGCTTTACTGTTGTTTTCTTCCTTAAGTACTTGAATTGATGCACATTGCGTTGCCTACTTCCTATTTGCACGTGTACCAGAGTACATGCTCCTTATTTTCATTTTCCAAGTCTAGCTTATTCTTGTCTCGTGTGCATGCTTGTGTTGATCTTGAAGTACAACTTCGGGCTTGACCTTGCAATTTTGATATGTGTGAACCTATTTTTATATGCTTTGTGTAGAAATTACATAAGTACATGTGCATAAGCATAGCCTTTTTAACGCGCTTGCTTATTTTAAATTGCTCAGCCTTAAGGCATGTACATTGATACAATATGCATGTTTTAAGTTGCTCGTGCACATTTTGACTTGATTTTAAATTTTTGTCCCATACGAATACGTTGTACTGGTTCTTGTATATACCTATTGTACTAGTCCATGTTCATTATTTTTGGTGCCAATTTAAAATATGAAAAGAGAAAAACCAGTAGATCGAGGTAATGTCGAGTTCAAATATATTTATATTTTTGCAGTTTCAATTTGTTTCTTTTTACTTTTTGCTGCATTTCTATTTGACAAGTAAAGTATATGTCTAGACAAAAACTAGAGCAATAATATAAAAATCATATTCGAGTAGAAATGTATATGAATAATGTATTTAAAAAAATTGATTAGAACATATTGTATTTTAAAAAAATGTTGAATGAGAGAGTAGAAATTGTTGTGTATGAATATTGTATACAAAATATTATGGAAGATCTTGTTGGAATTGTGTGTACTGTTGGCATTTTATTGAAATAGAATTTTTGTTGAAATAAAATTTTATTTATTCACTTCTATCTATGATGTTGTAAAAGTACTGCAACAAACACATTATATATATATATACATGTATGTGTGTCTATTATTAGCAAATAAAAATCATAAACTTTCCCGGAAATAGAAATCGATGTATAATTCAGTCTTTTGCGAATACAACTTCATTTGTGGCTAAACGGTGCACGTCTAACCAAAGATAAACAAAGTTTACTGAAGAATATAGTTCTGTTTAGTCAAACCAAGAAACGTTTTTGGCTTATGATAAACAAAGCTAAGTAATATAATAATATTGAGCAATTGCATAAATTTATTTATATATACAGAGTTAAGGTAATTATTGGCATTGCACGGATCACAGACACGGGCATGAATATTTTTTATGTAATTGAATTAAAGATGATTATATTATAAATGCAGGCAAGTATATAGGCAAGAGAAATAAAACACATAGTAATGTAAATGCGACAAAGATTGAACAAAAAACAATCTTTTATTTACATTTCTTTTGTACAAGGTTTGTGAGGGCCGCTTTCGCACAAAGACGGCCTATATACATGATGATGCCAAAATGAACAAAATGCAGCACAAAATTCAGTCTTTATGAAACTAGAGGACCTATTTCCTCTTTGGTTTATTTATTTGGTTATCCGCCTTTTTCTTTGATGGCTTGCATTTTCCTCCCGTAGGAAACTCCAAAAGCTACTCCTTGTCATCGTCATGAAAGGCAAACTTCGGTTGAATGGAGGTAGCTCCAAGTGCAGGTGCAGTGTAGAAGGGATTTGAGTGGGACTAGTGGGTGATATGAATTCTTAGGCTTGGAAGGTAAGTAGATAGTGGAAGAGAAGGCTTCTTCGTACCCGGTTCTATTTTCACTTTAATGTTGGAAAAGTCAATTTTCAGCCTGTCCGACATTGAAGTTGTCTCAGGCCCTTTCTCTCTGACAATAGTCAATCCATCATCGATAGAACCTTCAGCATCCTCCAAGTTCTCCAAGGCCCCTATTTTCTCGGAGTTAGGGTTTGGACTGGGGCTAAAACTGGTAGATGGCACATGAGAACTGAGTACTATGGTGGCAGCGGTAGATTCGGTTTTTGAAGCGCATTGGTTTACGGCATATACGACAGTGGCAGAGGTGGAAGTGTCGACAATTGACCTTTAAGTTTATAGGTAAAAGGTAGAGATTAGAGATGTCCTTAGGCAAGAAGTGAAGTTTCTCGAAGAATGTAGAGATGAGAGATATACCATGAACGAGCGAAGATTATTTCGAGGTGAACTTACCAATTTACCCTTCCACCAATTTTTTTGAAGATGTGGGCAGAGTTGGAAGAATTGCTAAAGGAATAAAGGCTGGAGTATTGTGATTGTAACCCCCTGAAGTTCTAGCATTAGGAGCTGCAAATATGTGTGTTTCAATTATGGAAACCTCTGGAGTGGTTGTTGTAGAAGCGACGATACCTACTAAAGACTCTTTTTGAGCTAGAGCTGAGTCGACTACATGATCTAAAGTGTTGGGATTAGCGGGAGTCTTAGTAGGCAACTGTCCTTCGACTACGTCCCATGTTGCCATGATTTTACTTCCCTCTTCTAGGGCTACTAAATCCTTTTCATCCGGAAACCTTCTCTTTATAGCCTCTTGGTCAACATCATTACTATAGTCTCGAGCCCTTCTCAGATTTTTATCCCAAGACCAACTAGTGTCTCGGAGTAGTCATCTACAGGCCACTTAAGATTCTTTATTTCTATAACATTTGCAAAGAACTGGAGGATAGTGGGTTCCGTTTCTTCCTTAGTTTGGGCTTTTTTAGCTTTGAGATCTATATTTTCCTTCTCTATAATAGCTTACTTGATTTTTATATTTATCGACTCACCCTATGCCAACTCCCTTGATTCGTTTTTGGCATCCAAGTCAAGTTTGAGTTTTTTGACCCCCACCTAGAGTAGAGTGTTATCAGCTTCTTTTGTCTTAATTTTATTCTTAAGTTTGATAGTTATGGCCTAAGCATTCTTTAGCTATTCATTAAGAACTAGGCTCTCGACCATGTGAGCTTTAGCCAACTTAGTTAAACTTTGTTGGAATCCTTAGCAGATTTAGCTCTTTTATCCATTTCCTTTTGAAAGTAGCTAAATCCTTTTTGATCCCTCAGTTTCAACCCTTTGATTTAAGACAACTCAAGATGTGTAAACCTTGAAAACCAAAAATGACGTGACTTTGGTGATTGATAACAAGAGACAGGCAATAAATATATTCTAGGGAAAGGTGATAACATAAAATATAACCAAATATCACTTTATTTCAAACCGATAGATTCAAAGTATATATATAAGTCAAATCAAATCCAGTCCAAACCAAATCCAAATACACGCATGCACAATCAATATCAATGTTAGATGATTATTTACATACAATTCCATATACGTAAGTAATACCTTCGTCAACTACCATTCAGTGCCACTCGATATAGCACATTAGTCTCCATCAACTTATTGTTATCCGACATTTTGACCCAACTATATCTGAACTGATTAGACAAGTTAGACTCGATCATCATCAAGGCGAGTAGCCCAGAGTGATGATTGTGGGGTCAAAAATCAAGCATAGATGCTAATATGAAGCAGAAGCATGAAAGCTCACTATTCCTTGAAGATGGATCAGGTACGATCCATATTCAACACTATGGACCGTACCGTATTGATTCCACAACTCAATTTTGCAGCGATGATCGGTTAGTAACTCAAAATATACACATGCTATCATCATGAAACATGGACTACAAGCTTACTACAACATGTGTAAAACCCCCTAGGGATCTCATTCCAATTGGAGGAAGTTGAAGGGATCGGCATAACTCCCTTTGGAGGGATTGGTAGAAATCAGAATTCAAGCAACACTACTTCACAGAAAATATGATATCTCACAAACCGTACATCGGAATTGCATGAAATTTGGGGAGCAATAGCTAACATCATGGGGCATCCCTCATAGGGATCACAACCCATTTGGATGCATTAATAGGTATCGGTACCGATCCCTATGTGGGCCTCGATTGGCCTGCAAATTTTTGGGTAGCCTCATCTTGGTCTCCCGAATCTTCTGGCAAAATTTCAGTCCGATCTGTGAATGTCTTCCCCTATAAATACAGCAAGCATGGCGTCAAAAAAGGGATCCTGCTTTCTATACCGAGGCTATGCCATTTTTATTCTTCACTTTTATACTAATGGATCCCAACTGATCCAAACACTCTTGTAACGATAATCAAGTGGAAGATCAATAAAAAGATGAAGTGGACATATGCCAAGATTGCCGAACCACTATAAAAATCTGTGTGTTCATTTATGATTTTTGCTCTGTTTTAATATCATTCTTCATTTAATCTCTACTAGATTCTATTGCGTGTTGATGCCTATTTTTGGCGTCAACATTTTGGTGCTTTCACTGAGAATCGAATTCTCAACTTGATTGGACCTCATCATCTTCTTGTGGATTCCCATATTCGCGAGATAGATCCAGCGTTCAACCAACAAACTTCCTATTCTACTCAGATTTGAAGGAAATCTAAAGGTAGCTGATAGCCATGATTAGAAAAACTAAGTCTACTTCCCGTGTTTTTGGAGGATTTGATTATGCTAATGCTCTTGTTTGGGGTTGTTCGTGTGTTCATGTCCATTTGGAAGGGATTGGATTCACTCATGTATGCAAGTTCTTGGGATTAGATGTTGAAGTTTGCACTCAAGTTAGTCAAAATAGCTGATCCCATTGTCAAGGCCAAAATGGCCGATCCCTCTCTCAAGGCCAAAATGGTCGATCCCTCTCTCAAGGCCAAAATGGCCGACCCCTCCCTACCTACTACCGATCCCTATTTACATGTACATGCTCAATACCGATCCCTTCAAAGATATCAATATCGGTCCCTACAAAATTGCTATACCGATCCCTTCAACATATATGTGTATTGATCCCACTAGTATATATACCGATCCCTCTACAAGGTATATATACCGATCCCTCTCCAAGGTGTACATACCGATTCCTCTCTAAGGTATGTATACCGATCCCTCTTTTAAGTCTATATATTGATCCCTCTGCAAGTATATTGATCCATATTCCACCGATCCCTTCATATTACCGATCCCTCCATACTCCGTATGACCAATCCCTCTCACAAAACATTCAATACTGATCACAAAGGGATCGGGCATGTTATGACCGATCGGTCTACCCACTACTGATCCCTATGTCGCATTCGTCCAGAACTGAACCTTTGTTTAACCGATCCTTATTCCAAAAAATATTGATCAGGTACGATCCATTTTTATAAAAAATTATGGATCAAGTACGATCCATTTTTATAAAAAATTATGGATCAGGTACGATCCATTTATATACCGATCCCTATGACACTCGAACTCGTGCCGTAGCACAGTGCCCCCGCATTCTGGATTCGGAACTCAACTTAAAGACGGTGAGTTTTATCTGCTTTCCTTACATCTTGTGACTAACTGGGGCATAGTGGATCAAGCGACAGCTGCTGAATTGCAGATAAGGAACTGCTACTCAAACGATACACCCAATGGCTGGAGAACCAAGATGATATGACACGAACTAGTATCGATTACTGGGTCAAGCTCTCAGGGTATATTGTGACTTCCCTCAACTTACTAGCTTCCAAACACCTGACTTGGCTGCTATGGTATGATGGCTTATGAGAGAGATCCAAGACCAGACTGACAACTATCAGAGCATCTCCCCTATTGGAACCTATTCACTGAAGTCGTTCTTTGAACAGAATATCCAAGGAGATTCAACATGCCGACCATGCTGGCATACTTTGGAAATATAGACCCCCGGTAGCATCTCAAGAAATATGAGTGGTACATGTATTCTACTAGAGTGACAGACGCCATCAAATGCAGATGCTTTCATATATTCCTTGAAGGAGTAGCGATCATACGATTTAAGCGATTATCACCCAGGTCCATCTCCTCATTTGTCTAACTGGCTCAGAAGTTTGCCTAGCAATTCAGAATTCATGCGACTTTCCCTTAGGATGCAATGTCATTATCCATCCTAATCTAAGTGCCAAGCGACATGCTCAAAGATTTCTTGCACAAATTCAACGTCGCCGTCACTGAAGTGAGTAGGCCCGACAAGGATATCAAAATAATGGCATTGATATGGGGATTCGACCCCAAGTTGGATTTCGGCAACTAGTTAACTAGAGAGCCTCCTTAGACCTTGGATTGCTTCTACTACAAAGCAAACCAGTGCCTACACAAGGAGGAGGCAATACATACTAGATAAAAGAACAATGCAAGTTCGTTGGCTGAAGGAAGTCAAAGCGAGGACAGCATTGAGGCCTTAGATGAGGACTCGGATTCTAGGAGACGACCCAGAATCCTAAAATCTGAGTCACATACTCCTTTGAAATATTCAATCAAAAACATCTACTTGGAGACTCACGACTCGAAGCGGTACTGGAAACCAGTCTTGGGAGGATCCACCGAAAGCCATAAGAAATCCGGAAAATGTTGTTTATTTCAAGATACACACATAACACTGGCGATTGCAGACACCTCCAAGATGTAATCTAAAAGTTGATTCGGAAAGGAAAGCTTTAACAATATGTGCAAGCCCTGTAGAATGGCAGGCAGGGAACATCTGATGCCTATCGATAAAGAACTCTGATTATCAATTGGACCGTTGACGGTCGACATCCCGCTAAAAGGAGCTAGGGGCAAAGTGGAATAGTGAGCACACGATGCTGCTTCACTTATTAATGAGATTTATTCCGATCTTCTTTGAATTATTTTATTTCAATTTCAATTATGTTGTGAACTACGACCAACTTGAATTAAACTACTTGCATACGATGCAGGTAACCAAGTACCTACAGTTGGGCACCAACCAACCTCCATAGACCATGATGGACCTTTGAAGCAACACAAGACGAGCATGATTCGATCGCTCATCAGCTACCGTATGCCCCTGACTTGGGGGCAAGGACTCGAAATGGAAAGTGTATGTGACTTGACCATCCACTTCCTACTCTGTGCTTCAATTCTACAGAACATATATGCCTTACTCAGAGCCCGACAAGGTCGGAATCTAATACAAAGTGGACTCGTCTAATCGTCCACTCATCAACCTCCACACTTGACTTGAAGTCCAAAGAAAGACTTGGAGTGGATGCAACCCAACCATCCACTTCCTAGCTCAGACTTGAAGTTCGCTAAAATACTTATGCCTCTCCCGAAGCTCAGCACGACCGAGGTCCAACTAAAATGGACGCGATTTGACTGTCCACACATTAACTCCTGCCCTGCACATAGGAGGCAAACGGGTGTAGAGCGTGGACCGGAGTATAAACATCAAACGGGTGTGACTGACCACCCATCATAAAACTCTGCTCCCCAGAGTGTGGATCGGAGTATAAACACAAAACGATGGACGCGGTTCGATTGTCCATCGATCAACTCTGGTTCCCAGAGCACGGACCAAAGTATAAACATCAAACATGTGTGACTGACCACCCATCATAAAACTCTGGTCCCTAGAGCATGGACCAGAGTATAAACACAAAAGGTGGACGCGGTTTGACCGTCCGCTCCTCAACTCTTGCACTTGACTTAGGAGCAAACACACGACTCAAAGTGGATGCGATCTGAACATCTCCTCCCCTATTCGAGCTCGAAGTTCTTTAGAACACTCATCTTACTCCAAAGGCTCGGTAGAACAAGATCCAAATGGAAGTGGATGTGGTAAGACTGTCCACACATCGACTCCTGCTCTGGATGCAGGGGGCAGTTTGAGAGCCCAAGCCTAAATTGGATGTTGTTCTACCATCCAATCCATAGAGGATGTGATACATCCATCCACAACCTTGTTTGCACCTGAGGTACGGTGAACTATCCAAGCCTTGCACGGACATCGGCAAGCCCAAAATCCAAATCAAGACATGGACGCGGTTCGACCGTCCAGCAAGTAACCCTGATCCTCTCATGCGGATTGGAGTGTAAACACAAATTAGGTGTTGTTCGACCACTCGCCAACAAACTCTTATCCCCAGAGTGCAGATATGAGTATAAACAAATAGATGAGTGTGTTTCGACCACTCAATATTCCATAAACTCCAACCTGAACTCGGCAGGAGGAGTATAAACTCAATAGGGATGGAATTCGACCATCCATGAACTAATCCTGCTAACCCAAGAATGGGAACGAGAGTACAAACTACTACAAGCTGAGTACAACATCTTACTATAGCTCCGGCTGGGTGATCTTTACAACTTAAGGCAATGACTACAAGGAGGCCTCAATACAAAACCAATCGAAATGACATCCAGAATTACGAGTGACCGACTATGTCGTACCATCAGATCGAGGGTCAATATAAATCCGCACCAACTACAAATGGATGTGACCCAAACGTCCATCGAATAACTCCGGTCACTAGAGCATGGTTATGATAATAAACCACGAGTGAGTGCGACTTGATCATTAATTTTCTAGCACCCTCCTTCGATCCATCAAGAGTATGAAACTACATGAGCATGACCCGATTGCCCCTAAGCCAACTCTATCCCTAGATTTGGCGGGAGAATATGAATCAAAATGGATGCAACTGACTGTTCAGCTCTGAACGAATGCGATGCGACCGTTCGTTCGTTGACTCTTACCATAGTCTGACAAGAAGAGCAATACGAAATGGACGTGGCTTGACCGTCTGCACACTGATCCTTGCCCTTGTTCTGGTAGGGAGAGCATTAATCACTGATTGGACATGACTTGCCTTCCTACTTATCGACGTATGCCTCGGACTTGGGGGCACAAGTGAGAAACAAGATGATTGTGAACCGACCATTCATCATCAACTATAAGTCTTTGGAGCTTAGTGGGAGTATAAACATGACTAGGATGAGACTCGACCGTCCATGCAGTACATTTATCAACCTGAGATCGAGGGGGTGGAAGTGTGATCATCCAAAGATAGGCTGCGATAGCTCAATACTGTGACTTATACCTTGTGTTTACGATGAATAGAGGCTATGACCGAAAGGATGCTTAGAGATAGAATTGTCGAATCAATGCCCAAGCTCATGGAAAATCGATCATCACTCCAACCAGAACGACGAGTAACGGATCATGAGTACGTTGAATGGAAAGCGCATTACTCGAATATACAAGCAGATTCAAACTCAAAGAAAGAGCCAACTATGCAGTAGCGCGCAACTTGGGGCTGAACCCTACTCGACATTTGATTCAACGTGCTTCTAAGCCTGATCTTCGACCATTTGCAGATAATTGCTCAAAGCACTTAAAGCCCTTCACTATCAAACTCAATAACTCATGACAAGACTTTGGGATTCGACCGGAGTAACCGTCATCATTGAATACCCCAACCAGATTTCACGTTGATTGTTACGTGAAATAGTTACGTTTGAACTTAAGGAATCCAAGGCTGCACCTGTTGAGCTGACAATCAACATTGCAGTCAGCCATGGCAACCCATTATGGGTATTGAAGGTCAAATCATAGCTCAATGCAACGATGATGAAGGAATTAGCTGACTTTATCCGAATGAATCTTGATTTGTTCAGTTAGACCCATTTTGACATGCATGTGATCTCATCGATTATCATGAGCCATGCATTGAATATCGACCAGAGGAATGTCCTAGTGAAATGAAAGCAAAGCGGCATGGATCTAGAGGGATTTGCTGAACTTAAAGAGGAGGTGGATAAACTCAAAAATAATAGGTTTATCCATGAATCCTTCTACCCAAAATGGGTATCCAATCCAGTTCTTGTGAAAAAGCTAATGGAAAGTAGCGGTCATGCGACAACTACTCAGACCTGAATAAGGCATACCCAAAAGACAGCTTTCCACTTTAGAGGATAGACTAGCTGGTAGACTCAACCGCTGGATATGAACTCCTTTCATTTATGGATATGTACTTCGGATACAACCAGATCCTGAGCACATCCTCGACCAGGGGCACACCAACTTCATTACCGATCTAGGGCTATATTGTTATGTTGTGATGCCGTTTGAAGTAAATAATGCTGAAGCTACTTACCAGAGACTGGTCAATAGGATGTTCAATGACCAGATCAGGTGATCGATGGAAGTATATGTGGATGATATGCTCATGAAGTCATGATGATCAAACGACCATATAGATGACTTAGCAGAGATGTTCAGTATTCTAAGAAAATATGAAATGAAACTAAATCCCTAGAAATGCTCTTTCGGCGTTACATAAGGAAAATTTCATGGTTTCATCGTCAACTCTCATGGAATCGAAGCCGGTCCCGAGAAGATTCAAGCAATTTCAAAACATCTTGGTATCGAAGACGATTAAGCAGGTATAGAGCTTAAATGAGAAGGTTGCCGCCCTAAGGCGCTTCATCTCCAGGGCCACCGACAAGTGTATTCCTTTCTTCGACTTGATCAGGAGAGGGAAAAGAAACTTTGAATGGGCGTTGGATTGCATAAATGCGGTTCAAGCTCTGGTAGATCACTTAGAGAGACCTCCCATCCCATCCCATCCAAGCCATTAGATTGTGAAGACTTATACATCTATTTAGCGGTGTCGGTACACACCATAAGTGCCATACTGTTACGTGAAGAGAATCAGATGCAGAGGCCAGTATATTATGTTAGCAAGTGATGGATAGGTGCTAACAGAAACTACTTAAAGCTGGAAATGCTCGCAAACTACTTGTTGATTGCATCACGAAAGCTTCACCATTACTTCCAAGCTCACCCCATTAACGTCGACACCGACCAGCCGTTACACAGGTCCTACAACAACCTTAGACGTCTGGAAGGTTGCTCAAATGAAATATCAAGCTAAGCCAATTCAATATCACTTATCTCCCTCGGAGAGCTATCCTGGGACAAACATTAGACGACTTTATATCTGAATTCATTGCATCAGATGACGATTCGAAGAGCAGTGGAGAGCCGACCAATTGATGGAAAATGTACACGGATGGAGCATCCAATGACCGGTGTTCTGGTGTCGAAGTTTTTTAGTGACTCCTGAGGAATGATCGATCTACTACGCTCTGAAACTCAACTTCTCTGCAACAAATAATGAAGCTAAGTATGAAGCCTTGATCGCCAGGCTCAAACTTGCTAGAGAACTGGGAGTGGAAACTTTACATATCTTTTGTGATCCTGGTTAGTAGTATGCAAAGTAAGGGAAGATTATCTTACTAGGGGGCAGCGTCTTGCTCCTTACCTCGATAGGGTCCAAGAGCTACTAGTCGACTTCAAGTATTACACAATTACATACATCCTCGGAGAATGAAATGAAAAGGCTGAGCCACTGGCCAAGCAGGCTAATTTTAGGGATGCGCACCTAATAGATTTTGTTTCGGTTGAAGTACTTGACATTACAAGCATTGACAGATGGAGATCGACTAGATCTGGGAAACAGAGCTAGAAAAGAAGTCATGGATGACTCCTATCAAAGACTATCTACAATGGGGAATTCTTCCTGAACGGAGGAATTAAAAATGGTAGATCCTCCTCAAAGCTTCACGTTGCATTATCCAAGATGGAGTCATATATATAAATGGCTTTCTCCATTCCCCTGCTTTAGTGTATCACCCATGATGATATCAAACGAGTCCTGAGAGAAGTCCATGAAGAAGAATGTGGCGATCATACTAGGGGGCAAACCTTGATAAAGAAAATACTCCACCAAGGGTATTACTGACCAACAGTCAATCGAGATGCAGCCGATCACGCTAGACAATGCAACAAATGCCAGATGTTTGCAAAAATTCCAAGGGCCCCCACCGATGGAAATTATTCAAATGGTCACTCCATAGCCGTTTTCCACTTGGTGTATTGACATCATCAACTCCTTGTCGATCTCTAAAGGTGGTGCGAAATACGCCATCATAGTAGTGGATTACTTCACCAAACAGGTTGACGCTGAACCTTTAGCCACGATCACAAAAAAAAAAGTAATCAACTTCATAGTCCCGAACATCATCTATCATTTTGGCCTTCCACAAACCATTGTAACTGATAATGAAACCCAATTCGACAGCATTAAATCCAAAAACTTCTGCCGACGACATCATATTAAAAAGAGATCTGCGATAGTTGCTCACCCTCAAGCTAATGGACAAGTCGAAGCTATTAACAAAATCATAAATCCCATTCTGAAGAAGCGTTTGGAAAAGGCTAGAGGAAAGTGGATCGATGAACTCTCATCAGCATTATGGACATACAGAACAACCCACAAGTCCACGACTGGCCATACTCCATTCGCCCTTGCTTACAGCTCCGAGGCCGTCATCTAGAACTTGAAGTCCCCTCTCATCGAGTAACATTTTACAACCTCTATTTCATTATAAAATAATATATAAATAAGGAATTGCAATCCAATTGCAATTAAACTAGAAGGAATTGGTGATGACTCATGAGCGTACAAACACATCCGGGAGCCAATGACAAGAATGAGTACTTGAACGTGCACGTGTATATGCAATAAATTCGATTTCTTAAAATCGACAGAAATTGAATTTTCACCTGGAGTTATTAAAGAAAAGACTGGATCAGATAGCCAGAGTTTACTAGCTCCATAGAACTGGGCACAGATAACAACTGACGGAATATAACCTAGAATTTATACTATTGGAAATTGACCAAGCGTCATGACGATCAAAAAGAGATACAACACTTTGGGAAGATAATTCAATGGAAGGATGACGACTATTCAGGAAACTGGATGGATTTATTTTCGACGACTCTAACTTGCTTCAATTCAAAGCACGTCATGTACGCAACAAGACGTACTTTGGGAGGCAATTGTCGTCCAACATTTTGACCCAGCTATATCCGAACTGACTGGACAAGTTAGACTCGACTGTCATCAAGGCCAGTAACCCAGAGCGATGATTGTGCGGTCCAAAAATCAATCATAGATGATAATATGAAGCAAAAGCACGAAAGCTCACTACTCCCCGAAGATGGATCAGGTACGATCCATATTCAACACTATGGACCATACCATATCGATTCCACAACTCAATTTTGCAGCAATGATCGGTCAGTAACTCAAAATCTACACATGTTATCAACATGAAACTTGGAGTAAAAGCTTACTACAACATGTGGAACACCCCCTAGGGATCTCATCCCATTGGAGGAAGTTGAAGGGATCGGCATAACTCCCTTTGGAGGGATTGGCAGAAATCGGAATTCAAGCAACATTACTTCACGGAAAATGCGATATCTCACAAAACATAAGTCGGAATTGCACAAAATTTAGGGAGCAAGTAGCTAACATCATGGGGCATCCCTTATACTGATTGCAGCCCATTTGGATGCATTAATAGAGATCAGTACTGATCCCTATTGTGGGCTTCGATTGGCCTGCAAATTTTTAGGTAGCCTCATCTTGGTCTCCCGAACCTTCTGCTAAAATTTCAGTCCCATCCGTGCACTTCTTCCCTTATAAATACAACAGGCATGGCATCAGAAAATTGATCCTGCTTTCTCTGCTGAGGCACTACCATTTTTACTCTTCACTTTTGTACTAATGGATCCCAGCTGATCCAAACACTCTTGTAATGATAATCAAGTGAAAGATTGACAAAAATATGAAGGGGACGTAAGCCAATATTGTCGAACCACTATAAAAATCTGTGTGTTCATTTATGATTTTTTCTCTATTTTGATTTCATTCTTCATTTAATCTCTACTATATTCTATTGGATGTTGATGCTCATTTTTGGCGTCAACATTTATTGATGAAACAAATGGGAAAAATGTAGAAAGGGTTGGACCACAATCTGGTAAGTGATATACGTCTACTTTACTACATGCTCTAATCATTCCCAAATAATATTTAGACAACTTTGGTAATTCATACCTTAGTCATGTTTCATCTGCATCAAACAAGTTACTCAATCAGTATAATAACACATAGCTAACTTTGTGAAACATGGTCTTAGTCAAATACAATCATAATGGTTGATGATATGATCTAATCGATATACAAACCCAAGTCTATTGTAACAACCCGCATATTTATCGATTTTATATTTAAATATTTCATCGTTAGTCGGATTTTAGTCCGAAAAGATACTTTTTGCAAATAGTCGAATTGGGACTCGAGACTACTTCCATTGAGTTCAAAATGATGTTTGCGACCTTTTTGAGTATAAACTTCGGTATGTTTGGAGTAAGTCGAATTTTGCTACTTTTTCTATTGGGTTTTGGGTTTTGGTTCAGCCCACTAGCTAACTTAATACCCTAACTCAGCCCCTCTCCTTCCATTCACTCATTTTCACTTCTAAAACTCAAGCTAAAACTGAAAATGGGGGAAAGGAAGAAGAATTAGAAATTCCAAGCCCTAGTTCTTCTTGTAGACTTGAATTCTTGCTCCAAAATCAAAGAGAAGCTATTGGTAAGCCTTCTCTTCTTCTTCTCCAACTCATTCTCTTATCAATTTCAGAAATTCCTAAACCTAACTTAGGAAATGTTTCTCTTTTAAGCTTAGATTCAAGCTTGCTGAGTTGGGATTGAAGAGTGGTTGATCCTCCTTTGTTTTCAAGCTTCTTCTTCATTTGTTTTGGGTTTAAAGGTGAGATTTTTATCTCACATCTATGACTATAATTATCTTTGGTTGTTGGGTATGAATTCCTAACACTTCTTCATGTGCATTTGCTCTTGATTTGGATTGGTTTTGTGAATATTCCAAATTTTGGGTTTGTAAGCCAAATTCGTGTTAAAATCCTTTTATGGATGTTTGATCATGCTTTTGGTGATGCATCGAGGAGCATATAGGGCTGGGTTACCGATTGGCATAAACCCTTAGAGCCAATGTTTGTCCGGTTGCATTTTGGAAGAGTTTGCTCTTCATTTAGATAGGCTGAAAAACAGCCCAGGCATGATTCAGTCAACTGAATCTGGAACCAGAAAGTTTCCAGGCTCTGTTTAGTCGACTGAACCTGGAAATAGAAAGTTTCCAGGCAGGGTTTAGTCGATTGAAAATCTCTGTTTAGTCGACTGAACCTGGAAACAGAAAGTTTCTAGGCAGAATTCAGTCAACTGAAAATCTCTGTTTAGTCAACTGAATTTGTTGTTTCAGCGCACTTTGCCTTTTGGGATTGAATTTCCAATTTGAAACGATTCGTGATGATCCTATTTGTTATTATCATTTATTATGACTTTGATGACTCCTTTTTAGGGATTTTTGAATATCTATTTCGATGGATTCTTTATCGGTTTCTTTGGATTTGATTCACGTCTTCGAATGTGAATTTTTTAAGATTGATTGTTTCTACAATCGCTTCTATGATTTGTCACTTTAAAATATAAAGGTTTTCTATACTAGTAGTAAATATCAAAACCCTTTCATCAAAACGATTTCAACACTATTTTATTACAAACTCGTTTATAAAACCATTTTCCAACCTATTAGTATATACAAACCTTTACTTCATTCGTATGAGAAAATCTAATTAAATGGCTTAGCAAAACAAGTGGTATGAAACGCTTACGTTTACTTCGTCGGTTAATTTATGGACTTGTTCGATTGAAACTCTTGTGACAATTTTCGAGTGGAGATCTACAATTTGTTCGCAAATATTTAAGTTAAGCTAGTGGTTATGGGACATGAAGCTAAACTCATATATTTACTAGCTTATTGTAATTGACACTTCTTGATGATCGATGACGATCATTTTATGGTTTAGACTAGCAATGTGCGATGTCTCTTTGTCCACGTGGAGGACCGTTCCTCGTTTTATTGAGCTTCGGCTCAAAGTCCACAATGGGGGACTATACCCAATCAGGAGGAGCTTCGGCTCATCAGGAGGAGCTTTGGCTCAAAGTACGCAATGGGGGACTATACCCAGTCAGGAGGAGCTTCGGCTCATCAGGAGGAGCTTTGGCTCATCAGGAGGAGCTTCGGCTCATCAGGAGGATCTTTGGCTCATCAGGAGGAGCTTCGGCTCATCAGGAGGAGCTTCGGCTCAAAGTCCGCAATGGGGGACTATACCCAGTCAGGAGGAGCTTCGGCTCATCAGGAGGAGCTTCGGCTCATCAGGAGGAGCTTTGGCTCATCAGGAGGAGCTTCGGCTCAAAGTCCGCAATGGGGGACTATACCCAGTCAGGAGGAGCTCCGGTTCAATTTTATGGGATTGGCCATCCTCTTTCTTGTGTTTTCTGGATTTCTTGTTGATGATTTCTGGAATTTATGTTTCACCAACGTTTACAATTGGCATTGATATGTATGTCATTATTGTGGCTTGGTGAATTAAATAAAGAATATGACATTCTTTTTAATCTTTGAGAAGATTCTTGTGATATTGATTAATCTCTTGTTGATTTTCAATTACGTACTTATCACAGAATGGTATTATGGTTATGATACATTTTTGTCATATCTCTTATTCTATATCACTTTATCTGATATTTATAGCTAGACTGATCCGTTTATTATTTTCTTCTTAAATAATACTCGGGTCAGACTGAGATATTACAGGTGCTTCCTTATGACTTCCTATCTGGAATCATCATCTGACTTTTGGCTTACTACTCTAGTTTAGTAGTTTTTGTTGTATACATTTGAGATTTAGACTCCTTGATGTATACATATTCTTTTGCCTTGCACTTGTATCTATTCTTTTGTGTTATTGTGGATCTTATTTGACCACTACTCAGATGTACACACTCATGTGTTATATATTCATATCTTTTTCCGCCTTTGTGATATGGATATCTATGACTGATTTGTGTTATGTTTATTTCTATATTTGTTTCCGAAGATTATATATAGCCACTGTGTGATAGCTTTGAGTTTGTATCGGTATGTCGGATTTCCTCCTTAAATGAAATGCATGCTATACTATCTAACATATCGGTGCTCGCACAAAGAAATTACATAGATGGTCGCTCCTCAACAGCCTTATTCTCCGTGCTAGTTGACAGCATTACTCCGTAGTGTTCTTGGCTAGCATGGGTATAGAGGTGGGGCGTCATAGCTTGGTATCGGAGCCAAACTTCGGAACAATGTAGAATAATCTAGCAAGGATCATTGTCCTAAGTCTTTCTTAGGAATCGTGCCATAGGATTTGATTTGGGTCTTCGTACCGTTCTATCCTATTTCATTTTATGATTCCTTGTTTTATCAATCAAGTTTGTTTGATTTTCATTCTGAGATTAACCTTTTTCTCTTTTCTTTCTTTCTTAAAGAAAAGAAATGGTTAGATCTGGCCGTACCAACGTCAGTCAATCCAGTGCTACTCCTCAGGAGGGAGTATTTATGTCTGCCCAGCAGCTTCTAGATCTTGTTAAGAATGCTCAAGATATCAGACCCATTTCAGAGCCTACTCATCCTAGATCCGGTTTTGCACGCTTGTGTAGAGATTATACCGATTTGGGTGGAAGGCCATTCCGGGGATCCGAGAGTGTTATTGAAATCCAAGCTTGGCTTAGATCATGCGACCGCATCTTTTCTCGCATGAATCTTGTTGATCTCCACCGAGTCCAAGTGGCTTCTAGCATGCTCCAAGAAAGAGCATTGGATTGGTATGAGCTTCTTATTTCTGAAATCGTTGAAGCGGATCTCACATGGGAGCAATTCCGGGAGAGATTCGAATTGAAATTTGTGCCGGAGGCTGAAAAAGTAACCTTGGCCCGGCGTTTTATCGACCTTGTTCAAGGTGAATCTTCTGTGACGGACTACGTCGCATCTTTCGAATCTCTTTCTAAATATGGGGTTGAATACATTAATACCCCATTGAAGAAAAATCAGAGATTTGTTTATGGCTTGAACAAGAATCTCAAGAAGCCATTACTTCTAAAATTGGAAGTTTCTTTCGATCAGCTTATTGATATCGCTCTTCGTCTTGAAGAGGCCGATAAAGAGTGTGATGTTGAAGTTGTGGGTGCTAAACAAAACTTCAACAACAACATGAAAAGGCCTATCAAATTTAAAGGCCCCAATACCAATCCCAATCGCAACAAAAAGGGGAAGCAAGAAACTTCGATAACAAAGTCTCATACCTCTAGTCGTGGACGATGCTATAATTGTGGTTCTACGGACCACTATGCAAATGAGTGTCCTAAACCATTTTTTTGTCGTTATTGCAAAGGTTCGGGACATCTTTTATCTTCATGCCCCAAACTTCCAAACAAGAGAGAGGGAAAGCTAAATGTTGTTCAAGCCCCTAGTGACTCTTCTCTTGGTCAAGGTTTCCATTCTATCCTTGATGACATTTATTTTGTGATCATTTTATTCGAGTTCTTTTTGATATGGGTTTCGTCTCATTATTTTATAAAAAAAGAACTTGTTGATTCCTTTTCTTTAGACATTTTTGGGCTTGTTGACTTCTTTGAGGATTGCGAATCCGGTTGGTGGATCCGCAACACTCAATTTGCTTTTTATTTATATCGAAATTATTTTATGTGATTTTTCTTTCCGTGCCGATTTGCATGTTATGCTTTACTTAGGCTTCGGAATTGATATTTTATTTTTTTTAGAAGGATTGGCTTAATCATTGTGAAGCCCATATCCTATTTTCCCGAGTGGACTATTCATCTTCGACATTCTCAATCTGTTAAGCAGATTTCTATTTTCCTTTGTGATTTCGATTACAGTTTATGGCATCATTGTATTCTTTAAGCTCACATGATGAGGAAAGTGTTATTTCTCTCATTCATGTAGTTTGATAATTTTCCTGTATTTTTGAGTTTGTCTTAGGATTATCACCTAAGCAATCTTTTGTGTGGCGTTAAGGTCTTTTTAGCTCGACCTTGCCACCGATTTTCATTTGCTACGAGTTGCGGGAGTTAGCATTCCATTTACCGCATTCTGCACTCGTTATGAAACTTATGAATGACTTATTATGTCATCCAGTTTGTCCAGTATATTTCATCCATTTTATGAATCGAGTATTCTATGAATATCTCGACGACTCCATTGTTTCATTTGTCGATTTTGGATGGAAATAGCAATTTAAAATTTTGCAAATCTTTTTCATAAGATTTCTTTATAAATACAATTGGATTTTGTTCTTAAACGAGCAAAGAATATTCTTAAAACCTCTAAGAGATATTTTTATCATATAAAAGATGATTTTGTGATTGTATTGCCCATTGAGTGCTTTAAGAATTCGGGTCGATGCGCCTGATCAACGTTATCGATAGGGATTTCCTAAATGCTATGATGAGACAATCAGACACATTAAATTGACTTATAAAATGTAAATTTTTCTGAAAAGATAATTTAATTTTGAAAGTTTTAGCTTTTCGGGAAAGAAGATTATCTAAAAGAATTTTTTTTTTCCGATACTTCTATTCTTGTGATTCCCGAGGGGAACCAATACTTTATCTTTTGTACCAATGCTAAT
The DNA here is from genome assembly GCA_030737815.1 of Allium fistulosum. Taxonomy (NCBI): domain Eukaryota; kingdom Viridiplantae; phylum Streptophyta; class Magnoliopsida; order Asparagales; family Amaryllidaceae; genus Allium; species Allium fistulosum. The sequence goes on from CM060901.1 coordinate 1,132,794,505, forward strand.
AGTATTGGTTTGGATGCGGTTCTCTTGCAAAAGAGAACGTGCTATCACTTGTGCTTCTAAACCATTAAAGCCTATCGAGACTAGGTATGCCACTCATGATCTAGTGCTCGCGGCGTTTGATTTCACTTTTAGAGTTTGGCATCATCATTTTGGGGGAGAAATTTGTTCTCCACCTCGATCTTAAATCTTTGGAATATTTATTTTCTCTTAAGGAACTTCATGTTGACTCGAGTTCCTGACATCTTATGATCTTGATATTCTTTTTATTCCCAGAAGGGAAATTGTGTTGCCAATGCGCTTAGTCGTAAGCAATAAGTGGTTGATTCTTTGATGATGTCTGAATGGAATTATCTTTTTATCATGTTCATCGGACGTTTTGATATACTTCGTTTCAATTGAGCTTTATCTCATTTCTTATATGGACTAGCGCCCGATGTTCTTTTATGGTGTTCGGTTCATTGGATGTGCCGTTCTTGTACTACGTCGGTGTTCCGAATTATTTAAGTTTCCGTTCATTGGACGTACCGTTATGGTACTACGTCGATGTTCGGAGTTATTTGTGTTTCCAGTTTCTCGGGCGTATTGTTATTGTACTACGACGTTGCCCCGGCTCAATTTTCTGCTATTCTTGACGTTATCCACGTCTTTTAACTATGGAAATGAATTTAGGTTTCCGATTTTTTTGAGCCTGATGTTGAGTAGGAATTGAAGTTTCACCAGATTTGACTTTTGAGCAACATTCTATTCGCATCATTTCTTTGGGGGTTGAGAGCCTTCGAAATAAAGATGTTCTTTTTGTGAAAGTCCGATGGTTCTCAAATCCTAAGGATTTCTCTTGGGAATCCAGAGGATTCATCGAGCGGACACGATCGGGCTAACTCTTTCGCGCTCTTTATGGTGAACTTCTTATTTCAAATTTTCTTTTGTGTTGATATACTTTTATGGTTGTTACTTTTTATTTTCCTCTTAATTATTGCGAGGACGCAATTTCTTTAAGGAGGGGAGTCTGTAACAACCCGCATATTTATCGATTTTATATTTAAATATTTTATTTAAATATTTCATCGTTAGTCGGATTTTAGTCCGAAAAGCTACTTTTTGCAAACAGTCGAATTGGGACTCGAGACTACTTCCATTGAGTTCAAAATGATGTTTGCGACCTTTTTGAGTATAAACTTCGGTATGTTTGGAGTAAGTCGAATTTTGCTACTTTTTCTATTGGGTTTTGGGTTTTGGTTCAGCCCACTAGCTAACTTAATACCCTAACTCAGCCCCTCTCCTTCCATTCACTCATTTTCACTTCTAAAACTCAAGCTAAAACTGAAAATGGGGGAAAGGAAGAAGAATTAGAAATTCCAAGCCCTAGTTCTTCTTGTAGACTTGAATTCTTGCTCCAAAATCAAAGAGAAGCTATTGGTAAGCCTTCTCTTCTTCTTCTCCAACTCATTCTCTTATCAATTTCAGAAATTCCTAAACCTAACTTAGGAAATGTTTCTCTTTTAAGCTTAGATTCAAGCTTGCTGAGTTGGGATTGCAGAGTGGTTGATCCTCCTTTGTTTTCAAGCTTCTTCTTCATTTGTTTTGGGTTTAAAGGTGAGATTTTTATCTCACATCTATGACTATAATTATCTTTGGTTGTTGGGTATGAATTCCTAACACTTCTTCATGTACATTTGCTCTTGATTTGGATTGGTTTTGTGAATATTCCAAATTTTGGGTTTGTAAGCCAAATTCGTGTTAAAATCCTTTTATGGATGTTTGATCATGCTTTTGGTGATGCATCGAGGAGCATATAGGGCCGGGTTGCCGATTGGCATAAACCCTTAGAGCCAATGTTTGTCCGGTTGCATTTTGGAAGAGTTTGCTCTTCATTTAGATAGGCTGAAAAACAGCCCAGGCATGATTCAGTCGACTGAATCTGGAACCAGAAAGTTTCCAGGCAGGGTTTAGTCGACTGAAAATCTATGTTTAGTCGACTGAACCTGGAAACAAAAAGTTTCCAGGCAGGGTTTAGTCGACTGAAAATCTCTGTTTAGTCGACTGAACCTGGAAACAGAAAGTTTCCAGGCAGAATTCAGTCAACTGAAAATCTCTGTTTAGTCAACTGAATTTGCTGTTTCAGCCCACTTTGCCTTTTGGGATTGAATTTCCAATTTGAAACGATTCGTGATGATCCTATTTGTTGTTATCATTTATTATGACTTTGATGACTCCTTTTTTGGGATTTTTGAATATCTATTTCGATGGATTCTTTATCGATTTCTTTGGATTTGATTCACGTCTTCGAATGTGAATTTTTTATGATTGATTGTTTCTACAATCGCTTCTATGATTTGTCACTTTAAAATATAAAGGTTTTCTATACTAGTAGTAAATATCAAAACCCTTTCATCAAAACGATTTCAACACTATTTTATTACAAACTCGTTTTTAAAACTGTTTTCCAACCTATTAGTATATACAAACCTTTACTTCATTCGTATGAGAAAATCTAATTTAACGGCTTAGCAAAACAAGTGGTATGAAACGCTTGCATTTACTTCGTCGGTTAATTTATAGACTTGTTCGATTGAAACTCTTGTGACAATTTTCAAGTGGAGATCTACAATTTGTTCGCAAATATTTAAGTTAAGCTAGTGGTTATGGGACATGAAGCTAAACTCATATATTTACTAGCTTATTGTAATTGACACTTCTTGATGATCGATGACGATCATTTTATGTTTAGACTAGCAATGTGCGATGTCTCTTTGTCCACGTGGAGGACCGTTCCTCGTTTTATTGAGCTTCGGCTCAAAGTCTGCAATGGGAGACTATACCCAGTCAGGAGGAGCTTCGGCTCATCAGGAGGAGCTTCGGCTCAAAGTCCGCAATGGGGGACTATACCCAGTCAAGAGGAGCTTCGACTCATCAGGAGGAGCTTCGGCTCATCAGGAGAAGCTTCGGCTCATCAGGATGAGCTTCGGCTCAAAGTCCGCAATGGGGGACTATACCCAGTCAGGAGGAGCTTCGACTCATGAGGAGGAGCTTCGGCTCATCAGGAGGAGCTTTGGCTCATCAGGAGGAGCTTCGGCTCATCAGGAGGAGCTTCGGCTCAAAGTCCGCAATAGGGGACTATACCCAGTCAGGAGGAGCTCCGGCTCAATTTTATGGGATTGGCCATCCTCTTTCTTGTGTTTTCTGGATTTCTTGTTGATGATTTCTGGAATTTATGTTTCACCAACGTTTACAATTGGCATTGATATGTATGTCATTATTGTGGCTTGGTGAATTAAATAAAGAATATGACATTCTTTTTAATCTTTGAGAAGATTCTTGTGATATTGATTAATCTCTTGTTGATTTTCAATTACGTACTTATCACAGTATGGTATTATGGTTATGATACATTTTTGTCATATCTCTTATTCTATATCACTTTATCTGATATTTATAGCTAGACTGATCCGTTTATTATTTTCATCTTAAATAATACTCGGGTCAGACTGAGATATTACAAGTGCTTCCTCATGACTTCTTATCTGGAATCATCATCTGACTTTTGGCTTACTACTCTAGTTTAGTAGTTTTTGTTGTATACATTTGAGATTTAGACTCCTTGATGTATACATATTCTTTTGCCTTGCACTTGTATCTATTCTTTTGTGTTATTGTGGATCTTATTTGACCACTACTCAGATGTACACACTCATGTGTTATATATTCATATCTTTTTCCGCCTTTGTGATATGGATATCTGTGACTGATTTGTGTTATGTTTATTTCTATATTTGTTTCCAAAGATTATATATAGCCACTGTGTGATAGCTTTGAGTTTGTATCGGTATGTCGGATTTCCTCCTTAAATGAAATACATGCTAAACTATCTAACATATCGGTGCTCGCACAAAGAAATTACACGGATGGTCGCTCCTCAACAGCCTTATTCTCCGTGCTAGTTGATAGCATTACTCCGTAGTGTTCTTGGCTAGCATGGGTAGAGAGGTGGGGCGTCATAGCTTGGTATCGGAGCCAAACTTCGGAACAATGTAGAATAATCTAGCAAGGATCATTGTCCTAAGTCTTTCTTAGGAATCGTGCCGTAGGATTTGATTTGGGTCTTCGTACCGTTCTATCCTATTTCATTTTATGATTCCTTGTTTTATCAATCAAGCTTGTTTGATTTTCATTTTGAGATTAACCTTTTTCTCTTTTCTTTCTTTCTTAAAGAAAAGAAATGGTTAGATCTGGCCGTACCAACGTCGGTCAATCCAGTGCTACTCCTCAGGAGGGAGTATTTATGTCTGCCCAGCAGCTTCTAGATCTTGTTAAGAATGCTCAAGATATCAGACCCATTTCAGAGCCTACTCATCCTAGATCCGGTTTTGCACGCTTGTGTAGAGATTATACCGATTTGGGTGGAAGGCCATTCCGGGGATCCGAGAGTGTTATTGAAATCCAAGCTTGGCTTAGATCATGCGACCGCATCTTTTCTCGCATGAATCTTGTTGATCTCCACCGAGTCCAAGTGGCTTCTAGCATGTTCCAAGAAAGAGCATTGGATTGGTATGAGCTTCTTATTTCTGAAATTCTTGAAGCGGATCTCACTTGGGAGCAATTCCGGGAGAGATTCGAATTGAAATTTGTGCCGGAGGCTGAAAAAGTAACCTTGGCCCGGCGTTTTATCGACCTTGTTCAAGGTGAATCTTCTGTGACGGACTACGTCGCATCTTTCGAATCTCTTTCTAAATAAGGGGTTGAATACATTAATACCCCATTGAAGAAAAATCAAAGATTTGTTTATGGCTTGAACAAGAATCTCAAGAAGCCATTACTTCTAAAATTGGAAGTTTCTTTCGATCAGCTTATTGATATCGCTCTTCGTCTTGAAGAGGCCGATAAAGAGTGTGATGTTGAAGTTGTGGGTGCTAAACAAAACTTCAACAACAACATGAAAAGGCCTATCAAATTTAAAGGCCCCAATACCAATCCCAATTCCAACAAAAAGGGGAAGCAAGAAACTTCGATAACAACGTCTCCTACCACTAGTCGTGGACGATGCTATAATTGTGGTTCTACGGACCACTATGCAAATGAGTGTCCTAAACCATTTTTTTGTCGTTATTGCAAAGGTTCGGGACATCTTTTATCTTCATGCCCCAAACTTCCAAACAAGAGAGAGGGAAAGCTAAATGTTGTTCAAGCCCCTAGTGACTCTTCTCTTGGTCAAGGTATCCATTCTATCCTTGATGACATTTATTTTGTGATCATTTTATTCGAGTTCTTTTTGATATGGGTTTCGTCTCATTATTTTATAACAAAAGAACTTGTTGATTCCTTTTCTTTAGACATTTTTGGGCTTGTTGACTTCTTTGAGGATTGCGAATCCGGTTGGTGGATCCGCAACACTCAATTTGCTTTTTATTGATATCGAAATTATTTTATGTGATTTTTCTTTCCGTGCCAATTTGCATGTTATGCTTTACTTAGGCTTCGGAATTGATATTTTATTTTTTTTAGAAGGCTTGGCTTAATCATTGTGAAGCCCATATCCTATTTTCCCGAGTGGACTATTCATCTTCGACATTCTCAATCTGTTAAGCAGGTTTCTATTTTCCTTTGTGATTTCGATTACAGTTTGATGGCATCACTGTATTCTTTAAGCTCACATGATGAGGAAAGTGTTATTTCTCTCATTCATGTAGTTTGATAATTTTCCGGTATTTTTGAGTTTGTCTTAGGATTATCACCTAAGCAATCTTTTGTGTGGCGTTAACGTCTTTTTAGCTCGACCTTGCCACCGATTTTCATTTGCTACGAGTTGCGGGAGTTAGCATTCCATTAACCGCATTCTGCACTCGTTATGAAACTTATGAATGACTTATTATGTCATCCAGTTTGTCCAGTATATTTCATCCATTTTATGAATCGAGTATTCTATGAATATCTCGATGACTCCATTGTTGCATTTGTCGATTTTGGATGGAAATAGCAATTTAAAATTTTGCAAATATTTTTCATAAGATTTCTTTATAAATACAATTGGATTTTGTTCTTAAACGAGCAAAGAATATTCTTAAAACCTCTAAGAGATATTTTTATCATATAAAAGATGATTTTGTGATTGTATTGCCCATTGAGTGCTTTAAGAATTCTGGTCGATGCGCCTGATCAACGTTATCGATAGGGATTTCCTAAACGCTAGGATGAGACAGTCAGACACATTAAATTGACTTATAAAATGTAAATTTTTCTGAAAAGATAACTTCATAAAGATAATTTAATTTTGAAAGTTTTAGCTTTTCGGGAAAGAAGATTATCTAAAAGAAATTTTTTTTTCCGATACTACTATTCTTGTGATTCCCGAGGGGAACCAAGACTTTATCTTTTGTACCAATGCTAATAGTATTGGTTTGGATGTCGTTCTCTTGCAAAAGAGAACGTGCTATCACTTGTGCTTCTAAACCATTAAAGCCTATCGAGACTAGGTATGCCGCTCATGATCTAGTGCTCGCGGCTTTTGATTTCACTTTTAGAGTTTGGCATCATCATTTTGGGGGAGAAATTTGTTCTCCACCTCGATCTTAAATCTTTGGAATATTTATTTTCTCTTAAGGAACTTCATGTTGACTCGAGTTCCTGACATCTTATGATCTTGATATTCTTTTTATTCCCAGAAGGGAAATTGTGTTGCCAATGCGCTTAGTCGTAAGTAACAAGTGGTTGATTCTTTGATGATGTCTGAATGGAATTATCTTTTTATCATGTTCATCGGACGTTTTGATATACTTCGTTTCAATTGAGCTTTATCTCATTTCTTATATGGACTAGCTCCCGATATTCTTTTATGGTGTTCGGTTCATTGGATGTGCCGTTCTTGTACTACGTCGGTGTTCCGAATTATTTGAGTTTCCGTTCATTGGACGTACCGTTATGGTACTATGTCGATGTTCGGAGTTATTTGTGTTTCCAATTTCTCGGGCGTATTGTTATTGTACTACGCCGTTGCCCGGCTCAATTTTCTTCTATTCTTGACGTTTTCCACGTCTTTTAACTATGAAAATGATTTAGGTTTCCGATTTTTTTGAGCCTGATGTTGAGTAGGAATTGAAGTTTCAGCAGATTTGACTTTTGAGCAACATTCTATTCGCATCATTTCTTCGGGGGTTGAGTGCCTTCGAAATAAAGATGTTCTTTTTGTGAAAGTCCGATGGTTCTCAAATCCTAAGGATTTCTCTTGGGAATCCAGAGGATTCATCGAGCGAACACGATCGGGCTAACTCTTTCGCGCTCTTTACGGTAAACTTCTTATTTCAAATTTTCTTTTGTGTTGATATACTTTTATGGTTGTTACTTTTTATTTTCCTCTTAATTATTGCGAGGACGCAATTTCTTTAAGGAGGGGAGTCTGTAACAACCCGCATATTTATCGATTTTATATTTAAATATTTCATCGTTAGTCGGATTTTAGTCCGAAAAGCTACTTTTTGCAAACAAATGAATTGGGACTCGAGACCACTTCCATTGAGTTCAAAATGATGTTTGCGACCTTTTTGAGTATAAACTTCGGTATGTTTGGAGTAAGTCGAATTTTGCTACTTTTTCTATTGGGTTTTGGGTTTTGGGTTTTGGTTCAGCCCACTAGCTAACTTAATACCCTAACTCAGCCCCTCTCCTTCCATTCACTCATTTTCACTTCTAAAACTCAAGCTAAAACTGAAAATGGGGGAAAGGAAGAAGAATTAGAAATTCCAAGCCCTAGTTCTTCTTGTAGACTTGAATTCTTGCTCCAAAATCAAAGAGAAGCTATTGGTAAGCCTTCTCTTCTTCTTCTCCAACTCATTCTCTTATCAATTTCAGAAATTCCTAAACCTAACTTAGGAAATGTTTCTCTTTTAAGCTTAGATTCAAGCTTGCTGAGTTGGGATTGAAGAGTGGTTGATCCTCCTTTGTTTTCAAGCTTCTTCTTCATTTGTTTTGGGTTTAAAGGTGAGATTTTTATCTCACATCTATGACTATAATTATCTTTGGTTGTTGGGTATGAATTCCTAACACTTCTTCATGTGCATTTGCTCTTGATTTGGATTGGTTTTGTAAATATTCCAAATTTTGGGTTTGTAAGCCAAATTCGTGTTAAAATCCTTTTGTGGATGTTTGATCATGCTTTTGGTGATGCATCGAGGAGCATATAGGGCCGGGTTGCCGATTGGCATAAACCCTTAGAGCCAATGTTTGTCCGGTTGCATTTTGGAAGAGTTTGCTCTTCATTTAGATAGGCTGGAAAACAGCCCAGGCATGATTCAGTCGACTGAATCTGGAACCAGAAAGTTTCCAGGCAGGGTTTAGTCGACTGAAAATCTATGTTTAGTCGACTGAACCTGGAAACAGAAAGTTTCCAGGCAGGGTTTAGTCGACTGAAAATCTCTGTTTAGCCGACTGAACCTGGAAACAGAAAGTTTCCAGGCAGAATTCAGTCAACTGAAAATCTCTGTTTAGTCAACTGAATTTGCTGTTTCAGCCCACTTTGCCTTTTGGGATTGAATTTCCAATTTGAAACGATTCGTGATGATCCTATTTGTTGTTATCATTTATTATGACTTTGATGACTCCTTTTTAGGGATTTTTGAATATCTATTTCGATGGATTCTTTATCGGTTTCTTTGGATTTGATTCACGTCTTCGAATGTGAATTTTTTATGATTGATTGTTTCTACAATCGCTTCTATGATTTGTCACTTTAAAATATAAAGGTTTTCTATACTAGTAGTAAATATCAAAACCCTTTCATCAAAACGATTTCAACACTATTTTATTACAAACTCGTTTATAAAACCGTTTTCCAACCTATTAGTATATACAAACCTTTACTTCATTCGTATGAGAAAATCTAATTAAACGGCTTAGCAAAACAAGTGGTATGAAACGCTTGCGTTTACTTCGTCGGTTAATTTATGGACTTGTTCGATTGAAACTCTTGTGACAATTTTCGAGTGGAGATCTACAATTTGTTCGCAAATATTTAAGTTAAGCTAGTGGTTATGGGACATGAAGCTAAACTCATATATTTACTAGCTTATTGTCATTGACATATCTTGATGATCGATGACTATCATTTTATGGTTTAGACTAGCAATGTGCGAAGTCTCTTTGTCCACGTGGAGGACCGTTCCTCGTTTTATTGAGCTTCGGCTCAAAGTCCGCAATGGGGGACTATACCCAGTCAGGAGGAGCTTCGGCTCAAAGTCCGCAATGGGGGACTATACCCAGTCAGGAGAAGCTTCGGCTCATCAGGAGGAGCTTCGGCTCATCAGGAGGAGCTTCGGCTCAAAGTCCGCAATGGGGGACTATACCCAGTCAGGAGGAACTTCGGCTCATCAGGAGGAGCTTTGGCTCATCAGGAGGAGCTTTGGCTCATCAGGAGGAGCTTCGGCTCAAAGTCCGCAATGGGGGACTATACCCAGTCAGGAGGAGCTCCGGCTCATTTTTATGGGATTGGCCATCCTCTTTCTTGTGTTTTCTGGATTTCTTGTTGACGATTTCTGGAATTTATGTTTCACCAACGTTTACAATTGGCATTGATATGTATGTCATTATTGTGGCTTGGTGAATTAAATAAAGAATATGACATTCTTTTTAATCTTTGAGAAGATTCTTGTGATATTGATTAATCTCTTGTTGATTTTCAATTACGTACTTATCACAGTATGGTATTATGGTTATGATACGTTTTTGTCATATCTCTTATTCTATATCACTTTATCTGATATTTATAGCTAGACTGATCCGTTTATTATTTTCTTCTTAAATAATACTCGGGTCAGACTGAGATATTACAGGTGCTTCCTCATGACTTCCTATCTGGAATCATCATCTGACTTTTGGCTTACTACTCTAGTTTAGTAGTTTTTGTTGTATACATTTGAGATTTAGACTCCTTGATGTATACATATTCTTTTGCCTTGCACTTGTATCTATTCTTTTGTGTTATTGTGGATCTTATTTGACCACTACTCAGATGTACACACTCATGTGTTATATATTCATATCTGTTTCCGCCTTTGTGATATGGATATCTGTGACTGATTTGTGTTATGTTTATTTCTATATTTGTTTCCGATGATTATATATAGCCACTGTGTGATAGCTTTGAGTTTGTATCGGTATGTCGGATTTCCTCCTTAAATGAAATGCATGCTATACTATCTAACATATCGGTGCTCGCACAAAGAAATTACATGGATGGTTGCTCCTCAACAGCCTTATTCTCCATGCTAGTTGACAGCATTACTCCGTAGTGTTCTTGGCTAGCATGGGTATAGAGGTGGGGCGTCATATCTATCCTATTGCATAAACGGATGGTTGAATCTTCGAATGGACATAGTTCTGTACATGGTATACTAGGTCATTCCCACCAACAACACACACTTTAGGATTTCAACACTCACTGAGCAATCGTGTTACCATGATTTCCAACAGAGATCTCAAAAATCAATAGTCAAGCAATCACTAAAATAGAAATCAACTACCCATTCACACACACATATAGATACATACATACATACATACATATCACTATATCTACGTCCAATCATTCAATTAAATCAAATTGGGAAATCGCACTAAAATATTGCCTAATGCCACCTATAGAAAACTAATGCATTTGCATCCATCAAATATCAATACATGTTATCCAATGGTCCTATCACGTACGAGTCGATGAACAAAACCTAAGTCAATTACCTATGTTGTAAAAGCCTCTATAGGGTCTGAGTTAATAATGTCTCTATAAAATGGCCAGAGGTTGACCCTTGGATTTCCAGAGGTCGACCATTGGTGTCGAATTTTACAAGAGTAACACTCCTATTCACTATTGCTGTATTTATTTATTTTCAGGTTTTTTTTTGCAACTTTCTCACTCGTTTTTGACTCAATTTTAGATCCATTTTCTTTTAGATTTAAGTATGATTCTCAATAATCTATCTACTTTAAATTCATCAAAAGATTCATGTTGAAATCATATAGAAATTGCTCCAAAAGTCAGTGTGTATAAAACTAGTTTTCATATTTTCTTAAATACCACTTCTTACATATATACATTAAAATACACTTAAAAATCATTAATATTTGAAATAAAAGTTATATTATGTCTTGAAAAATAATTTGACATTTTATAAATAGTTTAATCTAATTTATATATATATACTTGTATATCACATTCCAATATAAACTAATTTCTTTTAATTTAACTATATATTTCTAATTCCCCTTATATAATTCTTAAAATTAATAAAATTTTGTTTAAGATCATTCTAAATCTCTGGAATGCACCATATTTTTATAAAAACCATTTCATTGCATTTTATATGAATTATTGTACTACTTACCAACACACACACACACACACATATATATATATATATATATATATATATATTCTACCATCTTGCTTCACTGTAATCCCTATATATAATATAAATAAATAATTTATGTTGATTTTGAAATTTTATTCTTCGTTTAGCATAAAAAATGTAATAAACTTCAATTTATAATCATTTATGCATTTCAATATGATTATTAGTCTTATATCACTAATATAAAACCAAATACTTCATTGTCTAGCCAAACATGTCTAAATTACCATTTCATACTGATTATACATCAAAAAATTATTTTAATTTCAAATTACATCTCTATTATTTACTGTAATATTTCAGTAATCACTGTCCAGAATTAGCCTTAGCTCAAAATTGATGTATCCGCAATTCTAATTAGTATTAGATTACAACCCCGCCTTGCTCTTTGATTTAGTGGTTAAATTATTACTTCTCATTAAGTACCGAAAGAGGAATTTGAGTTTGAACTAGAGATAGGGTTCTGGTTTCTAAAATGGAAAGAACAAGAAAAAGAGTATGTACGGGAAAATGAATTTCAAACTTTCAAAAATGTGAAATGTCTTAGTATTTATAACCCAAGGAAATGGTTGTTCAAATTTAGCTGAGTCGACCCAAATTTGAATTCTAATCTTCAAAGCACAAAAATCATGAAATATCTCACATTCGGACTTCGATTCAGACAAATGAATATGTGGTACGCATCAGAAAAATAAGGTGATCACAATGGCGTCAGTTTCATTTTCAAATTCTGTTTGCGCCAAAAATGGTCACAAACACCCAATCACAAATGAAAGCACCAATTCATAGTCATAGATCATAGATAGAATATACGAGGAGGATATAAATATGAAGAACAACAAAAATTAAAAAGAAAGCAGTAAAAAGAAAAGATTTATAGTGGTACGGCTGACTCTGGCACATGTCCACTCCAGAAATTTCCTTTTTATTTATACTGAATCTGATTACCATTACAATCCGGAGTTTTTAAAACAATAATGGTATAGTAGCCTTTAGGTGGAAGATGAAGGGAAATAGAATGAGAATCCTCTTTTCTGAAGCCCCGCCTGCTGTATTTATAGGCAAAATCCTGGTTACTGGGCTTCCTCAGCGATATGGGCCCACCAAAACCATAGTCGAGCTCATATCACTCATCACTGCTGAACCCAAGTTTTGAATATGCCGACCTGAAGTAACCTGGGTGTTGACCCGAAGCAACCCTAACAATGACTCGAAGTAAACTGTTCAATGACCTGAAAAAGAATGCATCTCGACTCGAAGTAAAATAATGTCGATCCCTAGCCTTCAATATGCCAACCCCACGTTGGTTCTGCCAACCCAAAGCATCCTCAATATCAACCTGAAGCGTTTGCTACATTGACTTGAAGCAAATGTAGCCCTGACTCGGAGTAATACCACCTCAATCCTAGGCCGAACCGACTTAGCTCCTATAGCCGACCTCATCATGATGCTGACCCGAAGTGGTATGGATGCCGACCCGAAGCCAACCTGTTGCCGACCCCAAGCTCTCCAAATATGCCAATCCCTATATGATGCCAACCCCAGAACTTCTTGCCGACCCGAGTTCCTTCCAGTGCAGACCCAAGTCCTCCCTAGTGCCGACCCGAGTCTCTCCAAGATACCGACCCCTTGCAATAGCCGATCCCTCCAAGATGCATGCCGACCCCAGAGCTTAATGCCGACCCGAGAATCTCCAACACCGACCCAAAGCATGCTAGATGTTGATCCCCTTCACTCAAGTATGCCGACCCCAAGCATTGAGCTCTGATCCAAAGTACCTGCCTCCTTGACCCAAAGTAACCTCTCCACTGACTCGAAGCAAATTCCAAGCAACCCGAATCAACTAGACTTTTGTCGAAACCCACATTTCAAGTATCTTGCGCTTTTTGTCCATCGACTATGCCAAATCCCGGCCTTATAATCATGTTTACTATCTGTGATTGATTGTCAATTCATTTACTCAAATCAGAACCAAGTCCGTGACAATCCAGCTTGAATAACTGTGCAGTCGATTGGGTAAAATCCGCCTGTATGCTGCCTTGTCAAAAGGCGGGTTAACACTTTGCCCCCCAAAACATGCCTTGCGATAGGAAAGTGTGTTTTGCAGCACCATAAGCCTAATGTTCAGAATCTGATGATGACCTATGAAGAGATTGATGATCTTACCTGATTGTGAATAGCGATTGTTCGAGATCATATGCCGTTCAGAGGCGATAAGTAACCGTTCGTGGTCAGATGCCATTCGAAGCGAGTTGTGACCGTTCAAGGTCAGATGCCGTTCAAGGCGAGTTGTGACCGTTCGAGGTCGGATGTCGTTCGAGGCGAGTTGTGACCGTTCGAGGTCGGGTGCCGTTCGAGGCGAATTGTGACCGTTCGAGGTCGTGTGCCGTTCGAGGCGAATTGTGACCGTTTGAGGTCAGGTGCTGTTCGAGGCGAATTGTGACAGTTCGAGGTCGGGTGCTGTTCAAGGCGAATTGTGACCTTTCGAGGTCGGGTGCCGTTCGAGGCGAATTATGACCGTTCGAGGTCGGGTGCCGTTCGAGGCGAATTGTGACCATTCGAGGTCGGGCGCCGTTCGAGGCGAATTGTGACCGTTCAAGGTCGGGTTTTGGAATTAAAAATATCAGATTTTACATTCAAATGAGTCTTAATCGAAATGTCCAACTAAGAAAATCAATTCCAGATACAAAGAAGAGAAAATAAAGGCAAAACTAAAACATCTAAGTGCAAGCATCTCAACTGTGGCGGTTTATAGTCATCTCAAAGCATGCCTGAGGACCATTCGTGATCCCGTACATGTGTAAGTGACTTAACCATTTTATTGTGGAGTTTATTACTTATTCTTCATCATCCCGATCAATTGATGATAAGCTGACGCCTTGATCCGGAGCCGTCTTCGTCTGATGCAGATTGTGGTCTCTCCTACTCCACCATCGTTGCTCGCCTTTTCACGTACTATAATAGCAAGCCGTTCCGGATATGTCCTTCAATCACATCCCTCAAGTGCCTGCAATCGTTTGTACTATGGCCTCCTAGCTCATGGAATAGGCAGTACTTGTCTGATTTCCTTTCATTATTGGTTGGCTCCCTCCTGATTGGCCTTTAGTAGGTAACCTACCCCCTAGTGTCTTGGTATATTTGCTCTGAAGTCTCGCTCAACACCGAATAAGAGGTGAATCTTGGTTCCTTTCGTGGCCGCCTCGGTTTATCAAAGCCATTCTCTGCTTTTCTCTTCCCTTTATCCTTTGTTTGAATCTTTCCCGGGCGGATCTCCACCTTTGACCACGTAAACATCAACTTCCTCTCCTTCCTCTCTTTCAACTTTCGCGTCTTCCTATCACAGAAACCATTCTACCTCATGGTAAAACCCTCCAAGATCCATAGGTGGATCTCACGTTAGTGAATCCTAGAATTCCATGCCATCAGCAATTCCAAATACAGCTGCCATCAGAACCATGAACGGATCTATACGATCCACCGAGGCTGCCGCTGCATTAAATCGCATTAAAAAATTCCTTAGAGACTCTCCGGTCCTCTGTTTCAGTGTTGTCAAACTCATCACATTCTTAGGTCTTGAGATATGAACTCTAAACTGTCTCATAAATCTCTCGATCAACTCGGTCCACGTTCCAATGGAGCCGCTTCCCAGTTGCCTAAACCATAATGCTGCTATATCCGTCAAATAGAAAGGGAAACACCGGACATGACCTCCTCCGATGCCCCCAGTACTTCCATGTGCCTCATATACCTTGTCAGATGAGCAGCATGATCCGTCCTTCCATCATATGTCTACAGTGTTGGTAGCTTGAATTCCGGTGGATTCCTAGCCTGCCTAATTGTGGGAGCAAAGGGGCTCATGTTCACATCCTCCAAATCTTTAGTCACTAATCCTCCTCTTATGGCCCGTCTGACCATTTCTGCCGATCTATCATGGTCACCAAGCGGTAGTCTTTATTCCTTGCCTCCGACCTGCCCCATGAATTCTCGAGGAAATCCTGAAATCTACTCTTCTAGACGAGCATTCATTCCTCTATCGACACCAAATTGCACAGCACTGCCTGGTATCCTGCTTGGAATTGAACCAACATGATCTGGGAGCATGCCCCCTAATTCAGGGGTTGTTCCTGATGGCCCCACTCTATCATGAATCCTAGTTTCTCTGTTCCCTTGACTCTGGTTCTGGACTCCCTCTGCTCCTGCTGCTCCATTCTCTTGATTTTGCACTCCAGCTTGTCCAACCTATCGGAGTAGGTTCTGCATCATTTTCTCCTGCCTTTTCAGCATCCATTCCTGCATAGCATCCATCATCATCTCCATCCCATCTCTGGTGATGAAAACTGAGGTCTGATTAGCTCCTGAGGAAGCCTCTTGACTTCCTTCATGATGGCTCCTCTCTGTTCTCTGTCTCCTTGTTGATTGCTTAGCCATTGCTTCCCAGATTCAAGTTCCTACGCCTTCAAATCCAAAATCCTAGCTTTGGAATCCTTGAGTGATATCTTTCTCAGCGAAAGAACCAAAATGTTTGCACCAAAATTGGTCACAAACACCCAATCACAAATGAAAGCACCAATTTAAAGTCACAGATCACAGATAGAATATATGAGGAGGATATAAATATGAAGAACAACAAAAATTAAAAAGAAAGTAGTAAAAAGACAAGATTTATAGTGGTTTGGCTGACACTAGCCTACGTCCACACTAGAAATTTCCTATTTATTTATACTGAATCTAATTACAATTTTAATCCGGAGTTTTTAAAACAATAAAGGCAGAGTAGCCTTTAGGTGGAAGATGAAGGGAAACAGAATGAGAATCCTCTTTTCTGAAGCCCTGCTTGTTGTATTTATAGGCAAAATCCTTGTTACTAGGCTTCCTCAGCGATATGGGCCCACCGAAACCATAGTCGAGCTCATATCACTCATCACTGCCAACCCCAAGTTCTGAATATGCCGACCCGAAGTAACCTGGATGTTGACCCAAAGCAACCCTAACAATGACTCAAAGTAAACTGTTCAATGACCTGAAGCAGAATGCATCTTGACTCGAAGTAAAATAATGCCGATCCCAAGCCTTCAATATGCCGACCCCATCTTGGTTCTACCAACCCGTAGCGTCCTCAGTGTTATCCCAACTTTTGGCAAAGTCGAGATACCCAAAGATTAACTGAAAATCAATGATTATTAGTCATGAACATCGATTGTGCATCGTAGGTTCACCATGGATATCGATGAGTTTTGTCCGAGTCCGGATCGGGCTGCAATTGATAAGACATGTCAAGCAAGGCCAGATGAAACAGCGTTCCAAGTTTCGAGTCAATCCGAGTTCGTATGCTCGAGATATCGCCAGCGAAAGATGGAGTAGACAGTCCTAAGTTCGAATCCATAGGTGGAGCCTATGTTCGAATCCATCAGATGGCCAGGCTTCATATCCACGGGACGATCTTCGTTCGACTCTATCATACTCCCTCTGCTTCGAATCCATGGAGATAAAGTACTTCGAATCCACGATGCCTAGCCCCGCTTCAAATCCATTAAGCGAGTCACGGTTCGAACCCAATGAACCATTCCCCTTCTTCGAATCGATCAAAGGGAAAGTCTTCGAGTTCATGTAGTTAAAGAGCTTCGACTCCATCCTGCGAGTATCTTCGAATCCATTCAACCAAGAAGCCTTCGTATCGATTAACTGAAACCTACCTTGGTCGATTCGAAGAGAGCGTTCATCCGATCAAATCGATAAAGTCATACCTTCGAATCCATGTACTTCGAATCCACTACCACGAATCCCTAGTCAAAATGGCAGCTAGAAACGTGGAGTCGACCCAGTCAACTCGGCATAAAAGTCGGATCGATACGAAGAAGGCGCTCCACGTCATCACAGAAGCGCGCGCTGGATCGATTCGAACGAATCGAATCGAACTAGATCGATTCGAACCAGGCTAGTCAATCGGAAATGCAACCTTGAATCGATCATAACTTGAGATCTACACATCCAAATGCTATGAAATTTTCACAGAAGCTTGAGCACATGTTGAAGAATGTTCACGCCAAATTTCAGCTCGATTGGACACTTTCTTGATCGATTCGAACCAAGGGTCGAATCGATCCCAAAGTGGGCCCGGATTTCCATAAAGCGGGCATGTGGGCCCCCTCACATACCAGAACTGGTCTCCCCTCAATTTAGGCAAAATATCTGCCTCCTACACCTATAAATAAAGCCCCTGGTCATTCAGAAAAGGGGTCGGACAATTCTCAGAGCTAAAGAACGCCCAGATTCTGCCAGATTTATTCCAGATCACCATTGCTGCCTTAGATTCAGACTTAGTTCAGCAAATCAATTGTAATACAACATACGAAATTGTAATCTTCAAGCATCGAGCAATAATATCATAAAAACCTTGAAGTGGACGTAGGCCGGAGATAGCTGAACCACTATAAATTGTGTGTCACTGTTCATTATTTCTTGATTGCTGCTTGTTACTTGCTTAGATCTGTGATTTGTGTGTGAATACTGTTGATTCGTATTCATACACTGGTGCTTTCATTACACTTGGGGTTTGTGACCATTTTTGGTGCAAACACTTTGGTGCTTTCACTGAGAATTGAACTCAGGACCCGCTACACCAAATTCAAAATTAAGATTCGGAATATTAAGGATTCAGATCTGACTCTACAATGACTCGACAAACTAGACAGAGAACTGAGAGGAGCCAACAGGCAGGAAGTCAAGAGGCATCCTCTGGCGCTGGAGAAGGACAAGCTTCGATCTACATTACTAGAGATGAGATGGAAGCGATGAATAACTTAATGCAGGAAAGAATGATGAAAAGCCAACAAGAGATGCTGCAGAATTTCTTCGAGCAGATGAGAGCTGCAGGGACGCAGAACCCTGGACCAGCTACAGCGGCTGTGAATATGGAACAAGGAGCTAGGGCTATGGAACCCAACGGAGGACAGAATGCAGAACCAGAAGGCAATCAACAAGGGCTTGGGGGCAGGCCCGCAGGATCCAACGCAGAAGTACCTTTGGAAGGAGCTCAGCCGGCTAGGGCCAACACAAATGCTAACGAGCCACCCGAAGAGTACGTACCAGAATTCCCTACGAGACTCGGAAGGCAGGACAGAGACATGACAAGGGGGCAACCCCTAGATGGAGATGAAAGAATGATCGGCCTAGTGAGACGACTCATGAGAGGAGGGTTTTCAGGAGGAGGATTGGAAGAAGTTAGTCGGAGTCCGTTCGCTTCGAATATCAGGAATGCAAGGAACCCTCCGAAGTTCAAACTACCAACGCTGAATCCTTATGACGTAAAATCAGACCCGACCATGCATATCACCAGATATATCAGACACATGGAAGTGCTGGGAGCATCCGAGGAAGTGATGGCACGATGTTTCCCCTTATTCTTATCAGATTTGGCTGCGCTTTGGTTTAGGCAGCTAGGAACCGGATCAATCAGGACATGGGGCGAGCTTGTGGATTGCTTCATGAAGCAGTTTAGGGTTCACGTGACGCGACCTAAGAGTGTGATGACTTTGGCGTCAATAAAACAAAGGACCGGAGAGTCCATAAAAGATTTTTTGTTACGATTTAATGCGACGGTGACTTCTGTAGATCGCCCGGACCCATCGATGATTTTGATGGCGGCAGTGGCAGGAGTTGGAGAAGGCACTGAATTCAAAGACTCTTTGACTAAAGATCCACCGCAAGATCTTGGAGAGTTTTTCCATGAAGCTGAAAAATTCATTCGATTAGAGGAATCACGAGCCGAGAGGCAGGAAATAAATGTTGCACAAGGCGAAGGAACCGCCAGGGAACAGTCCAGGGCAGACAAAGGAAAGAGAAAGCAGGATGACACACCTGATGGTCCTGACAAACTGAAGAAATTCTGAGAGCCTAGATTCAGGCAGTACACAGACTTGGTGGCAGGACTTGAACGAATTTACACCGAAACTCGGGGGCAACTCCCCTATCGAAAGCCACCAAGGAGAGATCCCACAGAGCGGGAACGTAGAACCGGAAAATATTGCCTATTCCATGAGTTAGATGGGCACACTACCGATGAATGCCGCCACCTGAAGGATGAGGTGGAAGAACATGCCAGGAGTGGTAGATTGCCACAATATGTCAGAGAACGTACGATGGCGGTTAGACCCGAACAACTACCGCATCAACCAAACAGGAATGATCCTGGATCGGGATCACGACTCGTCATCAACTGATTGTGATGGCAAGGGCCAAGTTCAAGATTTGGACTCTGGTCGATTAGTTTTCTTAGATTTGATTTCCAAAATAAAACGGCTAACCCACTTACTCATGTACGGGAACCGGAGAGATCCCTAGGCATGCTCTGAGATGGAAATAGACTGCTCCGCCCGGAGAGGCATTATCTTGTTTTTCCTGGTGTTTGAGATTGAACATCTAGGATTTGAATTTAATAAAGAAACACTTATTAAAATAAACCTTTGACCGGAGAGTTAAAGGATAAACATTAAATATCAATATAAACATGATCGCTTTATGATCCTACCCGGAGAGGCAGGGTCCGGAGTGCAAGAAGTGAGTTGCTTCGCCGGAGAGCGACTGGATCAACTCACTTAAGCATCGTTTCCTATTCACCGGAGAGTGATTGGATCAGGATTCGATAAGAGCCCGGAGAGGCTATGATCGGCCCACGATTTAGGCCATGACATCGCTTAATGTTCAGATACACTGAACCGGAGTGCAGGAAGTGAGTCGCTTCGCCGGAGAGCGACAGGATTGACTCACTTAACGTTGTTTCCCCTTCACCGGAGAGTGACAGGATGGGATCCAGCATGAGCCCGGAGAGGCTGTGATCGACCGACGATTCAGGTCATGACATCGCTTAATGTTCAGATACACTGAACCGGAGTGCAGGAGGTGAGTCGCTTCGCCGGAGAGCGACAGGATTGACTCACTTAACGTTGTTTCCCCTTTACCGGAGAGTGACAGGATGGGATCCAGCATGAGCCCGGAGAGGCTAGGATCGGTCGAGAACGACCAAGACATCGCTATACGCCCTAGCTGGGGCCAGAGTGCAAGGGATAGAAAGCAACGCCGGAATGCAATAGAATCTTTCTATTCAATCGCTAAATCTAGAATGGGTTTGACAAGGGTCCGGAGTGACCATCAATAGTACGGAGAGACCGTGGAATTTCATTCTTAACTTCCACTGGAAAAAATTGATAATAATTCGGCTTCGAACAGCCATGGACTTGATTGAAAATGCCATAAGCTATGAGTAAAACATGAACTCACTGCATCCAACTTAAGACTGATCAAAACACGCCTTTTACCAAAAAGGCATGTTTTGGGGGGCAAAATGTTATCCCAACTTTTGGCAAAGTCGAGATACCCAAAGATTAACTGAAAATCAATGATTATTAGTCATGAACATCGATTGTGCATCGTAGGTTCACCATGGATATCGATGAGTTTTGTCCGAGTCCGGATCGGGCTGCAATTGATAAGACATGTCAAGCAAGGCCAGATGAAACAGCGTTCCAAGTTTCGAGTCAATCCGAGTTCGTATGCTCGAGATATCGCCAGCGAAAGATGGAGTAGACAGTCCTAAGTTCGAATCCATAGGTGGAGCCTATGTTCGAATCCATCAGATGGCCAGGCTTCATATCCACGGGACGATCTTCATTCGACTCTATCATACTCCCTCTGCTTCGAATCCATGGAGAGAAAGTACTTCGAATCCACGATGCCTAGCCCCGCTTCAAATCCATTAAGCGAGTCACGGTTCGAACCCAATGAACCATTCCCCTTCTTCGAATCGATCAAAGGGAAAGTCTTCGAGTTCATGTAGTTAAAGAGCTTCGACTCCATCCTGCGAGTATCTTCGAATCCATTCAACCAAGAAGCCTTCGTATCGATTAACTGAAACCTACCTTGGTCGATTCGAAGAGAGCGTTCATCCGATCGAATCGATAAAGTCATACCTTCGAATCCATGTACTTCGAATCCACTACCACGAATCCCTAGTCAAAATGGCAGCTAGAAACGTGGAGTCGACCCAGTCAACTCGACATAAAAGTCAGATCGATATGAAGAAGGCGCTCCACGTCATCACAGAAGCGCGCGCTGGATCGATTCGAACGAATCGATTCGAACTAGATCGATTCGAACCAGGCTAGTCAACCGGAAATGCAACCTTGAATCGATCATAACTTGAGATCTACACATCCAAATGCTATGAAATTTTCACAGAAGCTTGAGCACATGTTGAAGAATGTTCACGCCAAATTTCAGCTCGATTGGACACTTTCTTGATCGATTCGAACCAAGGGTCGAATCGATCCCAAAGTGGGCCCGGATTTCCATAAAGCGGGCATGTGGGCCCCCTCACATACCAGAACTGGTCTCCCCTCAATTTAGGCGAAATATCTGCCTCCTACACCTATAAATAAAGCCCCTGGTCATTCAGAAAAGGGGTCGGACAATTCTCAGAGCTAAAGAACGCCCAGATTCTGCCAGATTTATTCCAGATCACCATTGTTGCCTTAGATTCAGACTTAGTTCAGCAAATCAATTGTAATACAACATACGAAATTGTAATCTTCAAGCATCGAGCAATAATATCATAAAAACCTTGAAGTTGACGTAGGCCGGAGATAGCCGAACCACTATAAATTGTGTGTCACTGTTCATTATTTCTTGATTGCTGCTTGTTACTTGCTTAGATCTGTGATTTGTGTGTGAATACTGTTGATTCGTATTCATACGCTGGTGCTTTCATTACACTTGGGGTTTGTGACCATTTTTGGTGCAAACACTCAGTATCAACCCAAAGCGTTTGCTACATTGACTCGAAGCAAATGCAGCCCTGACTCGGAGTAATACCATCTCAATCCTAGGCCGAATCGACTTAGCTTCTATAGCCAACCCCATCATGATCCCGACCCAAAGTGGTATGGATGCCGACCCGAAGCCAACCTGTTGCCGACCCCAAGCACTCTAAATATGCCGATCCCTCTATGATGCCAACCCCAGAACTTCTTGCCGACCCGAGTCCTCCCTAGTGCCGACCCGAGTCTCTCCAAGATGCTGCCCCTAGCAATAGCCGATCCCTCCAAGATGCATGCCGACCCCAGAACTTAATGCCGACCCAGGGAATCTCCAACACCGACACGAAGCATGCTAGATACCGATCCCCTTCACTCAAGTATGCCGACCCCAAGCGCTGAGCTCTGACGCGAAGTAACTGCCTCCTTGACCCGAAGTAACCTCTCCAGTGAGTCGAAGCAAACTCCAAGCAACTCGAATCAACTTGACTTTTGTCGAAACCCATATTCAAGTATCTTGCGCTTTTTGTCTATCGACTACGCTGAATCCTGGCCTCATAATCATGTTTACTATCGGTGATTGATCACCAATTCATTCATTCAAATCAGAACCAAGTCCATGATAATCCAACTTCGATAACTGTGCAGTCGATTGAGTTAAATCCGCCTGTATGCTGCCTTGTCAAATGGCGGGTTAACAAATTCAAAGTTTTAAAAAAAGATGATTTTGAACTTTGGGCAAAAATTATTAAATTTAATTTATTATTTAAACTATTAAAAAATACAGGTTATTACACTCTCCCATTTGAAAGGAATTTTGTTCTTGAAATTATGAACGTAACATCTAAGTCAAATAATTCACAACAATCATTCAGTTTCAATCACACCAAACACATAACATATAGATGAGAAGATATGAATGCATGATCATGTCATTTAATACTTGATTAAATGCGAATATAATCTGGAAGTTGATCTCCTGCATGTAAGCAAAATAGTTGGCATATAGGTATGATGCAATACAATCCTAGAATATCAGCATAGATGTAGTCTATATGAATGCAATATCCACATCATATAGTGGGTCATGGGTTCAACTATCCTAATAGTTTATACTAATATAAACCAATCACAAAACATCCAAATCCCATGCATCCAATATCTAACATCCAAACCTAGATTCCAAGAAAATAAAATAAAATCAAGGAACGTATCGGTAAAGAGATTAGAATAAAAAATCCCTCATCTTCTCCTTAGGCTCCCATATGCTCTCCGTCAGGTCATTCCCCCATTACACTCTTATTAACATCACTACCTTTTTCCTAAGCTGCTTTACTCTGTGTTTGACGATACACGTTAGACCACGGGATGATCTTGGCTCACGCTCCAACTCCACATCCTCCAACTGATTTAACTCGATAACAATGGTTGAACCATGCACACATTTTCATAAATGTGATACATGAAATACATTTTGGATTCCTCCCATCTTCTCTAGGAGTTCCACTCTTAAAGCTAGACTTCCAATATGCTCCAATATCGGGAAGGGGTCAACAAATCTCATTACTAGTTTTCCTGAATTTCCAAACCTCATTACTCTCTTCAATTGTGAGACCTTTTAAAATACCGAATCCCTAACGCCAAATTCAAACTCATTATTCCTCTTATCGACATATGACTTTTGCTGATCCTCTACGGCCTTCAGTTTTTCTTACCAGCTACACTTTTAAGAAGTATCTGGTATCACCTCGAGTCCAAGAATTACTTTATCTATTGACTCCCACCAGCTATGGTGATTTACATGGCCTTCTGTACAATGCCTCATATGGTCTCATTCGAAATACTAGCTTGGTAACTACTACTATATTAAAATTCAATCAATGGTAGATGGTCCTCCCATGCTCCTCCGAAATCAAGTATACAAGCCCTAAGTAGATCCTCCAAAACTCTATTCACTCTTTCAATCTATCCATCTATCTGAGAGCGATATGTTGTACTCAAGTTTAGTTATATTCCCAAAGCATCATGTAGATTTCTCCAGAATTCACTTATAAAGGCTGGATCTCGATCACTACTATACTAATTGGAACTCCATGTAGCTGAATTGTTTTCATTATATAAAACGTCGCCAATGTTGCTACTATCCTAGTACTCTTCACTAGGATGAATTGTGCTCTTGGCTAGTTGGTTCATAACTACCCAAATACTCTCATTATCTCTTCTACTTTGAGGCAGTCCATCGATAAAGTCCATATGTATGTTATTCAATTTCTACCGTGGAACCTCTAGTAGGAGTAACAGCCAACTAAGTTTTTTAGTTCAACTTTCTTTGCCAAGTTAAACATTTAGCCACCAACACCTCTACATGCCTCCTTATTCCTAGTTAGTAGAAAGTCATATTCGCATCCTAATACATTTTATCTCCACCCAGATGAATGGTTATATTAGAATGGTCACGCTCTCCTAAAATTTCATTTATCAACTCCTTGATCCGAGGTACACACAACCTATCATCACATCAAAGATATCCTTTCTTGTCCTTGGTGTAACGATCCAAATGGCTCGACCATTCACCCTGTTCTAGTTTATCGAAAAATTTAACTAACACTACATATTATCTCTTACTCAATCCATTCTAACTTCCATTGCAGCCAATAAATCAGTAATAAAATCTAAACCTTTCCTTTCTAACAACAAATAGTTCATTGTGGCATGTTTCCTACTCAATGCATCTGAACCCACGTTCTCCTTTCCTAGAGTATAGGAAATCCCAAAATCATATGAGAAAAGAAACTACATCCATCTTTGTTGCCTCAAATTCAGATCCTTCTATGAAAATAGATACTTAAGAGACTTATGATTCGT
This sequence comes from Allium fistulosum, assembly GCA_030737815.1. Lineage (NCBI taxonomy): Eukaryota > Viridiplantae > Streptophyta > Magnoliopsida > Asparagales > Amaryllidaceae > Allium > Allium fistulosum. The sequence continues at coordinate 1,132,819,568 of CM060901.1, forward strand.
GAATAGCTCAAATATTCCACTAACAAATATTGTTGCCTGGATTTTAATGCAAACACAATGGCAACTAACTCAAGCTCATGTGCCAGGTAATTCTTCTCATGTACCTTGAGTTATTGAATAGTATAAGCTGCCACCTTCCCTTGTAGCATCAAGACAGCACCAAGACTGGTTCTACAAGCATTAGTGTAGAAGGTAAATGGTTTGGCATCATCGGGGAGGGTTAATATAGGTGCATTCATCAAAAACTCCTTCAACCTAATGAATTCCTTTTCAAAATATGGGTTCAAGGAAAACACATGTTTCATCTTAGTAAGCATACTCAGAGGTGCCAAGATCTTAGCAAAGTCTCATGTAGAAACCAGCCAATCCTAAGAAAGTATGAACCTCTGAAGCATTCTTCAATGTTTTCCAATATCTTACTGCTTCCACTTTCCTTGAGTCAACGACTAACCTTTCACCGGATACTATATGCCCAAGGAACTTAACTTCCTTCTTCCAAAAATGATAGTTTGTGAATTTTGCTCTTAATTGATTCTGTTACCCTGTATCCTGACCCGGCTATATTGGACTAATTGCACAAGACAGATTCTATTATTATCAAGGAGGATGACCACAAAGGTATGCATATAGGACCCGAAAGAAGATTTCAGATGGTTATACGAAGCCCGGATTGGACGGAGTTGATAGATAGATGATGCAGGATGCTAAAAATATAGAAAATAGCTTGGATTAGCAAGGGATCGGCATAGCAAGGTAAAGCACTAGGGATCGACATAGTCATTTGGATGGATAGTCAACATGGATGGGGTATTGGAGGGATTGGCATAGGTTATGATGCCTGGTTCAACATGACTTGTTAGTAATAGAGGGATCAGCATGGTTGATGGTGCTTGGCTCGGCATAGATGGTTATTAGAGGGATCAACAAATTGTAGTGGAGTAAGAGGGGTCGGCATGTTAAGTTATAATAGGGATTGGCATACCCTAATGAAGCAAGATGGATAGGTATAATGTTATAGATGATGATGGATCAGCAAAGCACTATGGAACCATAGGGATCGGCACTATGTAACTCAGGGGATAAGCATGGATATGTAAGCAGGGGTTGGCATGATATCAAACGAAGGGTTTGGCAGAAAATACTTTGAAATGGAATTGAACTAAAGAATGAGCGAAAGCACGAGCTTCACATATCCAATCAACGTGATATTTGAGATACCATCAAATCTAAGCATGAAGAAACCACCATAGGGATCGCTGCCCCAAAATCAACAAATGGAGGGATCAGTACCGATCCCTCTCCATTGAGATTTGGGCCTAGCGCCCCTATGGTGGGCCCATATGGATGAGGAGGTCCAGTAGCCGAAGTTGCAGAGAGATTGATGGTCGCCTTCACCTATAAATACTGACCTAGGGGGTCATTTTAAGAAATTTTATGCTACTGGTTACATAGCTCTTTTGTTGTAATCAACTTCCTCCATTATTCTATTACTTCTTGCTGTTTGCTATTGTAATCCAGATTTTAGTGAATCAATAAAGAGAATATTCAAAGTGGACGTAGGCAATCAACGCCGAACCACTATAAATCTTGTTGTTCTTGTCTCTATTTTGGTTTGCTTATTATATTGCTATATTCCTCTATTTTAATTTAGTTTCTTCATTTATTTCTCTACACAAACTTATTCTTGGGTGTTTGTGGCCAATTTGGTTGCAAAACGATTCCTTCTTAAAACTTTTATGCTCCCTTTAAATGATGTCCATGCTCTTCTTCACTTTTGGAGAATACTAAGATATCATCTATAAGCACCACAACAAATTTATTTAACTGTTCTCGAAAAACTCTAGTCATCAAATCCACAAAATAAGCAGGAAAATTAGTCAAGCATAATGGCATGGCTACCCATTCAAATAGCCCATCAGGGGTTCTAAATGAAGTCTTCGATGTATTATCTTCCGCTACCCTTTATTGATGGGATCTTGCTGCTAAATCATGCTAAGAGAAACTTTTTGCCCCAGCTAATAGATCAAGAAGGTCGTCGATGTGAGGCAAAGGATATTGGTTCTTTCTCATCAGTTTGTTCAGCTCTCTATAATTGATGCCAAGCCCAAGGGAACTATTGGTTTTTAGTGGTAAAGACCACAAACGTTCTCGCCCTGAAATACTTCTCTGAATAAAACTTTTTTCCAATAACTCTGAGACTTGCTTATCTACTTACCTCCTTTCTTTTGGAGCCATTTTCCTAAGTGGTAATACCACGAGCCAAGTTTCTTTAACAAGATCGGTTCTAAATTTGATCTCTCTTTTGGGATGGAAGACTGTAAACATAATTGATGATATCTTGAAAAACTTGCACTATGGAGATTAAAGGAAAATGGTCTTGTGACATACTAAGGGAATACATGTAACTAGTCATCGTGGAATCATCGGGCCTACAACATACAATAAGGTCATTCCCTCCACCATACTACTCTTCTATCACATTAAAAAATCATCATGTAGCACGTCATCCATTCCATTCCTAAAATCAATCCATACCCCGAGAAGCTAAGTACATACGCATCACAAAGGAACACCACACCATGTATGACCAACTTAAGTTTTGATAAGCCATAGATAGATGGGTCGATTATCAAACAAAATTAGACATTAAAATAGAATCAAAGATAAATTAATGCCTAAATGTTAAATTATCCAATAATACATGACTAATAAATAAATGTGATGCACTAGTATAAAAAATAGTTCTGATAGAAATTTAAATAGAGATAACACACCTTCCATAACAATCTGCTTCCCCTTCACGTCAACAGATGGTACAATACTAGTAGTTGGAAATACTTCCAATTCATATGCCTTTATAACCCACCCTTCCTTCTTTTGCTGAGCAAGACGGTTATTCATAAAGTGTCTAAACTGTTGATAAGCAAAACACTTAAGCTTTTAAATGCCTACACCGCACTGCTTCATCATATGGCTGAGACACCTCCTACGTATTAAACCTCTTTCTTCCCCTGTCTTCCTTGTGGTCCACCTTTGTTCTTATTCTGATTCTAGTTATTCCCATTCTTTGGCTCAACTTCCTTAACTGCAATAACTAACTTTCCATCAATCGAATTCAATCATATTGATTCAAGCGGTCCTTTAATGTTGCTCCACATAGTGTTTGATTCAATCTGAGCTCTTTCAATGGAGAATTAAGAACCTTCACAAACTTTAGTGCCATCTTCTTTGAGGTGTTGATCAACTTGAATCCAAATCTTGCCAAACCATTAAATTGACTAAAGTACTCGCTCACAGTGGAATCTCCTTACTCTAGATGAATAAAATTTTCTAGTAGTATGGGATCTACCTTTGGAGTGGCAGTAGCATTAGCATAGAAGTCTTGGTAGAGCTCTGCCTAATTATGTGCAAGTACCTTTGGAACCATAAAGGGATGTTCACCCTAGGGATGTGTAATGCTCCTGAATTTTAATTAACATTATTCGGGATATTTAATTGGATAAATTAAATAGAATAATGTGAATAATTAAGAAGATGAGAATAACAAATCCAATGGTCGTGTCTTAATGAATGAACTAAAATAAGACTTAACTAAATTTTGAAGGAAGAATTTTCCTAAGGGGTAAACTTGGAAATAGGGCTACATTTCTTCGTATAAATCTCTTCCTCCACCTTAAAAAACTTTTACTTTCTCATTCATAACTCCTCACCTATATTTCGGTCGCCCATTAAAAGCTCCAGGAAGAGCAATAAATTGAAGATAAAGCTAAGGAATTAAAGCTAGGAAATTATCTCATTCTCCAATTAACTAATCAAGGTGAATAATCATGTTTATCATCTCATTTTTTCTATGTTTGGATCGGTTATGGGTCATACTCGATTTATGTTTGTGATTTTGGTTGGGATATAACCATTTAAACCTTTGTTTGGATAAGACATAGGTGTTTTTAAATGTTAATGGGCTAATTAACATAGTTTATTTCGGTTTTGGTTAAATTCTGAATTATATTGATTTTCATATGCTTCGAAATTTTAATATGTTAAAATATATTATTTAAAGGATTTTTGGTGATTTTTAGGGATTTTTCCTTAGTGGTTTACTAAGATAATTAAATTATTTATGCCTAAGGGCTAAACTGAAAAATGGCTTCCGAATTGGTTAAATTCGAAGAGAAATTGCTTTCGCAAATTTATTTGGGGAAGAAGAATAGTGTTTTAAGAAAAAGGTTTACTATTTAGTACTTTTTACTATTCAAAAGTACAGGAGGAAGCCTCTTGACCAATCAGATTCAGACAAGCAAGAGGAACCATCACTTCCGTAGACCTAGAACTTGCTTCCGACAACATAGCCCGCTTTCACCCTTTTGACTAAGTCAAAAGGTACCTTTTGTCTAAGTCGAAAGGTAAGCATTTACCTTTTGCCTAAGTCAAAAGGTAGGAATGGTGTCGAAAGGGAGAGAGGCGAAGGGATGGAGGTAGCTTCCTTGGCTTTCGAATGAAAATATAAATGCTTTCGAATTAATAGGTTTCGAAGAGGGATCCTTCGACTCCATCGTTTTTATAAAGACATAATTTTTATACTCAAGAAGGGGTTTCGAAGGGGGTCTTTGAAATATAAAAACCTTTAAGAGAATTGTTTTAAATGTTTTCCAAAAATATGTTTTAGAACCTTTCGACTAAGTCGAAAGGTAGGAGAGAAAAAGGAAGGGGTAACTTCCGAACCTTTTTATTGTTTTCGAAGGGTTGGTTCAAATACAAACACTTCATTGTTTTTGAATGGCTTCGAAAGGTTTTAATTTTGAAAGATTTTGAGTTTCAATGATTTTGAAAGGTTTTGAGTTTCATTGCTTTCGAAAAGTTTATGAATGGTTTTATAAGGGGGATACCTCAGGCTTTCGACAAAGTCAAAAGGTAGAACCTTTCGGCTTGGTCGAAAAAAAACCTTCCAACAAGGTCAAAACTCGAAAGGTATGATTTTGTGATGCTTTCAAAAGGAAGGCTTCCGAAGGGGCTAACTTCGGAGGGTTATTTGCTTTCGAATGGGACTTCATTCGAAGGGTTTTAAAGGGCTATTTTTAGCCATTTTTCATAAGCAAAGTTTTGCTAATTTGAAGGGGGTACTTCGAAGGGTTATAGCATAAAATACTTATCTTGGTTTGCATGTGTAAGGAGGATCCTTATATAAATTGGATGTTGTTAAATCTTGGGGACACCGGGGTGGGTTTAATGTTTTCGATACATAGTTTGGGGTTACAAACGGAAATATGCTTTCGAAAATTAACACTGGAGCTATCGATGTGTTTTTATTTAATTTAACCTAATTGGAGCTATCAATGGGAATAGGTTAAACATGTGGGATACATGGGAAAAATAAATATTCATAGGGATCATGAATTTTAATGAATAATCATGGGGATAATGATATTTTAATTGGCCAAGTGATGGGTTCATGGTTAACCTATTAAAACCATGGAATGTGCGGTGGATAGCCCACATCAATTTTATAAAGTAAAGAATGTTTTGCCAAAGGTGGTTAGCCTCGGGATTTGGCACCCAAGGGTTCATGGTCATCCTAGAAAAACTATGGAGTGTGCGGTGAATAGCCCACCCCAACTTTTATAATACAATGTACGCTGGATAATCTGCATTTATTTTAAATGGATTTGGGATGGATAGTCATTTCAAAGGTTTTAGAGGGGAACTCTAATAAATTGCTTTTAGATGGGATATCTAATGAATGGGTGGATGGGATATCCAATATATATGATTTATGGCTTTATTTCATATTATGTTAAGACTAATCATTTTGGGTGCAGGAGCATAGTAAATGATTTGCATGTTTTGTTTTGGATACTAGTGAGGGGATAACTCGTTCCGCTAAGCGGCGTGGTCTCACTAGATATCTATTTACGATAAGAGATGATAGGGGATTATTCATACTAGAATTATTATCTGACTCGAAGTTTGTGTTTCTCCACAAACTCTCGGGTACTCAAAATTAATTTGAGTAGTATGAGATTGGGAGACTTTCAAGTTTTTGGACGAATAAGCTTCCGGAGACGTGCAAAAGGCACTGTTAGCTATATAGGAGCATTTTTGTATTTTCCGCTGTGATGTACTAAGAATTGTAAAGTTCATATTTATTAGTTCTCTGATCATCATAAGGGGACATCTTCATATGTCGCTCTTATCATATTTTGTACATGTATATGTGATCTGAACGTGGTTAACGTCTTAGATTATGTAATGAAATCTTAAATTGAAATACATAAGAAATGAGAAATTTTGTTTTGTAGAAGTTTAAAATTTTTCATATTCTTGTGTTTCTGTGTTGCCAATAGTTTCAAGATTTTGATTTCTGTCACTCAGAAATAACACCTGTGGATGACTGCAGCATCCATAGCAGTTAGTTTTGAGTCTCCGAAAGTGGGATGTTACAAGGTGGTATCAGAGCATGGTTTATGTACTTAAAAGGAATTTATACCTTAAAAGGTTTTAAAGCATAATCTAATGAATCTAAAATATAATGGGGCTTGGGTAAGCATTATAGTAACGTATGTGTACTTTGCTATAAATACCTAAGTATGTATTCCCCACTCTCTTAGACCGTTCTTCTGTATCTTACTAAGATTGGATTTCGGGTAGTAGGAAAGTAAGATATGGAGGTAGGAAATGGAAGAGTGAAGCAAGGTGGAAGACGCACCGCAACAAGTGGAAATGTTCGACCCAATACTAGGAGCAACCAGGGTCGATAGGCGAATGCAAACCCAGATGCAAATGCTAATGTTGGTGCTGAGATTCCACCGGTTGATATGGGGATAATGTATCAATTCTTCGTGAATATGATGCAAGCTAGAGCAGCTGCGGGAGTGGCTGTAGGGAATGCTGGAGGAGCAAATCAGTGGCCTCAGTTGGCAATAATTATGCCAAGCTGAGTAGGGATTACGCTAGTCTTGGAGGGAAGCCTTTTCTGGGAACCGAGGATGCAGTAGGGGTGGAAAACTGGCTATTGCATTATGAGAGGATATTTGCAGAGCACGGCATGATGGATATGCAGAAAAAAAGACTTGCTTCAAGGCAATTGTAGGGAGCAACATTGTTTTGGTAGAACAGAGTTACCGTAGGAGAGCCAGAGGAAGACCTGACTTGGGCTAAATTTCGAAGGAGGTTCGAAGAAATATTTCTATCTGAGGTTGCCAAGTCAGCATTGCTAAGGAAGTTTGCAGATTTAGTCCAGGGGGATAAATCGGTGATTGAGTATGCTACGGAATTTGATGAGCTGTCCTGTTACGGATATGCTATTGTAGATACAGCCATTCGGAGGAATGATAAGTTTATCAGGGGGTTGAATCCTGAGATCGCCAGAGCAACAATGCCAAACCTCCGGGATCCATGTCATATTGTTGTCGAGTTGGCTATTTGGAATGAGGAGATGCTTTCTACTTTTGGAAAGGGGAAACCGGTTGAGGTTCAGAATTTTCAAGGTAAGAAGCGGAAGTTCTTCAAGAAGAAAGGTGCCCAGTCGGGGGTAGCAGCTAAGAAGAGCAAGGCTGATATTGTCTGTTACAAGTGTGACAAGAAGGGGCACTATGCTAATGAGTGTCACTCGGGTGATGGAAGAGCAGTTGCAATGAGGCCGAATGTGAAGTGTGACAAGTAAGGCTGACTTGGTCTTCCTCCGAAAAGCTTTTTCCTAGTGCAATTAGTTAATGAACAATATCTTGAAATCGACAATACATGTCGGAAATGGACTCATTTGCATGCATTTTAAACAATTGAAACTGATTAGTTAATATGGAAATTTTAGTCTGTTTAACTTTGCTTGTTCCTTCATGAGTAACTTGCAAAGTTTTCCAGATTTCAAATGCAGACTTACAAACAGACACTCTATTAAACTCATTCCTATCTAGTGAACAAAATAATATATTCATGGCCTTTGAGTTATTTTGTGCAACATTCTTTTGCTCAGTAGTCCACTGGGAAAAATCGGTAGTTGGTTCAACATACTCAGTTTGTGTGATATTCCAAGTGTCTAATCCTACTGATTGTAAATAAATTTTCATTCTACAAGCCCAATATGCATAATTACTGCCATTGAAAAATGATGGTCTGACAGTAGACTGACCTTCTACAAATGAACTAGTGTTAGTGTTAACAGAACTAGTGCCAGAGTTGACATTACCAGTGATGGTAGCCAATAAAACAATTTTCAAGTTTCAGATTATGAAAACTATGAAAACCTTGCTCTGATACCAATTGAAAGGAAGTGCGGATTAAGGATCTTAAGGCTAATTTAACACTAGAAGGGGGGTGAATAGTGTTTTAATGGATTCTAAGACTTATACGGACTAAATTAAAATTATGACACAAACAAATGCAGAACTTAATCACAGAACAATCACAGAATCAAACACAGATGCAGAAAATAAATAAAAAGCAGTAAAAGGAAAGAACACACCGGATTTTATACTGGTTCGGAGTTACCCTACGTCCAGTCCTGCACCAAGACAAACACCTCGTACAGATTTTTATTACACCAATGTCGAGATTACAATCCTCAATTTCTAAAGGCCTTGAGGTACCCTCCTGTCTCTCAAGTCCGGGGCAAACTCTCTTGATTTACGGGCCACAAGATCACCCAATTGATTTCCAGGCACAACCACGCCTTATAGAGAGACTCGATAAACTTGTGATTATAAATTGATCCTATAACTCTGAATAGCACTTTGATCTTCAAGAGAGGGCAGAGAATCAAACAAGAATGAGATTCTAATTTGATTCACTTGAGAATTCGGTAAAATTTCGGCACGATCTTAAAAATATGAAAATTTTAGAATATGGTTTTGTGGAGAAGGAGTGAAGAAAATAAGAAAATAGTTAGTTAAAAAATTCGTTTGTGAAGGCTATTTATAGACCAGTAACATTCATAACCATTCGTGAAGAGATTTAAATGAATAGACACTTCTTTTGAAAATTGAAACTTTTGAATTTAACGGCCACCATGTCGACATGGGGTATCCTATGATGTCGACATCCCTTAGTTAAAAACAATGTAAAATTTGTTTTGAAAATGGTATTGAAAGGAAAACAAGATGAAATGATTCTGGAGTAAAATAAATTAATTTTCCTATGTTTTAAAATAAAGAAGAGTAGAAAAATATATTTTTAGAATGTATATATAAATTTGATTTTAAATCTCAAGTATACATATATATTATAAAAGAATATTTAAAAATCAGAAGATAGTTTAAAAAAACAAACGAAGTTTAAAACAAGAGTTTATTTAAAAACAAAAACAAAGAATATTTTAAGGCTAAAACATCTTTTTGAAAATCATTTGAAAAGTTAATTTTTAAGGCTAAAACATTTTGAAAAACAGTTTTGAAAATCATTTTGAAAAACCATTTTGAAGTAGTTTTATAAGCTTCTTCCTGCATAATATCTCATTATATCACGACTCAAGAACTTGTACAAAACAAGAATGTTCGTGGGTTTGTAAGCCACTTGTCGTAGGTTTGTAAGCTACTTGTCATGGGTTTGTAAGCCACTAAGAAGATAGAAATGGGTTCCATCCTAAATGAAATTTGGAATGAAGATTTCCGTGCTATTATGAAGTTTTAACAAAAACTAGACACATATCTTGAAATCTTGATCTTGATACTCTAGAGTCTTCAATCTTGATATCTCCATTCTGAATCTTGGGTCTTGAGTCTTTATACTGATCAGTCTTCAGTAATCAATACCTGCATATATATATATATATATATATATATATATATATATATATCCAGCATAGTTCCTGCATATACATATCTATCTAGACAATAGTGTTAGTATATATTTTATAATAAGATAAGTTAAAAAGGTTGTTGTCATCAAAACCAACATCTCAGTTCCTAACAATCTCCCTTTTTTTTATGATGACAACCTGTATTTATAAAATATACTTACCATACCATAACTCCTATCATAACTCCCCCTTACTCCATGACTCCCCCTTACTCCAATCATAACTCCCCCTTACTCCAAGCTAACTACTATTTTATAACTTCTCCCCCTTTGTCATCAACAAAAACTTCTTACTAATAAATTCCCTGATCTTGATATAAGATAATCAACCATAATACAATAGAGTAATTCATATATAAGTGTAATAAGTGCTAAGTGTGATCATAAGTATGAAATGTGATTATAAATGTGAAATGTGATCATGACCGTAATCCAGAAGTAAATCAATCATCATCCAATCATATTTACAGTAATTATTCAATCCAAACATATATACAAACCACACCAAATGTTTTAAATAAGTCAAGCCAATAAGGTTTAAAACACACCAATCAAATCAAACAAATAACATACAGAATGACTAGACATTCCTTGGTACTCCCACTCATCCATCTTCTCCAAAGATAGGGTCTGCTTTGATGGCATCCCATTCTTCTTTATCTTTGTCGAGAGTGACTGGTGGATTTCCTTTAAGATCATCCTTGTTAAGGGCTGAGATCATCCAACGAAGGGCGTCGAAATGTCTCTCTTGCTCCTTGATCATCTGCATTTGACTCAATTCTAAGTGGCGCTGATTACGAAGTATGAATGTAAGGATATTCTTGAAGGAAGTGAGAGTTTACTCAATATTATCGCTTAGATTCTTAATCAGAGAAGCCATATTTCAAGAAATAGGAATAAATATGAAAGGGAGTGATTTGAAATGAAGTTTGATAATTTATTCTGTAAGAAACATGTATAAATAGAGGTAGAAAGTCGTTTAAAATGAATAGATACAAGTTAGTTACATGAAATTAAAATTTAAAAGTGTAAATACTTTCTGCCCGTTGCATGTCGACATGGGGGGATGGGGGATGTCGACACGCCTCTGCCTAAAGTGACAATGTGCTTTGTTTTGAATATTATGAACAAATCTATGCAACTAAAATTTGTATAATAAAAAACAAGCAATTACAGAGACAAGTGAAGTTGAATAACAGGAAATAAAAGATTTCATTAATGATTCTAGTCAACATTACATAAAATAATATAATATTAACTAAAATAAAGATAGAACTTGAAGCAAACAAGATAATATGAACTAAAACTAATTAGATGAAGATGAAGAAGATGACAGTCCAAGCTTTCTACTAACTTTCCCGATGAACTTGTTGATTTTAGTGGAAATCTTATCTATTCTCTTACTCATTGATTTTTTGAGTGTCTTTTGATTTTCCACTATAATTCTTTGATTATTGAGAATGGTCTTATTGGATGGATTAGCGGGATTAGTAGGATATTCAATACTCTCTAAGGAAGTTTCTCGATCTTCCTCCTCTTCAATTTCCATTCCTTCCTCTTCCTCTTCCTCTTCTTCTTCTTCTTCCTCCATTTCTTCCATCTCTTCGTGAGCAAGCCTTTCTTCCTTTTCCGTAAGTGTTTCATATGGTTGGAGCACTAATGGAATTTGCATAAGGGAAATGTTTCCATGGTTGAACACTTTTCTAGTTATAAATTCTTCCCTTTTGAAATCAACTCCAAAGTAACTAAAAATCTGAGTGAGATAAACTCCATGATATAATGTGTTTTCACCCATAGTAAAATTCTTGGGCCTTAGCTCATCCAAAATAACTTCAGCCCAATTGATATCATAATTTCCAAAAATTGCAAAAAGAGCTTTGCAAACTTTCAAAGTTGGGTTATTGTAGTTTCCCGATCTTGGTATAAGGGTGTGTTGAATAAGAAGGTTAACAATTCTTGCTTTTGGACGAAAATGACGATTTTTGAATTCAAAATTGTCATCCCCTTCAAAGATATGATGAAATGTCTCTCGATCATTTTCATTTATTTGAAATTCCGTGAGATTCATTCCGGTATACTTGCATCCCAAAATATTTCCTAAAATTTCACAATCCAAAACTATTTGTGTTCCTTTAACACTACTCCAAATTTGTCCATCTTGCCCATCATAAAAACCACGATTCAAATTCGCATAAAACATCTTAACAAGATTTGGATAACAAACAAAATCATTTTGTTTGTTATCTACTACACTAAGAATAGAACATTGTTGAAAAAGATTTTCAATTTCATAAGAAGGGAAATCTTCAAAAATAGCAAATTTCCCCATATGAATTTTACCAAAGTTTACAAAGTTGATGTAAGCTTTGATAGCTTCCGGGTCATTAAAAAGAAGGTTTTTGATAGCTTTTAGAAGCCTAATGGTGTTAGGAGTGCTTAAAGAGGATTTTGAAGAAGTTTGAGAGGAGTTGAAGATAATGAAGATAAATTTGAAATTTGAAATAAAAGTGAAAAGTGATGATAAGGAGAGTGAATTAAATAGAGATTCTATAGACATGTTCTCTGGTCAAGGGGCATCTTTCTATAGCATTGAAGTTGGTGAAAAGGTGGAGGAAAATTCAAAAGTTTGAATTCAAATTTTGAAATCAAATTTCTGAGGGGCATGTCGACATGGGGTATCCAGGTATGTCGACATGTGCCTATTGAATCAAAGGACAAGTGTCTATTCCTAATTTCTAATAAATGTATATATTATATCCTATATTCTACTTATATAATTCCTGTGATAACATTAAATATAATAATACTTAAATATTAATAATTTAATATTTAAAATATTATTAAAATAATATTATTTTTGAGTTTAAAATTCAAATTTCAAGGGATAAATTTGAATTTAAAATTCAAGGAATTTAAAAAAAATCAAGCAAACAAACAAGCATCCATTCAAACAAGAAAAATTAAAAATAATGTAAATGCGTACCTATTTTTAGATCCATACTCCCATCGTCGTCTGATTCATGAATAGCAGTGAAACACAGATTTGAATTATCCGTCTTCTTTTCATCGTCACTGGATGATGAGTTTGAGTCATCAAGAGTTGCTGTGTATGCTTTCTTTCTTTTCCTTGATGAATCATTGTTTGGAGGGAACAACTGTTTATCTAGATACGGACAATCTTTCCTATGATGCCAGACTTTATTGCAATTGTAGCATCTATCATTGTTGACGTTCTCCGTATTATTTCTGGAATTCCTTTGATCATTTCTTTTGTAATTATTCATTTTTCTATATTTTAGGAATTTCCGGAAGTTTCTTATCATGAAATAAATCTCTTCATCACTGTCTGGTTCCGAATCTTCAGTTGTTGCATTGAATGCTAATGACTTCTTTTTTGTAACCTTGTTTTCTCTTCTTCCTTGCAGTTGGACTTCATAAGACATCAGATTCCCAATCAATTCTTCTATTTTCATTAGACTGCTATCATTTGCTTCTTCGATTGCAAGTGTCTTTTGATCCCATTCTGGAGTGAGTGAATTTATAATTTTTCTACCTTGGTCTTCCTCCGAAAAGCTTTTTCCCAATGCAATTAATGAATGGAAAATATCTTGAAATCGACAATACATGTCGGAAATGGACTCATTTGCATGCATTTTAAACAATTGAAACTGATTAGTTAATATGGAAATTTTAGTCTGTTTAACTTTGCTTGTTCCTTCATGAGTAACTTGCAAAGTTTTCTAGATTTCAAATGCAGACTTACAAATAGACACTCTATTAAACTCATTCCTATCTAGTGAACAAAATAATATATTCATGGCCTTTGAGTTATTTTGTGCAACATTCTTTTGCTTAGTAGTCCACTGGGCAAAATCGGTAGTTGGTTCAACATACTCAGTTTGTGTGATATTCCAAGTGTCTAATCCTACTGATTGTAAATAAATTTTCATTCTACAAGCCCAATATGCATAATTACTGCCATTGAAAAATGATGGTCTGACAGTAGACTGACCTTCTACAAATGAACTAGTGTTAGTGTTAACAGAACTAGTGCCAGAGTTGACATTACCAGTGTTGGTTGCCATTAAAACAATTTTCAAGTTTTGGATTATGAAAACTATGAAAACCTTGCTCTGATATTAATTGAAAGGAAGTGCGGATTAAGGATCTTAAGGCTAATTTAACACTAGATGGGGTGAATAGTGTTTTAATGGATTCTAAGACTTATATGGACTAAATTAAAATTATGACACAAACAAATGCAGAACTTAATCACAGAACAATCACAGAATCAAACACAGATGCAGAAAGTAAATAAAAAGCAGTAAAAGGATAGAACACACCAGATTTTATACTGGTTCGGAGTTACCCTACGTCCAGTCCTGCACCAAGGCAAACACCTCGTATAGATTTTTATTATACCAATGTCGAGATTACAATCCCCAATTTATAATGGCCTTGAGGTACCCTCATGTCTCTCGAGTCGGGGGCAAACTCTCTTGATTTATGGGCCACAAGATCACCCAATTGATTTCCAGGCACAACCACACCTTAAAGAGAGACTCGATAAACTTTTGATTACAAATTGATCCTATAACTCTGAATAGCACTTTGATCTTCGAGAGAGGGCAGAGAATCAAACAAGAATGAGATTGTAATTTGATTCACTTGAGAATTCGGCAGAATTTCGGCACGATCTTAAAAATATGAAAATTTTAGAATATGGTTTTATGGAGAAGAAGGAGTGAAGAAAATAAGAAAATAGTTAGTTAAAAAATTCGTTTCTGAAGGCTATTTATAGACCAGTAACATTCATAACCATTCGTGAAGAGATTTAAACGAATAGACACTTTTCTTTTGAAAATTGAAACTTTTGAATTTAACGGCCACCATGTCGATATGGGGTATCCATGATGTCGACATCCCTTAGTTAAAAACAATGTAAAATTTGTTTTGAAAATGGTATTGAAAGGAAAACAAGATGAAATGATTCTGGAGTAAAATAAATTAATTTTCCTATGTTTTAAAATAAAGAAGAGTAGAAAAATATATTTTTAGAATGTATATATAAATTTGATTTTAAATCTCAAGTATATATATATTATAAAAGAATATTTAAAAATTAGAAGATAGTTTAAAAAAACAAACGAAGTTTAAAATAAGAGTTTATTTAAAAACATAAACAAATAATATTTTAAGGCTAAAACATCTTTTTGAAAATCATTTGAAAAGATAATTTTTAAGGCTAAAACATTTTGAAAAACAGTTTTGAAAATCATTTTGAAAAAACCATTTTGAAGTAGTTTTGCAAGCTTCTTCCTACAGAATATCTCATCACATCAGGACTCGATAACTTGTACAAAACCAGGATGTTTGTGGGTTTGTAAGCCACTTGTCGTAGGTTTGTAAGAAACTTGTCGTGGGTTTGTAAGCCACTAAGAAGATAGAAATGGGTTCCATCCCAAATGATATTTGGAATGAAGATTTCCGTGCTATTATGAAGTTTTAACAAAAACTTGACACATATCTTGAAATCTTGATCTTGATACTCTAGAGTCTTCAATCTTGATATCTCCATTCTGAATCTTGAGTCTTGAGTCTTTATACTGATCATTCTTTAGTAATCAATACCTGCATATATATATATATATATATATATATATATCCTGCATAGTTCTTGCATATACATATCTATCTAGACAATAGTGTTAGTATATATTTTATAATAAGATAAGTTAAAAAGGTTGTTGTCATCAAAACCAACATCTAAGTTCCTAACACATAAGTCTATATCGTATTTTTTCTCTCAGAAGGAGCTGAACATGAGACAGCAGAGATGGCTGGAGTTTGTTGTTGCTTATGATTTTAGCATCGAGTATACACCGGGAAAAAGAAATAAAGTGGCAGATGCGCTTAGCAGAAAACATCAGAATGTGGTGTTAGCTATGCTGGCGGAATGGAAAGACTTGGAAGCACTGGTTGATTGTAGTGTGCAGTTGAGGTCGACTGTTGGATCTCGTTGGAATATCGCCATGATGTTTTGTTTGGAAGTTCGACCATTTTTGATTGAACGAATTATTCTAGGCAGAAAGAGGATCCAGTGTTAGCCGAGAGGATTAGAAGGTTAGAAGTTGGAACCAAGATTGATGATTTGAAGGATTTAATTCTTGACCACAGGGGTTGGTTGAGAAAGAAAGAACGGTTATGTGTTCCGGATGTTGGAGACCTTAAGGAGGAAATTCTTAGGGAATGTCATTGATCGAAGTTTACGATTCATCCTGGGGGAACCAAGATGTATCAGGATATGGAGAGAAGTTTCTTTTGGGAAGGAATGAAGAAGGATGTTGGCTTAAGGGTACAATAGTGTTTGAACTGTCAGCAAGTAAAAGCCGAACATCACAAGCCAAGTAGTTTGCTTCAGCCTTTGGATATTCCAGTTTGGAAGTGGGACTCGATATCCATGGATTTTATTGACGGGTGGCCAAGGTCAAACCGGGGTAATGAAAGTATATTGGTCATAGTGGAAAGATTGACCAAGAGTGCCCATTTCATTCCGGTAAGGTCAACCCAGACGGCACCTATTTTGGCTAAGTTGTTCATGAAGAACATCGTCAGACTGCATGGAATTCCTAGTAGTATCGTCAGTGATAGAGATGCTTTGTTTACTAGCAAGTTTTGTAAGAGCCTGTAGAGTGTGTTAGGCACTAAGCTCAAGATGAGTACTGCTTATCATCCTCAGACGGATGGGCGGACAGAGAGAGTCAACAAGGTGCTGGAAGATCTGTTGAGGGCTTGTGTGCTGGATTTTAGTGGTTCTTGGGAAGATCACTTGCACTTAGTGAAGTTTTCCTATAATAATAGTTATCAAACTACTATAGGAATGGTGCCTTTTGAAGCTTTGTATGGAAGACCATGCAAATCACCAGCATGTTGGTTAGAGACCGAAGACAGATTGGTCCTTGGTCCAGATTTGGTGAGAGAGGCGACGGAAAAGATCGAGTTGATACGGGAAAGAATGAAGGAAGCTCAGTCTAGGCAGAAGAGTTACGTAGACAAGAGGCGTAAGGACCTAGAGTTCTCAGTTGGAGATAAAGTTTTCATCAAGGTATCGCCGATGAAAGGTGTGGTTCGGTACGGGAAGACCGGGAAGCTAGCACCGAGATATGTTGGACCATTTCCTATATCAGAGAGGATTAGGAGACACGCGTACCGAGTAGATTTACCGAGCAGTTTGGCTAGGGTCCACAATGTGTTTCATGTTTCTCATCTTAGAAAGTATGTTCATGATCCAGAAACTACTATCACTCCGATGGCACTGGAGGACTTAGTGGTGAAACCGAATATAACTTTTGTGAGGCAACCAGTTTGTGTTGTGGCAAAAGATGAGAAAAGGCTAAGGAACAAGACAGTAAGGTTGGTGAAAGTTCAGTGGAGCGACAACGTGAAGGACTGTACTTGGGAGACAGAAGACATGATTAGGGCTACTTTTCCTGAGCTATTTTGGATGGTATGTTCTATATAGGGTTTATATAGAATTTGGCCGGTAGGTTATACTAGCTTTGCTTGCAAGGACTATATGCTTGTTGTTGTGTCCTTATTGAAATTTCGGGGACGAAATTCTTTAAGGGGGGAGACTGTAATGCCCCTGAATTTTAATTAACATTATTCGAGATATTTAATTGGATAAATTAAATAGAATAATGTGAATAATTAGGGAGATGAGATTAATAAATCCAATGGTCGTGTCTTAATGAATGAACTAAAATAAGACTTAACTAAATTTAGAAGAAGGAATTTTCCTAAGGGATAAACTTGGAAATGGGGCTACATTTCTTAGTATAAATCTCTTCCTCTACCTTAAAGAACTTTTACTTTCTCATTCATAACTCCTCATCTATATTTCGGTCGGCCATTAAAAGCTCCAGGAAGAGCAATAAATTGAAGATAAAGCTAAGGAATTAAAGCTAGGAAATTATCTCATTCTCCAATTAACTAATCAAGGTGAATAATCATGTTTATCATCTCATTTTTTCTATGTTTGGATCGGTTATGGGTTATACCTGATTCATGTTTGTGATTTTAGTTAGGATATAACCATTTAAACCTTTGTTTGGATAAGACATGGGTGTTTTTAAATGTTAATGGGCTAATTAACATAGTTTATTTCAATTTTGGTTAAATTCCAAATTATATTGATCTTCATATGCTTTGAAATTTTAATAATGTAAAATATATGATTTAAAGGATTTTTGATGATTTTTGGGGATTTTTCCTTAGTGGTTTACTAAGGTAATTAAATTATTTATGCCCAAGGGCTAAACTGAAAAATGGCTTTCGAATTGGTAAAATTCGGAGGAAAATTGCTTTCACAAATTTATTTGGGGAAGAAGAATAGTGTTTTAAGAAAAATGTTAACTATTTAATACCTTTTACTATTCGAAAGTACAGGAGGAAGCCTCTAGACCAATCAGATTTAGACAAGCAAGAGGAACCATCACTTTTGTAGGCCCAGAAATTGCTTTCGACTACATAGCCCGCTTTCACCCTTTTGACTAAGTCGAAAGGTACATTTTGTCTAAGTCGGAAGGTAAGCATTTATCTTTTGTCTAAGTCGAAAGGTAGGAATGGTGTCGGAAGGGAGAAAGGCGAAGGGATTGAGGCGGCTTCCTTGGCTTTCAAATGGAAATATAAATGATTTCGAATTAATAGGTTTCGAAGGGAGATCCTTCGACTCCATCATTTTTATAAAGACAAAAAATTTATACTCAAGAAGGGGTTTCGAAGGGTATCTTAGAAAGTTTAAACCTTCAAGAGAATTGTTTTAAATGTTTTCCAAAAATATGTTTTAGAACCTTTCGACTAAGTCGAAAGGTAGGAGAGAAAAAGGAAGGGGTTACTTCCGAACCTTTCCAGTGTTTTTGAATGGTTGATTCAAACACTAACACTTTATTGTTTTTGAATGGCTTCGAAAAGGTTTTAATTTTGAAAGATTTTGTGTTTCAATTATTTCGAAAGGTTTTGAGTTTCATTGCTTTCGAAAAGTTTATGAATGGTTTTAAAGGGGGGATACCTCAGGCTTTCGACAAAGTCGAAAGGTTGAACCTTTCGGCTAGGTCGAAAAGAAACCTTCTAACAAGGTCGAAAGGTAGGACCTTTCGACAAGGTCGAAAGGTATGATTTTGTGATGCTTTCAAAAGGAAGGCTTCTGAAGGGGCTAACTTCGGAAGGTTATTTGCTTTCGAATGGTACTTCATTTGAAGGGTTTTAAAGGGCTGTTTTTAGCCATTTTTTTAAGTAAAATTTTGCTAATTTGAAGGGGTACTTCGAAGGGTTATAGCATAAAATACTTATCTTGGTTTGAATATATAAGGGGGATCCTTACATAATTTGGATATTATTAAACCTTGGGGACACCAGGGTGGGTTTAATGTTTTCGATACATAGTTTGGTGCTACAAACAGAAATATGCTTTCGAAAATAAACATTGGGATATCAATGTGTTTTTATCTAATTTAACCTAATTGGGGCCACCAATGAGAATAAGTTAAACATGTGGGATACATGGGAAAAATAAATATTCATGAGGATCATGAATTCTAATGAATAATCATCGAGATCATGATATTTTAATTGGCCAAGTGATGGGTTCTTGGTTAACCTAGGAAAACCATGGAATGTGTGGTGGATAGTCCACATCAATTTTCTAAAGTAAAGAATGTTTTGCCAGAGGTGGTTAGCCTCGAGATTTGGCACCCAAGGGTTCATAATCATCCTAGGAAAACTATGGAGTGTGCGGTGGATAGCCCACACCAACTTTTATAAAATAATGTACGTCGAATAATCGGCATTTATTTTAAATGGATTTGGGACGGATTGTCCTATTAAATTATGATGGATAGTCATTTTAAAGGTTTTAGAGTGGAACTCTAATAAATTGATTTTAGATGGGAAATCTAATAAAGTGCTTTTAGATGGGATATCTAATGAATGGGTGGATGGGATATCCAATATATATGATTTATGGCTTTATTTCATATTGTTAAGACTAATCATTTTGGGTGCCGGAGCATAGTAAATAATTTGCATGTTTTGTTTTGGATACTAGTAAGGGGACAACCCGTTCCGCTAAGCAGCATGGTCTTACTAGATATCTATTTATGATAAGAGATGATAGGGGATTATTCATACCAGACTTATTGTCTGACTCGAAGTTTGTGTTTCTCCACAAACTCTCGGGTACTAAATATTAATTTGAGTAGTCTGAGAATAGGAGACTTTCAGGTTTTTGGATGAATAAGCTTCCAGAGACGTGCAGGAGGCAGTGTTAGCTATATAGGAGCTATTTTGTGTTTTCCACTGTGATGTAATAAGAACTGTAAAGTTCATATTTATTAGTTCTCTGACCATCATAAGGGGACATCTTCATATGTCGCTCTTATCGTATTTTGTACATGTATATGTGATCTGAACGTGGTTAATGTCTGGGATTATGTAATTAAATCTTAAATTGAAATTCATAAGAAATAAGAAATTCTGTTTTGTAGAAGTATAAAAAATTTCATATTCTTGTGTTTCTGTGTTGCCAATAGTTTCAAGATTCCGGTTTTGGCCACCTAGAAATAACACCTATGGGTGACTGCAGCATCCATAACAGTTAGTTTTGAGCCTTCGGAAGCGGGATGTTACAGGATGTCTATGACATCAACCCTGATGTTAGCTGTAGCTTTGATTTCTACCCCTACCGAGATTGGTAGCATTGGTCTCCGTTTCAGTTAGGTTACTCTTTTTCAACTATCTAGAAAGAAAAGGGGATTCATTAACAACTCCCCAATAGATAGTGAATGCAACTGGAATAGTAAATGATGTGTGCATATGTATTTAGTTCATATATATATATATATAATAGGAAAAAATTAAAATACGCTCTATCAATACATTTACAATCCTTTAGGGAAAATTATGCCCTAATACCAAATGAAACAACCTGCTATTTTTGACCCTCTGGTTTAACACAACTCAAGATGTTTAAACCCTAAAAACGAGAATGACATGTCGTTGGTGGTTGATAAACAGTAAATATATTCTATCTATCTCTTTCTGAACTCACAGCGGAAGGTAATGGCATATGACATAACCAAATATCACTTTATTTCAAGCTAATATATTCAAAGTATATACATAAGTAAAATTAAATCCAGTCCAAACCAAATCCAAATACACACATACACAATAAGTATCAATGTGAGATGATTATTTATATATAGGTCTATATAGTATATACACAAGTAATGCCTTCATCACCCGCATCATCTAGCATCACTCAATACAACACATCATAATCCATCAAACTAGTGATGGAATAAAAAAGGAAATATAGAGGGGGGCAGACTGTAGTCTGGTGAGTGATGTATGTCTACTTTACTACGTAATCTAGTCATTCCAAAATAATACTAAGAAAAATATGGCAAACAATCATACCTTAGTCCTATTTCACCTACATCCAATAAGTCAATCAAATTATACAATAACACGTGTCTAACTTCATAAAACAAGATCTTAGTCAAATACAGTTAAAATGGTTCATGATATGGTCTAACCCATATACAAAGCAAAGCCCGCCTTATTGAATTAACACATGGATGAATCACCGAATAGACATAGTTCTATACACGACCTACTGGCTCATTCCTGCCAACAACATGCACCTTAGCATTTCAACACTCACTAAACGATCGTGTTACCATGATAACCAATAAAGGTCTCGAAAATCAATAATCAAACAATCACTAACATAAGTAATCAACCATTCATACATGTGTGTCTATGTCTGTTTGTATTACTATATGTGAGTACAATCATTCAATTAAATCAAGATGGAAATCGCATCAAAACATTGCCTAACGTTACCTATAGCAAACTAATAAATTTACATCCATTAAACATCAATATATGCCATTCAGTGGTCCTTCCCGATCCCCCATATAAATTGAAGAACGAAATGCGAGTTAATTGCCTATTTTGTATATGCCTCTATAGGGTCTAGGTTCATACTGCTTCTGTAACAACAAGATGTTGACTGCTTAGATTTCCAGAGGTCAACCTCTAATGTCGAAACTTGCAGGTGTGACACTCTTGTTCACTGCTGTTGTATATATATTTTTAGGTTTTTGTTTTGCACTTTCCTTGCTTGTTTTAGACTCAATTTTAGATCCATGTTCTTTCATATTCAAGTATGATTCTCTACTATCTATCTACTTCAAATTCATCAAAATACTCATGTCAAAATCGAACAAAAATTGCTCCAAAAGTCAGTGTGTACAAAACTAGTTTTCAGATTTTCATAAATACACTTTCTTACATATATACATAAAAATACACTTAAAAATCATTAAAAATTGAAATAAAAATTATATTATGAACTAAAATATCATTTGGCATTTTATAAATATTTTTATATATTTTATATAAGTATTTTTATATCATATTCCAATATAAACTAGTTTCTTTCAATTTAACTCTATATTTCTAGTTCTCATTATATAATTCCTATAAATTACTAAAAATTTAGATAAGATTATGTAAAATCTCTAAATTGCATCTTATTTCTCTAAAAACCATTTCATTGTATTTTTCTATGAATTATTGCAATATTTATCTAGTTTGTGTGTGTGTGTGTTAACATATATTTCTCTACCCTCATACATCACTATAATCATTATATACATATATATAATATAAGAATATAATTTATATTAATTTCAAATTTTATTCTTTGTTTCACATGGTACATTATCAGTAACTTCAATTTATAATCATTTATGCATTTCAATATGATTATTAGCCTCATATCTCAAGTATAAAACTAAATACTTCATTATTTGGCCAAACGTTTTTAAATTACCATCTCATATTGATTATACATCCAAATTCTATTTTAATTTCATATTATATCTCTTTTAGTTACTATAATATTTCAATAATAATCTAATCTCTAACTCCTAAGCCATAATCATCTTAGAACCATATGAGATTGAATGGTTATACTAAATTAGACGTAAACCAGTCACATAGGTTAGACTATCCACAAATTGTTCATTGTCCATATTAGATTACAGCCTTCACCTTGTTGTGAAATTCGGTGGTTGAATTGTTAATTTCTAGTAAGTACTAAAAGCAGAATTTAAGAATGAATTAGAGATAGAGTTCTAGTTTTTGAGACAAGGAAAAGAAGAAAAGGAGTATGTACAGAAAAAGAATTTCAAACTTTTAAAAATGAGAAATTACATGGTATAAATTACCTAAGGAAATGTCCATTCAAATTTCAAATTTAGTTGAGTCGGCCCAAATTTTAATTTGAATTTTCAAAGCATAAAAACCGCGATATCTCTTACATCAGGACTCTGATTCAAACAAAAGAATATATGGCGTGCATCAGAAAATGAGACGGTCGCAATGGCGTCTGTTTCATTTTCAAATTCAAAAGTTTGAAACATGATAATTTTGCTCTTTGGTCCAAAATTATTTAATTTATTATATTATTAAATTATCGAATATTAAATGGCACAATTGACATCGGAAAGGCCCTTAGCCAAATTCTTCCATTGATATAGTTGTTCCAATACCTCCTAGTGTTTGGCGTTGGCTTCATTCTCGTAATTTCATGGAAAGTTCTTGACATCACAATCAAATCTAAACCCTTAAGGTAGAATTCAGGAAGAACCGCCTGCACCTTTGTGACAACGGTAATAGATTGGCCTTCAGGGAGTACAAAAGTAATAGCGTGGTGTGAAGTTATTTCCTTTGTAGTCTTTTGTGATCTTTTAGAATGAGAAGGGCTGGATGTTTTGGATTACTGGGGTGCTATAATAGCAGTGGTAAGAGATCAAGATGATAGAGGAATTTCAGGATGACAAGATTAGCGATGTTGGGAAGGCTGAGAGTGTGAGTGTTGTTGATACTATTCCCTCTGTTCATCACGACACCGTCTTTCCTCGATGATGGGCCATCATGATCCTTCCTCCTTAATTTTTAATTCTCTAACTCGTAGTAGGAGCTACGATAAGGATAAGATTCCTCTAGAGTATAGGAATGATACCGGTCTATGCTTGCACGAAGCCTTCCCATTCGGTTGCTCTTCTCTATTGTACTTGAAAAAAAGAAGAATAGTACTAGAACCAAATCAATGGATTAAGATCAAGTGCGGTGTATTTGTGATTGTGATCCTATAAGTGTGTATAGTGTTGGCATGCCCTAGGTAGCCTAAGGACCATGATGGAGGGGGTCTAGAGATGGAGTTTCTTCACCCTCGATGGGCCAGGGCACGTCGCCCGAAGGAAAGCTGTAGTCGCATGGGTTGGGATTTAGGATATCTTCAAGTTCAGCTAACTATAAGTGAAGTCGAAGAGGTTCACAAGGTCACTGAGAGAACCAAAGATGTTGTCGGATGCGCCCGTAAGAGGAGTTGATTCTTTGATAGGATTGCAAGTTGGGAAGACTTGATGATTAACATATTTGGTTTGGGAAGTGATTTGACCATGGTGCCGTCAGGGGATCCCTACTCAAATGATTCATTTCCACCGGCGATGCCGTCTTCATTTTGCTTGTTCTGTCCCTCATCTTCTCCTTTGTCCACTTCTTCATCTCCTCCTTCATTTATATCCTCTATCTCCTTCCTCCTCACCAACATTCGCCTCGGTTTCTTGATGTCCATCGCACCCTTGTTCATCGTAGTCATAGTCATTAGCAGAGGCACTAGGTATAGCAATGGCTTGAGTTTTTCTAGTTGGAACTGGATTGGGAACGATGCTCCTTCCATAGTAAATAAGGTGAAATTGTCACATTCGGTCATTGGTAAGGAGATATGAAGGTTTCCTCGGATCTAGATTGATTCCCTTCAAGAAGGCAAAATGATTGGACAAGGTAAGAGTTGGGACTTAACCTGAGAGATCTGGTTGACATATAAAAAAGAGTATAAGATGCTTGGGTGAAGAAAGCCCAAGTGTGATAAGAGTATTGAAGGAGGAAGTGTACGACCAGACAACCAAAAGCAGGCGAAACCTTCAACACATTGGGAAGAAATATTCACCCTTTAAATAACTTCTCTTATTATGGATCCCCTGACAAACCTTGCAGCATTTGAAAGCTTCGAATATTAACAAAGAAGAGATCTCTCGCCTCTTTTTGAAGATAGGCATGTAGGAAAACTCTTCGAAAGTCAACAAAAGACCCAAGTGCATCATGAATATGATGTAAAGAGAAGCAGGGAATAACATTTCAGTATACTTGGGTTGGAGCAAGCCCGAGCTCTTAAAGAAATAATTCCATAAATTCATTAAAGGGGGCATAATTCTTGAGAGACGCATGTATCTATTTCATGCAGTGTAACATGCTGAAGAGAGATGAGCATTTATTGGGCCTCAAGTAGAATGACCTCATCTTTGAATCCCATACTTAAGGAAGATCAATCTTAATTATTTAGTAGATAGCTTAGAGGATGTTTGATCTATAGGGTTATCCAAGATCATAAGGATAGGCTGATCATCCCACAAAGGGGCATGGTCATGTGGTTGGGCCGTCGGCGCGGCTCAAAGCTAGAGTTCTTGCGTAATAGAGTGCCTTACTCCTAATAGAGTAGATACAGATGCTTGGGCAGTAAAAGAACCTGCCATTGCAGGTGTAGAAGGGCCGGTAACAATTTAAAATTGGTAGATCATCTAAGGTGTGCCATTCTATACTGAGAAACTTGATGACAATTGTAATCGGGTATTTTTTTGTCTTGAAATTTTACTTTGATTAAAACCTATGTAGCCATTGTATAGAGTTCAATGGAAGTCGATGTGTGTTGACAAATTGGATTTCATATATTGACCAAGGTCGTGCAATATGTCAGTCTATGAAGTATGTTGTAACAACCCAGTTAATAATTATATAATTAATAAATGATCAATAAATATAATTGTGAAATTAAGAATTTAAGCAAGGAATTTAATTTTAATTTGAATAAATGATTTGAATTATTAATATTAAAAAGGAAAGTCTATTTCAAATTTGGATATTTTATCATATCAATGGAAATTTAATTTAAAGATATGATATAATTTTGTGTTAATTTGTCCATTTAGAATTTTAAGAATTCTGGTTGATGCGTTTAGCCAATATTATCGATAGGAATGCCTAAACACTAATACTAGACATTTCGACACAGTGATTTAAGAAATTACAATTAAGAAATTAGATTTCTCATTTTAAAGGGAAAGAATTCTAAATCTTGTAAACAAAGTGATTTAATTATGAAATGAATTAATGAGTGAAAAATTATTTTTTCATTTGATTAGAATTATTTGTTAAAGAAAACTATTTAAGTTAAGGAGTAATTTATTTTTATTTTTATATATACGTGATTAGGAATTTGTTTTAAAAAGTTTAGTTAAGACTTGTTTAAGTTAAAGAAACTAAATTAAATTCCTAAGTAAACTTTAGGCTTTGATATCCAAGCCTATTAGCAAATATGATGCCTAATACTCTAAACCCTTACTCAATTTTTATTCCAACTTCTCACAAATCATTTCACGTTTATTTTCAGCAAAGCAAAATAAATGAAAGAAGTAAGCAACTCCTAATTTCAGCCCTAGTTTTGATTTTTTTAAATCAAAGAAAATTCTATAAATCAGTAGAAATAAGGTATGAGCTATTTATCTTCTTATATATCTTTGTATATCATCAATTTAGAATTTTTAAATTGGGAATTAATCTTAGAAATTTGGAATTAGGGGATGTTGAAGTGTTGTTGGATTTGATAATTTAAGTTGAGAAGTTTTGGAGTAGGAGCAGTTGTAACATCTCCTGCCTAGAGGCTCGAAGCTAACCGCTACAGATGCTGCAGTCAACCGTAGTATTAACTTCCGGTGACCAAATATGGTAATGCTAATGGTCTCCATAATATCAGAAGCACTTGAATATGAAATGAAATCATCACAGATTAAAACATTTTTTTGATTACAATTCAAAACAACATTTCATATCCAAGTTACATAATCTCAAACGTTTCCCAAGTTCAGATCAAATATAATTATTACATAAATATGCCAAGAGTGACATATGAAATCAATAAAAGCAAAGCAGGCGCATTTTTCATTTAGAAACAAAATAAAGCTTCGAACCCATCGGACCCCATGTTTCGACTGTGTACCTTTCACCTATGTCCAATTCGGTGCACACCAAGTCTTTGATGCCATGCGCATTTGATTTCGATGATGATGGAGGCAAAAGTACTTGGTCGAAAGCTAGGTACCGAAAGTGGTGAAACATGTAAAAAGCATGTTTAGACTGATTTTTAACCTTTTAAAGTAATTCTTTTCAACTAACCTGCCTTGTTTGTCAAAACATAATTGGTTGCTAATTTCTTTTCTAAAAGTACTGCCAAATTTCTAGAAATTAACAATTTAAATTATTTACAAAATGTCCATTCTCCTTTTATAAATATATAAAAACATTTAAGTCTCATACCTTAAGTAATTTTATATATCTATTAAAACACTTAGGAAAAATCTATAAAAATTCACATAAATCATTTTTAGTATGTTTTCTAACATATATTAATTTTTGACCCAAAATCATCATAAAATAGCCGTAATTAATTTAAACCCAAAATAAATATTTTCTTCACTTAGAAAATTCATAATAAATCCACATTAATTCGGAAAATTATGAAAATTGAAACCCATCTCTAAAATATCATTTTTGATCATATACTAAAATCACAAGGAATTTGGACGTCATTTAATAGGGTTTTCACATTAAAACATATCATAAAATCTATATGAGTTAGCATAAATCATCAACAAGCATATATATATCCATTTTAACATTTAAAACATGGAAAAACATTTGCAAATTAGCTCAGATTTAATCTAAAACCGAAATCATTTAAGTTTGTGACTAAGGAATTTGAGATTTTAGAATGGATTAAGTTGATTTAGCTTCTTCCTTTTGCTTATCTTCCTCTTGTATCTTCTAATGGTGGCCGACCTCTTAGTTTTAATTTTTGCAAATGTACGTAAGAAATGAATGAGTGTAAGGGTTTATGGTATAAGGATCTACTTATTCCTATTTTGCCCATTATCTAACTTTCCTAACTTATTTTATTTTAACTCATGTTAGTTCATTTTAACATGGCACGGCTACCCTCACTAATCAAAAATCTCAATCCCCTAATCATTACATTATTTTATTTAATTTAACCAACTAAATATCATAAATAATGTTACTAAAAAGTAAGGTCATTACAGACTCCCCTCCTTAAAGAATTTCATCCTCGAAATTACGATAAGGTACAAAACAAATCAGTCAAAAAGGTAAAACGTACCATCAAACAAATCAGGATAAGCGTCTCTAATCTTGCTCTCAGTCTTCCAAGTACAGTCTCTCTCATCGTCGCTCCACTAAGTAATCTGACTGTCTTGTTCCTTAGCCTCTTCTCATCTTTCGCGACTATACAAACCGGCTTTCTAACTATAGTCAAATTCGGCTCTACTACTAAGTCCTCTAACACAGTGGTTGCTATAGTAGTCTTCGGATCTCGAATACACTTCCTTAGATGAGAAATATTAAAAACATTGTGGACTCCTGCCAAACTGTTCGGTAACTCTACTCTATATGTGAGTTTCCCAATCCTTTCTATAATAGGAAATGGTCCTACAAATCTCGGTGCCAACTTCTCTGATTTGCCGAATCGAATTACACCTCTCATTGGTGATACCTTCATCATTGATACCTTAATGAAAACATGATCTCCAATAGAGAACTCCAAATCTTTCCGTCTTCTATCAGCATAACTCTTCTGCCTAGACTGAGCTTCCTTCATCCTAACTCGAATCAACTCAATCTTCTCTGCAACTTTTCTAACTAAATCTAGACCAAGAACCAACCTATCCCCGGTCTCTAACTAACAAACTGGAGATTTGGATTGCCTTCCATACAATGCTTCAAACGGTGCCATACCTATACTAGCCTGATAACTGTTGTTATATGAAAACTCGAATAAGTATAGGTGGTCTTCCCATGATCCTCCAAAATCTAACACACAAGCTCGTAACAAATCCTCCAAGACTTTGTTAACTCTTTCTGCTTGCCCATCAGTCTATGGATGGTAAGCGGTACTCATCTTGAGCCTGGTTCCTAAATCTCCTTTAGACTCTTCCAGAACTTGCTAGTGAATAATGAATCTCGATCACTTATGATACTACTAAGAATTCCATGCAGTCTAACTACATTCTTCAAAAATAATTTAGCCAAGATGCTTTCCTAGTTGACTTAACTAGAATGAAATGGGCACTCTTGGTTAATCTGTCCACTATGACCCATATGCTTTCATTTCCTTTATTAGATCTTGGAAATACATCTATAAAGTCTATAGAAATAGAATCCCACTTACATACTGGAATATCTAATGGCTGAAGCAACCCAATTGGCTTTTGATGTTCAGCTTTTACCTGTTGGCAGTTCAGACACTGCTTCACCCATAAGCCTACATCCCTCTTCATACTTTCCCAGAAGAAACTCCTCTTCATGTCCTAATACATCTTAGTTCCTCCTGGATGAATAGTGAACTTCGAACGATGGCATTCTTCCAAAATTTCTTCCCTTATGTCTTTTACATTAGGAACACACAACCTTCCTTTCTTTCTCAACCACCCGTTCTGCTCAAGGATAAAATCCTTCAAGTCATCGCTCTTTGTTCCATCCTTTAACTTCCTGATCCATTCAACCAACACCGGATCCTCCTCCTATTTAGAAGCGATATTTTCAATCATCATCGGTCGAACTTCTAATTAAGACAACACTGCAGTTTCTCCACTAGACTCGGTTTCAGATCTCCACTACTCTTTGCAAGTTGTCAACGCTTCCAAATCCTTCCACTCGGCTAACATTGCCAACACTACATTCTGATGCTTTCTACTAAGCGCATCTGCAACCTTATTGTGTTTCCCTAGTGTGTATTCAATTCCAAAGTAACAAGCAGAAATAAACTCCAACCATCTTTGCTGCCTCATGTTCAGCTCCTTCTGAGAAAATTAATACTTCAACGACTTATGATCCGTATAAAACTCAAACCTCTCTCCCAAAAGGTAATGTCTCCACACCTTCAATGTAAATATCACCGCAGCTAATTCCAAATCATGCGTTGGATATCTAACCTTATGCGATCTAAACTGTCGAAGAAGCATAGGCAATCACTTTACCTCTCTACATTAACACAGCTCCTAATCAAGTTCCACACGCATCTGTATATACTACCAAATCCTGATTCCCTTCTTGAACAACTAGTACAGGTGCATAAGTCAATAAGTGTTTCAAGCTCTTGAATGCTTCCTCACACTTATCGGTCCAAACAAACTTCACATCCATTCGCGTTAGCTTGGTCATCGGTGCGGCTATCCGTGAAAAATCCGTAATGAATCTCCTATAATACCCAGCTAATCCAAGAAAACTCTTTATCTCAGTCACTGTCTCGGGTCTATTCCAATTATTCACTGCCTCGATCTTAGTTGGATCTACAGACAACCCTTTCTCTGAGACTACATGACCAAGAAACTTCACTTCCTTCTTTCAGAAATGACACTTCGAAAACTTCGCCTTCAATTAATGCTGCCTCAACGTCTCAAGCACAACTCTAAGATGAACTTCATGGTCCCTTTCATCTTTATAGTATATCAAAATATCATCTATAAACACCAACATGAACATATCCAAGTACTCTCGAAAAATTCGGTTCATCAAATCGATAAAGAATGCTGACACATAGTTATTTCGAACGGCATCACTAACCATTCGTAAGATCCATGTCTAGTTCTAAACGCCATCAAAGGAATACTATCCTCTGCTACTCTAAGCTGATGGAAACCTGTTACTAAATCCAACTGAGAAAATACCATGGCTCCACTCAACTGATTGAACAAATCGTCAATTCAAGGCAACGGATATCGATTCTTTATCGTCGTCTCATTCAACTTACGATAATTGATACATAACCTTAACAATCTGTTTGGCTTCTTAGCAAACACTACGGCTGCTCCCCAAGGTGAACTACTAGGCCTAATAAAATTCTTGCCTTCCAAATCCACCAACTACACCTTCAGCTCCCTCATCTCGGTAGGTGTCATCATGCTTGGTGGTCTACTTACTGGATCTGGTCCGGGTACTAAATCTATCCGAAACTCAATGGCTCGTTTCGATGGCAATCCTACAACAGGTTCAAAAACATCCGCGAACTCTTTAACCACGAAAACTCGATTCAACTCATCTTCTACCTCCACAATACCCAACAAGGCATTAATCTCACAACTAGGGTTTTCTACGGTATATACAATCTGATCACTACAGTCAGGATGTCTAAGCGATATTTTGCTATCAGGCAAAATATCATATCATCGTACTTACTTAACCAATCCATACCGAAAATAATTTCAAACCCTACAAAGTCAAACAGATGCAAACTGCAAACAAAGGTATGACTTAACAAATCAAACTCTAGGTGGTCACACTTCATCTCAAGTGTCGCATACTCTCCTATCAGATTTGCAACCCTTAAGGAAGTAACTAAGTATGAGGGTTCTAGGTTAAGCTTATCTACCAAACAATGAGATATAAAAGAATGTGATGCACCAGTATCGAACTGTAATGACCCGTAATTTTCGACGATTTAAATTTGTTAATATAATGAGATTTTGGTAATATAATATTGAAAGGTATAAAATTGGTGGTTTAAGAATGAAATAATAGTTAGAATTAAGGGTATTAATGTTAATATAAGTTGACTATTAACAATTTGAATGAAACCCCAATAAATGAAATAATGCAAATGTTATACTTGGCTATAAATGGAATATATGAAAACAAATGTAAGTTAATTATTAATAACCTGAATGGGATTCCAACCAATTGAATTTATGTAAATTTTATAACTTGGTTATAAGCTTAACATGAGAAAACCAATGTAAATGTTTAATTGTGTAATGAAATGGTATAATAAATGGTAATTGAATAAAACTAGTATTGTGTAAAGAATTATAATAATTGTTGTATTAATGTGTGCATAAATTTATAATGGGATATAAAAGGTAATTTATAATTTAAAATGTTGACTTATTGATAAAATAGTGTAATGAATGGAAATGGAATAAAATTAGTGTGATGAAGGAAATGGTAACATTTGTTGTAAGTAATAAACTTATAAATGTAATTAAAAGTAAATAGTGACAATTATTATAAGTTACATGTTTATTTAGTTAGTTGAATTGAAATTGGAAATCAAATTTTGCAATTTAATGAGATTAAATATTACGTAAATTGAAATTAAGATGAAATGGGAAGATATTAATGCACTAAGATATAAACCAATGTTAATTTAACCCATAAGATGATAATTGATGGAATAACAAGATTGAAAGTTAAAGAAATGGATTTATTGGAAATTTAATTTATAATACCTGAATATACTGAAATTGAAATTAAAACTTTGAAATTGGAGGAACATGCAACATTAAATTGATATGGAGATTAGTTATAAAGGATTTTAAATTACTAAGTGACCCAAAATGATATAAATTGTGATTTATTAAATTTGAATAGAAAAGTGATTTAATTAATTTAATATTAATTTATTTAAGTAACTGAAAATAGCCATTTTGGGCACTGACTCGGATTTCAATGAAACCAGTTTTATCGGATCCGTAACAGGGAATTATTGTAGGATTTCAAGTTTCGTAACGATCAGACTTGTCGTTTGTTCGTACGGACTCGAACGCCCAGAAGTCAATTTAATTGAAATCAATTTGAAATAAGCTGATTTTGGCATAACTTCTTCATACGATGGAATTAGAACTTGAAACCTATTCCATTGAGTTTAAAATATTTGAAAACAACTATTTTGATATATGGGATTACCCATTTTCGTTCCGGAGGCAGAACGGGCTTTTCGGGTCGTTTATCGTTCAATCAAATCGTGTCCATTCATCTCTATTTCTAACATGCCTATATATACCTCGTTATAAACCCTAGCTACTCCTGATTCTCATTTGTCTGTACATACATTTTTCTCAACTCCTCATTCTAATGGCAGACAAACAAATTTTCCATTTAGTTTCAAATCAAATCTCAAATCAAAAATTCAAACTCCTCAAACAATATCGAATTACACATCGATTTGAAGCTCTCGACGAGAGCAAGTCAAATCTGCTGTTATTTTTCTCGATTTGGTTTTCGATGTGGCCTGAAATTGATGAATTATTCACGGCCGTTCAATCAAGTGTTGATCAACTTCGTCTGATCGACGAATCAGGGGTATGGATGTGTAGAGAGGACCGAGGGGAGTTCATCGGCATAGGTCGTTCGTCGAATTGACGGTCGGATCGAGGGCAACAATTCAATTAGGGTTTTGGAATGAATCGGCGGCTGGGTTATGTTTCCTCGATCTGGGCGCTCGAGGTGGTCGGAGTTAGCGTAGGGGGTCGACGACGTCTAGGCGGCCGGTGTTGGAGAGGCGTGCGATCGGTTGGTCAACGGCATGGATGTTTGGGCGGCGTCTCGTGTACGGGCAAACGAGGTTTGCTCGGTTGAGGCGTTTATTCTTGGCAACAGGGATGACGTGTAAGTGGTGTTTGGGTTTTTGTTCTTTACCCTTTTTCAAATTTTTATTTGACGATAGTTCTAATATGCATAAATTTTACTTACGAACTCGGATTCACGCGTGGTTTGTTCCGCTGGGATTGTATCAAAATTCCAGATATTTTGACGCTAGTTTGGACGAATTCTGAGACTGTTGAATTTTGGGACTTGAATTGGATATCAAACCGATTTAAATTCAAAGGTGAGTGTTTTAACCCACTCACAACTTCTAAAGTTTCTTATGTTTGTTAAATTAAATTAATGATGTGATTGAAAATTTATTTATGGCTGTTTGGTATATTTTAAATCATCATCTCAGTTGATTTGAATTTATTTGAGTAAACCGTTATTTAATTTATTATTGAATATAAATTGCCAGTTAAATACCTATTATTGATTATCAGTTCTATATTAATATTTATTGATAGATTTGGATGATGTTTGTAATGGATGTTGATTGTTGATATTGGATGAATGGATGTTTTATTTTATATCGTTATAAACTGCAAGTTCACTATAGGTTGAAATGATACATACCCGAATGATCAATAGATTAAGGAAAAATCGTTATGGGTTGAAAAGATAGACTCGAGCGATTTTATGGATTTTATTATTAATTCGGGATTGCGGTTTGAAATGATATATATAACCGTAACATTTTAAATTGCGGATTGAAATGATAAATATTTGTATCACTTGACCCTAGGGTAGAAAATTATATACGGATACCGGATTGGTTAAATTTAATGATTTTGAACTTCTTAATTTTTTTGAATTAATTAAATGATATCTTGAAATAAAATTTGATGTATATAAATGGAAGTATTATTGGAAAATCAAGTTTTGTGTTGAAATGTGAATTAGTTTAAAAGGAATTGCTTTAAGAAATTAAATTGGAAGTTTAGAGTTAAACTTTTAAGTATAAATGAAATTCTATCGAAATTAAGTTATTGAAGTTGTTTGAAAATAACTTTGAAATATTTTGAAATTGAAAGGTTTGGAATTTGGTTATTGACTTGGAAATTGAAAATGGTCCAAAGGTGTTGAAATGAAATGAATAGTTTAATTTGATATTAATTCCAAATTCATGTTTTAATATGAACTGTTTTAAAATATATTATTTCAAAATTTCTAATTATTAAGATTTTTAATGTATTAAACTATTTTAACCTGTGTTAATTATATTAAATCATTTTAACCTATTTTAAACCATTTAATTTATTTAAACTAATTAACCTGTTTTAACTTATTTTAAATCTAATTAATCTATTTTAAAGCTATTTAATCTATTTTAATTATATTTAACCTATTTTAAATCTATCTTAACCATTTATAACTATTTAAAACTATTTTCTTCTAAATTCCAAACTAAGTAAAATGGATGGGTTTATATTCAAATTCTCGATTTTTAAGTGAATATGGTTAATGATGTTATAACCTAAGTTGGGATTTAAATAACATATTTGGTTTAATATGATATTTTGAAGTGAGAGTTTAGCCTATTTTGGAAATATGACTTTTGAAAGGAAATATAATTTCGAACTATGATTTCAAATGTGATATGATTTCAAAGGTGAATATGATTTCGGAAGTAAGTAATGATTTCGAAAATGATATGATTTGAATTGAATATGATATTTTGATATCAATTATGAAAGGATTTTGGAAATGTAAAAGAACCATCCGGTGTGTAATAAGCGATTGGTTGTTAAAGAGACCGGGATTGGATATTGTCATACTCTCTGCCAATACCGAAAACCACTTTGACAACTGTGTACGCGGTGGAGATTCCAGAATGAAGTAGGATGGTTGGCGACGATCCTATATGAGGTATATACATGGACCTGACTCCCATGAGTTAACTTAAGGTGGCTAAAACAAGAGCAACTGACGGGCCAAGTGAGGTCATTCCTCCGATCGAGCACATTCCTTCGATACTATATTCTGACTTTGCGACTGATTTTGTTGCCTCCCTTGATTTTTGATTTGGGAGTGTGTTCCGAGGTGGGCGTTAGTAGCTGCTATGCGTTACCACCAGTCCGAAAGTGTAATTGGTATATCTACCCTGGCATTGCCTAGTTGTGCCGTATCACCTACCCTATCGAGACCACTACGAATTTGTTTTATACCATACCTATGGAGTGCCCTCTGACTACATCCCGTACGGACGGGATTACGGTATTGTATAGACTATGGGAATATATAAAAATGTGTTAAGGGGGAAATGGGTAACGCCTTAACGCTATTTTAATAGTTTATCTTACTATAGACATATTATAATAGCGTATTGTACTACATAGTAGATAATTTAACGGATCCTTAGGAGATGTGAATCCCGAACATCTCTTAAGTTACTGCACTCATGTTAGACACTGGATAGGAGATGTCAAACCCCGTGAACATCTCTGACGCTGTTCCACTCATAGTTATTTACCGTTGATTTAACTCACATAAGATCTATTAGTTCTAACTCGAGTGTTTTGTCTTTTCAATTCGCTCGGGTCAGCCTGAGCATTTCAGGATTTGAAGACCTTATTTATGGAGGATGAAGACGAAGATTTGTACTACTATTATTTACTATATTTATTCCACTGCATTCATACGGTTCCGCTGCATTATTTGTTTATCTCTGATATGTAACTCTGATTTTGTATTGTATAAGTATAATCAAATGTTTTGTATACAGCTTCATGAACTGTTATTTGATTATTATATTTTGTCATTCCGCTGCGATATTCTGTTTTGTTTTTCTCTTTCTCTGTTTTTTCTTATTTACCCCATAACAATCCGCCCTTCTATATGGTTTGAGTCGGCACGTGTGTCCGCTTAAAACATACAAAAAGGCGGGATGTTACAGAGAACGCTAACTGACATATCATGAATTAGAAGCGTACCTCCCAACACAGTTTTTCCTTTTTCATTTGTCGTTGGCCTCGAGGTAGTTGGCTCCAATGCAAACGCCTTTCGTTTGCCATCCTTAGCTAGCTCTTTGCACTGGTTCTTATAATGACCAATTTGATCGTAGTTAAAGCACTTGATATTCTTCTTCTCGATTACCTTCTTTCCATCCCGTGAGCGACATTCATTAGCAAAATGCCCTTTCTTATCACACTTGAAGTAGACAACCTCCGACTTCCCTTTCTTTGTAGCTCCACCCTTCTGAGCTCCCTTCTGAGCTCCCTTCTTATGGAAGAACTTCCTTTTCTGACCACCCCACCTGGACTTCCTTTACCTTATTCCTCTCCAGAAAAGAAAGCATCTCTTCATGTCTTAAAGCCATCTCAACCACAACATCACAAGGGTCTCTGATATATGGTAATGTAGCCTTTGCCAACTCAAGCTTCAACCCCCTAATGAACTTCTCGTTCCTCTTAATCACAGTGTCCACCATCGCATAACCATACTTCGCCAACTCCTTAAACCTTGTAGCATACTCCAACACAGTCATCTCCCACTGCTCCAACTCAGCAAAGTTCCTGAGCAAGGTAGACTTCGTCATCGCAGACATGAACCTCTCCTCGAACCTCCTCTTAGACTGAGCCCGTGTCATCGTCTCCTCATTAACTCCAACCGTCACACTATTCCACCAATATAAAGCTGCTCCTTGAAGCTGTCTCGAAGCGAGCCTTCTCTTCTGCTCGTCATTGAGCCCTAAATCTGCAAAGATCCTCTCATAATGCAGCAACCAGTTTTCTACTTCAATAGCGTCTTCAGTTCCGATGAATGGCTTTCCTCCTAGCCTAGCATAGTGTCTACTCAAAATAGCATAATTGTTGACCACTGGAGCTTCCTGAACTCCTCCTCCAACTACTCCAGCAGTAACACCTGCTTGCATCACGTTGACAAAGAACTGATACATGGCTCTCATGTCAACTTGCGGGACTCCAGCACCCATATTTCCAGCTTATGCCTGACCTTGGTTCCTTCTCGTATTTGGTCTAGCATTTCCATTTGTTGTGGTGCTTCCCCCAAGGTTAACTCTTCCACTTCTAGCATCCATGTATGTATTCAAGCCTCGTGGGATACAGAAGAATAGCCTAAGAGAGATAAGAGAATAGAGATATAGTGTATACTTATATATAGCAAATATAAGTACGTTGCTATAGCGTTATCCCATACCCCAATCTTATCTCTAATTCCTTAGGATTATGTTTTCAAAAATCATTTTAGTTTAAAGTTTTTCATAAACCTATGCTCTGATACCAAGTTGTAACAACCCTTAACTAGAGGCCCGAAGCTAAGCGCTACAGATGTTGCAGTCATCCATAGTATTAACTTCCGGTGAACAAATACGGTAATGTTAATGGGATCCATAATATCAGAAGTACTTGAATATGAAATAAAATCATCGCATATTAAAACAAATTTCTATTTACATTTCAAAACAACATTTCATATCTAAGTTACATAATCCCAAACGTTTCCCAAGTTCAATCAAATATAATTATTTCATAAATACGCCAAGAGCGACATTGAAGACGCCCCCTTGGTTGATCAGAGTACTATATAATCATTGTTATCCTGCCTTTTGGCAAGGCCGTGACACCAAAAACTGATCCGGAAACCAAGGACAGTCTATCCCAAAGATCGGTTGTACACGCGTTCGCTATGGATACTAGTGAATTCTGTCTGAGTCCGGATCGAGCTACAATCGATGTGGTACAACAAGCAAAGCCATGAAAGCCAACATTCCAAATTTCAAGTTAATCGGAGTTTGTGTGCTCAAGATATGGATTGATCAAAATCAAGAGAAAATCCATCGGTTTCGTATCCATCAGTGTTTACTCCAGTTCATATCCATGAATGTTTGCTCTATCTCGTATCCATCATGTTCGATCCTCTTTGTATCCATCGACAGTTGACGTTTCATATCGATTCCATTCATATGCGCTTCGCATTGATCTCCACCTACCTAGTTCGTATCGATCATCCAACAAATCGATACGAAACTAATAATTCCCATCGGTACGAAGAATCCCACTATAATCGATACAAATCCATTAAGTGCCATCAATATGAAGTAGTACCCAGGCGTCGATGCAAAGTACACTATATTTTTTGCTTTGTATCGATTCCATCTCTGTGTATTTCATATTGATCAGACAAATGATCGATACGAAGCAATGGCCATGGATCGATATAAAGACGATAGCCATACATCGATACGAAGCATGCCACCATCGAAATCAGGATGTTTCGTATCCATAAAAAGAATTAAATTCATTTCGTATCGACCTACCCATACAGATTATTCGTATCGATCGGCCAATGATCGATATGAATAATACGTGATGGACCGATACAAATAGCTAACTAGATGATTGATACGAAGCAACTTCATGAGAACGATACGAAGGAAAAACGTTCAAGTGGAAGACTCGGTCACTCGGCACGAAAAGTGGATTGATCCTAAATGATAGTGCCACGTCATTGGCCATCACGTGCGTTCAACCGATACGAACAACATCGATACGAACAAATCGATACGAACTCAGTAATGCCCTGCAAATCCAAACTTGCATCGATCATAACTCGAGATCTACAAGTCCAAATGTCACCAAATTTTCACAAGAGCTTGCCTACAACCTCAAGAATGTACCTAATAAATTTCAACCCGAAAGGACCAATCCTTGATCGATACGAACTCAATTCGTATCGCTCCCAGATCGAGTCGAAATCACCTGAACTCGCTCCCGTAGGCTCGCCCACGTGAGAGAAGGAGTCTTCCGAGATCTGGGCAAGATATTTGCTGCCTACGCCTATAAATAGTGACCCTAGACCTACATAAATGGACTTTTGGCTTCTCTATGCTGATACTCTACCGGAATCACCATTAAATTTCAGTTGTACTGCTGTAATCTTTTGTAATCAGTGAGTAAAGTTCAATAAGCATCAGTCATTTCATAGTGGATGTAGGCGATTCGCCGAACCACTCTAAATTCGTGCGTTTCTATGCATTTTCTTATCTGTTTATTGGTGTGTTTGTTAGATCTGCTTCATTTTACATTTATTTTCTTCATTTTATCTCTTTAAACACATCTGAAGAGTGTTGTGCCCTATTTTGGTACAAACACTTTGGTGCTTTCACTGAGAAAACCCAGCTTTTCTCCTGCTCATTGGATCTACTATCGATATTGGATTGCAAGAATCTAAGGAGGAGATCTAGATTTCAAGCCTAGATTTTCTTTCATCCTATTCAGATTTGTACCAAATCTAGGAGAGAACTTCGCTATCCACCATGGTCAACACTAGGACTATCTCAACAGCTGCAGATCTAGAAGGACAGGACAGGCAGAACTCCGTGCAACTCCCTCCCATAAACCAAAATGCTGCCGGATCTTCGAATTCACAAGGCCCTGTCACCAGGGAGGAATTCCTACTACTGATGCAAAAGCTGACTCAAAGCCGCCAGCAGCTTACCCAACAGCTTCACACCAACGTGGAGTTAACCAATCGGTTGAACCATGAAAGATGAAGGAGACCCAGAAGGGATCAGGCTTCCTACTCATCCATTGAGAGTTTGGCTTCTTCCGATTATAATCATAGATCCACGCTCCCACGTCTGGATGGAAGTTATACGCAGGCTACCAGACATCAGTGCACTCTAACTATTGGACAACCGAGAGTTGGTCCGTCAACCAGCCACCAGACCTGACCCTCTTCCCGAGGAGGGACGGTTCCTTATCACACTACTGACAACCGCGTTGCTGCCGCTGCTACTGAATTGGGAGCTGACGCTCGGAACCAAACAGATTTGAACCTTCGTCAACGTGATTATACTCCTGAACCTTATGTTCCCAAAGACCTAGAGCCAAGGAGGCGAGGTATGGACCGTCGATCGCGCCCGACCCATCCTCGCATTGTGGAACCCGACCACACCTTGGCCTAGCATGCCCAGAATTTTCGAATGCCATACATCCCGACAATGATTTGTCAGATGATCCGTGAAAGTCAGGGCCTCACCAATGACGACTGGGGAATCTCCTGGAGTCATACCCCTTTCACCAACGACATCCTCTACGCTGAACCGCCTCGGCGATTTATAATGCCAACTTTACCTATTTATGAAGGGAGTTCTGACCCTAATCAGCACATTTTGAAGTATGAATGGTTAATGAATGCTGCACGTGCTGATGATGCGGTCAAATGCCGAAGCTTCCTAATTTCCCTAGGGGGATCGCAACTATGTGGTTTACTCGCTTACCACCTCGATCTATCTCATGTTTTGACCAGTTGGCAACGAAGTTTGTTGAACAATTTCGCATGCATGTCACTAGGCCAAAAGATGTTAATACCTTGTCCAGTGTCACTCAAGCTCCCAGAGAGACACTCAGACGTTATCTGGAGAGGTTTCATATTGCATGCGCTGGGATTAGTAATCCTAACGAAAACTCAATTCTGATGGCACTAACTAAGGGAATCGATCCAGATTCCAAATTTGGCAACTGGTTGGCCGGAAAACCCCCTGCATCATTGGACCGTTTCTATTCCAAGACAGTTCAGTTCTTGAGAAGGGAGGATGCAAAACAGTCTAGGAAAAAGGATGACGCGGGGCCTAGTGTGGAAGGAATCCAAAGCAATGTCGCTGTAAAACAAACCGAGGAGAGTTCCAGAAATGTGCAGTTAAACATACAGAATCAACAAAATCAACAGAAAAGCGATGGAAATCATGGCAAGAAACAGGATCAAAATCTTGGACCGCGACGTAGAGCTCCCATGTTTGACAGTTATAGTCCTTTAAATACGTCTCTGGAAAATGTGTACTTGCAGACCTACAATACTATCCAATATAAGAAACCTGCTCCGAAGCAATCATCGGAAAAACAGATTCAAATAGGGAAGTATTGTAGATTTCATGATAGTTATGGCCACAACACGAACGAGTGTCATCATTTACCGGATATTATCGAGAAGTTAATCCGAGAAAGAAAGTTGGAGCAGTTTGTTCGGGCGTCGCAGTCTGGAGGTGCGGGCCCATCGAATCAAAACCAGATACCAAATTAGGTTAGACCGGAGGAACCCGCTCATACCGGCGGGAGGTTGGTGATTAATACTGTTTAGTGGTGGTCCTCATGCAGCAGATTGGAGCTGGAGAGAAATGGAGTTGTATGCCAGCTCTATTAGGCATGCGAGCTTCAAATGTTGTAGTAATTTGAAAGATGGGGCTCCAGCCAAACAACGGAAAACGATGACAGACGACATCGTATTTCGAGACAGGGATGCAGATAGAGTCGAAGCCCCAACTATTGATCCACTGGTCATTTCAGCTCAGATAGGTCCTGCTTGGATGAAGAGGATCTTAGTGGACAGTGGAAGTTCAGTGAACATACTCTTTAAGAGGGCTTATGATCAAATGAAAATGGAAGCGAAAGATTTGAAGCCTTGTCAGTCTCGTGTTCATGGCTTCAATGGAAGTGCGACTATACCCACTGGGATGGTGGAGCTACCAGTGGAGTTGGGAGTTGGAGAGCGCCGGAGAGTCCGAATATTGCAATTTATAGTATTGGACATTAATTCACCATACAATGCTTTCTTGGGTCGACCGGCCCTAGCTGAGTTCAGGGCTGCTATCGCCCCATGGTGTCTAACTTTGAAATTCCCTTCCGACAATGGAGTCGGAGTCGTTTAGGGAGACCAAGCTGCTGGACGAGCCTGTTATGTTGCTAAGATGCGGGAAGCGCAGTGAAAAGAAAAGGGAAACAGCGTAGAAGAATCTCTCTGCATTCGCTTTGCGGAAAATTGACAGTTAACACCCGGGCCAAGGCTCGGGCACCACAACCAATTCCCGAAAGATCTTGACCCGAGAGATACTAAAAGCGAGGATGAGGTCAAGGACAGTCAGGCTTCTCCGGCAGAGCTAACGATCGATGTTCTAATCGGTAATGATGGTGATTCTAGAATGCTAAAGATTAGATCTCAGCATCTCAGCTAAGCCAACAGATGAAAGAAGAATTGGTTGAATTTCTCCGGGCAAACCTCGACGTGTTTGCCTGGACGCACTTCGACATGTATGGGATCTTGCCGGACATCGCGAGCCACACATTGAATATTGACCCGCGGCATGTCCCGGTCAAGCAAAAAAGGCGTGGTATGGATCCAGAGAGATCTGACGCCCTTAAGGAAGAGGTGGATAAAATCAGATCGAACGGGTTTATCCAAGATGCGTTGTATCCAGAATGGGTGTCCAACCCTGTACTTGTCAGGAAACCTAATGGGAAGTGGAGAACTTGTGTTGACTACTCGGACTTGAATAAAGCTTTCCCTAAAGATAGTTTTCCGCTTCCCCAGATTGATCAGCTCGTAGACTCAACAGCCGAACATGAACTTTTATCCTTCATGGACGCAAATTCTGGCTACAACCAGATACCGATGCATCTGCCTGATCAGGAGCATACCAGCTTTATCACTGATTTAGGACTCTATTGTTATAAAGTGATGCCGTTCGGACTTAAGAATGCCGGAGCAACTTATCAAAGACTCGTCAACCGAATGTTCGCTAACCAGATTGGAAAAACCATGGAGGTATATGTGGACGACATGCTTGTGAAGTCGTGATTCTCCACCAATCATATCAAAGACCTGGAAATGATGTTCAACATCCTCCGAAAGTATAGAATGAAACTCAACCCGTTGAAGTGTCACTTTGGGGTCGCATCTGGAAAATTCCTTGGGTTCATCGTCAATGCTCGAGGAATCGAAGCAAATCCCGAGAAAATCTGGGCAATCAGAAATCTTGAAACTCCTAGAACTAGAAAGAAAGTTCAAAGCCTCAATGGGAAGGTAGCAGCACTGAGCAGGTTCATTTCAAAATCCACCGATAAATGCATTCCCTATTTCGATCTAATCAAAAAAGGAAAATGGAACTTTGAATGGACTGTAGAATGTGAGGACGCATTCCGAGAACTAGTTCAGCATCTGTCCACACCCCTCATTCTGTCAAAGCCTACTGATCATGAGAAACTGTACATTTACTTGGCGGTGTCAGAAAACGCAATCGGTACCGCTTCTGTTCGGGAGGAGGATCGGATACAACGGCCAGTCTATTACATCAGCAAACGACTGACCGGAGCAGAACGAAGTTATCCGAAGTTGGAGAAATTAGCTTACTATGTTGTCATTGCCTCGAGAAAGCTCCGTCCATATTTTCAGGCTCATCCTATCACTGTTTACACCGACCAACCGTTACGAAAGGTCCTTACGCGGCTTGAGACATCTGGTAGGTTACTCAAATGGAATATCGAGCTGAGTCAGTTCGACATCACTTACACACCAAGGCGAGCTATTCAAGGACAAGTCCTAGCAGACTTCATCGCTGAATTCACTATCCCGGAGGACTTGCCCGAAACCAGTGAATCTCCCAAATATGTCTGGAAGCTACATACTGAAGGTGCATCGATTGACCGCTGCTCAGGCGCTGGGGTTGTACTTGAAACTCCTGAAGGCCGATCAATATGCTATATTTTAAAGTTCGATTACCGTGTGACTAACAACGAGGCCGAATACGAAGCCCTGCTCGTCAGACTAAGGCTTGCCAGAGATTTAAGGATCGTTGCTGTGGAGATTTATTGCGATTCACAATTGGTCGTGTGTCAGGTTGGGGGGAATACCAAGCTAAAGACCGAAGACTAGCCGCTTATCTCGCTCGGGTCCAGGAAATATTAGATCGGTTCGAGTATAACGCCATCTATTGCATACACCGAGAACACAATCAGAAGGCCGATTCCTTGGCAAAGTTTGCCAGTACCGACGAAGCACAACAAATGGGACTCGTTCCCATTGAGACATTATCTTCCCCGAGCAATGATCAAATGGAGACCTACTGGGCACTTGAAGTCGTATCCGATAAGGAGTCATGGATGACTTCGTTCAAAAACTATCTCGAGCACGGGACCTTGCCAGAGCGCAGGAGTGAAAAAAGACAAGTTCTTCGAAAGCCTTCGCGGTTCACTATTCAGAATGGAGTTATGTATAGAAGAGGGTACTCTGTTCCTTTACTCCGGTGTATCGCCGACGATGAAATCAATCGAGTATTGCACGACGTACACGAAGGAGAATGTGGCGATCACACCGGGGGGCAAGCTCTTGCCAAGAACGTGCTCCGGTATGGATACTATTGGCCGACTGTAAATCGCGACGCATCGAATTATGCCAGGAAGTGTGACAGATGTCAGAAACATGCTCGGATTCCAAGAGCTCCGCCTACTGAAATAACTCAGATGGTCAGTCGATGGCCATTCGCAATATGGGGCATTGACATCATTAG
Source organism: Allium fistulosum (assembly GCA_030737815.1). NCBI lineage: Eukaryota > Viridiplantae > Streptophyta > Magnoliopsida > Asparagales > Amaryllidaceae > Allium > Allium fistulosum. The sequence goes on from CM060901.1 coordinate 1,132,864,284, forward strand.
GTCTTTTCCTCTAGCCAAAGGTGGCGCGAAGTACGCCATCGTTGCAGTTGATTACTTTACCAAATAGGCGGAAGCCGAGCCCCTTGCTACTATAACAACGAAGAAAGTGATCAACTTTGTTGTACGCAATATTATCTGTCGATTTGGTCTCCCACATATCATCATCACTGATAATGGAGCCGAATTTGGTAGTGTCGAGTTCAAGAATTTCTGTCAGCAATTCCATATCCAAAAGAAATTCTTTGCAGTTGCGCACCCTCAAGTGAATGGACAGGTTGAAGCTGTTAATAAAGTTATAAAGTCCATTCTGAAGAAATGATTGGAAAAAGTCGGGGGGTAAATGGGTCGATGAACTTCCTATGGCCCTATGGGCTTATCGAACAACCCACAAGTCCACGACCGGCCACACTCCATTTTCTCTTTCCTATGGTTCAGAAGCCGTTATTCCAGTCGAGATGGAAGTACCTTCTCATCGTGTGACATATTATGACCCGAAGACAAATGCCATATTACTTGCCGAATCTTTGGACTTATTGGATGAGAAACGAGAAGAGGCTAATTTGAGGGCAGACGCCTACCGAAGTCGAGTCGCCCGATTGTACAATGCCAAGGTCCGACCCCAAACCTTTGAACTCGGCGATCTCGTACTCAAAAGAATTTACCCAGTTCCTTCACATATGAAACCAACATGGGAAGGGCCATATGTTATTGAACGAAGGCTCAGAGACGGCACATTCAAATTATCGACCATTGATGATCTCACTTTGCCGAGAGCTTGGAATAGCGAGAGTCTTCGTCGCTACTACACATAACAGGCTTTATTTATTCATTCAGTCTGCTTTTCATTTGCAATTTGTTTATGCATTTTGAAATTTGAATTTGTAATAAGGCAACTGACTTTGCCATACTTTCTTATTTCAGTAATAAATGCAATCTCTTCGAGCCAGAGTAGTGATTTTTGAAATGTGTCATACGACTATCACAATGCACGGAGAGCTAAGTTCCATCCTACTGTGGGACTTATTCAAATAGGGAGTGACTTTGATACGACCGGTCACTCGCTAAGTGAAACCCGAGCTTGGGGGAAAACCATCACATTGAAGCCAAAAAAGGATTGATACACGACAATCCTCTAACTAACTCCGGCTCCCAGAGTGCGAGTTGGAGTATAAACTCAAAAATGCGGGCTCGAAGAGGGTGGATCCGTCCACCTAATGACTTCACCCGTAATTAAACCAAGTCCGAGGAGGATGGATCCATCCATCTAACGACCTCGCTTGTTAACTCAGGGTCGATGTGATCCGACCATCCACGATCCTGGTACTTCTCTTATTCCTGGAGTGCGAACGAAGTCCTAAAACTCACAACAGATATGATCGACCGTCTGCGAACCGACTCCAGATTCCCATAGTGCAAAATGGAGTATAAACATCAAAATAGGTGTAACCAACCACCCATCGGCTAACTCCAAATTCTCAGAGTGTGAATTAGAGTATAAACACAAACCGGGTGTGAAACGAACACTCGTGAAACAACTCCGAGTCCCCCGAGTGCAGACCGGAGTATGAACGCAAATTAGGTGTGACTGACCACCCACGAATTAATCTAAGTCCCCAGAGTGCGGACGAAGGTCTAAATATTAAACAGGTGTGATTGACCGCCCGTAAAACAACTTAAGTCCCCAGAGTGCGGACGAAATTCTAAATATTAAATGGATGTGACTGACCGCTCGTAAAATAACTTAAGTCCCCAGAGCGCGGACACATCTCTAAACCTTAAGCGGGCGAGACCGACCGCCGACACACAAGCACAATCCCCAAAGTGTAGATGCAATCACCAAAAGATGAGCGAGTGTGATTCGACCACCCGAACTCGTCTTGTTTCAGCCTCATTTCAACAAAGTTAAACTCGATGTATTAAAAGCAAAAAGCGATTGCCGATTGATCTTTTCAATTTATCCCCGGGTCTAAGGGCATAACTTAAGTACCAGCTACTGATCGAGATAGTGCGGTATTGGAACTCGGCTTAACGTTCGATTATGACTCGAAGTCGTAACTTCGGGACTTAACAACTAAACTCAGGTCGATTCAAAGACTAAAAATTTACAAGTACATTGAATGGAAGTTCGAGCATTGAAATACTTAAGCAAATAAACACAAAGTTATGCTGGAAACAACATGGAATTTTATTTTAACTATTCTTTGGAAAAGAAGGATAAGTACAAAAATCTTTCCAAGAATTCCTACTAGCAGGGGTCGAATCCGCATCTATACATGGCCTGCAAGAAGCAAAAAGAAATTCCTGTCTATCTATAAAAAAAGGAGCGGGAAAATACGTTTATTCCCTTAGTTTCTTCTTCTTCCTCCCCGGCGTTGACCCACTGGAGCTACCACTTGGATGCCTCTTGAAGCCTTTGCCTTTTGGTAGTTGGTCTCCAGCCGAGGGAATTATGGTGATCTCTTCCTCCGAACTCATGGAAATCGGAATACTTTCTGGAGGCAGAGTCAGAGGGACAGGATCGATGTTAGAAGATGAGGGAGGCACACCGGTGTCGACAACCGTGCTTTTCGGAGAAATCATTCGTAGAGGGGCTGGACCAGGGCCCGCCATCCCACCTCCAACACCGCTGGCCCACACGGTCGCTTCCATCTCAGCATTGATTTCAGCTATTATTTCTTCTTCGTGGATTGTTCGAGCGTCCGCGGGGATGTTGGCAGTTGGGCCCGAGGAGCTGATTACGGGTGCGCCTCCGCCCATGACAAATGGCAGGTCGGCAAAAGGGTCGCTTTGATGACCAAGAAATTCCTCCATCATCTGCTCATCAAAAGTAAAAGTGCTTCCCTGCGCTCCATCGGTTGGTGCAGCGGCCGTTGTTGTGGTCGCCTCTGTTATAAGTGCCTCATGCTCGTGGTGTGGCTCTTGGGTTGCAGGGGGCACGATCGATGTAGCACCTATCGCTGAATAGGGATAAAAAAATATTTTTAGTGACTACTTCCAACAATGCGCCCGACTTTGAATAAGTGCAAGAAATGTTCAGAATATCTTCCTCGGAATGGCTTGCGGGTGGAGCCAGAACAGCTTCAGTGACCTGCTCACGAGCTGGAGATAACTGTGGTTGATCTGGATTATCTGTGGGCATAGATAAAGGATCAACCGCAGGAGTAGATTCGGGTTGGGCTGACATAGGAATTTCGTAACCCACATCTTGATGCTCAATGCCAAAACCCTCTCCAGCCTTCGGATGCTGAGTCCCGAGCTTCTCCTTCTCGAGTGTGATAGTGATGTCGTGGAGAACTCTTCTTCCATCCTCATTCAGCACCTGATTCTCAAATTCAAATTCATTGATAGATTCAGTGTGGTGCTCTGCTTTTTCAACTTCCACCAAGTGGCACCAAGCACTGTATAGGTGTGATGGATAGTTTTCAAGCCAGCTTAGATTTCGATGCTTCAGAACATTAGCGTTGTACGTAATAAGAAGATCTTCGATGTCACCCTCCAGCCTGGTCTCTGCCGCTTTCACTTCATTCTCAACACTGGCTTCGGCTTCCTGAACCTTAAGCGTTGCCGCATCCCTCTCATCCCTGAGCACCACAGCCTGCTCGCATGCTTCCTGTGCAGCTTTATTTGCGTCGTCTTTTTCTTTGACGATTACGGCAAGTTTGGCTTTAAACTCCTCAAGCTCTTTAAGCGCCCCATCTCTTTCGGCTATAACTATGGTGGTCCGGTGTCCCATCTCCTCAACCAGGGCTAAGTGTGTTTGCCTCATTTCTTCCATCCTCCGAGTTGCCTCATCGGCTCTTTTATTGGCTTCTGTCTCTGAATTTCTCGCGGACTCATTTTCATCATTGAGCGCCTGGATTATGCGGTCCTTTTGAGAGAGATCAGTGCCTAATTTCTCGATTGTTTTCGCCCGCTTCAAAGCCACCACTGATATTTTGTCCACGGTCTTCATCCATTCCCGGTACTGGCCATAAACATCATGAATGTAGTCGTGCATTATTTGTTCTGCCTCAACAGGAATTTGCTTTAAGTGCGGGGGAAAGGCGAAGCCGTCAAAACAGATATTTGGAAAATCTTTTTTCAGCTTAGCGATTCTGATTGCTCCTTCCCCGGTGGGCTCTGTGATAGCTTGTTTAGTAACGACGAGAGTTTCGGTTTCAGTCCTCCGACGTTGTTGGTCAGGCCTTGATGCTTGGGAAGGTGGTATTTGACGTGAAGATTCATAGGTTTGTTTGCCAGAGCCAAAATGCTGTGTTGGAACTCTAGGTGGTGGAGAGCGTGACCAGGAATGGCGCATGTACTCTTTCTCCCTCTCATAGTGCTCCCTCTCTTGACTAGAGTAGCCATGATCGCGATCTATATCGGCCTCACATCTACGAGACACATAATATGAACTAGAGGAATGGCGTGCAAAATGGAGGCTACCAAACATAGATCCTCGCTTTGACATCGTGCCTGTAAAATGAAAAGGAAAACAGAGTTGATATTTCCCAGAAATGAATTGCTTGTGATTAGAAATTATGCAGTGTCGTGAAGTGTGTGTATGCATGTGCAAACCCCCCGACCAACCGGATATGTCGGCCATACTCGAAGGAATTGACTCGCCAAGGTCTAAGGCGCTCTGAAGCCCTTCCAACCCGGTATCTTGTTGGAGCGACACATAGTCTGGGATTGGAATATCAGCAAGTCCTTCGAAAGGATTCTCAACATGTGGGGGAGGAGCCTCCGACATTATAACACCGGTGGTTGGCAGTGACATAACCATATATTTCCATCTTGAAGACTTATGAAGCTTATGAGCAACCGCCTTGCCTTTCCTCATTCCCTCTGAATGTCGAGGACTATCTGAGGGCCCGGCTACGAGTTCGTCTTCGGTGGGCGTATCCTCTTCACCACCCTGCTCAGCAATTACAATCCTGAGTGCCTTACGCCTAGCCTATCTTGTCAGGGCTGCCCTAAGAGATCCTTTAAGCCTAATGCTCTAGTCTCTATCAACTTAACCCAACGGCCCTCAAATTTTCATCCGTAAGTACCGAGTCGATCTCTCTAATCTCGCCCGACACCTCTTGAAGAATCTGTACTATTTCCTTAAAGTGAGCGCCTTCAGGTCATGGAATTGAAGCTGTAAAAGAAAGAAAATGTTAGACTCAACATCGATTGCAACTATCCCATCAATCGCCAGAGAAAGTGCGGCACTTACGCTTGACTAACCATAGTCTAGCGATTCCTAGCGGGCAACGAACATAGAACCACTCGGTTTTGAAGTAGCTAAGTTTGGCCCAAGTTCCAATCATGATTTGACAATTTCTGGCTCCCTCTAAGAATGTGAAAGAAGGTTTATCTCCCCGACTCTTTACATTGAACAAGAATCTGACTTCCTCTGGAGTCGGGGGTCGGAAAAGGTGCTCCATGAAGATGATGAACAAGCTGTTCATAAGAGCATACCCATTTGGATGCAACTGTGATGGAGCAATCCCTAAATAAGATAACACCTCCTAGATATACTGATTGAATGGTGGTAGCATCCTGGCCGTGCAGGAAAATCGATTAAAAGCGGTGTACCCTTCCGGGGGAGTATGTGGCCTGTCGTTCGGGCCTGGTAACAGAACATCGTTCAACGATATCCCATGCCGCAAGCAGATTCTCCCCAATATTTCTTCAGAAATATTAGATGGAACCAAGTCTTGAGGATTCCTAATCAAAACCGCTCCTGGTAACTCGTCCGGAGCAGGACTTATAGCTTCGGCAACAATAGCCGGCATCTCTATTATTGGAAGGGGTGGGCTCTGAGCCTCTTGTTGCTGCGAGTTTCTAGGCTCCATAGCTAATCAACTTAGTAAAAACCATCGTTAGGTGACAATAATCCCATGTTTTCCCCAGTGTGAAGTGCGTGTATGTGTTGTGCAGTACAGTGTTATATAATACTTAGAAATTCTACGGGATTGAAAGATGTTCGAACGACAAGACTTCGAAATTCAAACAGAGTGACCGTCATTACTGACCGTCACAACTGTGTCATCCAGACTTCTAAAAACAATCCAAGTTAAAGCTTCATAAAATTTGTCAAGTTACTGGTCCATCGACGAGCTTCGAAGGGCAGTCAGATATGCAGTGAAATGGTTAAGTCTAATTATGCAGGGCAGAAGCTCGTCGGAATCAAATGTTCGAGTGTGCAAGGATTTCGAATCCGTTAAAGTCCATATTTGGATCGTTCCACAAAAGTCCAACCACGTAACGATCGGGATAAATTGGACTTTGTATCGATCGAAGATAATCGGTTTCGTATCGATCTCCAACCTAGCGTTTCGTATCGATCCCCAATCAGGGGGCTCATATCGATCCCTTACCATGAAGTTCGTATCGATTGATAGCTCCTTGATTTCGTATCAACCGTTTGGATTGATACAAAATTCCACCCCACCGAATCATTACGAAGTTCCCCCTTTTCACCTATCAGTTCAGGATCGATATGAGACCCCCATTCAACATCGATACGAAAACCAAGTTCTCTTTTTCCTTTATCGATACAAGATTGGAGCTAAAGTCATTCCACCCTCCTTCTCCAATCGGCATGAACGCCATTACTCTCTCCTCGACTTCGCTCTGACCATATTCTGGCATCAACAACACCGGAGTAGGTCACGACTTTGGATGAATTGGCATTAAAACTCGAGTCTCATGATTTTAGAGTGGTTTCGATCGATCGATTACCTAGTTTAAAGAATCGGTTCGAAGAATTGATGGGTTATTTTGGTTTGGGGACGAAGACAGTTCTTTTTTCCCGTGTTCTGATCGATACGAAGTGGAGGTATGAAAACAAAGAGCAAGTGAAAATTTTCTAAGTATGGAAGGTGTTTGTATGGGTGGAAAACCAAAGAAAGAAGGCGATTCGTCTCCCAGTGCTAATAACCGGTGGAAGCGGTCTCCATATTAACGACACAAAGAAGCCTTCTTTGTATCCATTCTACATTGATTCGAAGCAGCTATTGTTCGTACCCGTTAAGCAACCGAGACGAAGCACGAAGCAAAATGCCAATCGAGTTGTTCGTACCCAATAAGAATGCATCGATACGAACTGCTCTGCTCTTATCCATCAACATAAAGCCCATGGAGACCCATATCGATCAATACTGAATGTTTTGAAAAACCAACCAATTCGTATCGATTGCCATCGATACGAATACAATTTTTTCGACTCTTCACATAGATTCAGGAGAGGATCGATACGAAGAGACACTCTAAAACAATCATCAAGCGTTGTTACAACTCGAATTTCACATCGATTCAGGAGAGGATCGATACGGAATTCGATGCAAGAAAACTTGACAACGAAACATGAACGCGCGAACGTTAACGGGAGTCAGGTTAACATACATGCATGAATGACGGACTAACATTCAATTTTCAAAATTCACAGGAGTTGAATGCTCACCTAATGACAATTGCAACGGCGAACAGCAAATTGCTAGCACTCGATACTCGATTACAACAATGCACTGCATAATCATTGGCAGTCAACAATTTAGCATTTATATTACTGGAAATCAATCAAAGGTTACATCTTTTGGCAAAAAGACAACAACTATTCAATGAATCGGATAGAACTTTTTTAGAATGAAGACCACAGATTTTCAAAGTACGTCGTGTTCTCACAAGAAATAATTTGAGGGGCAAATGTTATCCCGCCTTTTGGTAAGGCCGTGACACCAAGAACTTAACTAGAAACCAAGGACAGTCTATCCAAAAGATCGGTGGTACACGCGTTCACTATGGATACTAGTGAATTATGTCCGAGCCCGTATCGAGCTACAATCGATGTGGTACAACAAGCAAAGTCATGAAAGCCAACGTTTCAAATTTCAAGTCAATCGGAGTTCGTGTGCTCAAGATATGGATCGATCAAAATCAAGAGAAAAGCTATCGGTTTCGTATCCATCACTGTTTACTCCAGTTCGTATCCATGAATGTTTGCTCTATCTCGTATCCATCATGTTCGATCCTCTTCGTATCCATTGGCAGTTGATGTTTCGTATCGATTCCATTCATATGTGCTTCGCATTGATCTCCACCTACCTAGTTCGTATCGATCATCCAACAGATCGATACGAAACTAATACTTCCCATCGGTACGAAGAAGCCCACTGTAATCGATACAAATCCATCAAGTGCCATCAATATGAAGCAGTACCCAGGCGTCGATGCAAAGTACACTAAATTTTTTGCTTCGTGTCGATTCCATCTCTGTGTATTTCGTATTGATCAGACAAATGATCGATACGAAGCAATGGCCACGGATCGATACGAAGAGGATAGCCATACACCGATACGAACCATGCCACCATCGAAATCAGGCTGTTTCGTATCCATAAAAGAAAATTAAATTCATTTCGTATCGACCTACCCATACAGATTATTCGTATCGATCGGCCAGTGATCGATATGAATAATATGTGATGGACCGATATGAACAGCTAACTAGATGATTGATACGAAGCAACTTCATGAGAACGATACGAAGGAAAAACGTTCAAGTGGAAGACTCGGTCACTCGGCACGAAAAGTGGATCGATCCTAAATGATAGTGCCACATCATTGGCCATCACGTGCATTCAACCGATACGAACAACATCGATACGAACAAATCGATACGAACTCGGTAATGCCCTGCAAATCCAAACTTGCATCGATCATAACTCGAGATCTACAAGTCCAAATGTCACCAAATTTTCACAGGAGCTTGCCTACAACCTCAAGAATGTACATGATAAATTTCAGCCCGAAAGGACCAATCCTTGATCAATACAAACCCAATTCGTATCGCTTCCAAATCGAGTCAAAATCACCTGAACTCGCTCCCGTGGGCCCGCCCACGTGAGAGAAGGAGTCTTCCGAGATCTGGGCGAGATATTTGCTTCCTACGCCTATAAATAGTGACCTTAGACCTACTGAAAATGGATTTTTGGCTTCTCTACACTGATACTCTACCGGAATCACCATTAAATGTCAGTTGTATTGATGTAATCTTTTGTAATCAGCGAGTAAAGTTCAATAAACATCAGTCATTTCATAGTGGACGTAGGCGATTCGCCGAACCACTCTAAATCTGTGTGTTTCTGTGCATTTTCTTATCTGTTTATTGGTGTGTTTGTTAGATCTGGTTCATTTTACATTTATTTTCTTCATTTTATCTCTTCAAACACATCCAAAGAGTGTTGTGCTCAATTTTGGTACAAACAGTCATAACAGACTCAATACAACACAGTGGAAATAAAACCAAAAAACTCCTAAATATAGATAGCATCAGCCTCCTGCTTGTCTTCGGAAGCTTTATTTGTCCACCTACTAAAACCTGAAAATCCTTAACCCTCAGCCTACTCAAATCAATTTTGAGCACCCGAGAGTTTAAGGGGAAAAACATAAACTTCAAGTCAGGCATAAAGTCTGGTTTGAATAATACTATACATCTCGATTATACGATATTAAGTGAGACCATTCCGCTTAACGGAACGGGTTTCCCCTCACTAATATCTTTTTAAAACATATCTTTTGCAAATCTTAGTCCTGCAACCAAAACCGGTTAAAACAATGATATTAATATCGTGAAAGCATATAAATCGGGTAATAAATGGACTATCTGTCCGAATACTATAGTTTTGTTTGGCTAACTACTAACTTTTGGCTGACACGGGCCTACTAGACAAAATATACAGATAATCTAACTTTGGTTAGATACTCCTCTTTTGGACAGTCTGTCCCTAACTTAACTCTCCAAGGTCAACTGATCCTAATGGTTTTGTGGGCTCACTAATATCCTATCTCTACTCTGTATATTCCATTATGTGTGTAACATCATTTTAGTCTTACCTATGACAAAGCCCTACACATTGGAATTTTGGACTTATATTAGCTAAGGGCTACTAGCTAAAGTATAGGGCGTGACCCCATACCAGTCCCATCTGGTCTTTTAATATCTGAGTCATTTTACTTAGGGTATTCTTCCCTTAAAAATTTCCTTGAGAACCTTTTCTCTCAAATTGATTTAAACCTTTAAATCATACTTTAAACAAGGAAAATATATTCTATGCTTTACTCAAATCACCTTGCCATATTATACATACTTTACACAAATCTTTGTTGATGAAAACATTTAAACCTTTAAAAGTACCCCTTTCGAATCCATTGAAAGTATCCCTTTCAAAACCAAGTAACCCACTTTGATTTATAACCTTAGGCCGAAGGCCAAAACATACCCTTTCGAAACCCTTCATAATAAACCTTTCGAAACAATTGAAAAACATCACCTTCGAAAGCTTTAAAACCTTAGACATCCTATCTTTAAAACACTTAACATTGCCTTTCGAAAATATTAGAAACCTTCCTTTTAAACCTTTCGAAAACATTGGGGAACTACCCATTCGAAACCTTCATTTAGATCTTTTGAAAGCAATAAAATCCTTTGTAAACATCAAACTTTTTGAAAGCGTTTAAAAACCTTTCCTTTCGCTACCTTTGGGCTCTACCTTCAACAGAACAAAAGGGTCATAAAACATCTAAGTCGAAAGCACTCTTTCAAAAGCTATTTCCTAAGTAAAGAAGTGTTGGTGTGAAACCAACCCTTCGGAAGCATTGGAGAAGTGGCTAGGTTTTAAAAATAAAGTATCATTTCGAAACCATTTGCTTCGAAAGGTAGAAAGCGACAACAGGGGGTTTCGCCCTTTCAAAAGCATTTACTTAAAACAAAAGGTGCAAGCTCTATCGAAACCATTTCTTTAAAACAATTTGACCCGGTCGGAAGCTAACCAAGTCGAAAGCGAAAGCAAAAGCAAAGCAGGCGCATTTTTCATTTAGAAACAAAATAAAGCTTCGAACCCATCGGAACCCCATGTTTCGACTGTGTACCTTTCACCTATGTCCAATTCGGTGCACACCAAGTCTTTGATGCCATGCGCATTTGATTTCGATGATGATGGAGGCAAAAGTACTTGGTCGAAAGCTAGGTACCGAAAGTGGTGAAACATGTAAAAAGCATGTTTAGACTGATTTTTAACCTTTTAAAGTAATTCTTTTCAACTAACCTGCCTTCTTTATCAAAACATAATTGGTTGCTAATTTCTTTTCTAAAAGTACTACCAAAATTCTAGAAATAAACAATTTAACTTATTTACAAAATGCCCCTTCTCCTTTTATAAATATATAAAACATTTATGTCCCATACTTTAAATAGTTTTATATCTATTAAAACGCATAGGAAAAATCTACAAAAATTAGCATAAATCATTTTTAATATGTTTTCTAACATATATTAATTTTTGACCCAAAATCATCATAAAATAGCCGTAATTAATTTAAACCCAAAATAATTATTTTCTTCACTTAGAAAATTCATTATAAATTCACATTAATTCGGAAAATTATGAAAATTGAAACCCATCTCTACAATATCATTTTTGATCATATACTAAAATCGCAAGGCATTTGGATGTCATTTAATAGGGTTTTCCCATTAAAACATATCATAAAATCTATATGAATTAGCATAAATCATCAACAAGCATATATGTATGTATGTATGTATGTATGTATGTATATATATCCATTTTAACAATCAAAACATGGCACAACATTTGCAAATTAGCTCAGATTTAATCTAAAACCAAAATCATTTAAAAACATGAGATGTAGCTATTATTCGCCTTAGCTTTGTGATTAAGGAGTTTGAGATTTGAGAATGGATAAAGTTGATTTAGCTTCTTCCTTTTGCTTATCTTCCTCTTGTATCTTCTAATGGTGGTCGGCCTCTTAGTTTTAATTTTTGCAAATGAACGTATGAAATGAATGAGTGTAAGTGTTTAGGTTATAAGGATCTACTTATTCCTATTTTGCCCTTTATCTAACTTCCCTAACTTTTTTATTTTAACTCATGTTAGTTCATTTGTTAACATGGCATGGCTACCCTCACTAATCACAAATCTCAATCCCCTAATCATTACATTATTTTATTTAACTAATTAAATATTCTAAATAATGTTATTAAAAAGTAGGGTCATTACAGCAGTCTATAGCTTTCAGTTGCAGCTTATTCTCAATTCCAATTCTTTCTTCCTCTTTTGATTCAAGGTGAGATATTGATACTCACACAACTATATTTAATAATGGATGTTGAACTGGTTGTTGTTATATTATATGTGAATTAATGAATTGTTGTTAAATAAGGAAATTGGAAAAAAAAATCAAAATATGAAACTGTTAGTGTAAGTTGAACACGGTAACCTTGTTCAAACACAATCTCTCTTAGTTGAATATAGGGTGATATTGCTTGAGTTAGAATATTTGGGTAAACTTGATATTGCACCCATCGTCTTTTGCAACTCACCTGAATTGCCAAAACCCGACCATCAGAGCAAGAGCAACAACCAATTAGGCAAAACAGGCCTAGAAATCTGTGACGACCGGTCGATCGGTCCACTACCACCGGTCGATCGATAGTGCTAAAAACTGGGCAGTTTTGCCTAATTCTTGACTGTAATATTTATTAATTTAAATTGGTTGAATTGCTTTGTTCTTAAGCTTGTTTAGGCTATGTTATCTTTTGATTTCTATAGGCATTTGATTTGTTAAAACCTTACATTCTTTTTAATATTAAATTATTAATTTAAAGAAGTCATATGATTAAAAAAATTAATTTTTGAAAAGAATTGATAATTTATTTGTTAAAAAGTAAAGCAAAATATGATTTTTAAAGCTTTTATAATTTATGAAAAATCTTGATAAAAATACATGCCAATATGCATACATACATACATACATACATATATATATATATGTATGTATGTATGTATGTATTAATAATAATAAAGAAAAGTGTAGATTTAATTCTTATTAAAGATATTCCATGTAAATTAGAAATCTTTTTATTCTTATCTTTTAAAAGTATAAGTGAACAAGCTCGAATTGAATTTCTTTTTGAATTTCGTAATTTTCTATGAAATAAAGAATTTAATAAATGATTGAATTATCAATTTGGTATGGGACATTTCATAAAAAATTTCGATTATTATTATAATTTTTTAAATAGAGTTTGAGTGGAATTTACTAACTATTAGTAAATACTTGAATTTACTATCTGGTATGAGACAATTAGTTAAATTCTGGCAATTACTTGAGTGACAGTAATGAACACTTACAGTTGTATTATCATAGGGTGATCGGATTTCAGGCCGATAGATCCTCAAGAGATGATGACTCATTTTTCATTGACCTGAGAGTCGATACATTTTAAATGTTTGGTCAGTAGACAATGTTTACTACTTTGTGTCGTTAGGTAAATTCACATAGTTAGTCCACTTCATGTCGTTAGACTATTCGCATATCTGGTCTACTTCGTGTCGTTAGACCATTGCACCATGTTAGTGTCGCTAGGCTTCGTGTCAATGTATTATTAGGTATGTAGTTAGACGATGTTTACCTATTGTGGGTCATTAGGTAAATTCACATAATTAGCTTACTTCATGTCGCTTGACTATTCACATATCTGGTCTACTTTGTGTCATTAGACCACAACACTATGTGGCTTGATCTACTTTGTGTCATTAGACCACAGCACTATGTGGCGTGATCTACTTTGTGTCGTAAGACTCCATGTCACTTTGTTATTATTTCATTAGTGATGATCATTTCTTCAAAGATTTTGGGATGAATGTTTAGAATCTTTCGACTCTAAAGAATTTTGAATTGTTATCACCATATTTTTTATGATAGTCCATCGAGACTTCATATGGATTTATGAAATGGTGATTTGATTGATATGCCTTATTTTGACCATTTATTATGGCATATTTATCATGGCTTATTTAGTTTTAAGTCATATGGTTATAATATCAGCATCTCACATTTTTATTAGACAAAGTCTGACTTGTTTATTTTTAGAAATACTCGGGTCAGGCCGAGACTCTGCAGGTATATGGACTCGTTGACTTTTGGATTTGGGTTAGCATTGAAGTAGACTATTTTGATCTTTTGGTTTACTTCATACTTATGTATATTGATATCTAGGAGCTATGTCATATACATTATTTAGTAGTCATTGAGTACCTATCTGGATATGATGTATATATTATGTGGGTCTAGTACTGATATTTTGGAGACTCATATTCTATTATGTAAATGATGTATATTATTCCACTGTGATCTGTGATTCTAACTTTTCATTTATTTATATTATATATTGTTCTGAATAATTTAATCGATATGTTTATTACTTTGTATTGATATTGCACATGTCGAAATTATTCAGTTCAGATCCTCAAAAAGGTATTAAAGACGTGTCGGTATTAGTATAAAGATATATTCATATTCGATCGCCCTTAACCAGCCGTATTCTCTGTATTATTAGTTGAAATTACTTGTAATTCTTTAATAATATAGGTATAGCGGTGGAGTCGCTACAGCTTGGTATTAGAGCTGGATTTCGGAACATTATAGAATATAAATTGCACAGAGTCGAGATTTAAACCTAGATGACCTAGTTTCCCATTTTATAGGTGTGTAGTAGTTAGTAATTAAATTAACTATTAGGGATAGGAATATAAAATGATTACTGGGTAATCATTGGGTTGTATTTTTAAATTTTCTTTAAGTATAAATATGCTTTATATATCATAGGAATTAGTTCCTAATCTGAAATTTGAATGCGCGATGAGCCATGGCTGGAGGCAGACCTCCTAGAGCTGCTACAGGATCAGCTAGTGGTCCTGGTATGGGAGGAGTGGTTTTGACTACAGAGCAGATAGCTGAGATGGTTTAGACTGCTCAGGCTTAGGTTATAATTGCCCATCTAGCTCATTTCGATTTTGCTTGTCTCTACAGCGATTTCGAACAGTTACGGGGTAAACCATTCGAGGGGATCGAATCTATTGGAGTAGTTCAAGCATGGTTGACGACGTGCGAGCGTATTTTCTCTAGTATGGAGCTTGGAGATGTCCAGAGAGTTCGACTAGTAGCCAGTCAATTGCATAAGAGGGCTTTAGACTGGTACGATCTGTTAGAGGCAAAGACTGCAGAGGCACCACTTACATGGGCTCAGTTCAGACATCGATTGGAGCTGAAGTTTCTACCATATGTAGAGAGAGGTGATGACTAGGAGATTTATCGGTCTCAGGCAGTATCAGATGTCTGTCACGGAGTATGTGGCAACATTTGAGGCATTGTCCAAGTATGGCCTAGATTTTATTAATACTCCAAGGAAGAAGAACCAGAAGTTTATTTATGGTTTGAGCAAGCCGTTGAGGAAGGCTCTTCTACTTTAGTTGGATATATCCTTTGAGTCTCTAGTCGATTCAGCACTTCGATTCGAGGAGACAGAAAAGGATAGTGATGGGAATAAAGCTACTTAGACTCAGCCTAGTTCTTCTCAGAAGAGGAAGCAGCCTTGGAATAAAGGCAAGAAGGGATTTCAAGGCAGAAGGGAAAGTGTGGTAGTTTTAGTTCTCGCTTTCCTCCAGGTGCATGTTATAATTATAGAGAGGAAGGTCATTTGATTAAAGATTGCCCTAAACTTTGAGAGACCCCTTCGACATCTTCTACACCTAATATGGTGTAGCTGTTATTTTAAGAAGCCAAGGCATAAGGTGTCACTTGTTTCAAGCTAGCTCAGAATAATCAAGGCCAAGTGAATGAAGTTAGTTCAATGGGTGGTTCAGCTCAGCAGCAGCAGCAGCAGCAACGTGGTATGTCTCCTTCTATTTTAGAGGGCATGATTTTATTTAAATGATTTCATATAAAAGTCCTCTTCAATATAGGCGCTTCTAATTCGTTTGTATCGAAGGATCTCGTTGATTCTACTTCATAGGATTCTGTTTGTCTTATTACTTCTCTGAGGATTACAAAGCCTATTGGGTGATCTGCAACTCTCAGTTTGCTTTGTGAGCACGTGGAAATTATTTTGAGTGGCCTATCTTTCTTTGCTGATCTTCATGTTATTCGGTTCTTGGGTTTCGGTATGATATTGGGGATGGACTGGTTATCTTTATACGAGGCCTGTATTTTATGTCCTGAGAGAACTATATGTTTTCGACCTCCTCAATCGGGAGAGCGAGTCACTGTAGCTATCGACGAAGCTATTCCAACTCTGTTTGTTTCTTTATATGCTATATAATCTTTGATTAAGGAAGAGATCTCTCATATTCCAGTTGTTTCTGCTTTTCCTGATGTTTTTGAGCCTATCTTGCGATTACCACCCAAAAGGGCTATCGACTTCAAGATCGATCTTGTTCCAGGAGCTCGACCTTGTAGTCGTCCTCCTACCAGAATGTCAGCTAAGGAGAACGAAGAGTTGGTTAAGCAATTGACTGAATTAGAATCTAAGCAATTGATTAAGTCCAGTAGTTCTCCGTGGGGTACTGTCGTAGTATCTGTAAAGAAGGCGGATGCTACTCCTTGGCTTTGTGTTGATTATCGAAAACTAAATGAGTTTGCCATTAAAAATCGTTATCCACTACCTAGGGTTGATGATATATTCAACCAGTTATGTGGTGCTAAGGTATTTTCCCAGCTTGACCTAACTACCGGTTTCCACCAACTTAGAGTGGTAGAGGATAGCATTCCTCTTACAGCTTTCCGGATTAGATATGGATCTTATGAATGGCTAGCGATGCCTTTTGGGTTAACGAATGCGCCTGCATATTTCGTTGACATGATGAATCGAGTTTTTTGAGAGTATCACGATAAATTCATTTTGGTATTTATTGATGATATTCTCATATATTCTAAACTTGAGGAGGAGCATGTTGAACACCTCATAATTGTTTTAGAAACAATACAAGAGAATGAGTTGAAGGCAAAATTCTTGAAATGTCATTTTTGGTAGCAGTAAGTGAAGTTTTTGGGGCACGTAGTTTCTGGTGAAGGTGTTTCAGTCGATCCCTCTAAAATTGAAGCAATTCAAGCCTGTTCGGTAAGTACCTAGTGTACCATGCTTATTGAAGAAGCTATTGAATGATAGGTGCTTCTTACAGTTCAAGAAAAGACCACCTTTCCATCATGGTTTTCCCAACGTCATCCCTAGGCCGCATAAGCACAATGGCAATAAATATATGAGCGTAGGGAAGGCGTAGGTAATTTTCTACACCTTCCTTATAAGATGTTATATTTTCCCTCCAGATTGTTGGATGGAAAATTTCCATCGAGAGATAGGGATGTCCTACGCCTTCCCCGTACCATTTTGGTATTTACTTATACTTCTCTCCTCTTTGTTCGGCAATTATTTGTTAACCAAATTGACACTTTATGAGACGATTGTTAAATAATACTTTAATTTTTTGATACTTAATATTATATTCAAGTTTGGAAATAGTAGTTGTTTTATTAATTTTATAATATATATTAGTTATGTACGTGATTAATGGGAAATGACCAATTTGAACTGATATTGCTGTTTTCGTTCTATTATTTTCAAAATTTGACCATTCAAAATCTTTATTATTGCCATAAAAGCTTTAATACAAAATTTTGTATCATTCGGACTTAGTTTGATCCTCAATCTTATAAATTAACTGTTGTTTTAAGATATTTAATTAACATTGACTAATAATTAAATTCGATTAGATGGAATATCAATATTGGATTTTTTACAGTTTGATTAGATGACATGAAATCGTATGTTTAAGCTTCTAATAAAATATAAACGAATATATACGGTAGGATTTTGAAAATTTGGAAAGTAAATAGGATTTCCTTCCGAACTGGTCGTTTTAGGTGGAACTCTAAGTAAATTATACTAGAAATGATTTCTTGAATTGAAATCATTATTTCCATTCTAACTTTTATAAATCCAACTCTATATAATAATAATTATTACGGTAAAGCATAAACAAAAAAAATTGTGCCATTTGAAAATACTTTTGATCCTTGATCTAATAAGTTAATTAAATTTTAGATTTGACTAATACCGACTGATAATTAAATTTGATAAGATGGAGTATCAAATTTAGTTAAAATGGTACTTGATATTATATTTAAGCTTCCTAAAAAATATTAGTGAACGTGTACACTGGATTTTGGAAATTCGAACCATAAACATAATGTTTTTCTGAATTAGTCATTTTAAATAGAACGCTAAGTAACTTATAACATAAATGACCAGTTTGAGCTGACAATATTGTTTTGATTCTGTTTTTCATAATCCGAACATACATAATCGTTATTATAGTTTAAAAAGTTTAAATATAAAATTTCATATCATTCAAATTCAGGTTGATCCTCGATCTTATAAGTAACTATTTTGTTAGAATTTTAACTCACACTGACTAATAACTAATTTTATATAATGGAGTACTATATTAAACAATAATAACTATTAAAAATAAAATTAACTGATAGAACCCTATAAAATTGAAATAAAATTAAAACTAAATTGTAATAAATTTTAAAATGAATTAATTTATATAATTTCAAAAAAGAAATTCATCAAAATCAAGTTTTAACAACTTTTAAAATTAAAATTAAAATTATATTATATAAATTGAATTCAAATTTAATTAATTAAATTACAATAACTTTTAACATTAAAATGAAGATTAATCACATGACTTTTAGATTTGAATAAATTTTTTGAATTAAATTAAACTAGCTTTTCAATTTAAATTTAAATTTAAAATTTAAATTACATTATACAAATTAAATTTAATTAAAAATATTAATAAATTTTGATATTAAATTAAAATTAAATTGAAAATTAAATTATATAACGTTTAAATTTAAATTTAATTTTAAATTAATAACTTTAGAGACTAAAATGAAAATTCAAATCGAAATCGAATACATATATTTATTTCCAAGAATAGTGTAATAAAATATGTGAAAACGTATATACCGTTAAGACATTTTCCTCTTAAATGATTAAGCGAACTTATTCTTATTCCATGGCAGCACTCATAAGTAGCCTTAGAGGAGACAGAAGCCCCTCGTGCAATTTTAAGGACAAACTGAAGTGCAACTGTAATTTAGTTGGTTATATTGAAATTTGAAAAGAAGAAAGAAACTTGGTGCATAAATTTTTACACCAGAGTAACATTAGTTGTCACTTCGTAGTGTGTGGCTTTGAAAATGATATTATGATAAAAAACCAATTAACCATAAATCTTCCTGATAAGAAGAAACGTAATTCTGAATGAGCAATGCTAGCCACATTCTTTCTTACCGAAAACATGGTCATACTTTCCACAACTTCAACTTGTTGGTGGAGAGTTTGCACTCTTTCTGAGGTAGAATGAAGGTAGTGTTGCTCTTGGATGTTTAACAGACTAAGAGAAAATTGTTTGTTTGCTAATTGAATTATTTATGCTCCAGTTGACTTAAAATTAAGTTTCAGAATTTGTGTTTTCCATATATATTTCAAACGGTGTGAAAGGAAAAGATGTGGATAAATTCAATCTGTTACAATAACTGAAGAAGAGGGGGTAGGGAATATAGTTTTTGATACTTTTCCAAAGGGGAAAACAAGGAAAAGTCATTTTCAAAAATCAATTTTCAAATTTAATCGACCTACTCCATACTTTTTGACATACATGCTAAAAACGCAAAACACAGAACTCAAATTTCAAACCAAATAAGTACTTAGTGATTCAGTCACATCTTGAAATATTTATTCATTTAGAATAAAATGTCTTGCAGGCATAGTAAGGAACATTTTGCATTAATCTGCATCCTATTGTACTGTGCATTATCCTTTTGTACTGTTAGTGGTTGAATTGTTATCAGCGGTTGTACTCTCGTAGGAATACTCTGAAACATAACGTGTGATTCAGTCATATGTTTCAATAACAATGTTATTTTTTAAGCTAAATTTCTGTAGTCACATAAATTATTCAAGGAATTAATGTCTGTAAAATCAATTAATATTCGAACTGTCTGAAATAATGATCGTACGTATCTACCGACAATGTTATGCTTCAGTTTTAACTAAAAAATCAACCATACAGAAGAGCTTATTGAAATACAGCATAATCATGCCTGTAGTGTTCTTACGCTTTCTATAAAATCATCCTTTTAGTGATGCTACATAGTTAAACTTGGCCTGTGTAGTTGAAAGTTCTATGTTTGATTCTCCTGAGTATATATAATAGCCAGGTCCGGAAATAAATAGCTGGAAACACTGCTCAAGTGGAGAATGTTGTAAACTTGTAGCAAGATCCTTAAGACAACTACGAAGAGCATATTTGGCTATAAGCACTGAACGAATGCAGCTTTTGTATATCACCGCATATTATGAAATCAAAATCATTCTTATAACTCAAGCAGTTTCTTTTTCTAGTTCTATCTTAGCATCTCTGTACAACACAGAAACTCGTATATCTGTTTCTAATTATATCTCACCATTATATGCAACTCGGAAACTCATCTAACTGTTTCTAATACTATTATATTTTTTCCGAATTATTTTGTTAATTTGTGTAAGTTGATTTATCTAGAAAGGGATACATCTAACAAAGCAACAAAAAGTAAATTGTACACAATGATACAGTGGCCATACTTTATCCACACCTCTCAAACAAAGAAATAAAATAAAATTTGCACGATATTTCGTTTTTGATGCAGCAAGTCGAGGAAAACCTCTTAGTTTCCAAATTGAAGAACAACGTACTAGTATATGCAGTTATTATTCTGTAAGTTTAAGCAAACTGAACAATACTTTGATTTCTGGCAGAACAAATTAAGTTATCGACCATCATGCATCGTCTAATAGCCAATGAGACAAAACACATTAAAATTCATTCAAAACTACATTTAAGTTTTGGAAAGAACATGTGGTAAGTGAGCGGTCCGAAATTTTGGAAAGAAGCAGAGCAAAGTAGAAAGTTGTTAAAAGGTGAAGAGTGATTGAAGTTTGGGGTTATAAATTTATGGACATGTATCTTGATGTTTTGTATTTTGATTTGATGGGGTAGTCGGATGGTATGTATTTTGATTGGTTGAACATGTGGTAAGATTTTTTTGTATTTTGATGGACGCAACCTGTGCAATGGGAGCTCATTTGATTTATAATGTTCTGTATATTTTTTTTTGTATTTGTAAAGTTTTTTTTTTAATATTTATAATATTTCTTTTTCAAGTTGATAGTTCACTCAGTAAACAAATGTCGTTCAAATATGAAATAGGACAACAGCCTATTACCACATGAACCTATACCTTACAATCCCAGGTTTATGTTTTTGTCAAACGGGAATATAGGGTCGTTTTTTTTCGAAATAGACGGCGGTCTATTGCCCTGTGAAAATAGAATAACCGCAGGTCTTTGCCCTGTTAAACGGCAGTACATAGTCGATTTCTTTCTGATACAGATGACGGTCTATTACCGTGTGAAACAAGACCTTATATGCCCTGGTCTCTGCTGTGTCAAAGATGGTACATGGTTGTTTGATTTTTGATACAGACAGTGATTTATTGTCGTATGAAACATAATTATATATCCCCAGGTCTCTGTTATATCAAATGGCAGTACAAGATGGTTTGGTTTTCAATACAGATAGCATTCTATTGTCGTGTGAAACTATAGTGCAAGGTCATATATTTTTTAATATGCTATGGATAGTTGGGCGATTGTGCACGTACTTTCTCTTCCATCCCATTAATCCCCAGTAATGTCTGAGTCCCACTTTCTTTTTTATTTAACAATTTAAAAAGATATTTCATCCAATCCTAGCGAAGTAGAAGAATACTCACCTGGTACGCGAGTAACGCTAGCATTCCTCCAAAGCACGGTGTGCTTCGTAATTAATTGTTGCTAGGTAATAGTCTTGAAAAGTTAAAAGAAAAAACATCGGCATAAATCATGTTTTCTTCTTTACAGGGGTTAGGGAAATACTTAATTTATTTGAAATAAACTTCCAGCTTTTGTACACAAGTGTAGTTGTAAATGTGTATTTGGTTGTGAACATAGGATAGGATCCATACAAGGGTTGGGTAGCACATGATCTGAGTTTAAGTATGACTTATTTTTAATTATTACTCTTCATGCGTGCATTAGAGTTCAGTGCTGATACATCAGATGCAGGTATTGATTGCCCAATACTTGAATAACCCACATTATAGTAGTACTTTGCATGTTTCGTTGATCTTTAGTACTGTGTATATTTGGTTGCATGACACATGAGATGGAATATCATTGACGAAGAAATCATTGAGATCAGCATTTGTGAATTGCTTGCATGTAGATTATTAGCAAATTTTAATAGTCAATTAATTGGTTTTTCCTTAATATCGTCAAGGAACGGTCATGCCTTTCTTGGTGTTAGGTAGTCAAATATGGTATGCATTTACCTCAGTGTTGTGTTGCAGATATAATGTTGTTATATTTGTAGCTTGGAGTTATGGCATATAAAACTGTTATGCTTGCAACTATGACAAGTTCTTAGACGTGAGTTTAATCCTTGTGCACATGCCACAACATATTCAAACATCAAAGTTGCATATAGACTTGAAAGAGTTATTATATTTATGAGAATGATGTGTTTTACTTGAAGCCAATGTACCATAGAGTGAAAATCTTTACTTATGCTACTTGACCAGTCATATTTCAAGTTGATCTAGTTATTATGCAATATTGTTTTGTTAAAAGTTTTATTTATTTTGTCCCTTATCATATTTAATAAATAAGATTAATGTGAATAAGATTAACTATGGTTTTCATATTGTGGCATCCAATACAGGTTTCATTTATAGAAGTGAAAAGTGAAAACTCATCGGCAGTAAGGTGCCACGTTTGCAATATATGACTGATCAAGTGGGTGAAATGGTATGGTGCAACCCAAGATATCATTAGATAGTTCCATTAAAGGGGGTGCTAGTCAGTAGTGTGCGTCTTATAAGGAAGTGGATCTTCATTCTTAACCCTCTAGTCTCCAGGTATACAGAGGTTCTGACAATTATCAAGAATCACTTCTATAACTTTGTTTCAAAGAATTATTTTATAAATAGTTAATTATATGTATATCACAATCCTATCACGCTCTTCATGTGTACCACTCACATTGCCTGCCATAACAGCGTTAACATGAACAGCAATATCC
Source organism: Allium fistulosum (assembly GCA_030737815.1). Classification (NCBI taxonomy): domain Eukaryota; kingdom Viridiplantae; phylum Streptophyta; class Magnoliopsida; order Asparagales; family Amaryllidaceae; genus Allium; species Allium fistulosum. The sequence goes on from CM060901.1 coordinate 1,132,887,347, forward strand.
ATTGCTTTATCTGCACATCCTTTTTCAAGAATTCCAGCATTAACCTCATTTTCACCATCCCCGTGCACTTTAACCCATCCCTCTACGAATTCTGCACCCCTAACCATGTCGATGTTTGCAGTGATAGAATGGTAATGGAAGGATGGCAATGGAAGGATGACAAATGCAATGAAACCAAATATGATTTATATAAACATTTTTCCTTTATAATAACCATGTAAACAAACCAGAGTTAGATTTAACGATCTAGCTCCAAGTGTCGAGTTACATAATGTTGGTCAAGTACAACGTAACAAAGGCGCAAAGTTGTCTTGCTTAATCGATAACTAGTTTTCACTGTGTTCTGATAGATGAAATAAAACTTTCAGCTCACCTATTTCTTGTGGCTCATCTCAGTCATAGTAATTAGATATATCATGATTGGTGGTGCGGACTCGTAGAGCATACGTTGTCAGTGCGATTTTTATGCCAACTATAGATATGTCTATTTTACTTTTTTTTCTTAGCAATTTGTACATTTATTGAAAGTTATAACATAAAGAAGGTAGGGGTAGTAGCAAAATTGTCAAAAAGAAGTCAAAATATATTTCATTTATAAAAGAAAAAAAGTTATGTGATAAAAATGGGTTATGTTTTTCTATCTTGGTTACTTTCTATATCAACACTAGCAGCATAATAAAAAACAATCATATAACACGATTATCATAATATCTAAAGATCTCTAAATGACATGACATTATGTACCGAAACAAATGATGAGAAGAACCATGAAGAAGGCAATATGTGAAAAAATGGATGTTTTATGTGCCATCGTTTTTTATGTTATGTATGAATGGCTAATTCTATGGGTTGGGATTTATAGAAAACAACAGATTTGTCACTGAAGTGCAGATCTTCAGGAAAATTAAGGGTCATCGGTTTCGTTGCAATAAAGAGCTATTTAAGAACCGGCCCGTTTTCAATTTTAAAATAATAAAGTGTAAAAGAACGGCCACCATCGGTTTTATATTCATTATGATGAAATTAAGAACGTCTTTATAATGAAGTTGCTAAATATGCTTCTTCTTTTTTTTATTAATAAAAACTGATATTTTGTTATAACTACGATATTTCGTTATAGCTATGAAGTTTTATATTCCCATTTGGCTGATTTTATTATTCGTAAAATTTAAATTGGTTGATTTCAATCTTATTCCATTTTATTTACATAAAGATCAAAAACTTGTATATTTACGTTGTAATATTCAACTATGTTGTTATGATTGATTATCGAGCAAAAATATGTAGAGATCTTTGATGTTAGAGTTCTTATTCTCTGTTACATGTAAGTTGGTACCATGTACTTCAATATTTCTCTAAATTTATCATAAAATTGTAAGTTGGAAACAAAAATCGCTATCAACTATTTTATCACTATATTTGATTGAAGGGGGAAGAGCTATTTAGGGAGAAGGTCATGAGTTACTTAATATTGATATGGTCTGTTAACAACTGAGTAATTAATGTAAATAGTTTGGTCACTTTATCATTTTTCCATCGAAATTTATATAAGTTTTATTGGTAAATATTAAACAATCAGATATTTAAAATTTGCGTTGATGTGTATTTTTTAAAAAGTTGTATCCTAGCTTGAATTTGAATTGAAGTCATTGTTTCATTCTATTTCATTGTGGGATAGATTTTAACTAAAGCTCAGGTTTTCTTCTGTTTAAATGATTGCCTGATGCATATTTTTGTATTTTAATTATTTCAGTCGATTAGTTGAGTTATTGTTTGTACAGGTGGGTTTATAATTGATAATATAAGGTGAAATAGCTCTTAATTACAGACACGCAAGACAAAAAGTTGTTTTGGATCCACTTAGTTCTTACCATTTTTGAAGTAATAGTGGCGCATGGGACTTGATGATGTTCATGGCAATGGCAATGGATCTACAGATAACCTCTAAGCTCAGTATAACATGCGTTTGAACATTGTGATATAAATAGCAATTTGTATAATATGAATTGGGAAGACTGGATTGTCTGCAACAATTAATAGGTGTGAGTTAGAACTGTTACTGCGTGCATGGGCAGAGAACATTCTCTATTTTGAAATTCAAAAGAGTAGTTGGTGTGTTAATTTGAAAGACATTTAAGTCGAGTATCGTCTCTGTTGCATATCTGTTTTTAAGTTATACGTTGTGTTTTTAGTTGATATCCATATGGTTGTTCCTTCCTTCCATGTTTGTATTACATGATCTTTTTTATCTTGGTTTGCCAATATACTGAAATAAAATTATGACATGCATTATGCCTCGGTTTTCAACATCTTAAAGCTGTGTTTGTGATTTTGTTTAGTATTTTGATGCTAGTTTGAGATTTGTAGGATATTCATTTGTTTTATATTCATTTGTTTAATGTACGCTGGTAACAGCAATGATAACGCAGAAAATTTTTAGAATGTCCATCATAAAACACATTCAAATTTCATTTATTCTAAATCCATTGCATAGTCATTGCCTTCACTGGTCTCTACTGCTTTAGACTATGGAGGCTAGTACTTTTTATGCTTAGTAAATTCACCATAAAACTTATGGAAAAAGAATGTGGGCTGTTGATTCTTTTGTTCCAAAAATATATCCTAGTTGTTGAAGGCACAAGGACGAAATCTATTGATGTTCATGAATTTTCAGTACAGGGTGGCATAGTCTGGCTTTGCTCACAGTTTTATTTTTTAATTCTATATTTTTAATTCTTTATATAATTATCAACGGATTCACAAGTTAACGTGTATATTGCAGAATGTCAACTAGTTGCAACAATGCATCACAGTGTCAAGAAAGCACCGAAAAAGACGTTGCTCCTCCACCAACAAATAAAAAGTACTCAATAAGTTTGGAAATGATAAAAAAAGAAGCTATTGTCGTGCAATTAGTTCTACATCTACTGTGAAGCATGTAAAACTCACTCAAGCTTCAAAAACAATTATCAATTACAAAGAGAATGAAGATAAGCGATGGAAAATGGAGATGCAACAGAAGATTAATCAAATGCATGAAGAAAGTAGAATAACGAATTCAACTCTTGCTGAAATGCAACAATGTATACGGCAACTTGTTAGTCAGATTGGAACGAATGCGATGGCACTAAGAACAGAAATTGGTTCGCATACCGAGCACCATCCTAGCCCTACTCCTACTCCATCTACTGCTGGTATTGGAACTTCTACGGTTGAAAGGCAAGCGGTGCAATTATTGTCACGAAAAATGGAAGTGATAGCTAAAGGACATCTTGAAGTGCAGAAGATTTGTCATGGTAGAAAGGTTGGAGATGGAGAAAAGGTTGTTTGGGTGGAGGATGTTCTTAATCCGGACGAACCATTTTTTGATGCACCTCAAAATGGTCATTATACATTGTCCGAGTTGGTTAATGGTGGTTTTGTAGTTTGGCCGGAGTGTCGTATTCGTTGTTTGTAAGCTTCTAGATATGTTGTAGTGAAATTTGAAGTTGTCACAATGAACTTTGTAGAATTTGATATGTACTATTTCGTACGTTTGATGCTTTTTAACAATTTGATGATATGTTAGTTTTGAATTTTAGTTTCGTGTTTTCTATTGTTATATATTCGTATAGATATAGTTGAATGAAATACTATTAGATGCTGAATAAGATGGTTCTGCTATACCAAATTTGTAACACTTATAAGTGTTGGTAATTTTGCTATTTACTTATACAAGGAATTCCTAAAGCTTATAACCGTTGGAAATTGAAAAATTCCCTACGGTTATAACCGTTGGGAATGTGAAGTAATTCCCAACGGTTATAACCGTTGGCAATGTGAAGTAATTTCCAACGGTTATAACCGTTGGCAATAACCAAGATTTGTAACGGTTATAACCATTGGGAATGACCAACATTTGTAACGGTTATAACCGTTGGGAATGGCCAAAATTCCCAACGGTTATAGCCGTTACAAAATATGTAAAAAAAAATGTAACGTACCTGCTACCAACGGTAATAACCGTTGGGAATTAGATTACCAACGGTTATAACCGTTACAAAATGACAGTTCTGGTGTTGTGATAATTGTGAGCCGCAAAATTGATACAACACCCCAATATCACTCAAAAACAAATTAAACAAGTGTGAAAATGAAAAAATCCAATAGAAATAGGAAAATCACTAAAGTTTTTTTATAGTGGTTCGGAAAAATCTCCGGTTTACGTTAACTTAATCAATTTTAAGTATGAATTCTCTCTAGAATACACAATTTACAATCAAATTCGAGTTACAATCTAGTAAATCTTGGTTTTATCAAAGCTTTATGAGCAAGAAGAAGAAAATCCCATCCCTTTCTAGTTCAAGGTTGGCTACTATTTATAGATGAGATGCCATACGAATTTCGCCATTCCAAGTTTGAACGAGTCATTTCATCCAGATCGAAAGTTCCATCACGAAGAAAAAGTCAACGTGCATGCTTTCCAATAAAATATGATCGATCGGTATTGACCTATAACGGTCGGTACTGATCCTTTTCTAAGTGTCCTATCTTCTAAGTTTCCTTCATAGTCCAAATGCATACGTCCCAGGTGCAAGTCAAGGTCAACAAAAACAATTATTATAGATCAAAATGGATCGATACTGACTTATTTCACTTGGCCTAGTCTTGGTCAAAAAATTTATTGGTGGGAATGACTTCCAAACTCTAAATTTTATCAAGCAACATTAAATAAAATTAGGTGGTTGTCCCTTGATTGTTTTAGATCTAAAGAATAACGAATCGGGTCTAGGAATTGTTCCATCATTTAAGGTGTTTCAACAAGGCTTCATCCTAAGGTAATTAGACACACACACACACAAACACACACAGATATATATATATATATATATATAATTCTATATTTATACATCTTCCAATTTTTTATATCCTTTTAATTCTATGACTCTCCCCTCTGTTTATATATGTGAATTTAAATTTTGATTTGTATATCTCATTTCCCTTGTTTGAATCAGTTATAAATTCCTATCATGTTGAATCATATAACCTTTTCTTTGTTCATTGTTATTTTGTTATGAATAATAATATTTCATTTTCTTTGTTTTGTATGATTGTTTATTTAGTTAATTTAACCTAGATCTGAATCCTTTTAATTTTATATTCTTTGTTTTATATAATTATTCATCTAGTTTGTTTATTCTAGATTCGAATCTTCTTTTCACGAATCTATATATGCCTATGTTGTCTAACTTTGTTGTTGTATAAAAAACCAAAATAAAATTAAACTTTTTAATAATTCAGCTTTTATATCAAAAGATTTAGATTTGAATATTTACAAATAAGTTTCTATGTAGATAAAACCTGGTAACAATTGCATTAATTAATCTTTGTCATCAATTTAGTATGATGATTTAATTGACATGTTTTAAATCATTTTAAAATAAACTTTGATAATTAAAAGAAAAAGGGAAACATTAAATTATTGGTATGTTCCATGTTTTCCAATTGCATCCAGTTTGGTATTAAACCTTTGCTTAAAAGGAAGCATTTTTTTTCACAAACCCCTTCTACGTTGTTTATCTTGTTCCAAATTTATTTTAATTGCATGTGTTCTTGAGTTTACATAATTCTATAATATCGATTATGTGTATGTATATTTATAATTAACCTAAGATTTCAAAAGGTTTTTTTGTATAAGATATAATAGTAAAGTTTCAAACTACTTTTATTAATCTTAACATTCTTTGACTTACTACATGTGATATAAATGAAATCTATATCACTTGAACTGCTATACAAAACTTTTATTGTGTATGTATATGTACATTTATACATGTAAATGTGTGTGTGTGTTTGTATATATATGTATGTGTGTGTACATTAAAAATACTTTTCATGTTTAGGACGACAAAGGCATATAGAGGGGGATTGTGTCCGTTGCGGTGTAAATCCCAACATCTAAACAACGTTCACATTGAATTTGTACACTTTGATATGTTGCACTTACACTATACATATGCGTGCATGTGATGTGCTCATAATCATTTACAACTAATTAAAATTAAATTACACTAATTTTAAACAGTTGTAATAATATTAAGAAATTTTTAAAGAAAAGTTTAGAAAAAGTTCTAAATAAATTTAGACTACACAGGCCCGATAAAGATCTAAAATGAAAAAGATTAAAATTCATATATTTCTTCCGATGCGGGCTGACCTAGTTCCAACAATTATAACTAGTGGTGGTTGGTTAGGATAGTGCTGGAGGGGAAACTGCTAACACTGAAGTCGTTGACTATTAGTGATGGTGGTTATGATCACCAACGATAACAGTATCGCCACAAAAACCACCCCAACCACCACTACCAGTTATAACAGCACTACCATGCAAGTTATCTGGCGCTTCATTCTATCAATATCACCATGTTGTCATATCGTTCAACCAGTGCGGGTGTTTGAGTTTCTTAGGAATGGAAGCTTGAGGAGTGAGCCTGAAGCTTGAGGATGGGTCCACCGCCAATAGCTGGGTAGATGATGCTTCCACCGAGTTTGCAGTATGTATACATGTATTTACATAATATTTACAGATATATACATGTATAAAATTCTAATGAATAAATCACTCAATAAATTATATTTACATATACAAGAGTTTATTCAGAGTTAAATTATAGATTTTTTTTAAATCACACAATAAATTAAACAAATATATAAGTTAAAACACTCAATAAATTAAACATGCGTGTATATAATTGGGTTAGATTATAAATTTTGTTTCGGTAAATTAAACAGGAGTACATCTGTATAAGTTAAATCACTCAAAAAATTATATACATATACATATGCATATATACATATATATATATGATTATGTTAAATTATAAATTTTGTTTCACTAAATTATACAAGAGTTTATTCGAGTTAAATTATAGTTTTTTTTTAAATCACATAATAAATTAAATGAATATATAAGTTAAACCACTCAATAAATTAAATAAATGTATATATAATTGAATCAAAAATTATAAACTTTATTCCAATAAATTAAACAAAAGTTTAATCGAGTTAAATTATCTTTTTTTCTAAATCACCCAATAAATTAAACAAATATAGACTCAATAAAGTAGTAAGTTATTTTAAATCTCAAAAATCATCATTCTAAAAATAAATTGTTTGAATTAAAATGTATAAGTTAAGTCACTCAATAAATTAAACAAATATATAATAAAGTTAAATTATAAATTAAACAAATTATAAGTTAAATCACTCAATAAACTAAGTAAAAGTTAAATCACTCAATGAATACAATAGTTGAAATAAAAAATTATTATTATTAATAAACAAATTTAGTTAAAATGTATAGGTCATCATTAGATAGAGCTTCTACATTTAGCACTGGTTTACAAGAAGAAACCCAACATTTGAAATCACATGTCGGTAAGCTAAAGATGGAGCTGGTGATGCTACGAAGGGTTCAGACGAGTAGGTATTTGGTTATGCATATTTGATTTATTTGGAGATGTATATTTAGTTCAAACGAGATGTATATTTGGTTTTTAGGATATTTGGTTTGGATATTGGTGTTGGTATTCTTGTTGTTATTTGGATATTTGCTTACAGATTGTTTGGATATTTGATTTGTATTGTGATGTTATCGTAATGTTTGATTTGTATTGTAATTATGATGGTATTATTTGGTTTGGATATTTGATTTGATTTGTATTGCGATTATGAAGATATTTATGTTGATATATGATATATGAATCTGCGATATATATACAAATGTGTGATTGAGGTGCGAAATGCAGCATAAATGTTGCAAATTCGGTACTCCATGGTATTGGAAAGACGTCTATAAGGCGTTGGAAAATCCCTTTTTTGCATTTTAACTTGGCATTGGTAAGGCGTCGGTATATCATCTACAGGGTGTCGGCAATTCCAGTTTTTATAATTTAAAATTTAGTCGACAGGGCATCGAAAAGGCTTGGCAAAATGATGTCGGTAAGGCGTCGGTAATAAGTCGTATGTATGGCATCGGTAACAGCACCACGTCTATCGTCTTTCATACGTCGATAGATTTTTATTAACATACAATTTATCGATGACTAACAAGGCATCAGTATTGATTTACGACTGTTTGCCAACGCCTTTTTGACGTTGGTAAATGGTATTGTTTTTATAGTGTAAACTGCTACTGGTGTTCAAAATTATGCTACTGGTGTTTAAAAACCGTGGTACTGATGTTCAAAAATTACTGCTAAAATTCATAACATACCACTACAATTCACAAATTGCTACTATAAAGTAGCATTATGGGCTAAATTGTACGTGTTTTATCTACAAATGCTATTACAATTAATATAATACTACTATAAAATAACATTATGGATTGAAATTTACATAACTGTTTTTTTTTAATGTATAAAAATGATATTGGACGGTGTTTTACCTTTTCCTTCTCATTTTGAAGCTACTCCCCCCTAATCACCATTATCATGTAATCTTCAAAACATAGTCGACATCTTCATTATCATTGATACCAACAGTGCACTTCATGCTTTAAAACTGTAATTGACCTCTTCTAATCCATCGCCGCCATCATAGCAGCCGCCATCCATCTCCAAGCTTGCATCAACTTTCTCCCTACTAGCCAATGATATGGGTTGAAGACCTAATTTTTTGATCAATGCCTTCGTTCTCCTGTTACCCTCGGGTCTCTTATTGTGTGTCATGATTTGTTCGTATCAACTTTATCCTTTAGATAGAGAAAAAAACAGAGTGAAAAAAATATTAAGTTTGTCATTGAAAATATTCCCCATAAATGTGATATTTTTAAAGGTTTTTCTTTCATCTATTTTAAAAAGTATTCCTTCAAGGTAAAATTATCATTTTTGTATAATATCAACATCATCTACAAAAATGATAATTTTATCACATTTACAAATAAACGCATTGAAACATGGGAAGATATTCTAAATGTATTATTGATATTCATTCACATAAATTATTACGTCACACATTTTGAAGAGTCTGAATACGGCCAAACTAGGTGAGCAACAAGTAATAGGTGGATTTTCAGGTACAAAAATTTCCACTTAAAAACTTGTAAATCAAATAGATGGAGCAGTGCAAGTCTAAGTTTGACTTGGCTCCCATAGCTAGAATGTCTTTTGTTCTTTAAATTAAACTCGTTTGTCAGCCATAACTCGTGTAGTCATGTATCATTCATGCATGATGCGAAAGTGTGTGTTGAGTAATAAATAATTCTCCATAGAGGCGTTTCGTGAAACTAGGTTTTGATTGGACACCGATGTGTTTGTAAAGAGTAACCAGTGCCTTATTTCCAATGTGCCGTCAATATTATTTCTGTGTTTACACGCGTTATGAAATAAATTTTAGCATTGATCTACATAAAACAAGTAGCAGCCAGACGGTTTTTTTACAGAAAGGGCGTCAAAAAAATAAAATTTAACCCAATTTATGTATCGAATTTGACATAAAAATCTAACTTATACACGGTTAAGCAATTTGTGATGCAATAAGATTCTCACTACTCAAATCAAGTATCTGGTAAATTTAAACAACACAATTTAAATAAAAATGCAAAATTCAAAAAATGAAAAATGTACCTAAAAGATGCTAGTCATTCAAAAAGTGGAAAACTGGAAGTACAGGAGAAGAAAGTGATTTTAGTTTCAATTTGTGGTGATTTGCAATGGAAAGAAACTATCAACAATGAGAAGAGAATGAAGTGAATTAATTTCTATTTTTTTATTACGAGTTACCCGATGTAAAATTTTCTTGGTCGCTCTTGGGTTTTGTTGGGTAAAGTACTCTCGCAACTAAAACTAAATCCAAATTTAACAGGAGAAAGAAGGTTGCTTTTGCAGGTTGGATTCCACCGTCCGTTCTGTTTCGTTTTAGATTACCCTCAACACAATAAAACTAATATTCGTTTTTTTTTAATACACTTTCGCAGTAGGAATATGCTACTTCGCCCGGCTGAATTGCTTCAGGGCGCGTATACGGGGTAAATCTAACGCGTTTAATTTTATATCCCGCTGATTTCCTCCCATCCGATTTCTAATCCGCATCTCCCAGACATTTTATCTTCGGCTATTGTAACCCTTTTCTTATTCATATTCGGTATTTACAAATTCCTACCAAGTCAAAACAAATAAAGTAGGTTTCTTACCTGGTGAAAGTGATTACCGGAAGAATTGGGAAATGAATTGAAAGCTGAAAATGATCGAAAAAAGACGGTGCTTTTACCTCTTAAAAGAGGTTGAAAAAAGGGTTTAATTATTTGTTATTATTGATAAAATCCATTTTAAATAAAATAAAACCAATATTATCGTTTTTGAATACAAAGAAGTAATGTAATATTATTATTTATAAGCGCTATTAAAAATAAAACTAAGCGAAAAATGATTATTTAATAATAATCTATTTGAAACAGGTTAAACTAAAAAATTGATATACACGAAAATAAAGTACAATACAACTCTAAGTATGTTTGTGTAAATGGCTTCATCATTCATTGTTGAAAACAATGTTGATCTTCGGCCGAGTCGTGGACTGCGTCACTCTCTTGAAAACGTTTCGGTGATCTGCTGTACAATGCAAAGCAGTTCGGATCAATCGTCGCCGTCTCTACGATAAAACAGCCTCTCAATAAATTTTGTGGTATCGATTCGTTTGCACGTACAAAACGACTCTGTTTGCACTCAAAAACGTTGCTCGAATTTGTGGATTTGAAGAAAAAGAATTCGAACGAGATTTAGTTCTTTCTGTTTCGTCTTCTTATCAGTTAAGAAGGCGGAATAGCAAAAGAACGTTACTGGTTGGGGGAAACGTGGTCTCGAAAAACGGATCTGAGAAAATAACGGGTTCGTTATGTAACGTTCTCTAATACAGGTCCGGTCTGATTTGACTGTTTCAGTCCGGTTAAAAAAATGGTTAAAGAATTTTGTACCACAAATATAAGTGTTACACCACTACAAGCCTGAACCCGAGCACGGCCCGGGTCGGGTCGGTCGGTCGGCGCGCGCGCGTGTGGTGGTCAAACATGGTCTCCCTCCTCATAAAAGAGCATCATTGGGTGCCCAAATGACCCAACTTAGCTTCAAAGAATCAAGTATAAATACTTGATTCTTTCATATAATCCTACAATGTGGGACTATTCACATGTAGGAGCCACTCATTCACACTTAGTCAATTTTTTTAATAATTCACTTATTATTTAAAACATTTTCCAACAATCCCCCACTTGAATTTTAAAAAAAAAATTCGAGCAATTTCTAAATAACATAAGATTGTGCATAAACAAAGGTGTCTTTCGACTTGAACCTTTGCATAGTGGATAAAATTTAGTTTTTACTAAAGTGACGCGTAGTCTTGAACTCTATTCCTGACATCAGACCACACACAATCTTTCTAGAGTGCAATCAAGTAAGCCCGTGCATTTATGGTCATGTAAGTTTATCCCAGTTTAGTGAATGCTCTAGGAGTTTTGCCCAAAACTCCATAGGAAACGGCCAAATTTCCATATTCACACAGGTGAGTCTATCAAGAGTACTCCTGAAGATAGGTACTCCACTCCAAATGGAGTATAGATCTCATTAAGAGTTTCTATTAACTCTCATCTAATCACTTCAGGAATACATGCTTCTATATATATGAAAAATAGCATGTTCAACTCATATCACTACACAACTTGTTCTTACCCATTGAACCTAGTTCTTGGGATCTCTAGTCATTGGGTCGGGTTACCATTGTGCGTGACTCAACAATCTAAGAGCAATAGTCACATTTTTCTAGAAGTTGTAAGGACTTTCTCTCTGGCCAGTCCTTTCGTCAAAGGATCTGCCAAATTCTCGTCACTGCGTATGTGATTCACTCTAACAGCTCCTGAAAAGAGTAGCTCTCTAACAGTGTTGTGCTTACGACGTATCTGTTGTCTCTTACAATTATAATAACGGTTATGTACTTTTGCAATAGTCGCGGTACTATCGCAATGGATCAACACAACTGGTATCGGTTTTTTCCATAAGGGAATCTCAGGTAGCAGATTTCTTAAATATTCTGCTTTTTCACTAGCTGTGGCTAGTGTTATCATCTCAGACTCCATAGTAGACTGATTGGATTTTCAAGAAACAGCTCCTCCAGCAATGCTAAAGATATAGCCACTGGTTGCTTTTGAATCATCAGATAAAGTATTCCAGTCTGCATCGGTGTAACCTTCAAGGACAGTTGGAAACTTTTCATAATGTAATCCAAGGTTCATAGTTCGTTTTAGGTATCTCATGACCCTCTCAATAGCGTGCCAATGCTCTATACTAGGTCTACTAGTAAACCTGCATAATAATCCCACGACATAGGCAATGTCGGGTCTAGTACAATCAGTGGCATACCTAAGGCTGCCAATGATGCTCGCATAATCAGACTGTCTTACACCTACACCAGTGTTCTTGAAAAGCTTTACACTAGGATCATATGGTGTACATGCAGGTTTACAGTCAAAGTAATTGTATTTCTTTAAGATCTTCTCAATATAATGAGATTGATCCAAAGAAAGTCCCTTTTCGGACCTAGTAATCTTAATACCAAGGATTACACTCGCTTCACATAGATCTTTCATATCAAAATTGGCACTTAACAAAGACTTAACAGTGTTTATGGCATGAATGTTTGATCCAAAAACAAGTAGATCATCTACATACAAACATATTATAGTGCAAATGTCATTTTCAGATTTATAATAAATGCATTTGTCACTTTCATTAACTTTGAAACCATTTGAGATTATTAAGTTATCAAATTTTTCATACCATTGTTTAGGTGCTTATTTTAAACCATATACTGATTTATCTAATTTGCAAACTTTATGTTCTTGACCATGAATTACAAAGCCTTCAGGTTGGTCCATATAAATTTCCTCTTCTAATTCATCATTTAAAAAAGCAGTTTTAACATCCATTTGGTGTATTATTAAATTATGAATAGATGCTAATGAAATTAGTACTTGAATGGATGTGATTCTAGTTACGGGTGAAAAAGTATCAAAAAAGTCTACATTTTCTCTTTGCTTAAAACCTTTAGCTACCAAACGGGCTTTATATTTTTCAACTATGTCATCAGGTTTTAATTCCTTTTTAAGTACCCATTTACATCCTATAGACTTACAACCAGGTGGTAAATCTACTAAGTGTCAAGTCTTATTAGATTCCAAGGAATCCATCTCATCATTTATAAACTCTTATCAAAAATCGGCATCTAATGAAGATAAGGCTTCTTGGAGGTTTGTGGGATCCTCCTCTATAGTAAAAGTGCAGAATTCCGAGCCAAAATCTTTATCAACTCTTACTCTTTTACTTTTTCTAGGTTCGATTTTAGAAGATTCATTAAGTTCTGTTCTAATAGGCACGGTGTTATTTGACGTGCCTCCACTATTCCTCAATTTAAAAGGAAATTTAGTTTCATAAAAATCAGCATCATTAGATTCTACTATATTATGTGTATTCAGGTCATAAAATCTATATGTTTTGCTATTAATAGCATAGTCAATAAATACACATTCGTATGCTCTAATTGCTAATTTTATTCTCTTAGGGTCAGGTATACGAACATATGTCAAACATCCCCATGTTCTAAAGTAAGATACATCCGGTTTATATTTCTTAAAATTTCAAAAGGTGAAATCTTACTTTTTGATTTAGGGATTCTATTCAATACATAGCATAGAGTCAATAAAATATACCCCCACCAATGTTTTATTGCACCCGAATTTAATAAAATAGCTACAACTAATTCGGTAAATGTCATATTCTTTCTTTCAGCTTTACCGTTCATTTCAGGTGAATAAGGTGCAGTTCTCTCATGAATTATACCATGCAATTTATAAAAAACAAGAAATGGACTAGACTCATATTATGTTCCTCTATCACTACGAAGTCTCTTAATTTTCTTATTAGATTGATTCTCGATTTCAGTTTTAAATAATTTAAACATATCAAATGGATCACTTTTATTTTTCATAAGATATACATAAGTGAAATCAGAACCATCATCAATGAAAGTGATAAAGTAACGGTGTCCATGTCTAGTCAAAGTACCATCAAGCTCACATATGTTAGAATGAATTAAATCTAAGGGTTCATAAATTCTATCAACTGATTTATGACTTATGAGGTTTCTTAGTGATTTTTGCTTGACTACAGAATTCACATTTATCAAAGTCAGTTTGTGACATTTTAGGAATTAAATCTAGGGTGCTCATGTTATGAATAATACGTTTATTTACATGACATAATCTAGAGTGCCAGATATTAAAATCACACAACATATAAGCAGAACTGGTTATTTTATTAGATTCAACATTAAGTCTAAACATATCCTCACAAGCATAACCCTTCCCTACAAACATCCCCTTATAAGTCAAACTGTACAAATCAGCCTCTATAACTTGAGTAAAACCAGCCTTATTAAGGAGAAATCCAGAAACCAGATTCTTTCTCATCTCTGAAGTATGCATCACATCTTTTAAAAGAACTATCTTTCCAGAGGTAAACTTTATTTCCACATTTCCAATGCCAACAACTGTAGTGGTGTGAGAATCTCCCAATAGCACTTTCTTATCATCGGCAGTCGTGTATGTACTGAACATAGCACGATCGTAGCAGACATGGCGGGATGCACCAGTATCTACCCACCAACCCTCTGATCCACCAACTAGATGAATCTCAGAAATCATAGCCGTAAGAGGTTACTCAGCCAGGTTAGCCTGCGGTGTAGGGCCTGGTCTGTTCCTACACTTGCGTGCCATATGACTTGGTTTTCCAAAGTTGTAACACAGAAACAACTGTCCAAAATCATTCTTTTGGGTCGGTTTCTGCTGTCCCTTTTGGTTCTCTTGCGAGTTCCAATTCTGTAATTTGTTGCGGTTGCGGTTCTGATTCTTAAAGTTTTTTGGATTCGGTTTCAGAACTGCGGTCTTGGACTTTTTAGTGTTGTTGTTGGTGACAACAAACACTTCCTCTTTCTGGTCCTGCTTACGAGCCTCCTCCTCAATACGGAGGCGAGTGATCAAGCTCTCTAAGGAGAATTCCTTAGTCTTGTGCCTAAGCACATTCTTAAAATCTTTCCAACCTGGGGGTAGTTTATCAATAATAACAGCAATCTGAAATTGTTCGTCCAAACTCATACCTTCGGAGATGATCTCATGAGCAATTTTCTGAAGCTCATGAGACTGCATCTCTACTGACCTGCCATCCGTCATCTGGTATTTCAGGTAGCGGCTGACTGCATATTTCTTCGCTCCAGCCTCTTCCGTATCATACTTCTTTTGCAGCGCTTCCCAGATTTCTTTGGCTGTCTTGTCGGAGTTGTAGTAGTCGTAAAGGTCATCACTGAGGCCGTTGAGAATAAAGTTTCTGCACAGGTAGTCTTGCTCTGTCCAGTTCTGCAATTCCTTTTATTTTTCTGTCCACACTCGCATAAGATCTACGTCAGCTTCGTCTGGCCTATCTGGTAGCTGCGGTTTGTCAGTTGTCAGCACATCCACCACTTTTCTCATGGTCAGGAAAAAATTCATCTTCTGTTTCCAGCGTTTGAAGTGGAGGCCCTCGAACCTGAAAGGCGCGGCAAAGACCATCGAGACCTGGAAGAGTGAAGCGGGAGCAACGACATTTAGATCTGCAGCGGAAGTCATCGTTGGTGGCGTCGTCTTCAAATTGTTAAAAACAATGTTGATCTTCGGCTGAGTCGTGGACTACGTTACTCTCTTAAAGACGTTTCAGCGATCTGATGTACAGTGCAAAACAGTTCAGATCAATCGTCGCCGCCTCTAGGATAAAACAGCCTCTCAATAAATTTTGTGGTGTCGATTCATTTGCACATACGAAACGACTCTGTTTGCACTCAAAAACGGTGCTTGAATTTGTGGATTTGAAGAAAAAGAATTCGAACTAGATGTAGTTCTTTCTGTTTTGTCTCCTTATCAGTTAAAAAGGCGGAATAACAAAAGAACGTTACTGGTTGGGGGAAACGTGGTCTCGAAAAACGGATCTGAGAGAATAACGGGTCAAAACAATGAATGTTCTCTAATACGGGTCCGGTCTGATTTGACCGTTCCAGCCCGGTCAAAAAAACAGTTAAAGAATTTTGTACAAAAAATATATGTGTTACACCACTACAAGCCCGAACCCGGCCCGGGTCGAGTCGGTCGGCGCGCGTGTGGTGGTAAAGCACGGTCTCCCTCCTCACAAAAGAACATTATTGGATGTTCAAAGGACTCAACTTAGCTTCAAAGATCATATAATCCTACAATGTGGGACTATTCACATATAGGAGCCACTCATTCATACTTAGTCAATTTTTTTAATAATTCACTTATTATTTAAAACATTTTCCAACATTCACGCTTACTATGAGTTCCAAATTCAAAGGTTCATTTTAAATTATAGCTGAAATTTCCCATCGATGATGATTATCTCCCTATTCCATATAAGCATCACATCGTGTGTGTGTGTATATATTAAGATTGTTTACTTTTAGGAATTTGACTACCGCACGTGTATAACACTTCATAAAATTTGTGATCTAGAGATATAAATTGATCTTCGATTGTGATGTTCTAACAAAAATTCGCAATATCAAAGTCAAAACAAAGATGTTTCACGTCCAAAACTCGTACTGTATAGTAGAGCCAGAATAGAAATGCACATTTTTCATATATATAAATCAGCATTACAGTCTACAGAGCTCATATCCAAAACCCATTAAAAAACACAATATTCTCTTTTTTGTATTTTTTTTCTTTATTTTCAGCTTTACTCAGTTCATAAAGATTATAAAATCTTTATTGATAGTTCGAATGAAAACAAAACTTTTGGTCTACTAAGGAAATGCCAAAAACAAACTTGAATTCTTTTTCCTTTTAAAATAACAGTGATTATGCTCTTCTCAAAAGAAAATATAGAAAGCTAATTAGTCGGTCTTAAAAATAGGCATATAACACAATCGAACATTATAAATCTCTAATTTTTCCCAATGTGTTTCCTCTGCATATTGTCATTTCATTTCTACTGTATCTGTACCTGCTCTCTGAAAATTGTTCTTTTCCGTCTTTCATTGATTTCTTTGTATTTCTAATATGAAATATAACAAAATTGCTTGATTTGACATCAAATTTGATAAGTTTTAACAATAATTTTGATAAAATGTCTTATCATTCATAGAAACATACTTAAGTTATCTTATCGAACTTAATTCATATTTGATACCAAATATACTATATAAATTAGAGTATGTTTGTCTATTCATATTATCAACATACTTCAGTATGTTTAAAAAAAAACACACGCACATATGAAAGAAATGTTGGTATGTTCATTACATTTGACAAACAAACTTAAGTATGTTTGAAAATTATACAGTGGGTGTTCATATCTGTTCTAATTTCGAATTTACCCATTAGAGTTGTCCATAATTGCTACAAACTTTTAGATTCGTATCACTTATAAATTCCAAAATTTGTTCCCTCAATTTTTATTTTTATTTGATAAATTCCATAACTTTTTTAAATATGGTATATATTTAATCAGAAACATATTATATATTTGAAAAAATCTACAGCCTCTACAAATTCAAATTTGTTTCTGTTGCAGCAATTAGTAAATTCCAAAATTTAAATGCATATTGTGTGGTTTTGTACAAAATGAAGTTTTGATTACCATGTGCAAGTGTTGTCCTAAGTGCATTGACTTGCAACAGCAAATCACATGTCATCTTTATTTTCTATTGAATATTTTGTCCTGCGTATGTTAAACATGTATTCTTTGTACTAAAAACTTCAGTTGCACGTGATCTGCGCCACTATGACTCGTGTTAATAATTGTATCACGCTATCTTACTAATAGACGTACATCCTCCATTACTAGGATTCAAAACATTGCTTCTCAATTATACAACATAGTTGATGCATGAAAATAACAGGATTTAGTACAGTTAAAAACAAAGCTTGCAGTCCACAACAGGGTAAACTATAACTATCAAAGACAAGTGCTGCTTAGAGTTTGCCGAGGAACCTTTTCAAACATCATAGTCGTATTACATAGACATTGCTGAAATCATCATGAAATAAACAGGTTTGCAATGTCTTCTATCTAGTAAGACATCCTCTGGTTCTCTTCATACCTGGTTTTCTCTTCCTGTAAGAAAATAAAAGGCATTCAAGTGCATTGTTATAAACATGAAAATAGACGGCCTATGATTCAAACTATACCCAAACCATAATCATTACAATCAAAAATGTAAAAATTTGGGACAATGATTCACGTTGCTAACAAATAAAGACAACACCCGACAAGCTAAATCAAGAGACATGACATGCAATGGAAACAAATGAACAAAACTTCATGTCAATTAGTATTACTTACCAACTTGCATAACATCTTATGTGTTCAAGACAACCATGTAGCACCATACTAGCCTAGCTATAATGTAATCAAATTACAAAGTCAAACTTGCAATGGATATGCATTAATGCATAGAATTTATATAGCAGATTAGGCAGTATGTTTATCAAGGGCTATTTGGCAACCATGTACTAGAGTCAATGACCATTGATTTCCTACATACTTTCCCTACTAAGAAAGGGATATATCATATATGACACAAAGTAACCCCCTAGTTGAGTCCCTTTTTATTGGAACGTGCATAGATAATGATTATTCCATATTTGCAATATCATTCTTAATACTAATGGACAAAGTTGAAATGCCATCAAAGTGATAAAGCACCAAATTATGTCGCCATCTAGGTGCAGTTTGCCTTATGTCGTATGGATCAATGTTAATGTTCACATATACAATTACGACCAAATAAGTTAAAATGGACAATTGGTGACTGTAGTGTCAAAAAACGATGAGTATACCTCAAATGCTTTTTTCAAATATTGCAACTCTTTATCAAGATCTTCAATGCTTTGTCTGTAAGCCTGAGTTGGTGAGGACTGGCTAGTGGTGTGAATCTATATAGCAAACATAACATTGAATAAAAGTTATGATCATTACTAAAAAACTTATGAAAAAACCCTTAAGAAATTGGTAGAAGTGTGTGGTAACGGCATAAATGGAGAATCAAGTTGATGCAAAATTTAAGAACCATGTGGACTTCACTATTTAAGTTTAAAAAAAATTCAGGCTTAAGGTTACAACTATGGAATGCTTTGATATCAGCAGTATTTCAACTGTCTAAGGCCTACCAATGACTACTGTGTCGTAAAGAGAAGCACGGTCAATTTTCAATTTCACAAACCTACAGAAACATACATTACTGCCGTTATAAAGCCTAGCTCTAAGAGAACACGATTGCAAATTATCCCTTAAAGTTTACCTAAAGCGGACTTTCCAACCCTAAAGTCATTTATAAGGGGTGTTATTAAAAGAACAAAAGAAATTACCAAGGGGGTTTAAATTATAAGGGAAACCTGATTCATTATTAAAACTATTAAGGGGGACACCCAACTCAAATAAACAGTTTATTTGATTAGAAAACTTTACCGAATTACCCTTTCATAATGACTTTCATAATAACGGTCTCTCCCTTGTTATTTCTCTTCTCCCTCTTCAAAATTATACAAAGATGAAACAAAAAAAGATTGCAACTGACAATACAAAATAAAACGAAATGCAAAACATGGCTAGAAACTGAATAGAGAAGTTCTATCGCTGCCAAGATGTTTAGAATAAAGCACATAACATAAAACCTAAGTAACATCCAAAACCAATGAAGATTTTATGTTTAAGATTGAAATTGATTTAGGTTTTAAATAGTTATAATAACTTGGTTTAGTTTAAGTTTAAATTTGAATGTTTCTATGTTTTTTTAGTTTCGACAATGTCAAACAATGTTAGAGTTTTAGGTTTTACTTGGATTTCGCAATGAATATGATTTGGGGTTTAAAAGAGACTAACGAATTTTATAACACTGCTGTATTTAAGTGTGAATTTGATTTAACCTCTAAATAGTTATAGTGATGTGATTCAATTTATGTTTGAATTTGGTTCCTATGCTTCTATATTTTCCCAATTTCATACAATTTTATGGTTTTAAATTTGGCATGGGTTCTGATTGAATGTTGCTTTGCGTTTAAAAGGATTAACAAATTCTAGAAGAAGTTGATGGAAGATAAGCAATCTAGGAATACAAATGTAGTGAAATTGCTAATTCAATCGCCTGTGCAGCAGGTGAAAAATGTATTTGTTAAGGGGATCAATCCATCTGTTAGCCCCTACTAATAAAATTATCCGATGTGTCCCTTTAACAACACCCTTTTAACTATAATACATACTACAACAGTAAAACCTAGAAAATTTCCAGCTCATGTTAAATAGAAATCAGTTACGATACTTATAACCCTAAAATCTTAAAAATTTATAATTTAAAATGAAAAATCTCACCCTGACAATGATCTTATACTGAAGAGGATGGGGAAGCTTATATCCAGCAAAAAGCACGTTTGGGTCTCTATGCAATTGCCTAAAAACACAGAAATCCTTATAAACAAAAATCTCAAAATCCCTCTAAAAAATATTATTACAAATCAATTACGATACTTACATTCTGACGATGTTCCCTATAGTATGATCTTCTCTCTCAATGATAAACGACGCCGCGTTAACTATTTTTGTGTCCCTTTCAGATGAAACCCTAAAAATATAGGTGGAATGTGTAGAATCGGATGTTTAATACAGATAAAAGAGAAATAAAAGAGATTCGTCTGAAAAGAAATATCACTTTTTCACGCCTTCAGGAACCACAAAGCGCTCATAACGATCTGGTGCATTCATAGCTAGTCCTCTTCTTTGCTATTCTGTTGAAGGGGAAGTACAGAGGCAGTAATAAAGAGAGTAATACATGGGTTGCTGGGCTAAAGGTTTTATACGACCCGGCCCTGACCAACTTGGTGGACCTTAGCTCTGTTGGCCTTCCAGTCCATTTGGTTCTATTTATTAATCTATTAAATAAAATAGAGAATTTCTTGCTTCATTATTATTATTATTAATCCCAGGGATTCCATTTTTCTGTTTGATTCTCTCTTGATATTTTATTATCAAATCGTGTAATATACCACTTTACAAATAACCTACTCAATTTCTCACACCATTTTTCAAAAAAACCTGGTTCAATCCTTGCATAAATAATATGTAGTTCGTAAGAATTGAACTCTTGATCTTACATGTAAGCGCCGCATATCATAACCAACTGCATACCCTTGTGGGCTACTTCTCACACTATTATACATTCAAATGTTTATATTTTAAAATTTCAACAATCATTTGCAAATCTCTTCTAATATTTTATATTCAAACATATGTATTTAAATTAATTACATAATCTAACATTTAAAATTTTCGATAAGCCTAATTTAGTAATATATATTAATCTATCAAATAAATTCTAAAAGATGATAATTTTAATATGTAAACCATAGTCGCATTAACAAATTGGTAAAATTAACTTTTCGGTCATACGTATATATCACACAATATAAAATATATTTATCAAAAACAAATTTATTTTATAACACATTTATCTCATTGAATTTATCATAATTGCTCCGTAAAAAAAATTATTTTATAACTTCACATGCCTACATTTTGAAATTTCTACAATTACTTGCAAAGTCTTTTCAATTCTCTTTTAATATTTTACGTTTAAGTTCGTATACTAATCATGCAATCAAAAATTTAAATTATTTAGAAAATGTGGTTAACTGATATTTATTAGTTTATCCAATAAATCTTAAAAATATGACAAAGTCAACATGCATACAATACTCATATATATGAGTAAAAATGAAAGAAAAAAAAGTTCATATGGATGTAACGATATATAAATCGCATAACATAAAATGTATACATATATAATGATAACTTTTTTAATTTATAATTCATATAGCTAAAAAAAATCATAGATTGCATAAGAAAATTTTGTTTTTAACAGCTTCTAATGGATAAATTTATATCTTATAGCATTGCGATGTAAACACACATATTGCACTCATAAAAATTAGGTTATATAAAAAAAATTATTTTCAACATGATATTAAACCTTACTTAACTCATAACTATACTAAACGCTACATAACTTTATTTTGTAATTACCATTACCGTCCAGCGACAACATAAAATCTATGATTAGCTAAAAAGTTTAGATGGTTTAATAATTGAAATCTTAAATAATAGATAAAAACTAAACGTGTGGATAAGCTTACCATAAGACGTTCTTCTCAATTACAATTATACTAAGCTTGTCTCAATTTTCTCCTACTATTTTACATTTAACTTCTTATATTTTAATTAGTTAAACTGATAATTAATTTAGATTATTTAGAATATTCCAATTATTTATTATTCATTGATTCGTATAATAAATCTTTATAAATGTGACGATTTAATACACATGCACACAACATTCACATTAGCAAAACTGATAAAGTTATTTGTTCATTCATATAAATAGAAAAAATCACAACATCAAATATCATATCACATCATCATCATCATCATCATTACTATCATTATTATTTTAACACTCAAGTAAACCAGAGGTCAATTTATAGGTTCACAATCTGTAGCATTCCGAGAAATACATAACATCAATTATCTCAATATACAATAATAACAATTTTAATTTACAATTTTTTTTCAAGTTAGGGCATTAATTATCACAAGCATATGTAGTTGGCAAGGATTTAACTTTTGATCTTATACTTGAGCGTCGTGTGTCTTCTTAATTTGTAATTAATCATCTCGATTAATTTAGCGTATGCTGTATAATAAAATATTGTATCTAACACTAATTATAGTAGAAATGCTATCTTTAAAAAACACTACTGTGTGCAATACACGAGTTATATATATTAGTCATAATTAAAATACCTAAGAATCCATTATATAATAGTAAAGGACAAAAATTTCTTGTCCTCTTATTAATTCTAGATATTTTCTTTGCTCTCCTTTATTCTCTTCGGATAATTTATTTTCAAATCATACAATTTATCATTATTATAATTATTACAATGCTCTATTTTCTCTCCTAGCATTTTACATTTAAATACCAATAATTAATAACCTTTACAATCATTTACAAATATTCCTCAATGTGTTTTTTCTATTGTTTGACATTTAAGTCAATATATTACAATTAATTAAGAAACTTTAGATAAATTCAATTAACAAATATTTATTACTTGATATTATAAATCGTAATAATGACAATTCATTGTGTATATTATGTTCATATTTACTAAAATGGTAAAACTAATTTCATTCAAGTCAATCTAGTTTAAAGCTTCGACAATTATATGCAAAATTATCTTTTACATTAGTTTACATTCAAGTTCATAAAATTTATTTCTGTCTAAAATTAATATTTTAATGCAAAGAGATACTTTCTTTTTAAAGTTGGTATTTCATTGCAAACAAACATATATGCAGTTTCTTCTTTTCAAAATTGGTGTATTATAAACATATATAACGTTTTCTTTCCAAAATTGGTATGTCAAATGGATTCTTCGTCATTAATGAAGTTTAGTTGAGAATGACATTAAAGGTAATAATAAGTTATGAATATTTGTATTCTACGATTCTGAAGATTAAATAATATTTTTAATTATATTCCCAAAAAAGCATGTTTTCAATTAATATGTTTTTATCAAAATATTAAATTTTATTTGTATACGTTCATAGTTTACGTTAATTGATAGATAAAAAATACAATATTTAATTTTGCTTTTGTCAAGGACCGCTAGCTCAACGGTTAGTTATGCGGCGCTCTAGGTTCCAGTTATAGATGTCATGGATTCAAACCCCTGAGACATTAAAATAATTTGCTCTGCTTGAAAGAAAAAATACCACTCCTACTAACAAAAAATATATTTTGTTTTTTGTATTTCATTATCTTTCCGACTCAAATGGTAATTATTTTTTAATTTTTTATTTTAAATTAAAAATATTTAGGGTATCGAATAATGGATTAAAATGGGTTTTTTAGCATAATTAAAATGACATTGTGATTTGTAGCATTCAAGTCTTATTTTCAGTTAATATTTCTTTTAGTAATCGAACAATTATTTTGTTTATCACTTTGATAATATCATATACTAATTTTTAATTAAAATTTAATATTTGCTGCAATAACTTTACCTTCATAAAAATAGTTCATTACTATTACACTTCAATTTTTAGGTATTTTTGTCATTCTTCAAGGTAGTATTTGAAATTCAATGTATATGCCATTTATCTTTTAAACAAATATACATAAAGCTATATATTAATTCAAAATTTATATACATAAATATTTAGCTATTGAGATTTATAAATACATTAATTTTAAAATTAATTAACAATACCATCGTTCATTTGATTGCTTAAAAAATATTAAATCTTTAAAATAAATAAATCAATATAGAAATCATTATTATAAAAAATGACAGTTTAATATTTTATTCAAATGTAAAGTATATAAATCACATACTATAATTACATTTTAGAAAAATAATAATTTAAATTTATATCTTGTCTTGACAGATTCATTATATATTGCATAATAAATTCTATTCTTTAAAAATATTCATAAGTTATTTTTCAATGACATACCATGTGTCATGTACGAGTTACACATGAGTTATTTTATACAACAACGCTTTGGCATGCAAACATAATATTCACATAGTAGTATCTACTGCATTTCACCCATTCATAATTTAATTACACCATACCCGTTTGATAGTAAATGTTGTTCCCATTGTCACTCAGTATTCTTACAACAACTATAAACATATACTAAGTAATAAGTTGTTAATTGATACTGAAAAAGAATGGGGCTTAATTGCAAAGCAAAGTGGACTAAATACGTTAGAATTATATTCATAAGTAAAATGCATTGAACATATAAGAATCATTGAATATAACCCATTAGGATCGTGCAATATACCTTATTAAAGAGGGATGTGCATGGGGTATTTAAAATTTTGGCAGATAAATAGATAAAATAAAATACAAAAACATAAATGTGTAAAATAAAAACACATAGATTTACCTAGCTTCAGCCATTACTACTAGAATTAAATATTTGAATGCTTATAATACATGTAAACTCGTAATCCTTGTTAACCTAGATCTCCTCTTTTTTCCATTATAAGTTGAATCTCCTCCTTTTTTTGGCTTTTTCATGTTTTTAGTCATGTAAATCTGTGTCAAAGGCTTAGTTATTGTCGTTGAGGGATATTAGGTGGTAGTCTGCAAGGTCATTGATAATGCAGAGATATCTTGTCAATGTGCCTGACATAACGAGATCTAATTTTTGACGCGGAAGAATTTTAAGCTCGGAGATGCAGTTCACATCGATCTAGTTCTTGAAGTGCCATGCCAAAATCTAAACCTCGATGTTGTAAGGAGATCCAAAGTTGACATTCGCACCACCCATGAATTTTCAAGTTTTCATGATGTTTTGCCTCTCATTTTGACCTTGAGCGGGTTATTTGAGTTGCTGGTGTTGGATGTTGATAAAATTGTAATGCAGGGATGAAGGTTGCGACACTATAGGTAATTTTTTGAAATTGTTTGGTGTTGCACGCTATGAAGTTTGGATGTCATAGAGTTGAACTTGTGTTGCTGTATTGTTATAAATATTTCTAAATGATGAGTTCATCTTGGCAGTGTTATTGATCAATGGTTATTCTCTGGTTGTGTGTAATGATGTTGTAATTGTTTTGGATGATCTAATACTGAATTAATCGACCATGACTTTTTGACGGGTTTCTACGGCTATTAGCGACAATTTTCCGACGACTGACGGAGTACAAGTGTAACGACAAGGAATTTTGGATATTTAAAATTGGAATATTTAATTAATTTTAAATATTTAAAAGTTAATTTTTAACTTGAATTTCAAATATCACTATTGGATGGTTTAATTATTGAATTTAATAATTAGATATTGGGTAAAATATGGAATCTTGAGTTTTAAGCTTGTTAAAAATAATTTGAAGGCTTATAAAATCTATATTGATAAAATTGAAGATAATAAAAGTTTTAAAATTGAATTGAAAGGTGATTTGTTCGGTTTCAAAAATATACTGTTTAAATTGACATTTAAAAATAGCCTTCCGGGGCACAGTCTCGGATTTCGACGAAACTAGTTCCGTTGGATCCGTAATAGTGTATTATTATCAGATTTCAAATTTCATAGTGTTTGGAGTTGTCGTGTGATCGTACGATATATAAACGTGCTGAAATTCATATCGAAAATTCAATATAATAACTGGATTCAAAAAGCTATCTTCTCCATACGATCGAATTAGGACTCGAAACCTTTTTCCATCGTGTTTGGATTAGGGGTAAACATTATGAATGCCTAGCGGCATGCCTTGATTGGAGGTCAAGATTTTAAGTTGCATTTATCGAGACAATTTAAATTTAATTAAAAATATATATATTTATATTCTGGTCACCCAGCTGAAATACTTCTCCCATCAGACCCTTTTGCTTTCATTTCGGTGTCACTATAGCATCCCTCTAACATGCCACCTTCCTTTCAAAAGCCCACGTTCCCTCTTGTTTTTATTTTTATTTCTTTTCACAGCCGAAAGAAGAAGAAAAAATTGGAAAACGAAAATCGAAAACCTCAGAAGGAAAAAAAAGTATAATAATGGCACTGTTAAAAATCGCGTTTGCTTCCTCATTTCAAAAGGAACTGCCGTAACTCGAAAATCAGAATCGAACCAGCCTTTAAATCAAATCGGGCTCTTTCCTTTCATTTTGAGAATCGAAATCCTTCTTGCTCAAAAAAGAGAGAAGAAGTATGGGGTGTTGCGACTTCGGCCTAGGGGGTTTCGAAGTCATCAGAGTCGCGAAGGTGGTAGTTCGAGCAAGGTGATCGGCGTTTGGGGTTGCGAAGCATTCACGTTCGGTTGTGAGGCTCGCGAACGCTCGAGATGAACGAGCTGGCAGAGGCGATGTGGTGGTCGGCGAGTTCATGTCGCGAGGTGAAGGGTTGTCAACATTCTCATTTTGACGCAGTGGATTAATCAAAACAATGTAGATCGATGAAAATAGCAATCGATGGATTGGAAGATACCGAAATGCCCAAATTGTTGATCCGAAGATACCGAATTCTAGCTATCCCAAACACGTTGATAGCGCACTATTCCGTGTTTAAAGATCTGCGATTCTTCGCACGTTGATCTAGCTCACTAGATTCCATGAATCGGCTTCAGCTGTCGTTGAATCGAGCGCACTCGATTATCCGAGAGTGGAGATAGGAGATTACACTCAACTACCAATTTGGTGAAAGCACAAAGCTAACAAAACAAAGTTTTTATTTCAAATCAACTAAAAAATTACAAATGACATCACTTGCCTATTTATAGGCTACAACTCCACACGACTCAAAAATAAAATGGTAGAACACTTAGGTTGGAGCCGACCTAAAAACATCACGACCTAAAAACCAGCCGACCTAAAAAATAGACGACCTAAAACAGTCGCGACTTAAAACATCACGACCTAAGATAATCCGACCTAAAAGAAATAACAAATACAGCATATTACATCACATAGATCGGTCTCGACCTAAAATACAACATGACTGAAAACATCACGACTTATCATTTGGACGACCTAAAAACAAGGTAGCATCTTCCAGGAATCCAGATGGCATGATCTTCAGCGAACTGTAGCAATTGGCGACCTAAGGTTTCTCGCGACCTAATTTAGGTCGTGGGTTGTACGCGACCTAACATAAGTCGTAGTTCGAGGCAGTCTGCACTCGGAATATCAGAGCGACCTATCTTAGGTCGTAACTCGTTTACGTGACCTAACTTAGGTCGTAGCCCTTTTCCGTGACTTAGTATAGGTCGTAACATATCTCTGCGACCTAAAGTAGGTCGTAACCTTTTAGCTCGTCTGCATTCCATCACTCTGAATCCAGTAACCCGCGTGCCGCTTTTGCTAGGTCGTGAGCGACCTAAAATTTTGTTAGGTCGTGAGCGACCTAAGACTTCAACCTCCAACGACTTATGCCCAAGTCTTAGCTCGTTACTCTCGAACCCGTTAGGTCGTAGCTCCTTTCTTGGTGGCTCGTTAGGTCGTGTACGACTCAATAATAGGTTAGGTCGCTTGCGACCTATCTCTCCACTATTTTGAGCTACATCATCCTCCCTAGGTTGAGAAAAATTCGTCCTCGAATTTGCGCCCTCTTCCTTCACAACAAACTCCTTCCCATGATACGGTATCAGATGTTTAACATTAAACACATCAGATGTATATACATCCTCCGACAGCTTCAATTTATAAGCATTTTCATTAATCCGTTTCACGACTTCTACAGGACCAATTTTCCTGGCTTTCAACTTGTTATAAGCGCCCATTGGAAAACGATCTTTTGTTAACACAGCATATACCAAATCTCCTTCTTTAAACTCAACATTTCTTCACTTCAGATCTGCAGATCATTTATAATTTTCATTTGCTTTCTCCAATCGTTCCTGAACGATTTTATGACATTCTGTCAATCCATCAACAAAATCAACAGCCCGTTTAACAGTTCCCTTTTGTTGTGGTACTATTGTCAAATCCAACGGCCCCTTGGGTAAGCTTGAATATACAATCTGAAATGGACTGAAACCCGTACTACGGTTCACAGCATGATTATGAGCAAACTCCGCTTGACATAACTTCACATCCCAACTCTTCATATTGTCTTGCACAAGACATCTCAACAAATTTCCCAATGATCTGTTCACAACCTCAGTCTGTCCGTCTGTCTGTGGATGGTAAGTGCTACTAAAATTCAGCTTCGTTCCGACCATCTTCCACAAGCTTAGCCAAAAATGACTCAAAAAACGAGTATCCCTATCCGACACAATAGATTCTGGCAATCCATGAAGTCGATATATCTCTTTGAAAAATAACTGAGCAATATGAACAACATCCGCCGTCTTCTTACAAGCAATAAAATGTGCCATTTTCAAAAATCGGTCAACCACCACATAAATGGAATCGTTTCCCCTTTGAGTTCGCGGTAATCCCAAAACAAAATCCATACTCACATCAACCCAAGGCTTACTCGGTATCGGTAACGGCATATATAATCCAGCATTAGTCGCAGTTCCTTTCGAAACCTGACAGATATGACATCGTTCCACAAATCGCTCAACCTCTTTTCTCATCGATGGCCAAAAATAAGAGTGTGAAATCAACTGTAATGTACGGTCTCTACCTACGTGGCCTTCTTCATGTAGCTCTTTCACAATCTTCATTCTCAAACTACAATCAGGTATGCACAATCGATTTCCTTTGAACAGAAAACCATCTACCATCATAAACTCATCCGTCTCCCCATTCTTGACTTTATCTTCAAGCTTCATAAAGTAAGGATCTTCAACAATTACTTCTGGTAGCACACCAAACCCTGTCACTTCGACCTTCATTGTAGTTAACAAATGGTTCCTTCTGCTCAACGCATCCGCAACACGATTCGTCACTCTAGATTTATGCTTCACCACAAACGTAAACTGTTGTAGGTACGCAATCCACGATGCATGTCTCGCTGAAATCTTGTCTTGCCCTTGTAAATGCTTCAACGCCTCATGATCAGTGTAAAGAACAAACTCTTTCTGAAATAAGTAATGTCTCCAATGTTTAATGGCTTGTACAACAGCATAAAATTCCACATCATAAGTACTATATCTCATCTTTGCTCCCGATAACTTCTCACTGAAATATGCAATCGGACGTCCCCTCTGACTCAACACTCCTCCAATCCCAACCTTGGATGCATCAGTATGTAGTTCAAACACTAACTGAAAATCTGGTAATACTAGAATTGGTGCTGACGTCAAGAGTTCTTTGATTCGCTCAATAGCAACCCCTGCTTCCTCTGTCCATGCAAACTGTTTACCCTTCATACAATCAGTCACAGGCGCCATCACACTACTAATGTGTGGAATAAACCTCCGATAAAATGAAGCCAACCCGTGGAAACTCCGAACTTCTGTTATCGTCTTGGGCTGTGGCCAATCTCTAATTGCTTCGACTTTACTCTGGTCAACCTGTATTCCTCCCTCTGATACAACATACCCCAGAAATAAAACACTCCTCGCCATAAAAACACACTTCTTCGTAGCAGCGTAGAATTGTTCTTCACGAAGGATAATTAACACTTTCTTCAAATGCTGAACATGCTCTTCTGTACTAGCACTGTAGATCAGAATATCATCAAAGTAAACCACCACAAATTTCCCAATGTACGGCCTGAAAATTTGATTCATCACCCTTATGAATGTACTCGGTGCATTCGATAGACCAAACGGCATTACCAGCCATTCATACAATCCTTCCCTCGTCTTGAATGCTGTCTTCCATTCGTCTCCTGGTCTAATGCGAATCTGATGATAACCGCTCTTCAAGTCAATCTTAGAAAAGATCACAGACCCACTAATTTGATCTAATAGATCATCAAGCCTCGGCATCAGAAATCTGTATCTAACCGTTATCTTATTCAGTGCCCTGCTATCCGTACACATTCTCCATAAGCCATCCTTCTTCGGTACGAGTAATGCTGGTACAGCACACGGACTCAAACTCTCCTGTATTCGTCCCTGTTCAAGCAATTCCTCTACCTGCCTTCGTAACTCTTCATGTTCTTTCGGACTCATTCGATAATGTGGTTTATGTGGTAACACAGCACCCGGAACAAGATCTATTTGGTGTTGTATATCCCTCAACGGTGGCAATTCCGTTGGCAGCTCTTCAGGAAATACATCATTAAATTCTTCAAGTACTGGTTTAACTTCTTCAGGTATCTCAACCACTTCATTGCTCTCTCGCCCAATCAACAAAAACACTTCAGGCTCCTCTTCAACTTCTTTAACAAACTCCTTCAAGGATAATAAAGTTTTCAGCTCTTCAATCTCCTCTAGTTTGTTTTCTTCTTGTAGTCGCTTCTTTGGAACTAGAGTAATCTTCGTGCCTTCAAACATGAAACTGTAACTATTGGTACGCCCATCATGTTGCACCGCCCTATCATACTGCCACGGTCTCCCCAGCAACAAATGATAGACATCCATATCTACCACATCGCACCAGATTTCATCCTTGTATTTCTTTCCAATTGAAAAATTCACACAAGCCCTTCGTCCAACCTTCACCTCCCCGCCTTTTCTTAACCAAGCCAGCTTGTATGGTTTCGGGTGTTTCTCAGTCTTCAATGCCAACTTCCTCACAGCTTCTAACGAAATTATATTATCACAGCTTCCAGCATCAATAACAAATTTGCAAACTTTCCCCAGAATAGTACATGTTGACTGAAATATATTGCTCCTCAACCAACTACAATCCTCCTCTAGCTTTGGTGTCAAACACGACCTCCTCATCATCAGATTACAACCTTCGTCTCCCGACACTTCTTCTTCCTCCTCATCAGGTAGTGAATTGGAACATTCAGCTTCTTCATCCTCATCCTCAACCTCTGCTATCATAGCTCTCTTCTTCGGCTTTGGACATTCATTACTTTTGTGGCCCATTTCTTGGCAATTATAACACTTGAAACCATTACTGACTTTCATCTTCCCAACCTCATTTACAACTGGTTTTGCAACAGCTTTTGAAACATTAGAACTTCCACTAATACCCTTCACTGGATTGTTGGAATTTGTAAACACACCACCTCCTCGTCTTCCCTGTTTCTCCCAAGCCAACGCCTTCTGGTGTGCTTCCGCTACAGATCTGGGATCAAACATGTTAACCATATCCTGAATCTGCATTCGCAACCCCCCAACAAATCTGGCTGTCAATTGTTCCTCTGTCTCCATAATATCATTCCTTGCAATCAGTTGATAAAATTCGTCAGCATAGTCATTCACAGATTTCGTCCCTTGTCTCAAGTTTTGCAACCTCTGATACATAAGCGACTGATAGTTATAAGGTAAGAATGTGGCTTTCATCATTTTCCTCATCTTTTCCCATGATTCAACCTTTGACTTCCCCATCCGTTCACGTGTAAGTTTGGTTTGTTGCCACCATGCCAAAGCTCTACCCCTCAACCTTGTAGCAACCAAATTCACTCTACGATGTTCTGGAACTTCCTTGAAGTCAAAAATCTCCTCCACATTAGATAACCAATCCAAAAACTCCTCAGCTTGCATACCACCCTTGAACTCTGGAATTTCAGTCTTCATCCCAGATTCCCACTTGTGATCATACTCCGACTGATTTCTTCCTTGTCCACGTCCTTGTCCATGAACACTTCCACCATCATATTCCTCTTCAAAATCAGATGTATATCGATGTCGATCCTGACCACCAACATCTCTACTGCCATAACGTCTTCCACCATCATCCCTTCTATCTACATTCCTCCGTTCTCGATCATTCACATTCTTCCCACGTCTTTGATCATCATCAACACTTCTTTCTCGATTGGAATGTGGTGAGACTCGACTTCCCCCATGGTTAGATTCAGGTGAAACCCTTCTCCGATTTTGATTCATCTCTAACATCATCTTCTCTAATCGTCCAATCCCTTCGTTAAGCTTTTCACTAAAGTTTTCATTAATTCTTTGCTCCATCTCATCAGCTTCTTCTCTTCGATACAATGCTTCAACGTTTTGATGTCGATTAGCTCTCCTTGGCGGCATGATTGAATACTTCACAACTCTTCAATTCTTGGCTCGGACAAATCAAAAGCTACCAAATGATGTACGATCTTCAACTTCAAACTTCTCTTTTGGTGCGCAAACAACCACGACCAAATTCAAACAACTTTCGAACTTTGATCCAAAATGAAATGGATCGAAAACTCCCACTTTGTTGCAGAAGTATGATGAACACGACGAACACAACTTCTAAAAATAATGCAAACTTCGATTTCCACACTTCTACTTAGCTCGGCTCTAAACTTCAAGCTCGGCTAACACTTCAACTCTTCAAACTTCTTCAAAGAATTGGCTCCAAGACTCGATTTAGCTATGATTGGCTAAAACAGGCTCTGATACCAAACTGACGCAGCGGATTAATCAAAACAATGTAGATCGATGAAAATAGCAATCGATGGATTGGAAGATACCGAAATGCCCAAATTCGTTGATCCGAAGATACCGAATTCTAGCTATCCCAAACACGTTGATAGCGCACTATTCCGTGTTTAAAGATCTGCGATTCTTCACACGTTGATCTAGCGCACTAGATTCCGTGAATCGGCTTCAGCTGTCGTTGAATCGAGCGCACTCGATTATCCGAGAGTGGAGATAGGAGATTACACTCAACTACCAATTTGGTGAAAGCACAAAGCTAACAAAACAAAGTTTTTATTTCAAATCAACTAAAAAATTACAAATGACATCACTTGCCTATTTATAGGCTACAACTCCACACGACTCAAAAATAAAACGGTACAACACTTAGGTCGGAGCCGACCTAAAAACATCACGACCTAAAAACCAGCCGAACTAAAAAATAGACGACCTAAAACAGTCGCGACTTAAAACATCACGACCTAAGATAATCCGACCTAAAAGAAATAACAAATACAGCATATTACATCACATAGATCGGTCTCGACCTAAAATACAACATGACTGAAAACATCACGACTTATCATTTGGACGACCTAAAAACAAGGTAGCATCTTCCAGGAATCCAGATGGCATGATCTTCAGCGAACTGTAGTAATTGGCGACCTAACGTTTCTCGCGACCTAACTTAGGTCATGGGTTGTACGCGACCTAACATAAGTCATAGTTCGAGGCAGTCTGCACTCGTAATATCAGAGCGACCTATCTTAGGTCGTAACTCGTTTACGTGACCTAACTTAGGTCGTAGCCCTTTTCCGCGACTTAGTATAGGTCGTAACATATCTCTGCGACCTAAAGTAGGTCGTAACCTTTTAGCTCGTCTGCATTCCATCACTCTGAATCCAGTAACCCGCGTGCCGCTTTTGCTAAGTCGTGAGCAATCTAAAATTTTGTTAGGTCGTGAGCGACCTAAGACTTCAACCTCCAACGACTTATGCCCAAGTCTTAGCTCGTTACTCTCGAACCCGTTAGGTCGTAGCTCCTTTCTTGGTGGCTCGTTAGGTCGTGTACGACTCAATAATAGGTTAGGTCGCTTGCGACCTATCTCTCCACTATTCTGGGCTGCATCACATTTGGAGCAGAGGTTCAAGGTCGGAGGATCGTGCTCGAGCGTGGTGATGGATGGAAGGGGCTACGATCTAGTGGGAGGCTGTAGGTATATCCGTTGTTTTAATTTATATATATAATGTATATATATATACAGAGAAGGGATTTAAAATCAGGTTTTTATTTTTTACAAATATACATATATTAGAGAAGAAAGGTTTTACAGTAAAGCAAACTACTATTTTGTTATGTACAGAAAACAGAAAAATTATATTTTACAGTAGGATATATAAACAATCCTGTTTTTTAAATTAATATGTATATATATAGGAGTTTGGGAAAATATAAGAAATGTTGTGGAATTTATATAAAAAATAGATTTTTAAATGTATATAGGTTATTTTAGTGTACGTGGTTTCAAAGAAAAAGAAAAATATAAGTATAAATATATTTATATAAAATATATATACATATTTTCATTTACTAGTTAATTTTTAAAACAATGGATTACGGTGATCAACTCATTTAATTAACTTGTTCAATTAGTTTAGTTACTAAAGATAATTTATTAAAGGGAAATTAGTTTAAATAAAATTATTAGTTAATTAAATTTATTAAATGGTAATTGATTATTCGATTTTTTCAAACGTTAATAAAACGTATAATGTTATGCAAGGTCAAGAATCGTGAAACCAAGTCGAGACTGGATTGGGTTGCAAAAAAAAAATCAAAGGTGAGTTAATCTCACTCAAATTGGATTGCTGGTGATTTTAAATGGCTAAATTTAAAATTATTGGTTGATTGATTGAATTGATAATTTATTATCAGTTTGGATGTGATATTATATATATATATATTGGAGTGATTGATATTCCCGCATTATATAGCGGATGAGACCCTATGCTCCCCGCATAATAGTGATGACCCTTTATACCGCGATATCCCCCTCGAAGTGGGATTGGTGTTTTTATATTGTGTTAACATCTGTGGATGCAGGGAAACAGGTTGGAGGGATCCAACTAGATTCTTCAAAAGTATTGAAATTTATTTTCATATTCTGTGATATGATTTATTTGATAATCTATATAAATTATAGTATAAATTGAAATTATTGAATGTTATGGTTTGGCTGGATATATTTTGGTATTTTAAGATATCAAAAATATAAAGATTGGGTTTTGAAGGAAAATAAAGGGAATTTTAAGTAAAATAATTATAGTGAAGATGAATAAATAAAAAGGGTGAATTTGAGGAAAGTAAATAATTGACTTTGAAAATCCTATTGAATAAATTCCGAGAAATGGGAAATAGAGATTTTGAATAAATGAGAAATAAAGTGCTTTGAGGACTTAAATGATATTGTTGAAGAATTAAAGGGATTTATTTTAAATCCCAGATTTAAAATGGTTTGAGAGATAAAAAGGGGAATTTTGAAATTAAGTGTGGAATTGATGTTTCAGATTTAAATAAGATTTTAAATCAGAAGAGGCAAGTAGATTTGAAATTAAGGGTTTGGGTTAATTTTGATAAATCCAGAAATGAATTTCAAAATGAAATTAATTCAGAGAATCGACTTGAAAATCGATTGGGTGTTTTTGAAATAGCGAGTAAAAGGAGAGTGAGGCTATGGATTTATAAACTGGGTTTATAAATAAAGTGAGGTAATTATCAGTGGATAATTTGAAATTTGAAATTCACGGTGGAAATTTATAAGGGGATGAGTAAATTGTTTTAAAAGTAAAAGAGAGTTTTATTTTAAAAGTATGAGAAAGAAAATTTACGGGATTTAGGGCGTAAATTAAATTGGATAAATCGAGAAGGGTTTATAAATGATTAGACGGGCTATATTGGAGTGGAAAGTGTATTTTCCTGAAAAGCTAAGTATATTTTTCAAAGAAGATTTTTAATGTATAAATTAGAAGTTTTAAAGATGTTTTAAAGGAATGTTTTAGAAAAGTTTATTATTTAGTTGTTTTAAATTTTTTAAAGTGAATATTAATTAAGTTAGTTTTAATAGTAATTATTTTAAAGGTTAAATTAGTATTATGATTTAAAAGATAATTATTATATATTTATACTTTATACAATAATTATTTTAAAAAAGTAGTTTCTGGTTAAGTTCTACTTAGAGAATTATTTTAGAATTTCATAAGGATTATTTTGAAAAAGAATATGAGTAGTTTGTACTTAAATGTTTTAAGTGTATATTTTTGGATAAAGTGATTTAATTTATCTAAAATCTAAATTTAATAAGGCTTGGTGTTTTTAAGTGGAAATAATATAATGGGTTGAATGATTGTTTGATTTAATAGTTAAATAACCGACTATCAATATTGGCCAATGCGCTGATAGTTTCAAAGAGACCGAGATCGGATTTAATTATCCGAAAACCACTTCGGTCCGGTTTGAACGTAGCGAATGAATACCGTGAAGATGGTGATTCAGTTTGTCCAGACCCAGGGCAACTTGTATGGACGAATGCTATCAGAACATCGTCATTGGAGGACGATAGGCATTCTAAGTGAAATTCGTTCCTAAAAGGTAACGTTTAGCCTCAAGCCTCATCAACCGGGAATGGCTAAACAAGGGAGGTGTAGCAAGGCTACGTGGGTAGCACCCAATTAGGGTAAGGTCATCCCTGTCTAGAGTCCCTTTTTGATCTCGGCTGTGTGGCGGTTGCTGATCCCAACCGTGGGGTGATCTTATTTGGACTATCCAGTAAGGGGTAGCTCCGGTCTTGTATTGCAGGAGATCGGGAGTGGTCCTCGGTACTTTGGTCTAGGCCAGGTACTGTGATGGGCGGTACCCCAGTAGCCCTGCCATTGTATGGAATCCATTCTCTAATAAGCGCCCGTACGGTTTTGATTGTGCCCAACTATGCTGGAACGTGAGATGCAAGTATTTCTGCTATATTCTATTTTACTTTCTATAGACACTATTATAATATTAGACGGGTTTGATAAAAATGTTTTGGTTATCGTAAGGTAAAAACCCGACATGTTTATTTGTGGCGTGGTCTTACGAGATACCTTTGATTTTCAAAGGGTTTCGAAACTTTAATAATTCAAGTGAGTGTGTTTTCTCACGCTAGTTTTCCAGACTGACTCAGGTGTTATTTTATTATAATGCTCGTGTCAGACCGAGTATTACAGATACAAGATAGGATGCTATGGAGCTCAAGAGAGGAGCTAGATGACGGAGACGTATATCACGTATTTGAATTATATTCCGCTGTGTTTGGTATGCTGTATATTCAGCTTTGTGAGGGCAAGTTATTATAACTGTCCAGTATTGTTTTTTATGTCGTGTTGTACTCTGATGATGAAATCTATAAAAAGTTATAGTTCTTTTTGTATAAAGGTCAATTGTTATCTATTATATATTGTTCCGTTGCGTTTGTGAGATTCTGTGTTGTTGTTTTCTGTTTCTTCTTCTACCTCTTTCTTTTTTTTTTCCCTAACGATCTGGTATTTCTGGCATTCGATTGTTCGGCATGTAATACAGTGAACATATTGATGTCGATTTTCGAAGGTCGAAAATCCCGGGTTGTTACAATGGTATCAGAGCTGAAGGTTAAGCGAGAACCTTGGTTCTGGTGGGAATTACTCATTAGAGATAGAGTCAGTAGTACTGTAGAATGAGTTGAGTGTATTAATAGATATGAGCGCGTATTTGTTAGTGAATATAAAATTGTTTTATATTGTGTTGATTGGTTTGTTGAGTGGTTTATGGATTCTGGTCAATACGAGTAATTAACATTATTAATAGGGATCTCTAAACACTTGAATAGAACAATTCGACATAGTATTGTTTTAAAATTGGGAAAATGAAATAATTTTGCCCAAAATTATTTTCGTATATAAAAGAAATAATTTTCGTAAATTATTATAGTTATATATGGTTGCTTGGTTGTTAGGAAATGATAATATTAAATTATTATCATTGTGTTATGGAAATTGAATAAGGAATTGAACTTATAACCAAAAGTTAAGGAAATAAATTCATATACAAAATGGAGTTTGTAAATTTGAGATATAAATGTGATTTATAATTTGAAATGAAATTCCAGAGAAATATTTAAAATATAAATTTAAAAGGATTTATAAAGTTGGAAATTTGGAAATTTAAATTTTC
The DNA here is from genome assembly GCA_030737815.1 of Allium fistulosum. Classification (NCBI taxonomy): domain Eukaryota; kingdom Viridiplantae; phylum Streptophyta; class Magnoliopsida; order Asparagales; family Amaryllidaceae; genus Allium; species Allium fistulosum. The sequence continues at coordinate 1,132,925,649 of CM060901.1, forward strand.
GTTGGTTTTGAAGATGTTTTTCAAAGTGTGAAAATGATAGCAATATTATTCGGAAATATTTTTGAATTAGATATGAAATCTGGCGGGATTTGGAATTAAAAATATTTGAAAATGTTTTTATAGAGTAAAAGCACTGAACTCACTTCGGTAGCTGGAAAATAATTCCGGTGATGACTGCAGCATCATCGATGTTTATTTTCGAGTTTCCAAGAGAGGAATTGCTACCCGATTGTTTAAATTGGAGTTGTTTGCAAAACTGGGTTTGGTTTTGAAATGAAAAGAATAATCTGACTCTGGGTGTATATGACTTCAAAAATGATTTTGAATGTTTAAGAAAATTGTTTAAACTCTGGGAGTTTAATTAAAAATATTTATGGAAATATAAATGGGTTTGATAACTTATAAAAATTTGAAATTCGTTAGAATAAAATTTAACTTGAAGAAGAGTTAAATTAAAATAAGTGTGAAAATGATATAAGTTAGAAAAGTAAGCCAATTTGATGAAGTGAATGGAATGTAAATACGTTGAAGACTTATAAGATTTGAATTGAAGTAAAAATCAACTTGTATTAAGTAAGTAAAGTAAATTTGAGGAATTTGGCCTAAGTAGGCTAAATGAATGGAAAAAAAAGTTATTGAAATAAAATTTAATAGTTGGAAATAAATTTGTGGATGAACAAAATAAGTTGATTTGTAAGTAAATGAAAATTGAAAATTCAATATTGATATGATATTTATTTATGCTAAATAAAGTGAAATAGAAAATTTAGTTGAGTTGGACTAAATATAAATCAAAGTGGAAAATAAGGTGAGTAGTGAATTAAATATGGTTTGAGAGATGGTTGAAAAAAATATATTTCAATATTTGATTTGATTGGAAATAAATTAGTAAATGAAACTAATTTAAAATAATGAGGTGGATCAGATATGATTGGGAGATAGTTGATAAAATTCAATATTTAAAAATTTGAAGGTAAATTGAATTCAAAATGGAATTGAAAATTTAAGTTAGATGAAAATAGATATAAGCTTAAGTAGTGAAGTGAAAATAAATATTAAAGCATATAGGATATTTATAATAAACTTAAGAAAAGTAAAGGGTAAAATTCTTAAGTAAAATTTGGTAATGGAAATATACTAAGTAAATATTTGAGTGGAGATTAAACTGGAAGTTGTGAAAAAGGGAAATTGTGAATAAGTGAATGGAAATCAAAATAAATGTGAATAAAAGAGAATTGATATAACTAATAATCAATTGAGATAAATACGTAGGATGTACGCATATTATTTTATTCGCGTAGCAATTTGATCCAGACTCGAGCACAGGATTTCGAGATATTTATATCAATCCAAGTTGGGATTTTTCACTCGATTTTCGACGGCGAACCCTGGATATGGATTTTTGATTGATTCTGGAAATTCTCTATCATAGTATATGGCTATGCAAGGAGAATGACGGTTTCTGATCAAGGAACCAGATCTGAGTCCGCACTAGAGAGTCGGGTGAATGATACTAGTTCGGAAGTGAAGTTGTGTGATCGAGTGAGCGATCGGATTTGATATTGCGTACGGATGATATATGTACATCGTACGGGCTTAAGTAAAGCAAATATTGAAAATTTTGTAAAGGAATGAATAAAATGATTTTGAATTCTGTGATTGGATATTATTGCTAAGTAGGATACAGGTGTTTCAAAGCGAAAGGAAATTGGTGTTTTTGATTTCAGAAGATAAAATTGAATCGCCCAACAAAAAGGTATGTACTTAAATTGGCATACGAAATTTGATGGTTTTCTGATCTAGCCACTTGGCTTTTATTTTCTTTTGAAACTTTGGGGCCCGTAGAGGCAGTTTTGTAGTTGTTCCCTTCTAGCCGTGCAAAGGAGACGCTAACGAAATTTTTTGAAAATTTAAGTAGTTAGAAAATTTTTGAGAAGATTTTGATAATTTAAAATTTGAGTTTAAATTATAATTTGAATGGTTGAGTAGGTAATATTATTTGGAACATATGAATGAGATTGGAATGTTAGTAAGAGTGATAGTGTGGCTCCAATAAAAAGGTTGTTTTGAGGAATTGTGAAAAACTGTTTGGCTTTGGGAAAAATAGTTAACGGGTTGTAGACCATTCTTCTTAACTAGCAATTTCGGGGACGAAATTCTTATAAGGGGGAAGAATGTAACGACCCGGAATTTTCGGTATCTGAAATTGGAATATTTAATTGATTTTAAATATTTAAAAGTTAATTTTTAACTTGAATTTCAAATATCACTATTTATGGAATGGTTTAATTATTGAATTTAATAATTAGAAATTGGGAAACATATGGAATCATGAGTTTTAAGCTTGTTAAAAATAATTTTAAGGATTATAAAATCTATATTGATAAAACTGAAGAAAATAAAAGCTTTAAAATTGAATTGAAAGGTGATTTGTTCAGTTTTAAAAATATACCGTTTAAATTGACATTTAAAAATAGCCTTCCGGGGCAAGTCTCGGATTTCGACGAAACCAGTTCCATTAGATCCGTAATAGTGTATTATTATCGGATTTCAAATTTCGTAGTGTTTGGAGTTGTCGTGTGATCGTACGATATATAAACGCGCCAAAATTCATATCGAAAATTCAATATAATAACTGGGTCCAAAAAGCTATCTTCTTTATACGATCAAATTTGGACTCGAAACCTTTTCCATCGCGTTTGGAATAGGGGTATAACATTATAAACGCCTAGCGGCACGCCTTGATTGGAGGTCAAGATTTTAAGTTGCATTTATCGAGACAATTTAAATTTAATTAAAAATATATATTTATATTCTGGTCAACCAGCTGAAATACTTTTCCCATCAGACCATTTTGCTTTCATTTCGGTGTCATTGTAGCATCCCTCTAACACGCCACTTTCCTTTCAAAAGCCCACGTTCCCTCTTGTTTTTGTTTTTATTTCTTTTCACAACCGAAAGAAGAAGAAAAAATTGGAAAACGAAAATCGAAAACCTCAGAAGGAAAAAAATAGTATAATAATGGCGCTATTAAAAATCGCGTTCTCTTCCTTATTTCAAAAGGAACTGCCGTAACTCGAAAATCAGAATCAAACCAGCCTTTAAATCAAATCAGGCTCTTTCCTTTCATTCTGAGAATCGAAATCCTTCTTGCTCAAAAAAAGAGAAGAAGTATGGGGTGTCGCGACTTCGGCCTAGGGGGTTTCGTAGTCATCAGAGTTGCGAAGGTGGTAGTTCGAGCAAGGCGATCGACGTTTGGGATTTCGAAGCATTCGCGTTCGGTTGTGAGGCTCGCGAACGCTCGAGAGAACGAGCTGGCGAAGGCGATGTGGTGGTTGGCGAGTTCATGTCGCGAGGTGAAGGGTTGTCAACATTCTCGTTTGGAGCAGAGGTTTGAGGTCGGAGGATCATGCTCGAGCGCAGTGATGGATGGAAGGGGCTGTGATATGGTGGGAGGTTGTAGGTATATCCGTTGTTTTAATTTATATATATAATGTATATATATATATATATAGAAGGGATTTTAAAATCAGGTTTTTATTTTTTACAAATATACATATATTAGAGAAGAAAGGTTTTACAGTAAAGCAAACTACTGTTTTGTTATGTGCAGAAAACAAAAAAATTATATTTTACAGTAGGATATATAAAACAATCCTATTTTTTAAATTTATATATATATATAGGAGTTTGGGAAAATATAAGAAATGTTGTGGAATTTATATAAAAATTAGATTTTTAAATGTATGTAGGTTATTTTTAGGGTACGTGTTTCAAAGAAAAAGAAAAATATAAGCATAAATATATCTATATAAAATATATATACATATTTTCACTTACTAGTTAATTTTTAAAATAATGGATTATGGTGATCAACTCGTTTAATTAACTTGTTCAATTATTTTAGTTACTAAAGATAATTTATTAAAGGGAAATTAGTTTAAATAAATTATTATTTAATTAAATTTATTTAATGGTAATTGATTATTCGATTTGTTCAAACGTTAATAAAACGTATAATGTTATGCAAGGTCAAGAATTGTGAAATCAAGTCGAGACTGTTTTGGGTTGCAAACAAAAATCAAAGCTGAGTTAATCTCACTCAAATTGGATTGCTGGAAATTTTAAATGGCTAAAAAATTATTGGTTGATTGATTGAATTGATAATTTATTATCAGTTTGTATGTGATATTATATATAGTATATATATATATATATTGGTGTGATAGATATTTCCGCATTATATAGCAGATGAGACCCTATGCGCCGCGCATAATAGCGGATGACCCTTTATACCGCGATATCCCCCTCGTAGTGGGATTGGTGTTTTTATATTGTGTTAACATCTGTGGATGCAGTGAAACAGGTTGGAGGGATCCAACTGGATTCCTCAAAAGTATTGAAATTTATTTTCATATTCTATGATATGATTTATTTGATAATCTATGATAGATTATAGTGTAAATTGAAATTATTGAATGCTATGGTTTGGCTGAATATATTTTGGTATTTTAAGATATCAAAAATATAAAGATTGGGTTTTGAAGGAAAATAAAGGGAATTTTAAGTAAAATAATTATAGTGAAGATGAATAAATAAAAAGGGCGAATTTGAGGAAAGTAAATAGTTGACTTTGAAAATCCTATTGAATAAATTTCGGGAAATGGAAAATAAAGATTTTGAATAAATGGGAAATAAAGAGTTTTGAGGACTTAAACGATATTGTTTAAGAATTAAAGGGATTTATTTTAAATCCCAGATTTAAAATGGTTTGAGAGATAAAAGGGGAAATTTTGAAATTAAGTGTGGAATTGATGTTTCAGATTTAAATAAGATTTTAAATCAGAAGAGGCAAGTAGATTTGAAATTAAGGGTTTGGGTTAATTTTGATAAATCCAGAAATGAATTTCAAAATGAAATTAATTCAGAGAATCGACTTGAAAATCGATTGGGTGTTTTTGAAATAGCGAGTAAAAGGAGAGTGAGGCTATGGATTTATAAACCGGGTTTATAAATAAAGTGAGGTAATTATCAGTGGATAATTTGAAATTTAAAATTCACAGTGGAAATTTATAAGGGGATGGGTAAATCGTTTTAAAAATAAAAGAGAGTTTTATTTTAAAAGTATGAGAAAGAAAATTTACAGGATTTGGGACGTAAATTAAATTGGGATAAATCGAGAAGGATTTATAAATGATTAGACGGGCTATATTGGAGTGGAAAGTGTATTTTCCTGAAAAACTAAGTATATTTTTCAAAGAAGATTTTTAATGTACAAATTAGAAGTTTTAAAGATGTTTTAAAGGAATGTTTTAGAAAAGTTTATTATTTAGTTATTTTAAAATTTTTAAAGTAAATATTAATTAAGTTAGTTTTAGTAGTAATTATTTTAAAGGTTAAATTAGTATTATGATTTAAAAGATAATTATTAAATATTTATACTTTATACAATAGTTTTATTTTAGAAAAGTAGTTTTTCGCTAAGTTCTACTTAGAGAATTATTTTATAATTTCATAAGGATTATTTTGAAAAATAATATAAGTAGTTCTGTACTTAAATGTTTTAAGTGTATATTTTTGCTTAAAGTGATTTAATTTATTTAAAATCTAAATTTAATAAGGCTTGGTGTTTTTCAGTGGAAATAAGATAATGGGTTGAATGATTGTTTGATTTGATAGTTAAATAACCGACTATCAATTTTGGCCAATGCGCTGGTCGTTTCGAAGAGACCGGGATCGAATTTAATTATCTGAAAACCACTTCGATCTGGTTTGAACATAGCGAATGAACACCATGAAGATGATGAAGACGGTGATTCGGTTTGTCCAGACCCAGGGCAACTTGTATGGACGAATGCTATCAGAACATCGTCATTGGAGGACGATGTGCATTCTAAGTGACATTCGTTCCTAAAAGGTAACATTTAGCCTCAAGCCTCATCAACCGGGAATGGCTAAAACAGGGGAGGTGCAGCAAGGCTAAGTGGGTAACACCCAATTAGGGTAAGGTCATCCCTGTCTAGAGTCCCTTTTTGATCTCGGCTGTGTGGCAGTTGCTGATCCCAACCGCGGGGTGATCATTTTCGGAATATCCAGTAAGGGGTAGCTCCGGTCTTGTATTGCAGGGGATCGGGAGTGGTCCTCGGTACTCTGATCTAGGCCAGGTACTATGACGGGCGGTACCCCAGTAGCCCTGCCATTGTATGGAATCCATTCTCCAATAAGCGCCCGTACGATTTTGATTGTGCCCAACTATGCTGGAACGTGAGATGCAAGCATTTCAGCTATATTCTATTTTACTTTCTATAGACACTATTATAATATTAGACGGGTTTGATAAAAATGTTTTGGTTATCGTAAGGTAAAAACCCGACATGTTTATTTGTGGCGTGGTCTTACGAGATACCTTTGATTTTCAAAGGGTTCTGAAAACTTTAATAATTCAGTTGAGTGTGTTTTCTGACGCTGGTTTTCCAGACCGACTTGGATGTTATTTTATTATAATGCTCGGGTCAGACCGAGTATTACAGATACAAGATAGGATGCTATGGAGCTCAGGAGACAAGTTGGATGACGGAGATGTATATCACGTATCTGAATTATATTCTGCTGTGTTTGGTATGCTATATATTCAGCTTTATGAGGGCAAGTTATTATAACTGTCCAGTATTGTGTTTTATGTCGTGTTGTACTCTGATGATGAAATCTATAAACAGTTATAGTTCTTTTTGTATAAAGGTCAATTGTTATCTATTATATATTGTTCCATTGCGATTGTGAGATTCTATGTTGTTGTTTTATGTTTCTTCTTCTACCTCTTTCTTCTTTTTTTCCCTAACGATCTGGTATTTCCGGCATTCGATTGTTCGACATGTAATACAGTGAACGTATTGATGTCGATTTTCGGAGGTCTAAAATCCCAGGTTGTTACAACAAGTGACCATGAACCTTACCAATATTCTGTCGATAACCGTCGCTATCTGTCGAAATATTGTGACCAGATAGTTATCGCTATCCGTTGGAATCCGTCGCTAATCTGGGTGTTTTTTTCTTCCCAGTAGCTATTCGATTCCTATACAGTCCATATACATTAATATATATCACAGCTCCATTTCACACACACACACACAGATATATATATATAAATTGAAATCATATATTATACCAACAACAATATTAACAGCAAATCAAGCTCAAACAGTCCAACAAACATAAAATCAAACATCCAACATCTCCATAAAATGTACCAAGCATATCCAATCAACATCAAACATCCGACATCTCCATAAAATGTATCAAGCATACCTAAATCAACATAAAACATCCAACCTCTCATCAATGTATATCAAATATAACAAAACATATCATACTCACCATCTCCAAGTGCATATATTCAATGTCCAAACACAAACACAAAATAGTGTACCTACCAGGACTCGTCCTTACCTCGGGAAGCACCCGACGAAGGGAATGTCCTATGCTGCTGCACAAACTCCGCCAGGCACTGGTTCATCTGTGCCATCTCCACAGCATGAAGATGGTCTTGCTCTTATAGCTGTGCAACTATGGCTCTCAGCTCTGCAATCTCTGCTTTGTCCTGAGCTTTTTGGTACGCTTTCTAGACGGTCCTAGCCTGAGAATAGAAATAAGTTGTTATAGAACTTACGTAACTTATATAAAAATTGTGCAACTTTTATAAGGTGGATTATTTTTATAAATTACCACTTGGTTCCCAAAGCCAAATCGCCTACATCGCGACATCGGTTCCATGATAGAGTCAAAAATAGCATCTTCCTCATCACGCGTCAACTCATCCCATCCCATTCCCTCTAGCATCTATGCTAGTGCTTCTTGAAATTTTTCCTACAATGCAAAAGGAAATACAATTGAAATTTACACAACATTATTTTAATTCTTTATAACTTATTACTTAAACTGATCAATATTAATAACTTAAAATTTAAAATATGCTTATATAGGAATTGGTTGCTTTATTCTCATCTTCCCATGCATATGTGAGGTTGCCAGCTTCGTCTGTCTGCTTGATGGCATGAGTATGAGCAAATACATCCATATATCAAATAGGACCTCCATGCGTTCTTTCCTAAAATAATTAGTGTATATGTATTATTGTTGTAATAATTGTTTATTAATAACTTATAACTTAAAATATACAAATGTAATGACTGTTTATAATTGCAATTAATAAATTTACTAGATTCTCACGATGATGTTGGAATGACTTGGAACCACCGCGATGTGTGACCGGGTTCTTGTTTCTATTCACGGAGTTCCTCTTTGACTCCGCTTGCAAATTTAAATTGGACATTATATTTTACAACTGTAAAACAAATTTAAGTGATATATGATAGACTTACATTAAATTCATTACCGTTCCACCAAGCAACCCAAACATCCCATACGCTAGCGCCCATCCAGTTAGACTTCTTCCCCGCTCCTAAGGCCAGACATTGTGTCCCGGTAACTCTTAGCGATTTTTGAACTCTAATGGCACTGGCAAGGGGAATGTTGCTTCCTGCAAGTCTACCGCCCCCTACACGTTAAGAAAGTATAAGTTATACATTTATACTTAGTCAGAAAATTGTAAAATGGTAATATATAATGATATATAAATTTACACTCGCAAGAAAATCCTATCAGATACTCTGCCTGATGGGGTCTGAGCTCTTACTCCATCTAGGCCAACATGTAGTCATCCTGCTCATGTAAGTCTGCTTTGAAATACTAAGAACAATCCCTGATGGCTCCAGCTCAAATCCCTTGTATTAAATATGAAACATATCTTTAATAAATCATGACTAGTATATCATACACAAAATATTTTTAATACTAATAATTTTAATATTTATGACCCATCCGCTTTAGGCTGCAAAGTCACTACAGTATGCGGTGCCTGTTCTGATGGGCTGCTGCCATCACCTCCAGCGGTGGTTCATCTCTGAGAAGAAGAGGGGGAACCTGAATGGGAAGAACCGTGGCGTCAAAAAAAAACATAATACATGTCACAAACATATCATTTTATTATGACAGAACATATCATTTAATTATGAAAAAAGCCTATCATTGTTAATGAGAAAAATGTAACATAAATAATCTCATAAATTACCTTCTATTGAAATGTACATCAGCCCTTATCGTTTTTTGATTCAGACTTGGTTTTGTATTCTATATTTTTTTCCTCTGCAGTCTCAAATGCTTCTATTAGTACATTTGATTCATCATTTAGAGGTACAAAATCAATTTGATCATTGGTACAACAGTTGTAAATCCGGCTTCGGTGAAGTTGTATTTTGATTTCATCGCAATGTATTCTGCAGTTACGGATAATTGAGTGCCGCCTGTATAGCCATCCTAAAGAGGTTTCTTAGCAGCATCCAATAAATCATAGATTTTTTTACTCTAATATTGGGTTCTTCTTCGACATTAACATCGTCATTATTCACTTCAACAGTAGGGAACATTGATCGTGCTGCATCTTCAATCATATCTTCTATGAGATTCGTCGTAATGATTTCATTACCAATCTCCTCCTCTGACTGTACATGATTAGGTGCTACAATTTCTCCATGATGATCCCACACCAAATAATTCGGCACGAAATCATATTGGCGCAAATGAACTCTAACCATATCCGGTATCAAATGCTTCAACAAATTGCACCTATTACATGAACAACGAATATCTTCGTCGTTTTCATTATTACTTAAAGCGAATTCAATAAATACGTGTACACTATTATAAAAATGTTCACTTATTGAGCCTCTCATATTTCTTCATTGTTGATATATTCAGCTCCGATCAATAAAATAATTGACCGTTTTTCCTACATTTAAACGTATGCTAGAAATAAAAAAAGAAGTATTAATCATTTTATGGGTTGACATTTTATTTTTCAATTAAATCATACAGTTTAATTTTTTATATATTATACGGTATTATTTTTATAAATTTTTTATTTTTCAATTTATTTATACATTTTATTGTTTCTTTAACCATAATTCATTTTAATTATCTTTTATACATTTTACAGATTGGCATTATGAATATAATATTAAATTTTTAGGTTAGTGTTTTCTACTTTGATGGTCGATCATTCTACTTTCCATTACAAACATTTCGTAAATATTTCCTTTTAAACGAGTCAACAAAATTTCGGCAGCACTTCCCCTGTGTTCTCCATTGCGTACACAAATGCGTGTACACATGGAACAAAAAGGAAGTGCTGCCAAAATTTTGTGAACCATTTAAATAAAATAATTTATAAAATGTAATTACTTTATTGTGTTTGTAACTTGTCCAATACAGAGACAAATCCGACAAATATTGTATCAGATTAATATAGGCATCAGTTCTGTGACAAAAACGAATATCCATATAGCGGTCATATAGAATACTTGTCAAACGGGACTAAATACTCTCTAAGGAATTTATAAAAAATGAGCGTTATGGCACGCGCTCCGCGCGTGAGTTGTTTTTCTATAAATTGTATATGTTTCAACACATTCAAAAAAAGGCACAAATGTTTAATCATATTTTACGTTGAAATCTTGTGTGGTTTGTTTGAATTTTTATTTCTATGTTTCAGTATCTAATTTTTTTTTGTAGTTTGAATTTTTATTTTTATTATTAATTAATAAAGAATGAATTTGTAAGAAAAGTTTATTTGTTAGATCATATTTTAAAGTGATTAAGATTTCATAATATTTGTAGAGGGCGTTTTGAATTTGTAAAAAAAAATTATTTATTAGATGATATTTTTAAGTGATATTAAAGTTGGTTAATATTTGTAGAAAGACATTTTGAATTTGTAAAATCAGTTTATTTGTTAGAACCTACTTTTAAGGGATTTGATAATATTTACAGAAGGACATTTTTGGTAGTTTGTGCCGACATCAAAAAAGTGTGACACCAAGTATATTACAACTATTATTAAAGACGAGAGTTACGGCACACGCTTTACGATTGATGAAGGCACTTGAATTGTTTTTCTGTAAATTGTATTTGTTTAATACGTTCAAAAGAAAATGATTTCCATAAATATTTATCCATATTTTTTTATTGAATCATGTAGTTAATTTAAATTTTTATTTCTAAGTTGTAACTTCTAATTTTTTGTTAGTTCAAATTTTTATTTATATTATTAATTAATAAAAAAAGAATTTGTAAAGTAGTTTACTTGTTAGTAACTATTTTTAAGTGATATTAAGACTTGATAAATATTTGTATAGAAAATTTTGAATTTGTAAAAGATGCTTAATTGTCAGATCTTTTTTTAAGTGATGCAAATATATTACAACTATTAATAAAGAAATACATATAAGGGTATTTTTGGAATTTCATCGTCGGACCAAAAAATTGTGTTTCTATTCCAACTATTAATAAAGATAAAGCACTAATTATCATGTTCGACATTTAATTAAGAAAACACATACACTAAATCATGCACATCCACCCTAATTAACTCAAATTAGCTCTAATGCACATATGCACTAGTTAATCAACGTATATACACTAACATGCACTAAACATATTAATGTTTTTGACATTTAGATGATAACTGTAGTTAGTATTCGATGGGGTATAGTAAACAATCAATGTGGTATTATAAACAACTAGAATAACAAATTAACCATAATTCAACAAATCAAAATTAATTAGGGATTAGGAATAAAACCTGATTGGAGATTTATGAAGGGCCTAGGATTACAACAAGTGACCATGAACCTTACCAATATTCTGTCGATAACCGTCGCTATCTGTCGAAATATTGTGACCAGATAGTTATCGCTATCCGTTGGAATTCGTCGCTAATCTGGGTGTTTTTTTCTTCCCAGTAGCTATTCGATTCCTATACAGTCCATATACATTAATATATATCACAGCTCCATTTCACACACACACACACAGATATATATATATATATATATATATTGAAATCACATATTATACCAACAACAATATTAACAGCAAATCAAGCTCAAACAGTCCAACAAACATAAAATCAAACATCCAACATCTCCATAAAATGTACCAAGCATATCCAATCAACATCAAACATCCGACATCTCCATAAAATGTATCAAGCATACCTAAATCAACATAAAACATCCAACCTCTCATCAATGTATATCAAATATAACAAAACATATCATACTCACCATCTCCAAGTGCATATATTCAATGTCCAAACACAAACACAAAATAGTGTACCTACCAGGACTCGTCCTTACCTCGGGAAGCACCCGACGAAGGGAATGTCCTATGCTGCTGCACAAACTCCGCCAGGCACTGGTTCATCTGTGCCATCTCCACAGCATGAAGATGGTCTTGCTCTTATAGCTGTGCATCCATGGCTCTCAGCTCTGCAATCTCTGCTTTGTCCTGAGCTTTTTGGTACGCTTTCTAGACGGTCCTAGCCTGAGAATAGAAATAAGTTGTTATAGAACTTACGTAACTTATATAAAAATTGTGCAACTTTTATAAGGTGGATTATTTTTATAAATTACCACTTGGTTCCCAAAGCCAAATCGCCTACATCGCGACATCGGTTCCATGATAGAGTCAAAAATAGCATCTTCCTCATCACGCGTCAACTCATCCCATCCCATTCCCTCTAGCATCTATGCTAGTGCTTCTTGAAATTTTTCCTACAATGCAAAAGGAAATACAATTGAAATTTACACAACATTATTTTAATTCTTTATAACTTATTACTTAAACTGATCAATATTAATAACTTAAAATTTAAAATATGCTTATATAGGAATTGGTTGCTTTATTCTCATCTTCCCATGCATATGTGAGGTTGCCAGCTTCGTCTGTCTGCTTGATGGCATGAGTATGAGCAAATACATCCATATATCAAATAGGACCTCCATGCGTTCTTTCCTAAAATAATTAGTATATATGTATTATTGTTGTAATAATTGTTTATTAATAACTTATAACTTAAAATATACAAATGTAATAACTGTTTATAATTGCAATTAATAAATTTACTAGATTCTCACGATGATGTTGGAATGACTTGGAACCACCGCGATGTGTGACCGGGTTCTTGTTTCTATTCACGGAGTTCCTCTTTGACTCCGCTTGCAAATTTAAATTGGACATTATATTTTACAACTGTAAAACAAATTTAAGTGATATATGATAGACTTACATTAAATTCATTACTGTTCCACCAAGCAACCCAAACATCCCATACGCTAGCGCCCATCCAGTTAGGCTTCTTCCCCGCTCCTAAGGCCAAACATTGTGTCCCGGTAACTCTTAGCGATTTTTGAACTCTAATGGCGCTGGCAAGGGGAATGTTGCTTCCTGCAAGTCTACCGCCCCCTACACGTTAAGAAAGTATAAGTTATACATTTATACTTAGTCAGAAAATTGTAAAATGGTAATATATAATGATATATAAATTTACACTCGCAAGAAAATCCTATCAGATACTCTGCCTGATGGGGTCTGAGCTCTTACTCCATCTAGGCCAACATGTAGTCATCCTGCTCATGTAAGTATGCTTTGAAATACTAAGAACAATCCCTGATGGCTCCAGCTCAAATCCCTTGTATTAAATATGAAACATATCTTTAATAAATCATGACTAGTATATCATACACAAAATATTTTTAATACTAATAATTTTAATATTTATGACCCATCCGCTTTAGGCTGCAAAGTCACTACAGTATGCGGTGCCTGTTCTGATGGGCCGCTGCCATCACCTCCAGCGGTGGTTCATCTCTGAGAAGAAGAGGGGGAACCTGAATGGGAAGAACCGTGGCGTCAAAAAAAAACATAATACATGTCACAAACATATCATTTTATTATGACAGAACATATCATTTAATTATGAAAAAAGCCTATCATTGTTAATGAGAAAAATGTAACATAAATAATCTCATAAATTACCTTCTATTGAAATGTACATCAGCCCTTATCGTTTTTTGATTCAGACTTGGTTTTGTATTCTATATTTTTTTCCTCTGCAGTCTCAAATGCTTCTATTAGTACATTTGATTCATCATTTAGAGGTACAAAATCAATTTGATCATTGGTACAACAGTTGTAAATCCGGCTTCGGTGAAGTTGTATTTTGATTTCATCGCAATGTATTCTGCAGTTACGGATAATTGAGTGCCGCTTGTATAGCCATCCTAAAGAGGTTTCTTAGCAGCATCCAATAAATCATAGATTTTTTTGCTCTAATATTGGGTTCTTCTTCGACATTAACATCGTCATTATTCACTTCAACAGTAGGGAACATTGATCGTGCTGCATCTTCAATCATATCTTCTATGAGATTCGTCGTAATGATTTCATTACCAATCTCCTCCTCTGACTGTACATGATTAGGTGCTACAATTTCTCCATGATGATCCCACACTAAATAATTCGGCACGAAATCATATTGGCGCAAATGAACTCTAACCATATCCGGTATCAAATGCTTCAACAAATTGCACCTATTACATGAACAACGAATATCTTCGTCGTTTTCATTATTACTTAAAGCGAATTCAATAAATACGTGTACACTATTATAAAAATGTTCACTTATTGAGCCTCTCATATTTCTTCATTGTTGATATATTCAGCTCCGATCAATAAAATAATTGACCGTTTTTCCTACATTTAAATGTATGCTAGAAATAAAAAAAGAAGTATTAATCATTTTATGGGTTGACATTTTATTTTTCAATTAAATCATACAGTTTAATTTTTTATATATTATACGGTATTATTTTTATAAATTTTTTATTTTTCAATTTATTTATACATTTTATTGTTTTTTTAACCATAATTCATTTTAATTATCTTTTATACATTTTACAGATTGGCATTATGAATATAATATTAAATTTTTAGCTTAGTGTTTTCTACTTTGATGGTCGATCATTCTACTTTCCATTACAAACATTTCGTAAATATTTCCTTTTAAACGAGTCAACAAAATTTCGGCAGCACTTCCCCTGTGTTCTCCATAGCGTACACAAATGCGTGTACACATGGAACAAAAAGGAAGTGCTGCCAAAATTTTGTGAACCATTTAAATAAAATAATTTATAAAATGTAATTACTTTATTGTGTTTGTAACTTGTCCAATACAGAGACAAATCCGACAAATATTGTATCAGATTAATATAGGCATCAGTTCTGTGACAAAAACGAATATCCATATAGCGGTCATATAGAATACTTGTCAAACGGGACTAAATACTCTCTAAGGAATTTATAAAAAATGAGCGTTATGGCACGCGCTCCACGCGTGAGTTGTTTTTCTATAAATTGTATATGTTTCAACACATTCAAAAAAGGCACAAATGTTTAATCATATTTTACGTTGAAATCTTGTGTGGTTTGTTTGAATTTTTATTTCTATGTTTCAGTATCTAATTTTTTTTTGTAGTTTGAATTTTTATTTTTATTATTAATTAATAAAGAATGAATTTGTAAGAAAAGTTTATTTGTTAGATCATATTTTAAAGTGATTAAGATTTCATAATATTTGTAGAGGGCGTTTTGAATTTGTAAAAAAAAATTATTTATTAGATGATATTTTTAAGTGATATTAAAGTTGGTTAATATTTGTAGAAAGACATTTTGAATTTGTAAAATCAGTTTATTTGTTAGAACCTACTTTTAAGGGATTTGATAATATTTACAGAAGGACATTTTTGGTAGTTTGTGCCGACATCAAAAAAGTGTGACACCAAGTATATTACAACTATTATTAAAGACGAGAGTTACGGCACACGCTTTACGATTGATGAAGGCACTTGAATTGTTTTTCTGTAAATTGTATTTGTTTAATACGTTCAAAAGAAAATGATTTCCATAAATATTTATCCATATTTTTTTATTGAATCATGTAGTTAATTAAAATTTTTATTTCTAAGTTGTAACTTCTAATTTTTTGTTAGTTCAAATTTTTATTTATATTATTAATTAATAAAAAAAGAATTTGTAAAGTAGTTTACTTGTTAGTAACTATTTTTAAGTGATATTAAGACTTGATAAATATTTGTATAGAAAATTTTGAATTTGTAAAAGATGCTTAATTGTCAGATCTTTTTTTAAGTGATGCAAATATATTACAACTATTAATAAAGAAATACATATAAGGGTATTTTTGGAATTTCATCGTCGGACCAAAAAATTGTGTTTCTATTCCAACTATTAATAAAGATAAAGCACTAATTATCATGTTCGACATTTAATTAAGAAAACACATACACTAAATCATGCACATCCACCCTAATTAACTCAAATTAGCTCTAATGCACATATGCACTAGTTAATCAACGTATATACACTAACATGCACTAAACATATTAATGTTTTTGACATTTAGATGATAACTGTAGTTAGTATTCGATGGGGTATAGTAAACAATCAATGTGGTATTATAAACAACTAGAATAACAAATTAACCATAATTCAACAAATCAAAATTAATTAGGGATTAGGAATAAAACCTGATTGGAGATTTATGAAGGGCCTAGGCTTGTCGAGAGTGAAGAATGATGAAATTGGAGATGATTGGGGAGGGGGCTGGCTGACGACAAGGAGGAGGTGATGGAGTTAGGGATTTGGTGAATTTGGGAAAGGAGGAGAAGAAGATAATGAATCAGATCTCGGCTTGCTGGCTGTATGCACGCTTATTTCTGATGGCTTTCGACGGCCGCCAATGACATATTTACGTTGGTTTTCGACGATTTAGCACGACCGCTATATCTTATTTATGTAAAAGCCAAGAAGATCATTAGCTGTCGGTAGCACCGTCGGAAATATCCGTCGGCGGCCATCAGAAGCTTCCGCCTCTATTTACTGTTGTTCTAGTGGTGAAATAACTCAACATTACATCCCAATCTTGTTTTAATCTATGTAAAGCAAAAATAATATCAATGTGGAAAAGGGAAATGCAAGAACGTACATTCTAGCCCACATTCTAAAGTTAACAAACGAGATGAATCCTTTGCACTTACAAAATGTGAGCTATAATATGCAATGAAGCAAAATGAAATATAAATAACAAATACTCTTTATCTTAAAATTTTATCTAGCTAAAAAAGAAGAGTCGGGTGTACAATTATTATTTATTCTTATTCTGCCATGCATTTATGTATCTATAATCGACATATGCGATAGAACAATGATCACACAAGTAAAAGACTGGATCAAAATCTTGCATACAGAATACATGGATTGTGCTTGCGTACTTCATCATGGTGGATATAAAGTTGCACAATCTACATTCCAGAACAATGATTATTACGGGTCATTTATGTTTACGTTATATGCTATACAAATCCAAGATGGCATTTTTTTTCCGTTCATGCAAACAATATTTAACCATGAAATGAAATATTAAAACAGTTCTTAATCTTTCTACTTGCATATATATTTTTGTGTCACATATTCGGATCATAAATTTAAGCAGAGTTGAAAAATGACTTTCTAGTAAACATTTCAAGCATTTCACCTGTGTTGTCAGATTGCTTCAAATTAGGTAACTTTGGAAATAAGGTGATGTTATTTTGTGCAGTTTGCAAGAAGCACAAAAGATAATGAAAATAAAGAATTCTCCACACATCTGAGTCATCCATCTCAAGCGATTCAAATATATATATGGAGCAGCTAGCTAGTTCAATACAAAAAGCTATGGTACACAAACAGAGTTTGATATTGAATTGAAAAGAAGAAATTGATTGAATTGTATACAGACGAGAATTTTGTAGGGAAGAAATGAATAATACTTTGATGATGATCAGCGTTAAATGGTACATTGTTTATATAGGTGCAAATATACATGTGGGCTGATACAAGGCCCATTAGCAAAACTGACTGCACCAACATACTAGTTACTGAGAAGTTTTATCGGCCGCCTCTTCACTGCCTCTTCATTATCTCGTTCACTTTATTTCTCTTAACACCCCCCTCAAACCGATCTAGGGTTAGGGCGAAAAATTCACTTTTCTCAGAAATTAGTTCAAAAAACTTCAAATCTTCCCAAAATCGATGACAATAACCTCGGATCTGTGTCATCTTACTAGAGTAGAAACACTTGTCAAGAAAATATGGCTTCTGTGAGTGTTGGCTTCAGATCTGAAGATCAGATCTGAGGTTGATTTGATCACATAAGCTTCTGATCTTCATTATTTCCTTGAGAGCAAAGATTTGAGAAGGATTTATGGTCAATTTGAAGACTGAGACAGAAAACGATGGGAACTGAAAGAAAGATGATGCCTTTAACGCTTGACAACAGAAGCGAGGTTGAGAAGAAACTGGTGACATGTTAGCTGGAATTCAAGTGATCGCCTTTTTCTTGGATCTTCAGGTTTGACCTTAATCTGGTAAAGTTTTTACTTGACAGAGCTTTAGTTAAGGTATCTGCACGCTGGTATGCTGAAGGTACATGGTTTATTTGAAACTTTCCCTTTAATACTTGCTCATGCACAAAGTATAAGTCTATTTCTATATGCTTGGTTCTAGCATGAAGTATAGGATTTGCAGTAAGTGACACAGCACTTAGATTATCGCACCATATGATCGGTTTGACATTAGTGTTAACTTTTAGTTCACCAAGTAAAGATTGTATCCACATGATCTCTGCAGCAGCAGCAGCAACACTTCTATATTCAGCCTCTGTGCTGGATCTAGACACTGTGGGTTGTTTCTTTGAACACCATGATATTCAGTGAGGCCTTTGATGGCATGCATTGAAGGCTGGTTCAGTACTTTAGTGAGGCCTTTGATGATGGCACTAAAGGCTTACTCCGTTCTCCCTCTAGAAGGCACTCCAACCAGGCTACGTAGGCAGAGGTTGAAGGCTTGCAGAAACTTTGGACAAGAATTTCCAGACGGGAACAAAGGATTACTCTGGCCTTCCTCTAGGGGGTGCCTTAACCAGGCCTTTGATGATGAGGTTAAGGGCTTATGCTTTGGCCAGGCCACATAGGTGGGACCGAAGGCTTAGTCGGTGCTTTAGCCAGGTCCTTTCGGACGTGACTAGAGGCTTACTCCGTCCTTCCTCTAGGAGATGCTTTGTCTAGCTCGTGGTAGCCGGAGATAAAGGCTTTAGCTCTTTCCTACCATCTTAGGTAGTGAATTAGGCTTTCCATTATAATATGAGAATCTTACTCCTCAACTATGCAGAATCACTTATTTGAAGAATTTTATTATCAAACTTATCTAGTATCATTTTACAAAGTCATCAAGCTTTCCTTGTCTTAGAAAATTAATGATCAATCCTTCTAAGCCTTGATTGGTATCATGCCCAAATTTAAGATGGTAGTTGCAATATGAACTTCCAACATTCCTTTCAACTTGGGCCTTCTCTTTTGCAAAGGCCAATAACCAAGATTATCCTTAGTCAAGAAGTAAATGTTTTCAAGAGAAGTGGAGAAAGTGCAATCTTTTGGAAGTTGGAATTTGAATGCTAGCCTTCTTGACCGTTGCTTGGTTCTTTTGATGCTTATCATTGGTATCTCATCCACCATAGCTAACTTTATTTTCAATGTCCTTTGAACTTCATTAGAGGCCAATGAATGATTCATCACTTTATGCCATTTCTGAGCAAAAATATTGGAATCATTTGTTATCTCTTTCTCAAATGTAGTCCCATTGGCTTGAAATTGGATGGCTCTCCTTATCTTTAGGAACAAATTGTCCTTCTTTGGGGTATCTCTTCCTAGGGAAAAAATTGGAGTAAGGCCCACATGAAAGGGATTTCTACTCCAATTATCCGGATCATAAAGGGCCGTTCGCTTCTTCTCATTTATGATCTGTAAAGGCCTTCAATCTCGATAATTGTTCTTCATGAAATCGTGGATCATCGGTGACTTGATAAGTGGGCCTAATTATTCAAGGCTTAGAAGATCCCTGCTTAGACTTCTTAACACGATTAAGGAGCACGGTATCAGGGATTAAGGTTAGTTATCTTCAAATTGGTGTATGCTTGGATAGGAATGTTCTTTATACCCTAATATGTAGGCTAGGACAGTTCAATGCAGGTTGAAGTGGTTCCACGTAGGGTTTCAATGAAGTCGGGGGTTCGAGCCCTCCTTCTATTGCCAAAATGTTAGAAAATAAATTTGCTAACCTCAAAGTGTTTAGAAAACTTGGTTATTCAAGAGGAGGCCTTGAATAGGCTCATTGAAGTTAACAATATAGTAAGAGTTTTTGTATCCATTCTTGATGTTGTTGTCATATTCGAAGTCATATATGCAAGACGAGTTCAAGTTCAAAGTCCCTAAGTCAAAGTCAATTACGCAATGGTAATTTCGAAATTACAACAGTTCATATATGCGAATTCATAAGTATGTTCAAGGCACAAGTTTAAATCATGTAACATCCTCCTACTTGGAGGCCTAAAACTAATGGCTACGGATGCTGCAATCATCCATAGTTATTAATCTTCGACGACCAAATACGTCGGTGTTAGATACATTGATACACAGATCACAAAAATATGTAAAAATCTTAACAATTCAAAAACTTATTTCCACCTTCAAATTAAAACATTTCATGTTCATTACATAATCCTAAATTACGTTGACCACGTTCAGCAAAATATAATTATTACAAATACGCCAAGAGCAACATATGACGATGCCCCCTTGGTTGATCAGAGTATATAGAAAGGCTAATAAATCTGCCTTTACAAACAAAATACACAGCGGAAATAAAAATTCTAAATAACTATCTGCCTCCTGCACGCCTCTGGAAGCTTTATTCGTCAGAGAAGAAAACCTGAGAATCTTAAATCTCAAACTACTCAAAATCAATTGAGTATTCGAGAGTTTAAAGGGAACACAAAAACTTCGAGTCAGACATAAAGCCTGGTATGAATAATAATCTAACATCTCAATCCTTTTAGATATATAGGGAGACCACGCCGCTTAGCGGAATGGGTTTTCCCCTCACTAGTATCCTAAAACCTTTATAAAACCAAATTCTGTGCTCCTACATCCACAATGGTTAAAACATACATAAATGAGATATAATAACTAAAGCCATAATCAGAATTAATAGGTGCTGGCCCCCAAAGATCAGTAGCTATTAGTTCTAGCGGTTTTTTATATTTAGTCAATGAGTCAGAAAAATAAAGTTTATGACTTTTACCTATTTGGCAATATGTACAAATATATGGTAAACTGATATTTTCAATAGAAATTTTATTTTCTACCAAGATTTTCTTTACAGCACTAGCATTGGGATGTCCTAACTTGTAATCCTATACATCAAATTTGCTCAAACTGTTATTGGATTGAACTGTTTCAGAAAGATTACAACATTTTTCAGAATCTCTTGAATCTACAGAATTAAATCTGTACAGTCCCTTGACTGCTTTACCCTGCAAAAGAATTTCTCTAGTTAGAATATCTCTAACTAAATAATATGTAGGATAAAATTCAAAGTAAACATTGTTATCACTTGTAAATTGTGATACACTCATGAGATTCTTTTTAATTTGTGGTACTCTTAATAAGTTATTGAGGTAAAGTTTTCTTCTACCTTTGATGCAAGAAATACCATTGTGTGAGATCTTTATGGACTCACCATTTCCCATATGTATAGAGTTATTACCTTTGCATTCTTTATTGCCCAAGTTTAGATTATCCAAATTGCTAGTGATATGATTGGTTGCACCTGAGTCTGGGTACCAACTTTCATCATTGATATGTTCAGGTCTGGCTGATTCATTCAGATGACACATTCTTGAATTTTCTGTTGAATTGCCCGAGTCTTGTTGAATCTGTGCCATGTTTGCACTAGGGTTACCACCTTTCTGTGTGTTGGCTGTTTGATTTGGTGTGAAATTTGTATTAAATCTGAAATAGCATCTCATAGCTGTATGACCAAGTTTTTCACAGATTTGATATCTTGGTCTTGAATTGTTATTCCATCTGCCTCTACCTCTAGACCTGTTGGATTGACCCCCTCTCTGAAAGAATTGTACACCCCTGTTATTGTTAGTTTGACTTTTATTCTTGGAATTGACGGCATAGTTAATTGATAGATCCGATTCTTGTGGTTTTCTATGATCAATTCTTCCTTCGTGCGCCAATAAGGTTGAATTAACATATTGCATAGATGGTAAAGTTTCTTTAGAAGATATCACAACCACTATAGCTTCATATTCTTCATTAAGACCACTCAGAACTGTTAATATTTGCTCTGTCTCTGACACCTTATGACATGCCGTCTCCAACAAATCACACATTGTTTTGACCTTTGAGAGATACTCTCTCATTGGTAGATTATCCTTTCTGATATTCTGGAATTGTCTTTTAGAATGCATGATTTTAACTGCAGATTGAGAACTGAATATTTTCTGTATAGTGGTCCAGATTTCATTCGATGTTTTGCATCCTACTATTTGAGGCAGCAGATTAGTACCGATTGAAGATAATAGCCAAGAACTTATCAAGCTGTCTTGCCTTTGATATTTAATGTATTCTGGATTTATGACTTGATTATTTCCTTGATTAGGGATGTACTCTGGTGGGGATAAGTGGGTCCCAAGAATGAAATCCTCCAGTCCATAGCCTCTGGCTGCTGTACCAATTTGAAGTTTCCAAAGAAGATAATTATCTTCATCTAAATGGACAGTGATTAGCTGACTGTGAAGATTGATTGTCTTGATTAAATTCTCTGCGGCATTCAGTTGCTGACTGTTTCCTCCATTCTCTGATGTTTCGGATCCTTCACTGACCATGATGATGAAATCTTCCAAGATAAAGAAAAATGCAGAAGATGAAAAAATGAACTCTGAGGTAAGAAAACAGGTTTGATGCAGCCAAGAAATCAGGTGATGACACTGATCTGATGATTTCTTGGCGAGGCACTGACTTTCTTTATGACTTTATGTCCTTTTCTTGCTTTCTGGGTATGATTTTCTTGATTTTTTGAGATTTTCTGCAACAATTTGCTTGAATTGGTATTAAGAAACTTGTTGCAGCCAGAATTACTCAATTCTTTGGCACGACACTTGTCTTCTTGGTACGCTTTCAAGTGAATTCAAAAAACTCAGATGATGATGCTCAATCTGATGAGTTATGAAAATCAGATGATGAATTCTGGATTATGATGATTTCCAGTTTCTATCTCAATTGTTGTTAAGCAAAGTTTTTTGAAGGCTCTGATACCAAAACAGAGTTTGATATTGAATTGAAAAGAAGAAATTGAATGAATTGTATACAGATGAGAATTTTGTACAGAAGAAATGAATAATACTTTGATGATGATCAGCGTTAAATAGTACATTGTTTATATAGGTGCAAATATACATGTGGGCTGATACAAGGTCCATTAGCAAAACTAATCGCACCAACATACTAGTTACTGAGAAGTTTTATCAATTGCCTCTTCACTGCCTCTTCATTATCTCGTTCACTTTATTTCTCTTAACATACACGTCGAGTTGTATTTCCAATGGAGCTAAAACTTAACTCAAAAAGAATCCGATTACTCTCTTTCTGCAGTTGTTGTCCGTGTTGGAAGCGGACCGAATCATGGTCATTATGTCTGTACAGTCAAAAAGTCATGGCCACTGGTTATATTTTGACGACGAGAATGTAGAGATGATAGATGAGTCCATGATGCATAATTTTTTCGGTTCAGCACAACAGTTTTCAACCAGTAATGATAATGGATATATTCTGTTTTATCAATGCATAAACAATAGTTCGAAAAGTTAAGAATCTGGAGATGGGAATTTTTTTGTATAGCCAAGGGTTGAAATATGCAGTCCTATTTATTCCAAGTGAAGGGAATAAGTTGGATGTATATATATTGTTTAATTATTGATTACTGCAATGGTAGTTAAAAGAAAATTATCTTGCTATTCAAACATGGAAGAAGCATAATGGGTAAGCACATCAAACGAGTTGGGTTAGATCAAAATGGATTAGGTCAATTTTGACCCAACCCATTTAATAATCGGTTACCCATTTAATTATGAGGATATAACATGTTATTTTTTAAGTATTACTGTTCGCCACTATGGAGAACTACAGTGTGCGTTCACAAGATGAAGTATTCGAGTGTTCCATATTGTCCGTAATTTAGGTGGGAGTTCATCGACCGAAGTCTCGCTCGATTTTGAGTTAGCGTGAAGAAGTTACTGCAATCTGAATAAAAAAATAACGGCTTTTGCCTAGGCGAAGTTCAAATATGAGAATGCAGTCTGTTATTTTCTAAGTACAACTGTTAGTTACCATGAAAAACTACAGTATGCGTTCACAAAATGAAGCATCTTAGCGTTTCATATTTTCCGTAATTTAGGTGGAAGTTCATCGGCCTAAGTCTCGCATGAATCCGAGTTTGTATGAAAAAGTTATTACAGTTTGAACAAACAAATAACGACTTCTATCTAGTCAGAATTCAAACATGAGGATGTAGCATGTTATTTGATAAGTACAACTGTTAGTCATCATAGAGAACTACAGCCGGAGTTCATAAGATGAAGTATCCAAGTATTCCATATTGTTCGCAATTTAGGTGCGAGTTCATCGGTCGAAGTCTCGCTTGATTTCGAGTTAGCATGGAGAAGTTTTACAGTTTGAAGAAAAAATATAACGGCTTCTTCCTAATCATCCCGAGTAAAAAATTTCAAATTTCTTGTTTTGAAAATTTATATTTTTGAATTTCAAGTTTTTAATAAATGGATAAATGAATTACCCATTTATAACCCATTTAAAAACGAGTCAATTTGTTTATGACCCATTTAATAAAAATTCATAAATAAGTTGACCAACTCATTTATAAGTAAGGTAAATAAGTTGAGTTAACGGGTTGGATCATATTTTATCGGGTTTAATAATGGGTCATATTATATTTTCCTAATGCCGGATTGCCTCTAGATTATTGTTGACATGTAAAATCACATATCGGTATCCTTGGCCAAACCTGCTACGTATCTCTTTAATATGTATAAGAGCATCTCCAACAAAATTTTGTTCCAAAATTACATTTTGTTGGGTTACCAAATGCAACCCCATCGATTTTCCAATAGAAATAGAACAA
This sequence comes from Allium fistulosum, assembly GCA_030737815.1. Taxonomy (NCBI): domain Eukaryota; kingdom Viridiplantae; phylum Streptophyta; class Magnoliopsida; order Asparagales; family Amaryllidaceae; genus Allium; species Allium fistulosum. The sequence goes on from CM060901.1 coordinate 1,132,950,702, forward strand.
GCGTCCAGCGTTTAAACGTTTGTTCAGTAAACGTTTGAAGGAAAGACATTTGTTGAACAAACATCTGAACTTGACAAATTATAAATTACATATATGATTTCAGAAGCTTGTTCAACAGACGTCCGAAGGCTGAACGTTTGTTAAAAAAACGTCTATTGACTCGGCGTTTGCTTGACAAACGTTCAAAAGGATTACGGATACGAAATCATTTTCACTAAATTTGTAATCAAGCATAATTTCAGCGTTCTATTGGATAGCCGTTTAAGGTTAGATGTTACCAAATCTAATTTTAAATGCTTTTGCTGGAGATGCTCTGAAATCAAATATCACTATCTGAACAATTTCATGATAAAACAACTTTATCCAAGAAGCTGCAGTTCCAATTGCATACGCCACAAGTTTACCAAACAGATCGAAATCCATCGTTTCAACATTTTGCAGAGAAACGTAGAGTGTACAACTTCATTTTCTCCTCTGATCAGAAACCGTAGGTTGCAAAAACAATTCAAGAAATTTATCACATTGGCTTCAATTTACAAAGAAACTTAACAAAGACACGTTCATGGATTTATCATAGAAGTTCAGATTATTTGACAAATACAACGTTTTTAAGATTATCTATACACAGATATATGGTACATTGAACTGAAAGACTAAATGTCCCCATAAACTAGTTCATTCTATATGGTAAACCATTCAAAGCTACATAGATGGATTTTTCCTTCTTGCTATCGGGTTTTATATGATGGCATTTGGCTGCACAGCATTCTCCACCTCCCAGCTCCTTGTTCTGCATATTCAAAATGTACAGAATTTCACAAATAGAGATACCAGTATAAAATATTTCAAGATTGTGAATGCGTACACAACTTGTAAAACAGTAACTTGCACTGTCTGAGAAAGCCGCCTCCAGTTAATAAATTGACGAGATTGTGAACGACTGGAAACACAAGGAGGTGACCAAACCGGAACAACTCCTCCATCCCTTTCAGTCCATGTAGTCGCCGACTCAGAAGTTGAATTGGCTGTGTTTTCTCTTTCCCCGTTATTCCTCATATCCATAGCCTCGCTTCTATTTTCAGCTTCAACATTCATATTCATGGGCACTTCTCCTCTACTGTCAACAGCCACAGATGCTTCATCTTGATCCACCCTACGCAATGAAACAGTCATGCTAGGAAGTAGGAACCATTTGATCCTGAAACCTTCTTCTACCATTCATGATAGTATCATTATTAACATTATTATTATTAGTAGTATTATTTACTCTAATGGGTAATTCACGATCAACTTCCATATTGATCCCTTGAGGAAAGTCGATTAGAGGCACGTCGGATGAATCTCCTAAGCCTTCTTCGGTTCCATTCTCCATTGCAGCTCTTGAAGATGCTTCAAGTTGCCACTTTTCATTTAAGGCCTGCTGTAGCCTTGCTTTTGCTTGAGAAATTTCAACAATAGGGAGAAGGTAATTTGAGCCTAGTTTGATTCCTGCACTGGAAGTACGATTTCGGGTGCATTCTATGGATAGTGTATTCATTCAGTCGGTAGACGAGCTAGCTCAGTTAACCATCTACGCACGTGTTAATTTATGAAATAAAGCTCGTTTTTTGCTTGGAGTTCAGAGTGAAGTGAAAAAACATTCATAGCATATTAGCATTTGCAAGGGTTTTTATGGGATACATACAAGAATGAGGTCAATATAATCTATTTCAGTGCAACGGATATGCTCCAATGATAGATTCCTCTTATTTTTTTAAGAGATGAGAAATGATGAGCATTTTTATGCAGACAAATTCTATTCATAAACCACCAATTACTTAACACAAACACAAACACACATGCGCGCACGCGCGCGCAAAAAAACTAGTATACACAAAAATTGTTCAACATACACCAATTTTTGTTACAAAATTAACCCTATCTTCATCTTTCATCATCTTTCCTCTACCTAACTTCTATCACATTATCACAACCTAGAAATTTCTCACACAAAATCAAATCAAAATTCAATAGAAAATTGTAAATTAATTACTTTTTTTTCCTTTCTAGTTTCCTCAATTTTATCAAACTCTACTTTAATTTAAGCAAAAAAGAATTTTGATTAGTCTAAAATCCAAGGGGACAGTGGCGAAGGTTTCTTTAACTAATATTTATTGTTTCTTTTCTTCATCAAAAAATTCGTAAACTTCTTCATCAAAAAATTCGTAAACTTCTTCATCAAAATGTATTGGTTCAATCAAATCTGTAATTTTTAGTATCATAACTCAGTGAGCTGTGAAAAGAGATGTTGGAAATGCAATTAAGAAAAAGGACAATATAGTCATAGATTTGATTTCAGTGCAATGATATGCACCAATGATAGATTCCTCTTCTTTTTTTAAGGGATTTGAGGTGTACCAAAAGCGAGGAGTAGCCGATCCTAGCCTAACGCGTGCGTGTGTGTGAGGAAGGTTCAACGACATCCTTCTTTTGTAGCACCTCTTTAGCCCAGTAAGTTCCACCATAAGTTTTTGTTTAAATAATAGCAGTATACACAAAATTATTCAACAATAACATACACCAGTTATCGTTACAAAATTAACCCTTTATCTTTATGTTTATCGTATTTCCTCTTTCAAACTTCTATCACATTCACACAACCTAGAAACTACTCACACCAAATCAAAGCAAAATTCAATAAAAAACTGTAACCTATTTACCTTTTTTCTTTCTTTTTAATTTCCTCAATTTTATCAAAATCAACTTTAATTTAAGAAAAAAAGAAAAGAAATTTAATTACTCTAAATTCTGAGGGGGCAGTAGCGAGCTTTCCTTAGCTAATACTTACAGTTTCTTTTCTTCATCATAAAATTCATAACTACTTCATCAGTATGTATCAGTTTGATCAAATCTTTAATTTCCAGGATCTTATTTCAATGGGCTGTGAAAAGAGACGTTGGAAATGCAATTAAGAAAAAGAACAATATAGTCATAGATTTATTTAAGAAAAAATGAGTAGCGTGTGTTGGGTAATTCTCAATGTTCAAATATCAGATGCTACAATTCCACATCTTTTTATAGTTACTGAGTATTAGCAGGACATAAATGTAAAATATCTCTTTTTATATTGTAGTGAATGGTGGTAGAACATGGACATCAGACGGGATTAAATTGTTATATATGATTTTATATGATATGCAAGTAATTTGTTATAGGCTGCTAAACTTGTAAACTTGGTATTATACTATATCTTTTTCCTGACAACATAATTTACCAACTTAAAAAGAAAAAAAAGAAAAGCACTGACAATATGGATAATAATGGTAAGTTATTTGGTTGTGTTGCCAAAAATTCTGAGTTCATATTATCTTGTGTTGTATCACATGGTCAAAGCCATATTTGATTATTGTAAACAACGTGATTTTAATCACTGTTCTGATGACAATAAACAAAACATTATTAGCTGAGGGTGGTTTATGAGATCAACTCACGACCATCTGGAAGAGCACCTGAAATATACTGCCAGCCCAATGCATCGCTTTCAAGATCGGCATCCAACGAAGTATCCCAAAAAATACTTCATTCCCCACCTCCATGGAAGTTGCAATACTTTCACAAAGAAATTCAATATTACAACCCGTATCCTATCATGCAACCAACCCGTTGCCCACAACTCTCTCATACTGCATCCACTAATGGGTAACCTGTTCTCCCTTACCTCCATGCTTTAAAATAACCTTAATCTATAACCCAAAGGAAGTACCTTAAGTGAGCTAGGAGCGGTCTTTCATGGCTACAAGGACGGTTGAAGCTAATGTATCAAGAGTACTCTTAATCTATAATAAATGGGCCTCTCATAGACTACTCTACAAGGACGGTAGAAGCTAATTGATTTGAGAAGTAGATTTATGCTCTCTTCGCCTAATCTGTTTCCTTCATTAGCCCATATGAGCTGTTTCATTCGAACAAGATAGAATACTTTGCGCACACTGAGTTTTCCAAGATGTAAATGAGGTGAAAGAAGAGATGATGTCGCTCCATCTGCTTTATTTCCTATTTGTAGAGTAGTCTATGAGAGGCCCATTTATAAAGGCAGTAAAGGCTTTATCAGTATTTCTCCATCCAAGTGACCACACACGAGCAAGAAGTGCATTGCTTCCTCTTTCAGAATCATCTTCAAATACAAGAGTGTCCGAAGGGCATTTTGAAAGATCCCCTACAAAAAGCAAAATGTCGATGTTTAATTATATGCGCACGTGTATATAATATGTATTGCGTGATATGTTGAGCTGCAGATGCTACAAAAATGGACATGATTAACATGTCAATCGATAAATATTAGAGCTAATAAACAAGTGTCATGTTTGTATATGAAGAAAAGTGTTGAGTAGTAGAACAAACCAGACAAAATTCTTTTAGGAGGTAACAAAGTGCATCTGGATCATAAGGCATGCTCAGACGTTTGTTCCAGACGGGAGCAAACATCACACATGTGGAGTCATTCCCATCATTTACTTCCCAAGGTTCATAAAGCAAATCAGCAATTAAAGAATGAACATTTATCCCTTGAGCTGTGAGCATTTCCTTCAATCGATGATCTCGAACAACTGATAAAGGATCTACCAACAAAAATATATCATCAGATGCTATTCAAAATATTGATGCATTTTATTGCAAAATGCGACAATCAATTATGTGATTGTTTGTAGAAAAATTTCATGGTGGCTATATATTGTGACAACTTGAATAATAAACAAATAAGAACCTAGCACGCTGTAATCCTCCTACACTTTGGAAATGCCCATAAGAAGAAGATATAATTTTAGTGGAAAAGGTATGACAAAAAATCAGTTTCCATCAAAAGAGAGTGGAAAACTTCTTTTGTTAACAATCACTACTTAAAATGACAAACTAACTACGCTTTATTATTATTATTTTTTTTTTGTGAACATAGAACTTGTAGTTTATAAGGGAACAACATGGATGCTACACCTATTTCAATAAAGTGTAGTTAAGACGGTTTCTGTTTAGCATAAATCCTTTACAGTGACCAAATTCATTTCATACAAACAAACTATTATTGTACTACCATCGTAGCATATATGTTGTGTTGCTAATCTAAGTATCCAAACTTAAAAGAGAATACCGAGGTTGATATATGTAGTGATAATTTACTGATTGTACAACAATCTAAGAATCATTAGGAAGTTCGGGTAAACATACCGTGAAAGTCATCCTGCTTGATTCGGTCTGACATGAAATATGAATGTCTCGCTGGTTTCCTTTGATAGTAATACTTTTCCAAAGCACATCTTTGAAATTTAATCATGCAGTTTCGACTGTAACGCTGAAGCTTAGGTCAGTATTTTCGAAGACATGGTAAAACCTTTTTCGACAATTTTATAAGCCATCAGAGGCTTACTATTTTGGATTTGGTCTCTAAGTAGGAAATTGTATGTAACATGCAAAAGAAAATCTAGAAGTGAAGATCTACCATAGTCTACAATTGAGATATCTGCTTTTCGATATTTATCACGTGCCCAACTCAATATATCTGAAGTAGCACCAACGGACACAAAGGATGCATTACTTAACCTTTTCTCCCATTGGAATGCTCTACTGACCATATTTTGCTTACGAAAGTGAGATAATATGAGGCTGATAGTGGTAGAGTTTGGAACAAAGGCAATTTTGAGTAATTTCCCGGTCATTATCATTGCACGATCAAGAGCATCGTTGCAAATTAAATTCATGAAAATATTACATGTCACTGAGTTAGGAACAAAACCAACTGACATAAGCTCATCTAATAATCTCATGGCTTCTCCCACTTTATGGCCACAACAAAGAGTGTGCAGTAGTATGTTATACGTAAATATATCAGGATCAAAACCTTCCAAATGCATTTTGACCATGAAATTCAAAGCATTTTCCATGTCAAAACTTTTACAATAAGCGTTGATAAACGTATTATAAGTCATAATATTTGGATGAATCCTTCTACTGCTTGCTTCCATTAGCTTGTAGATAGCCTTATCCAACATTCCCACCCTACAATACCCATCAATAATTGTATTAATTGTCACAATGTTAGGAATTAACCCACTTTGCATCATCTCACATTCTAGCAGTATCGCTTCTTCCATGAAACCACCTTTACATAAACAAGATATCAAAGAATTATATACAAAATTATTAGGAATTATCCCGCTTCTGCACATTTCATTAAAAGTATTGTATGCTTCATTGAAGCAGTTAGCTTGACATAGACCATTTATGTAGACTGAGTAAGTGATAAAACTAGGGTTCATACCATGCCTCCGCATACCATCCCAACAAATCCGAGCTTTATCAACAACTCCTGCCTTAAAATAACCATCTAAACAAATAGTGTAAGATGACAAATTCACACAAAAGCCACTCTCAATCATCTTATCGATTAGCCCATGTGCTTCATCTAATCTACCTATCAAAACTAATCCCAGAAGCAAAGAATTAAATGTGGCAACTGAAGGAGAAATTCCAACCTCAACCATAACGTTATATAACTTATAGGCATCATCATAGATACCTTTTCTGCAATAAGCATCAATTACTGAGCTAAACCTGGCAGTATTTAACGGCGTCCCCTCTTCAATTGCGCACTGAAGTAAGTTACATGCATCGTCAATTTGATCAGAAAAACAATAGCTCGAAATTAATAAATCAAACAACACATCATCTGGAAGACCTTCCAAACTGAACAACTTAAAAAGCTGCTCTCTTTCTATCTTCCCATCATGGCTAAACCATTTATAACCTGAAAAAAGTGTGTTAAATGTGTGACAATCCGGGGCAAACCCTCTCAAATTCATCTCTTTGAAAAATTCATTTGCTTTCTCAATTTCCCCAAACTTAATGTACCCGTTAATCATCACGGTATAGATTATTGCATCATACTCAATATTCTCAGATTCAATTCTATTAAACAACTCCTTTGCCTCTTCCAACTTCCCCTCTCTACATAAAACATCAACCAGTATACTATATGTAACAATATTAGGCTCACAAGTCCCCTTATGAAGCATTAACTCAAACAACTCAAATGCATCTTTACTCCTACCCGCAACACAACATTCCTTCATCAGAATGTTAAAACTAAACAAATCAGGGACAAAACCAAATCTTTCCATCAACCCAAGCAGCCCAAATCCACTCCTGAAATGTCCTTGTCGACAAAACCCAATAATTACAGAGTTAAAAATTCTCACATCCGGCCATGGCCCCATGGTCACCATATCCCTAAACAGACCCCATCCCACACGCCACATTCCCCACTTTTGCACCAGCCTAAATAACTGATCCAACACTGCAAGGCTGGGGGTGAATCCAGTAATACGCATTACACGAATTACAAGCAGTGATTCATTGACCATGCTTGCAGAGAGAAAGGAGCACAAAGAGATTTTAAGAAGGGTGCGACAGCGTTTCCTATGAGAGATGAAGGGGGAATGGAGAGTAGGGTTTGTTTTGATGGAGTGGGGGATTGAGGTAAGGAAAGGTCTGAAATTGATAGAGGAAAGAGAAAGTAGCGATTGAGAGGATAAACAATCAGGGAGGAATTGAGAGAAGTAGAACGGGATGATAACTGAGGAGGAGGAGTACGCTGCTGCTTTCTTAGGAAGAGGAACATGGCATGACATTTTTCTTTTCAAATTCTTCAACATCTTAATTTATGGGCAATGGATTTTGCATCACAATTCAGTTCCACTACCCTTTTTACTTCGAAATTCTATCACATAAAACATTTACCGACAAAGAAATAAACGTCTGGGATCGGGAATGATGAAAAGAGATGGTCAGACACGAAGCGACCTACGGTTCGGCGACGGTTGTGAATCTCAACTGTAGTTCGGCAAGGAAGGATGGGGTCGCGGAGGAACCTCGTGGTGTTGCGGTGAGGGAGCGGCGGTCAAATTTAGAGTGGAGATGTACGACTAGGAATAAAAGCAAATAAACAAGGCATTTCAGTTCAGGAAGGATTCTTCACCTAGATGGACGGGAGACTATAATCATTGAAATGAGGCCTCGAAATGAACTTCTGAAAATACTTGAGGCCCATCAGCCCAACGTTAGACTTGCCCCAAATTGGATGTAAAATTTCGGGTTCAAACTTCAAATCACTTGGAAATTGTAGCCACGTGGTTATTTGCCTAAAATTTAGGTAGGACTCATTAACATATGCTCCGTTGAGTTGACTTTAGTCCTTTTACACTAGTAGAAGAAAACAAAACAGTTAAAACGTTGAAAAGTAAAGGGTAGAAGTATGGAAATTTTGCTATACATGTAACAACTTAGTTTTAGGTTTCTTTAAATTTCCTTTTATAAAATACATTCATATTTAAAAAAAAAAGATGTAATTTGAAGAGATATTTGAATAATTTTACTACATGTTATCATTTTCCATAACTTATAACCGCTTGCAATATGTGTCTTGGCAGTTATCTTTAAATCTGAAAGCGAGAGATGTAAAACAGAAAGAATTGTAAAAAAATGTATAAAATAGTTTTCAAAAGGAAGAAATGCATAACAAATAAGTTCTTGAGAAAGGGACGTGTCCATGATTTCCACTTAGAAAGTAAGCATTGTTAGCAAATAAATTTTGCTAACCTCAAAAGTATAGAAAACTTGGTTATTCAAGAGGAGGCCCTGAAGAGGCTCGTTGAAGTTAAAAATGTAGTAAGAGTTTTTGTATCCATTCTTGATGTTGTTGTCATAGTCGAAGTCATATATGCAAGACGAGTTCAAGTTTGAAGTCCCCGAGTCGAAGTCAATTATGCAATGGTAATTTCGAAATCACAACAGTTTGTATATGCGAAGTCAATATATGTTCAAGTCACAAGTTCGAATCGGTTACACATATGCTATGCTATGTCCTTGTTTTATATTAAAGATCCTATATGTACAATGTTCCAAAATTACAATATGCTCTAAAATCCCAAATTTGATTTAGGGTTTACACTAGAAGATATGAGAGAGGAGAAAAATTCTGTCTCCCAAAAATGGTACCCCTAGGGTCGTATTTATAGGGGCGAGCAACCACCACTCTGCTCCTTATGTCTTCGAATGTGTTGACTTAGGCGGCACTACTATGGGTCAGGTGCAGAGTCATCATCAAGCAACGGTATGCAGGGATGTTTTCGACATGCGGGTGCGTCTTCGACATTCTTTAGCACTGACCTCTTCGCTAGTGTGTCTTCGGCAACATTGACTTCAATGGGACTTAACACCAGTCTCTTCAAAAAGTGATGACCAGTGTGGTGAAGGGACGTATGCATGGTGTCGGAGTCGAAGTGAACCACTTCATTCTTTCAATGTTAATCTTCGAAGTCGATGAGAAGATGCGTGTGAAGTTGATTAAGTGCGACATTAATGACTTCGTGGATATTGACAATGTCCCTTATCAACACTGCTTTGCATAAGTATGCGGTTTCCTCAAAGTGATGTGTGGGAATAAGGTGCGAGGTGGTCACCAGTCAAAGGACGGCGGGGCTCGATGAACCTTTGACATCTTTACGTTGTATCAATCAATGTAGATTTTGACATGTACCAGGCTTGTTAGTTGATAAACGACTTAGACTTTGTCCCTTTTCTTATTGACTTTGACTCTCATCAAAGTGGTTATGTTTCTCAAAGTCGATATCACCTCTTCCTTTTCTATTCTTGTTTGCTAAAAGTTTTAGTATTTCAAGAATAGATTGAACGCGACAATAACAAGATCATTCAGTAAAACTCCTACGACATCGACAACATTGAACTTTAGTTTCAATAAGGTGCGACGAGCCTTATCGCGGTAGTCAACACTATTAAAGGACTTATTGTTTAACTAACAGAATTAAAGTCATTTTATACCTCTTCAACTAAGTCGAAGAGAGATTATTCTTAGTTGTGGGTCTATCGGTCATTGATGATGCTATTTTAGTTAAACATGTTTGTAACGTACTTGATGTTATTAAGGTTGAAGTCATGACGCTTTCTTTTATGTATATTTTAATAATGACGTCCCTATTGTCTTTCTCTATTTTCCACAATCACCTCTAACTCTGCAGGTAAAGCTTTACATGACTTCGACACTCTTACTATTACCGTTTTTATTATGCTATAAAATTGTTTAACTAATTGCCGTATTTTCAACTCACTTAGTCGCTGACTATTAAGGTCGGCAACCCTATCATTTCGACATCAATTATAGTTATGAGACCTTGTGGTAATAAAACTTGCTTAAAAACTGTTTCGTGCCTACTTACTCTTTAGGATAAATGGATTACTTTAGGCAGTTATACTTTTAACTTCGAATGTTCCAATCGTATTATTATGATTAACTCTTTAGTAAGGAATAATATCACGTGGCAGGATAATGGAGAGTAAGTAATCCACTAAGTAACCTATTAAGAATGCCGATGTAAAGCCCAAGCCTTCACCTTCAATTGTCAAAAAAGAAAGCTTTATCACTAATCCATCATACATTACTTCTTAAGCCAAAGTTAACTCCGTTCTCGATCAATCTGGGATTATTGGGATTGAGGCCATTCTTGCTATTTCTTCGGGCAATCTCTATAATCCTTCAAAAGGATATTTCGCTTTCACTCCTATCTATATTTGGCACACGGGCTACTTTCCTTCCCGAACTTCCTCACAAGATATCTGGAGCACTTGGACATAGCGATGATCCAGCTTTTGCCTAATGCTTACATATATTTGACTTGGCCTGAAGGTCTTTGCTCGGGAATCTGGACTCCCATCTCTTACTCCTGACATTCTTTATTATCTAGTTGCTCCTGCTAGAGTGGGTGATCAGCCAGGCCACCAACTGTATCGAGTTCATCCTCATCTGAAGAGCTTATTCTCCGAGTCCGTAAATAAAGCAATAGTGTGGGAGATTCAAATTTTCTTCGCCAAACGCTTCTCTAAAATCAAAGGAAAATTTTCTACTACTAGTAAGCCTATTATCCTTGACTATCTTTATTTGTTTACAATTATTTACTGATGGTTTTCCTTTCCTAGATCCTACTCCTAAAAGTCTAAGCTCTGAAGATCAAAAAACCGTAAGCTACCTAATTTTTTTAGGTGAGAATAAGAGAAATAGGCTTACACTCCTAACTCCGCTGAAGCTCCTTCAACATTCTATTATCTTAAACCACACAAGATTTTAGGAGAGCCACCCACGGTTAAATGCAACTCTCGGGGAGTTGGCTTATTAGCGTTGGGCGATTACAGAGTTTTCAAGGTTAATTCCCTAATGCAGCCTGACACTAATGGCAATTTTTAATATAGTTAAAAAAGAAATTATCGATGCTATCAGTTTACTTCCATTCTTTGTTTTAGGCTCAACTGCTCTTGTTACTGTTCCTAAAGAATCAAGAATCAAAACTACTGTGTCCAAAAAGAGGAAAAGAAAAGATGCATCTCCCACTGTGCCTCAACTAACCAAACTTATTTCCTTTAAGAATTCTATTGCCAAGGCTATCTAAGCATTTGAAAAAGAAGAGACAGATGCTGATGTTCTTAACGATGCTCCTCCTCCCCCTCAGGACAAAAGACGTAAACTTACGGGTCAATTTACCCATACCGTCGTGGAGAAGATAGAGCAAGTGAATATTGACTCAGGTCCCGGAGCGGTTGCTTCAGATAAAGCTCTAGAAAATCTTAAAAAAACTCAAGTTTAGACATCCAAAGAAGTTCAGACTTCTGATCCCCTTCTTAATGTTACTTTTTCTCTTTCTCCAACATCCATCGATCGCATATTTGCTGAGCTTGGTTTGCTTCCTTCTCCGTCAAATCCTCTTTCCTCAAGGCCTCAATCTCATACTTCAATAATGAATTTTAAGGAATTGGCTCGATTGGCCATTCAGTCTCCTTCCATTGCTTCTCTTGGATCACCTCAATCTCCGTCCTATAGACGATCACCTTTTTCTCATTCTTAAACAGCTCATATCGGTATGTTTCTTAATTTTCTTAATTAATTTTAAATTCATGAATTTCACTTTAACTTAATCAAGTTATAAAATTCCAGGTTGGAAAACATATGTTCCTTCTTAGAAATGCTTCTCAAGGGCTTACTAATGAAGTGGTTGAGCTTAAGGAAAAGGTTGCTTTCCTTCAGAAGGGTATGATCGATATTGCTGTAAAAAGAGACGAAGAAATCACTGAAAAATACAAATTGGCTTCGTCTCTTAAGGAGGAAAAGAAATTTAAGTTATTGTCGGAGAAGAAAGTGAAAAACTTGGGGGCTGATCTCGAGTCATTCGATAAACTCAAGGTAGACTTAGAGAATGCAACCAAGGAAAATGCCGAGCTATCAAAGGTAAATTCTGAGCTGATCGAGAGAAACAAATTGCTCGAAGATCAATTGAATAGAAAAATTGAACTTTTGGACCATTCAAATAACATCATCAAAGATGCCAAGAAAAAGGTCTCCTCCTTCCTCGATGTTGCTCTTCCCAAAATCACCAAGAAGTGCTATGAAGATGCATTGTATGTTGCATACATCAACAATATCCGCAAGTGTCTAGACTTGGACTTCCCCTCTCTTCTAGCTTTTATGAAAGATGTAAAAGGAAGTTCAGTGTAAAGATGAAAAAGGATATAAAGGCCGTTGAGGAAGAATTCCTTATCGAGGAAGAAATTAATGTCGGAATATTGTTAACGTTTGATGATGCTCCCATCGAAAAAGTGCCAAGGCTTGACGACGACGACGATGTTGATGATGATGATGATGAAGATGACGATGATAATGGTGGTGGTGGTGAGGATGATGACAATGGCGATCACAATGGCGATAATTATGGTGGTGGAGGGAGTGAAATGGATCCACATGGCCAACCAAATGATAAAGATGCATCTGGTGGTACTAACCCAGATACATCTATCCAAGATACAGCGGCCGCTAATGCTACTGATCTCTCAAAAGAGGATCCTTCCAAGAAAGACAACATTACTTGAAGTCAGATGTCTTTAACTATCAAGTAATTTCTAGTTCATGCATTAATTATTTTAGCTAAGGAGAAAATCAAAATATTGTTATGATGCTATGCTCGAGAAGAAAAAAATAGACATAGATCGGTTAAACAGAGAGTTAAAATAATAAATGAAGGAGTATAATACATTGTCGGAAAAATATCGAAAACTTGCCGAGAGCGCATCAAAATTGATATTTTTCAAAGACAGAGAATTTTCCCCTCAAATGAAGTGGGCACACAAACATTGGGAAAAGCTTCTAAAGGAGAATGTTGAGCCGATGACCCTTTTCTAGATGTTAATCGATGATAGGGACGCCTTGGTGGAATTCTTGTACAAAGTTTATTGTAGAGGTTTGGTTGTTGACTTCTCATACTTAGATGATAACAATGGAGGTTTGCTAAGATGCCTTCACCATAGATACTAAGATGAAAATAAGACTGATCTTCATCTCAAGGCATGTTGGAACCATCCTCGAGTCACTCCTATTCCTCTTTCCTTACACTTTCTTCCCTCCGAGAAACTTAAATATAATAGGAAGAGATTCATTTTCGAAATGTATAAGAAATTTATTTTGTATGAACCAGAATGACATATATTATTGTTGTATGCTACTGAGTTTTCTTATGAACTTTATCGTTTCAGTTTCTCTATTCTTAGTTTAATTTCGACATATTGCACAAAATAAAGGTCCTTCAAGCAGCCCGATTCCCAGGGACCTCTTAAGTAAATTCGTCAAATTGAAGAAAGACTTTTTAGAGAAATCTTTGATTCTTAAAACATCACAATTGGGGAGACATAATTTCCTTAGATATTTGCAAGAAGTTTACCTGCGTTACCCTCGTTTCCGTTTTGACTTTTTAGGCAATGAAAGGGATAAACTGCTTGGCGAAATTCGACCTTATCATTCCAAATTAATATGTGGTTGTGACAGTCCTCCAATTGGAGAATAGGATTACTATCGGTTCCCTCCTTTTTACACCCCGGAAGGAATTTAGACTTCTTTTGATTCAACGATTACTTTGTCTATTAGGTCGTTCGAAAAGGCTAAGGTCGCGGTTTCAAAACATTGAACATCAATTAAATTTTACTGAAATGGAATTGCAATGTAACCTTGACTCTTATTATTATTTGTAAACTTTAATTGTTATAAATGGAGGAGTTTTCTCTTCATGTATTAATTTTTGTTTTCCTTATTTTTATTACTTATTTTTAATAAGATGCTCAGTTAGTGCGTAAATCTAATTCCCTAGACACCTCACGAATTATTGAAGTTAAAGATCGGCTGCTTGCATATATGGAAGAGAAACGATCATCCCGAAATGACTCGGCTTTACAATTCCCAAATAACCTTAAGGCATGAGAGTGGCATAGGAACTATTTCCTATTAAAATCATCTTTTAGTGCTTACAAAGAAATGACCGCTCTCATGGAAGTAGAACTCGAAGAAATGAAGAACGAGCTTCGGTTGCTAAAAAGGAGAAAGGAAACAACTTAGGGATCTAACTTCTCTATCAAATCTGACATTGAGATAGCTAAGCTTCATTAGAAAATAAGTGATCTCGAATTAGAGCTAACAAAAGGCAAAATATCATGCCAATCTTTGAAGCTTATTGTTAGTGGAGGTGATTCTAGCCTTCCCTCTCCTACTCCGAGACATAGAACAAGATCTACATCCTCGCCTAATCATGAGTTTACTGCTTTGCCAAACCCTCCTCCAGGTTTGAGTAATGCTCTCTAAGTAGGGTAATCAAGTCAAATTCAAAATGATGCAGTATTTCAACAAGAAGTGGGAGGAAAGGATATCATAGTGCATCAATGAATATGAAAATAAGGTTCAAAAAGTCGAACGTGAGAAGTATGATCTTAATCAAGAAATCAAAATGTCGACGAGTATGATTCGAACTTTGCGAGGAGCTAACAAGACTCTTCGTCATACCTTGAAAGATCATATCAACTTGATTGATGATGTAGACACCATTCATAAAATGGAAAATAAACTCAAGGAACTCATGAACGTGTCCATTTGTCACATCCCTGATCCCTTAGTTGCCAAGGATTTTGATAAATCGGCACATAATCTTGGGATGTAACAGGAACCGGCCTTGGTTAGATTTTCTTTCTTTTATTCGTCTTTTGTGCCTGCAACTATG
The DNA here is from genome assembly GCA_030737815.1 of Allium fistulosum. Lineage (NCBI taxonomy): Eukaryota > Viridiplantae > Streptophyta > Magnoliopsida > Asparagales > Amaryllidaceae > Allium > Allium fistulosum. The sequence continues at coordinate 1,132,965,830 of CM060901.1, forward strand.
TAAACAGTGTATCCAATTGTAAACAACTTGTAATTAAATGAATATTACCTCAGATATGTAACCAAGAACTGAATTTTGATTTTGACTTGAAATTGCGCGATGCTTAGTATTTCACATCTCCATACTTTGAGTTTTTGAGCTCACTTTCTGCTTGTTTGTAAAATTGAGATTGCTGCTAATTGAGCATTTTATAACTCAACGCGGATGTTTAATAACTGGGATTCCCATTTAAATGATATTAGATCTGGTAACAATATAGAATATCAAATATCCCTATTTGGAAGGTCAAAAATCCACATTTGGAATACTAGAAGACCAGAAATCTGTATATAGGATAATAGAAGACCGAAAATCTATATCTGGTAATAGCGGAAGATCATAAATCTGGCAATGGAATATTTGAAGATCTTTTCTTCTTGGGGGTTAGATAGATTTGAAGTGCTACTTGGTTGATAGTAGTACTTGGCTCAAAACTTTGTTAGACTTTAGAGCACTACTTGATTGTGATCTTGACTGAATCGAGAGCACTTCTTTGGCTCAAGTTTTGGTAGGTTTGAGAGCACTGCTTGTCTCTGATTTTGATTGATTTGGGAGCACTTCTTTGGCATAAATTTTTATAGATTCGAGAGCACTACTTGGCTCTGATTTCGATTGATTTAGGAGCACTACTTTGGCTCAGACCCCTTATCACCATCTTAGGTGATGGTTTAGGTATGTTGTCTGGTGCGTTTAGTTAGCTATCTTATGTAGGACCAAAGACTTACCCGACCTTCCTTTAGGAGGCGCTTCAGTGAGGCCTTTGATGGCATGCATTGAAGGCTAGTTCAGTACTTTAGTGAGGCCTTTGATGATGGCACTAAAGGCTTACTCCGTTCTCCCTCTAGAAGGCACTCCAACCAGGCTACGTAGGCAGAGGTTGAAGGCTTGCAGAAACTTTGGACAAGAATTTCCAGACGGGAACAAAGGATTACTCTGGCCTTCCTCTAGGGGGTGCCTTAACCAAGCCTTTGATGATGAGGTTAAGGGCTTATGCTTTGGCCAGGCCACATAGGTGGGACCGAAGGCTTAGTCGGTGCTTTAGCCAGGTCCTTTCGGACGTGACTAGAGGCTTACTCCGTCCTTCCTCTAGGAGATGCTTTGTCTAGCTCGTGGTAGCCGGAGATAAAGGCTTTAGCTCTTTCCTACCATCTTAGGTAGTGAATTAGGCTTTCCATTATAATATGAGAATCTTACTCCTCAACTATGCAGAATCACTTATTTGAAGAATTTTATTATCAAACTTATCTAGTATCATTTTACAAAGTCATCAAGCTTTCCTTGTCTTAGAAAATTAATGATCAATCCTTCTAAGCCTTGATTGGTATCATGCCCAAATTTAAGATGGTAGTTGCAATATGAACTTCCAACATTCCTTTCAACTTGGGCCTTCTCTTTTGCAAAGGCCAATAACCAAGATTATCCTTAGTCAAGAAGTAAATGTTTTCAAGAGAAGTGGAGAAAGTGCAATCTTTTGGAAGTCGGAATTTGAATGCTAGCCTTCTTGACCGTTGCTTGGTTCTTTTGATGCTTATCATTGGTATCTCATCCACCATAGCTAACTTTATTTTCAATGTCCTTTGAACTTCATTAGAGGCCAATGAATGATTCATCACTTTATGCCATTTCTGAGCAAAAATATTGGAATCATTTGTTATCTCTTTCTCAAATGTAGTCCCATTGGCTTGAAATTGGATGGCTCTCCTTATCTTTAGGAACAAATTGTCCTTCTTTGGGGTATTTCTTCCTAGGGAAAAAATTGGAGTAAGGCCCACATGAAAGGGATTTCTACTCCAATTATCCGGATCATAAAGGGCCGTTCGCTTCTTCTCATTGATGATCTGTAAAGGCCTTCAATCTCGATAATTGTTCTTCATGAAATCGTGGATCATCGGTGACTTGATAAGTGGGCCTAATTATTCAAGGCTTAGAAGATCCCTGCTTAGACTTCTTAACACGATTAAGGAGCATGGTACCAGGGATTAAGGTTAGTTATCTTCGAATTGGTGTATGCTTGGATAGGAATGTTCTTTATACCCTAATATGTAGGCTAGGACAGTTCAATGCAGGTTGAAGTGGTTCCACGTAGGGTTTCAATGAAGTCAGGGGTTCGAGCCCTCCTTCTAGTGCCAAAATGTTAGAAAATAAATTTGCTAACCTCAAAGTGTTTAGAAAACTTGGTTATTCAAGAGGAGGCCTTGAATAGGCTCATTGAAGTTAACAATATAGTAAGAGTTTTTGTATCCATTCTTGATGTTGTTGTCATATTCGAAGTCATATATGCAAGACGAGTTCAAGTTCAAAGTCCCTAAGTCAAAGTCAATTACGCAATGGTAATTTCGAAATTACAACAGTTCATATATGCGAATTCATAAGTATGTTCAAGGCACAAGTTTAAATCATGTAACATCCTCCTACTTGGAGGCCTAAAACTAATGGCTACGGATGCTGCAGTCATCCATAGTTATTAATCTTCGACGACCAAATACAGCGGTGTTAGATACATTGATACACAGATCACAAAAATATGTAAAAATCTTAACAATTCAAAAACTTATTTCCACCTTCAAATTAAAACATTTCATGTTCATTACATAATCCTAAATTACGTTGACCACGTTCAGCAAAATATAATTATTACAAATACGCCAAAAGCAACATATGACGATGCCCCCTTGGTTGATCAGAGTATATAGAAAGACTAATAAATATGCCTTTACAAACAAAATACACAGCGGAAATAAAAATTCTAAATAACTATCTGCCTCATGCACGCCTCCGGAAGCTTTATTCGTTAGAGAAGAAAACCTGAGAACCTTAAATCTCAAACTACTCAAAATCAATTGAGTATTCGAGAGTTTAAAGGAAACACAAAAACTTCGAGTCAGACATAAAGCCTGGTATGAATAATAATCTAACATCTCAATCCTTTTAGATATATAGGGAGACCACGCCGCTTAGCGGAATGGGTTTTCCCCTCACTAGTATCCTAAAACCTTTATAAAACCAAATTCTGTGCTCCTACATCCACAATGGTTAAAACATACATTTCAAAACATTATGATGATATGCATACTTGAAAATAAATAAGATTTTCCCATTCCCAGTTCAATCTGACACCCTTTCATTATTATAGTTTCTAGTGTCACTATTAACCTTTTTGGTTTTCATGGGTTTACTAATAACCTTGTTATAACTAATAGACACCCTGTCCTATTCATAGTTTTCATGGGATCACTAAGAACCTATAGGCTCCTGCCAATTAACTTAATTAATTCATGGGTCCTCCTGAACCAATTAGTCATTCCAATAACTAACCACCTTATCCTAGTTTTCATGGGTTGACTAGGAACCTATGGACTTATCCAGTAACTCACCGCACATCCTAGTTTTCATGGGTTGACTGGGAACCTACTGATACTTCCATTAGCCACTTACTTATCCTAGTTTTCATGGGTTTACTAAGAACCTATTGACTGATGTCAATTCTGAATCCGGATATAGTTTTCATGGGTTCACTACAAACCAATTAACCCCTGCCAACTGTCCTTAATGCATAGTTTTCATGGGTTAACTATGAACCTTTTGGTATGCACCAATAACTACCTTATCATAGTTTTCATGGGTTTACTATGAACCATTTGGTATGCACCAATAACTATAAAGTTTAGGTATCCTAAATTTTTGGTCACCCTGACTCCATGGATGCAATTGTACTCATTCAGAAGTTTAAGTAATTTATATTCACTATTTGAGTTAACCTACTGGTTCTTCTACCCTTTTTTTCCCCAAAATACAGTTATGGGTTATCATGTGAATATACTCATATTTGAAAAAGTAAAACATTAATTAACAATACCACCCCTGTGGGTTTAAGGTCCTTGAAATATATCTCATAAAACATTGTTTACACCTTTAACTTATATTTTTATCAAGGCAATACTTCTTCAAAATTAAACACTTAAAACCCTTACAAAACCCCTTTATATAAGCCGTGGGTTTTCCTTTAAAAATTAGAGTATGGGTTTTCAAATCTTTTAAAGCCAAACCTTTTGACCTTGTTGAAAGGTCTTCAAAACAACCTTTCAAAACTAATAAAACCATTCAGCAATTTAAACCTTTCAAAAGCATTCAACTCTTAAAATATAGAACTTTCGAAAACTTACCGAGTTCAAGTTAAAATATGCGGAAGGTCATCTTTTAAAACCTTTCAACTACAATGGAAGCAACCTTTCGACCTTGTCAGAAGGTCTGCTTCGAAAGCTTTAAAACATTTCATTTAATACAATAGACCTCCGCCTTTTTAAAGCAACTCCTTCGAAAGCTTGGGTTACATTTTAATTATAAAACAAAGGAAAATCATCTAAGTCGAAGGCTTTGATACCTTTCGAAAGCAAGGGGAGAAGCAGCTGGTTTTTGGAAACAAGTAAACCTTTCATCTTTGTCAAAAGCAATGACTTCCAAAGGTTAGAAGAAGCGGCTATAACCTTTCGACCGTGTCGGAAGGTTCAAAACAAAACAATGATAAGCGACAGTAACCTTTCGACTTTGTCAAAAGGTTCCAAAACAAAATTGTGGTATGGCAGCAGTAACCTTTCAACTTTGTCGAAAGGTTTAAAACTTTTCTTTTTAAACATTTGACTTGGTTGAAAGCAACCAAGCCGAAAGCTCTAATTCGAAAGCAAAGCAAGTGAAAGCTTTTGGTTTATAAAACAAACATACCCCAACCTCTTTGGCCATCAACCTTTCGACTATGAACCCTTCGACCTTGTCCAATTCATTAGATACCAAGTAACTTGATACCATATGCATTGGTTTGACCTTGTCGAAAGCTATGAACCTCTTGACCTTGTTGAAAGGTCTGGGTCGGAAGGTTTTCTGCCGTAAAAGGCCGAAACATGCAAAAAGTACGATTTCCTTGTTTTAATTTAAAAAGGTTAACTTTTCAACTAACCTGCCTTTGTTTGTCAAATTCTCATTGGTTAATAATTTCTTTTCAGAAAATGCTGCCACTAATTTTCAAAAATAAATAATAATTTTATTTTATAAAATGCCCCTTCTCCTTAATTAAATATATAAAACATTTAAGTCTCATACCTAAAATAATTTTATATATTCAACAATACACTTAGGAAAAATCTGGAAAAATCCTAGAAAATCTATTTTAATATGTTTTCCGACATATAAAAATTTCAAACCCAAATAATCATTATTTTTGCCATAAATAATTTATAACGCAATAAATCATTTTCTTCACTAGAAAATTCGTATAAAATCCATATAAACTCAGAAAATTATGAGAATTGAAACCCATCTCAAAAATCATGTTTTCTATAACATAAAAGTTTCCCATTGGCATTTAAAAATCATTTCATCTCGGTTTTACCCTAAAACCGTGTATATCTCTTATTAAACAACCTTGTTTAAACACATATAAATTAAAAAACAAGCATATCATCGTTCAACCTATCATAAAACAGATTTATCCTAAAATACGAAACCGTTTGATGTTTAAAATCAAAATAGAGATGTAGAAATTATTATTCACCTTAGATTGCATAAGGAAATTGAAGTATGATTGAGATTGATTCCTTCTAACTTGACTCCTAGCTTTTAGTTGATTTTCTCTTCTCTTCTAATGGTCTGCCTTGCTTCTCACGGTTATGAATATTTTTGTTTTGGTGAAACGAACATGTAGAACTAAGAAAGATAGTACGGATACAATGAAACTAGTTTCATCAAAATCTGAAATAGTGCCCCAGAAGGCCAATTTCACACGTCTATTTAAATATAAAATTTCCAATTTTTGTTTATTCACATTTAATTCAAATTTAAAAGTATACTATCTTCCTTCTTATTCAAATAGATTTGAAATCATCTTTTGAAGTCATTTTTGTTCATATTAAATTCAAGATTCAATTATTTAAACAATTCCAGATATTAACTTTTACAAATTTAGTTATCAAATAAATCGCTATTTTTGAAATTCACGTTATTTAACTTCTAAAGTTAACTTTTTAATATTTAAAATCAATTGAATATTCCAAATTCAAATGACTGAAATTCTAGGTTGTTACATTCTTCCTCCTTAAAAGAATTTCGTCCCCGAAATTGCCAAGGTAAGAAAAATGCCCCAAACCCGTTAACTTTTCAAAATCTATTAGTTAAAATGGATTATAAAATTCCTAAGTCTTTCAAATCAATTCATATAGTTACTAACCAATATCATTCAAAGTTGTAAAATCAAAATCCAAATTTTAGTTATCAAAATTATTTTCAAAATTCTTAAACATTTTCTAACGTCTTAAATTTACGAAAAATTTCGCCGGCGTCTCCTTTGCGCGGCTCGATTGTAAAGATTTACAATATATATATATATATATATAATCACAACTATACATCTCATCTTTGTGGATGAGGCATCCCGTAGGGAAAAATATAAAAGTACGACATGTAATTTGAGATGTGTACCTTATTTTAGCATTAGCAAGCATATACAACCAACAAAATGCGAAAGCGAGCTCCAAATGCGAAGCATATGCCATCCACACCTACTAATTACTCAACAACCAATGAGAATAAGTATAGGGAAAGTAACATCAATATATAACATAGAATATACAATAACTATATGCAAATGTAACAAAAGAAACCATAAAACAAATAATACCATTTAGTTGATTCATAACCCTATCGATTTACATTTTCCGATGTCAATATTTAATTTATCAAAGCCCGTACGATGTACATATACAATCCGTATGCAAAACCATACCCGATCGCTCGCTTGATCGCACAATTTCACTTCCGAACTAGTATCATTCACAAGACCACTCTAGTGCAGACTCAGATCTGGTTCCTTGATTAGAAACCGCCATTCTCCTTGCATAGAAATATGCTATGATAGAGAATACCAGAATCAATCAAAAACCCATATCCAGTGTTCGCCGTCGAGAATCGAGTGAAAAATCCTAACTCGGATCAGTGTAAATCACCTCGAAATCGTATATTCGAATCTGGATCAAACAGTTATGCGAATGAATTAATATACGTTCAACTTACGTATTTATTTCAATTGGTTTCTTGTTATATCCCATTCTTTTTATTTACATTAGTTTCCTTTTACATTCATTTGATCCGCATTTAATTTACATCAAATTCAATTATTCATATTAATTTCACCTACATTCAACTCATTAACATTCACCTATCAATATTCACCTTAAATTCAATTTATATTTAACAACATTTCATTCCATATTACATTTACTTAGTATATTTCTTTCAGTGCTAATATCATTTATAAACCATTTTATCAAAATTTTACTTAAGTTCATTATAAACATTTTATACAACACTTCTTATGTTTGTTATTACTTCACAACTTTAGTACATGTTCAATTCTTTTACAACTTAAATTACATTTCATTTTATACTCAAATTCATATACATTTAACTCATTTCATTACTCCACTTCATTTACCTTTTCTTGAGTTAAGCTTCATTTCATTAACTTAATTTATTCCGCTACTCAATTTATTTAACTTCATTTAAGTTAAATTTTTAATTCCATATTTCAATTCCAATCTTTCTTTCTTATCCATACAATTTTCAAAGTTCAAAAACTTACTAACTTATGTTTCTCATAACATTTAGATAAATATTTCTAGAATTCTAGACACCCGGTTTTATTTCAAACCATTTTGAAATCCATATATAGACATAACTCCTTTATATGTAAAATTACACTTCTGCAATCTAAAACAAATTTGTTTTACCAAAACAAAAATTCAATGGAAAATCATTAAGGTAGCAATGCATCACTTAGAAACTCGAAAATGAATATTGATGATGCTGTAGTCATCACCAGAATTTTTTTCCAGCGACTGAAGTGAGTTTAGTGCTTTTTATTTCTTTTAAATTCCATTTCAAAATATTTCGAACAAAAATATTTTCAAAATAGTACTATTATTATTTTTCCAAACCTTTTAAAAAAATTCTAAATTAACGGGACTTAAATTCTCCAATTCCTTGTTTTAAATCCATTTCCATTTACAATTATAAATCACATTTATAAATCATACTCGTATGATCTCAATTCTTATGAACTACCATTTCATAAATGTTGATTATATCAATTATAATCAATACTCTATAATTCATACTTATAAATTCACTTTTTTATATAACTCAATCTACAAGTGTTTATCTTTGTTTAGATTATAATAATAACAACTTTTATTAGAACAACAAATGATAATAATCAAATATTATCATTCACTAACAACCAAACACTCCATATAGAACTATAATAATTTCTAAAAAAATATTCCTTTATATATAAAATATAATTTAAGTAAAATTATTTCATTTACCAATTCTCAAAAAATACTACATCGGTTTGCCTTGTTTAAGTGTATAGAAACCCCTATCGATATCGTGGCGTCCCACGTACCGACCAGAATTCATAAGCCACTCAGCAAAAAAATTAACACAATAAAAATATTTTTATATCACTAACAAATACGCACTCATATATATACACTCAAACTCATCCTAGGGTCTCGCTTACTCTATCTCAAATAAGTAAATTCCAAACAAAGTCTAGGTGTTCGCTCAACCTAAGCTCTGATACCAAGTGTAACAACCCACTTTTCCATGCAGTTCAAGTCAACAATAAACCACACATGTCTATCCCAAATTGAATGGAAAGACGGATAGTTATAGGAAGAAGAAGAAGAAAGAAGAAGAGAAAGAAACTAAAAAAACAACACAGAATCTCACAATCGCAGCGGAACAACATATAATAAAAAATCAAAGATCTTTACACAAGAGAAAATGTAATATAGGTATGTCCATCAGAGTACAACAACAAATCATAATCATAAGCCTGAACAGTTATAACAACCTGTCCTCACAAATGCTGATGATTTCAACAACAAAGCAGCGGAAAATAAACATATACGTGAATACGACTTGAAGAACTCCAACTCGTCTCTTGAGCTTCAATGCATCCAAAGCAATCTGTAATATGCTCGGTCTGGCCCAAGCATTATAATAAAATAACACCCGAGTCAGTTTTGAAAAACAGTGTGAGAAAACATACCCAACTGGATTTTAAAGTTATAAAAACCTTTGAAAACAAAGGTATCTCGTAAGACCACGCCGCACATAAAAACGGAAATGTTTTTACCTTACGATAACCAAAACATTTTCTATATGGAATTCTCTAATATTATAATAGTGTCTAGATACAATTACTTATTAATCATAGCCGAAATTAAATTCCAGCATAATAGGTTTACAATCAAAAATCGAAGACTCGTAGTGGATAATGGATTCCAACTATGAAAGGGTAAGGGTCTAACTCCCGAATCCGTACACCTCTAGATAAAATGTACGGAAGGCAAAACATGTTACACCTCTTCTACTCAAGACCGGCCTTACCCCTTATTGGATAGCGCCGAATGTGATCACCCCTTGGCTGCGATCAAACAACCACACTGGGCCATGAAGCATACATTGAGATATCGACACTAGATGTTGGGATGATCATACCCTAATGGGAGCGACCCACATAGCCCTGCCGCATGTCCCTGCTTTAGTCATTTTCCTGGTTGATGAGGCTTGAGGCTACATTTACCTTTTAAATAGCACTTCCTAATTGGAATGCTAACACTGCCCTCCAGGCAACAATGCAGTATCAGTATTCATCAATACAAGTTCGTTCTGAGATTGAACGAAACACTTGAGAGTTCCATCTTTAATTCCATCATCTTTAAGATGTCTTCACTTCGAAATGCTTAAGTTGGATCGAAGTGGTTTTCGGATAACATACCCGACCATGGTCTCTTTAAAACAACTTTGGATAAATTTTCGGTAAACTCAACCCCGGTTCTTTAGGAAATAAACATTCAAAGATAAGAGCGGAGATCACCTCCTAACCATTAATGGACGGATTTCCTTATCATTGTCCTAAGAGAGCGAAATGAGATTTATACGCACAGTACAACATCCTCGAGAATGACCGTGCCATATAACTCGCATATTTCTCCTATATATTTCCAAAGTTACATTTGGGTACAAATTCGATAGTCGATTATTTAACTATTGAGTAACAAACATTCAATCAGGGATTTAATTCCATAGGAAAAACCAACATTTGGTTAAGCACCAAGCAACACTAAGCCTCTTTTAATAATCTTTCATTTATTAAATTCACTTTGTAAATACTCGAATAAAAATCCTTTTACCAATATATATATATATATGTATATATATATATATATCTTCACCAATCCCTATTTCTCAATACATAGAAAAATATCCGTACACTAATCTCAACACTATAAGTATATTCACAAAACTAAGAAAGATTTCCTTTCTATATAATTCAAAAATCATTTACAAAACCCTTACCAATCTAAAACATTTATAAAACCATTTATAACCTTTAAAACCATTTATAAATATCATTTCTCAAATCATTTATAAACCCTTTTATAAATCCATGCAACTATTTATAAGGCTCTTCTTATAAACCTATAAACCCATTTATAATTTTCCTTTATAATTATCTAAAACCATTTGCAAAGCTATCTTTATACATTATAAATGATTCTCCTTTAAATCTCCAAAACTGTAACGACCCGTAATTTAACCACTTTGAAAATGGAATATTTAATTAATTTTAAATATACCTTTATAAATTAAATGAACTTGTTTTAATTAGTTAAAGATGATAATAAATTTATTTTCAAGTTTTGTTTACATAAATAAATAGTTTGAATTAAAAACTAAAAATATGACCAGAAATTGAATCCCGAAATCTCAACGGTTTGACAAATGGAAATTGTTTTAAGTTGTTGCAACATTGTTTGTACATGCACACACATACACATACACACACATATGTGTATCACAATTAGTCAAATAAAAGCTAAAGAAAACATCTAAGATATTTTTATAAAAAATAAGTGAAAATGGTAACATCTAATCACCATTAAAACATGGAAAGCAAACATCAAATCCACCATTAATGCATGTCATTCCACGCTTAAAATATTTTTGCAATATATCTTGTCACATTACATCTCATTAATGCATGCACTTGAGTATGGTGACAAGGATTTGATGTTGAAGTGATGTGGTGTAAGAGATATTTTGATAATATCTAAGGGTAATTTAGTAATTTGCCACATTTTCCTAAGGCTATAAATAAGACCCTAAGACTTCACAAATTCACACATCTCATTCCATCATCTTCTTCTTCTTTACCTCTAATTTAATGGATTCCATCACCTCCATCCTCTCATCCATAGGCCAAGCCATCTAGAAGCAATAATCCAAGTGAACGTGAGCTAAAAGTTTGAGTTAGCAAAGCTATAGCCAATTTTTAGTTAGTCGTTTAAACCCGAGGTGAGTAAACTCCTAAACTATCGTATTATATGCTATTGGATATTATATATGTTTGATTATGAATATTGATGATGGTTGTTTAATATGAATGTTGAATATATATGCAAGTCATGGAAATACACGTCGATAAGCACAAAGGAAATCACTTTCCTTTATTTAATGAATTAGTGTATATGGAATGTTAAACTTCTTTGAAATTGTCTAAAAATATGAAATAAATTTTAAAAATATTTTGAAATGTTTTAAAAGCGATTTGAGTTATAAAAATCAGTTTTCAAATGATAAAAAAAGTCATTTTGATCAATATAGCTTAAAAAGCACTTTCCACAACACTTTTCCGCAGCACTTTTCTATAACTTTTGAAATGTAGTTTTAAACGCAACCATTCTTTTCCAAATCTTTTGTAAATATTTTCAAATGATAAATAAAGTATTTTAAAGATGAATTGAATGATTTATGGAATGGTTAAATATTAAATGATTTAGAGTCGATCAAATTACTTGACCGCCTTATGGGTGTCAAAGAGGTAGTGTCTAGGCTTGGGTTTAGAAAACCAGTTTCCTGCTCTCCCTGGCTATCTTTATTAGCCCGATGGATGGGATAGTAAATTTGATTTACTCGAATCAAAATTTTCCAAAGTTAACAGATATAATTCTCCAAATATAAATAACTTGAATTTTATGGAGATAATCTTCATGTACTCGGTGTTAAAGCCTGAAGAAGGAACTCATACTATTCGTGGAATTTAAAGGGTGCTTTCACCGTTATTCTGCCCATAGTATTTGTTGAACACATGAATTGATATTGAGTAGAATTAGATGATTTCTATAGAATCTACTCACTTAACATTTACTGGTTTTGGATTAACATCCTAGATAACATGCTTTTAACCGAATTAAAATTATGAGTTTTGAATTAGGAAATATTTGTTATAAATGAAATGAATTGGAAATATTTTTCTAAGTAAAATATGAAAGGGTTTGGAATTATTCCATGATTTAAAAAGATTTAAATTAACCAAAAGGGTTTGACAAATGAGGCTTGATGATTCCATATACTCTGAAAAGGATAAAGAAATATTTCAATGAATATATCTCTAAGATATATCTATGAATGAATAAAAATATGAATTAAATTGAATGATGATTGATAATCACATATGAACTTAACATATTTTTAATCGATGATTGGTTCGGGGGAACCAGGGTCGGATTTGGGTAATTCCTATCTGAAGACCACTTTGAACCAATTTGCTTATTCGAAGTGAAGACGTGGATATGATATTTAGGATTTTCGTATTAAAGGACTGCTTGTTGATCATTTAGGGATAAACTCCCAATATACATATAGTAGCAGTAGTCTCTTCGTTATGAAATATCCAATGCAAGGACTAATCACTACTAATCCTAGGAGTAACTTCCGATAGGATGTGGTAGGAGAGTGCCTTCGGTTTGTCCTGTTCCTAGACAACTTGCATGGACGAATGTCTGACATTGCAATTGTAATTACTATGAACGTATCATCTGATTGGTGGCGAAGAAGACAACTTCTCTTAGCTTTACACCCTTTCCTGAGACAAACGAGCTCAGGAGTTATACCTTTGTAGAAATCAGTTTTGTGTTATGGATTGGCAACGTGGCATTCAAAGTGGAATGTGCTATGAGTAAGGTAATCATTACCTTGAGCCTCACCATCCGGAAATGACAAAAACAGGGTAGATGCGGTAGAGCTAAATGGGTTGCTCCCATTAGGGTATAGTCATCACCTTTCTAGATATATTTATTCCCGCTACGACATCGGGTTTTAAATTTACGTGGTGTATGCAAAGAGAGCTCTCGGATAGGTCGGGAACGACCAGGGTGATGACATATTCGGTACTATCTATGGTAAAGGTAGACCGGTTCTGTGTTGGTAGAGGTTGGTGCCTTAGGTGCATTTTTGTAGAGATGTACTGTCGGAAGGTAGTCCCTTACCTTATCATTGTATGGAAATCCATTCTGCAATAAGTGCCTTCAGATTTGATTGTAGAGTATGTATACTTACTTAAAAATTGTTTTCAAAAGAATATCATTAAAAATAATATCCACATATTCTGCGTAGCAAATGTTTTGGTTATCATAAGGTAAAAACCCATTCCATGCTTATGTGCGGCGGGGTTTTATGAGATACCTTTTGTTTTCAAACATCGTATTTTGAGTTTCTTACACCAGTCCTATGACTGACCCGGAGTTTATTTTCTTTTTCCCTTAAACTCTGGGTGCCCTATTTTCCTAAGCAACCAACTAGTTAGGTAATCTTGGAGCATTTTGGAATGGAGCATAGAGCAGTTTGGGTCTTTTGTTGAAGTCATCTATCACTTTCCGCTGTGTCTGTATTATGTATTAGTATCTACCAGCACTGTAAGGATATGTCGTTATAACTATCCTAGCTGGGTTAGTACCTGTCGTAACTTTGATGGAACAATTTGGAGTAATTTCATGTACTACTCATATGTATAATTATGTGTTGAATATGATGCGAGATTCTATTATTGTCTATCTTCTATCTTTATTTCTTTACCCCATGATAATCTGCCTCTCCGGTACTTGGATTTGCGGCACGCGAATACCGAGGATGTATAATGTCAATTTCTGAGAGTCGAGGAGGCGGGTCATCACATTTGGTATCAGAGCTTATGGTTGAGTGAATACCTAAGCCTAGATAGGGTCAACTCATTAGAGATAGGGTTAGCATTGCCCTAGAATGAGTTTAGTCTGAGAAAGCGCATATTTGAAATTTTTATCCGAATAAGATTATTCGAGTTTATACCAATTACCTAAAATAATTTTGTCTATATTTTTAAAGATGTTCCCTTACTATATGCAAATAGTAGGAGATGAGTAATAGAAGAGGACGAAGGGGAGGTAGCAACACTACGACCACTAACGGTCGATCAAATGCTACAGTAATTGAGGAAGCGGTAATTCCCATGCCACCTCAAGTTAACTTTGCCACTCTTTGCAAAGATTATACCAGCTTGGGAGGAAAGCCATTCCAAGGCACATAATCTATTATTGAGGTTCAAGCCTGGCTCAGATCCTATGAAAAAAATCTTTAAAGGATAAGACATTGTTGATAATCGAAAGAGGTTCTTGGCCTCCTAACAATTGAAGGATGGGGCTCTAGCTTGGTGGGAGTCCGTTACCCTTAATGAATCTGAAGATAATTTCTCTTGGGCAAGATTTAAAGAAGTTTTGAAGAACAATACATGCCCGTCGCTGGCAAATCCCGCCTCTATAGAAGTTTCATGGATCTAAAACAAGAAGCGATGTCTGCGGAAGAGTATTTGCACAAATTCAATGAATTGTCTCGCTTTGGGCCTGGATTGATAGACACGCCTCTAAAGAAAAACGGGATGTTTATTTCTGGAATGAAGGAGCGGTATCAGGATAGGATGACCGCCCATGTTAAAGGAACCTTTGTGGATTTAATAGATATGGGTTTCCATTATGAAGCTTTGGATAAGAGGAATCCAGTCGCAACCCAAAACAACAATAAGAGGAAGTTCAATAACAATGAAAAGAAGCCATGGCAAGGCAAGCTCGGAGGAGGATCTCAAGAAAACCATTTTAAAGATGTTGAATGTTGTAATTGTGGAAAGAAAGGACATTATTAAAATTACTACAGGAGTCCCAAGGTTCAAAGGCAGTAGCAAGGAACCGTCTCTACTATGGTGCAGAAAAGCCTCTGCCATAACTGCCATCAACCCGGCCATTGGAAGAACAAGTGCCCGTTAATGAAGAAAGGAGAGCAGGTTAAGGTCTATGCTATCAAAAACGAGCCTTCAACCTCAACTGATGTAAAAGGCAAGGGAGTTCTTGAAGGTAATATTTATGTCAATGATGATTTAGTTAAAGTATTATTTAATACTGGGGCTTCCTATAGTTTTATTGCTAAAGAATTGGTTGATAAATTAAAAATGATCACAAAAATAGTAGATACCCCTATTTTCATGTCAAACCCCATAGGTGGTACAATTAATCTTTGTATGATTTGTGAAAATGTCCGAGTTACTCACCTCTCCCAAAAATTTTCATGCGACCTATTTGTTCTTGACTTTATTGGGTTTGAAGTTTTGCTCGGTATTGATTGGTTATCCAAGAATAAAGCTGTTCTTGATTGTGTTAAAAGGACGTTAACTTTGTGGACCAGCTTCGAGAAGTTTATAGAAATATCTTTTGAAGAACCTAGTCCGATAAGGGATAGTTTCATGTATGCACTAGACTCGTCTCAAAAAGATTTGGAGACAATACCAGTTGTCAAGGAACTTCAAGATGTTTTTGAGGAAGTTAAAAGTTTGCCCCCACATCGGGAAATTGAGTTCTGTATTGGCTTAATTCCTGGTGCAAGACCCGTTATTCACCCTATTCGAAGGATGGTCCCGAAGGAAAAGATTGAGTTGGCAAACCAAACTGATGAGTTGTTAAAAAAGGACTAATTAGACCTAGTCGCTCAAGTTGGGGGCGCAACGGTAGTTTCTATAGCTAAGTCTGATGGCTCCCTAAGGCTTTGTGTAGACTATCGAGACCTAAATAAGCAAACAATTAAAAACAAGTATCCTCTACCCCACATAGATGACTTATTTGATCAACTTCATGGTGTTCGAGTATTCTCGCAAATGGATTTAGCCATAGGATTCCATCAACTAAGAATAGCTGAGGATGGCATTCCATTAACTGCATTTAGGGATCCGGATTGCTTTTTTGAATGGTTAGTTATGCCTTTTGGGTTGACTAATGCACCCGCCTATTTTGTAGACCTTATGAATAGAGTATTCAAAGATGTTCTAAACAAATTCATATTGGTTTTTATTGATGATATTCTTATCTATTCCAAAATCGAGGAAGAACTCGAAAGGCATTTGGAGATTGTGTTGGAAATATTATGGAGAAATGCACTTAAAGCTAAATTCTCGAAATGTCATTTTTGGGAGAAAGAAGTAAGATTCCTTGGGCATATTGTGTCAGGAGAAGGGATCTCAGTAGACCCAGAAAATATTTTAGCTATACAAGATTGGAAGCAACTACAAACCCCGAAGGACATCTGCAGCTTCTTAGGATTGGCAGGATATTACCGGAGATTCATTCAAGACTTCTCCAAAATTTCCTCCCATCTAACAAAATTAACCATGAAGGATGTTAAATTTGAATAGACACCAAAATGTGAAGAAGCATTCAAGGAACCAAAGAGAAGGTTAACTACCGCTCCAGTCCTAGCTATTGCCGATAAAGGCGGCGGTTTAACTGTATATACTGATGCTTGTGGGGAAGGAGTAGGTGCTATTCTGATGCAGCACGGAAAGGTCATCGCTTATGCAAGCAGACAACTAAAGACTCATGAGAGGAATTATAGAACACACGACTTAGAATTATTAGCCGTTGTGTTCGCACTGAAAATATGGAGGCATTATCTAATGGGTAAGAAGTTCCTATAGTTTATTATAAATAAACTTTGATTAACCCTAGTAAATAATGTTCCTTCTTTAAATAGGTGAAAAGTTTGAGCTCTTTACAGATCACAAATCTTTGAAGTATCTTTTCACTCAAAAGGATTTAAATATGAGACAACAACGTTGGTTAGAATTTCTTGCATCATATGATCTTGATATCTTATTGATGTGCACGTAAATGTGCATATATTTACATCCATATTTTATCCATTTTTATTTAACTAAATGTAATATTTGGGTATTTTAACATGTTTAAACCAAAATTCATGTAACGATCCGCTATTTTGGACCATTCAAATCGACAATAAAACCACACATGTCAGACTTGAATAATACAAAACAATAGATTGTAAATAAATTTGGAGCAAATAAAACCAATCACAGAATCATAGACACAAAATATCAGAATAACTCGCAGCGGAAAATAAAATAAATAGTGGTTCATGAAGCCACTACAATACATAGTCTCAAAACAGATACAAAATACCATAGTCTGAAAAACAGCTACAACAGGAGTCTGAATACATAAGTTCACAATTACATAAGCAAAGTTGAATGAAATAACTGAAATGGAAAGACGACTAGATAGACATATAAACTCCAGCAATCTCTAGCTCCAGAAGATGAATCCAAAGCTGTAATACTCAGGCTGACCCGAGCGTAAAGCAAAACACAAACACTCGAGTCAGGACATACATACTTATACAATGTAAATCAACTCAAGTGAATTGTAGTAGAAATGCACAATAACTTAAAGAATGCCTGGGATCGCCCATTCTTTAAGGATCCGTTAAACTATTTACTATGTAGTAATATACACTATTATAATAATGTCTAAAGTAAAGTAAACTTACTTAAAAATAGCGTTAAGGCTTTACATTTTCCACCTTAACACATAAATAGTGCCAGTAGTCTATGCAGTACCTGCGTACCTCCAGATCGGGAGGCTACAAGAAGATACTCCATAGGTACGACACAAATCAAACTCGTACAAGGCTCGCTATGGTAGGTGACACGGCACAACGAGGCAATGCCAGGGTAGATATACCAATTACATATCTGGACTGGTGGTAACGCATATCAGCCACTACCGCCCACCTCGAGCCACACTCCCAAAATCAAAGGGTGCACCCAATCAATCATAAAGTAATAGAATGGTATCGAAGAAGTGTGTTTGATCTGAGGAGCTACCTCATTGGCCCGGAATCGCTTCTGTTTTAGCCACCTTATGCCAACTCACGGGAGTCGGGTCCTCGTATATACCTCAATAGGATCGTCGCCACCATCCTACTTCATTCTGGAATCTCCACCGCGTACACAGTTGTTAAAGTGGTTTTCGGTATCGACAGAGAGTATGTCCATATCCGATCCCGGTCTCTTTAACAACCAATCGTTATTATAACTCGTGATTATAAATTTCAAAAATGGTTTATATTTCAAATCAAAATAATTCATTTAAACCATTTAAATATGAAGTCATTATACTTTCAAATTAAAATTTCAATTTCCAGAATTATAGCCTTTTCTGAGTTCATTCATTTAATTACAACAATTTCAAGACATTGTATTTTTCAGAAACAGCAGCACTTACCAAGTGCTACAGTAGGTAATTTAGTATTTCAGAGCTTAGTTTAAATTCAGAACAGCAGTTCAGTTCAGCAACAACAGCACTTACCAAGTGCTACAGTAGCCCTTTAGTTATTTCAGAATATAGTCTACTTTCAGCAACAACAGCACTTACCAAGTGCTGCAGTAGCTTTATTACTTCAGATTTTAGTTAGTTTCAGCAACAACAGCACTTACAAAGTGCTGTAGCAGGTGTTTAGTTATTTCAGAACTTAGTTAAATTTCAGAAACGATAGCACTTAGCAAATGCTGTCTTAATACTACAACATTTCTGAAGTGCTACCAATACTAATTCCAGATTTATTATAAAATTTCAGAAACATTAAAACTTCAATTTTTAGCCATTTTAACTTATAAAATCATATTTTTCGCTTCAAAAATGTTCATTTGGATATCATTTAACTTATGATTTTATAAAATAAAATTTCATTAATAATTATCCAATTTTTAAACAATAATTCACTTATTAAGCCAAAGTGCACTATTGTCTTAACTTTTGTATTTTTAACAATTAACTTAATACTTTACTTTAAAATACCATTTCATATAATAAAACTAAGTTTCCATTTTATTTACTTAATTTAAAATTTTCCTTTTAAAAGCCAAATTTCCCAAATTATCAAGTTAAGTCATATTTTCAAAATACATTTTCCCATTTATTTACTTGTACATTTTAACTTATAGAAAATCACTGAAACTTTATTTAAATCATTTAAATCCAAATTTAAGTTAAAATATCATATTTTACATTTAATAATACTTAATAAATTTTAGAAAATATATAAAAATAACCACGGGTCTGTATAATATTTTCTAACCTAGGTCAAGTGATACGGATAATATATTATTTCAATTCGTAATTTAAAAGAAAAATCCGGGTTCTATCATTTCAAACCTGCAATCCCAAGTCAAATACAATTTTAAAATCGCTCGAGCCTATCATTTCAGCTCATAACGATTTTTTCTTATTCTAAAGTCCGTTTGGGTATGTATCATTTCAACCCATAATGAAAGGGAACTTGCAGTGTGAGATACAGAAAATAAAATAACAGTAGAGCATATAATATCATATCAGGTGATGTAACAAATATATAAGCAGTATATTACCTCATATAATCATATCACATACATATATGAACATAGCATATTAATTTCTACAATTCACATGTCATTGTTTCACAATTATATAAGTACGAATGTCGAGAGTGATAGACTCACCTTTTAAAGCTAGAGATTAAGAAGTAGAGAGACACAACAAACACTGAAAGGCACGACTAGATTCGAAGAGGAGTAGCACCCAAATCCAAATCTTGTAAACAAATAAATAAAACAAATATAAATATATGTTTCAACACAACAAATAAATTAAAACAATGGAAAATTTGTGAAATAAAAATGACATAACCATGCTTTAAACACAAGAGTGCTCGGCCACAATGGACATAGGCTCGGCCATGACATTTTTGAGGCAACTAGGCTTGGCTATGGATCAAGTAATGCACGGCTATGGTTTTGGAAGTGAAGAGATAGGTAGGTTACAAGCATGGAACTCAAAAGGCAAGGCAAAAGAGGGGTTTGGGTTCACCTATAGGTTCAGCCATGGTCTTGTTTGCTCGTCCATGGTGTGATGTTTGGGTTAAGTGGTCACATAGGCACAGCTTAGGCATGGAATAAGTCACGGCGAAGCAATACAAGGCTGAGTTGTTTGGTGTGGCCGAGGCTAATGAAGGAGAAAGGGGTGGTGTAAGGTTCGGCTAGGGTTTGCTTGCAATTTTGGTGGAGGGTTTGGATCAATGGGTCATGGAAAGGCTTGGGCAAGATGATGAGGTGGTGGAGGCCGATCTATGGTAATGGTGGTGGAGGAAGGTGGTCGGCTAGCATGGTGTGGCCGAGCAAAACAAATAGAAAGCAAAAGGAAAGAGAAAAGAGAAGAGCAAGAGGAGGCCATGACTTACTTTAATTTTTTCTTTAGGAACAAATGTGAAATGAGATGTGAGAAACTTTTTTTTTGTATGTGAATTAGCAAAGGAGTGGTGGCTAGGGTTATGGGAATGAAAAGGTTAGGAAATAAAAAGGCTAGAAATGGAAAGGTCAACAATTAAAACAAGCAACCTATGTCTCTTGATTTTCTAAGCCATTTATCGCAAAATAAACCAGTCAAAAATCCAATAAATAAAATAAAATTCAAACAAAATAAAGTAGAAAATAAAATAGATAAATGGACTTGGAAAAATAGAAAATAATTGCGTGTAAAACGTAGAAAGTTATCTAATTTAAAAAGTATAAAATGGAATTTTATGAAACGAAAAGCATCACGAACATCATAATCAAATCTAGTTTCAAAGGAAAAGATTAGAAATTTAAAATTCAAATTTAAAATTTTCAACTGAAAGTCAAAGTTTGACCAAGGTTGACCAAAATATAAAATTTCCCGAAAATCATTATCTTATTATATTTGGAAAATAAATTGCAAACAAAATCCAAATTTACATTGGAAAAATTCCAAAAATTCAAATTTTAAATAATTAAAATCAAAGTTTTCAAATAAATAAAATTTAAAAATATTTACAGAATTTTTGGTTGTTACACTCTCCCCCACTCAAAACTTTTTGTCCTTGAAAATGGAACGAAAGGAGGAAAACAAAGAAATGTAAGATAGAAAAGCAAAAGTACCTGAAACAAATAATTCCGGATTTGAAGCACGCATGCTCTCCTCCGTCTCCCAGGTACAATCCCGATCATCAGTACTCCATTGCACTTTGACCAAGTTGATAGATTTCCTTCCTAGCTGCTTCGTACCTCGATCGACAATACGAAGTGGCTTCCTCTCGACAGTCAGATTAGGCTCAATATCCAAACTATCAAGAGTAGAAGGCTGAACAATAAGAGATGGATCATGAAGATACCGACGAAGATGCGAGACATGGAATACATTATGCACTCCAGAAAATTTCTCGGGTAAATCCAGACGATAAGCCAAAGAAACAACTCTTTCCATAATGCGGAAAGGACCAATGAACCTAGGAGCAAGTTTCCCTCTACAACCAAAACGAATCACATTCCTTAAGGGAGAGACCTTAAGGAAAACCTGATCACTAACAGCAAACTCTAAACTCCTCCTACGACGATCCACATACTTCTTCTCCCTATCCTGGGCAATTTTCATCTTCCTCTTAATCCCCTCAACTCTCTCAGAAGCCTCAAGAATCATATCAGGACCAAGAACCAAACGATTACCGGATTCAATCCAGCAAGATGGAGATCTACAAGGTCGTCCGTAAAGAGTAGCAAACGGAGACATATCAATACTAGCCTGATAACTATTGTTATAGGTGAATTTGACAAGATGGAGATGATCTTCCCAAGATCCTCCATAATCAAGAACACAAGCACGAAGAAGATCCTCTAGAATCTGATTCACTCTTTTCGTTTGACCGTCTGTCTGTGGATGGTAAGCAGTGCTCAGATTCAGATGAGTACCCAAAGATTCCTGAAAAGCTCTCCAAAACTAACTGGTAAAGATAGGATCACGATCACAAACAATACTGACAGGAACACCATGGAGACGAACAATCTCCCTCATATAGATCTCAGATAAGCTAGAAGCAGAACAGGTAGACTTGACCGGAATGAAATGAGCGGACTTGGTCAGTCTATCCACAATAACCCAAATACTCTCATTACCCTTCCTAGGCCTTGGTAATCCATCAATAAAATCCATAGAAACTTGTTCCCATTTCCAATTGGGAACCTCAAGGGGTTGCAACAAACCAGGGGTCTTCTGATGATCGGCCTTGACTTGCTGACAAGTCGCACACCTACTAACAAAAATGGAGATATCTCGCCTCATACCTCTCCACTAATACAACTTGTTCATATCCTGATACATCTTGGTCACTCCCGGATGAATAGAAAGTCTGGATCGATGATATTCCTGAAGTAACTCCTATCTCAATCCATCAACATTCTAGACACAAATTCGATTATTAATCCTCAAAATACCTCTATCATCGATCTGAGCTCCACTACCATCAAGACTACTACCTCCAACCCTACTACGAACATTCTCCTTGATAAGCCTAAGCATCCTATCCTCATCCTTCTTAGCCATGATACGATCCAAAAGAGGAGAAGAAGAAACAACAAGCTGACACAACATAGCCTTCTTCCGACTCAAAGCATCGGCCACAACATTAGTTTTACCGGGAGTATAGCTAATATCAAGGTCGTAAGAAGCCAGAAACTCAAGCCACCGAACTTGCCTCTGATTCAAATCCTTTTGGGTGAAGATATATCTCAAAGACTGATGATCGGTAAAGAGCTCAAACTTAGCCCCCAGAAGATGATGTCTCCAAAGCTTCAAAGCAAAGATAACAGCAAGAAATTCCAAATCATGAGCAGCATAATTAGCCTCATGGGTTTTCAACTGTCGGTTGGCATAGGCAATGACCTTACCATCCTGCATGAGAACAACACCCAATCCCTCACTTCCATTCAGAACGGTAAGAACTGGTGCGGAAGTAAGCTTGCTCTTTAACTCGTTGAATGCAACTTTACACTCATCACTCCAAATAAACTTAGCATTCTTACGAGTCAAAGTAGTGAGAGGTGCAACAATCCGAGCAAAATTCTCGATGAATCTTCGATAATAACCGGTAAGGCCCAGAAAACTGTGAATATCAGTAGGAGTTCTAGGAGTTTCCCAATCCTGTAACAGAATAGGGAGAAATAAGGACCACAAAAGATAGAATCAATTAACAAAGAGAGAAGAGAGAAAGGCTTACATTGATCGCATCGATCTTGACTGGATCAATAGAAACTCCATTACCAGAAACAATATGCCCGAGTAATCGGACTTCATCCTTCTAGAAATGGCATTTAGAAAATTTAGCCTTCAACTGATGATTTCTAAGAGTCTCCAGAACAGATTTAAAATGCGACTCATGCTCTTTCTTGGACTTAGAGAAGACAAGAATATCATCAACAAAGACAAGAACAAATTTATTCAGAACATCATGAAAAACACGATTCATCAAATCAACAAAGAAAGCTGGGGCATTAATCAAATCAAAAGGCATGACTAACCATTCATAGGAACCATTCTCAGTACAGAAAGCAGTCTTTGGAATACTTTCCTCAACAACTCTGAGCTGGTGAAAACCTGAGGCAAGATCAAGCTGAGAGAAAACAGCGACACCATAAAGTTGATCAAACATATCATTGATGCGAGGCATTGGATATTTGTTTCTCATAGTGAGCTTGTTCAGCTCCCTATAATCAACACACATCCTCAAAGAACCATCGGACTTAGTGACAAAAACCACAGCTGCTCCCCATTTGGAATGACTAGGTCTGATCAGACCCTTGGAGAACAAGTCCTCAATTTGTTTCTTCAACTCAACCTTCTCACGGGGTGCCATTCTTCTAGGAGGAAGAACTACAGGTCAAGCTCTAGGAATCAGATTAATACGGAAATTGATTTCCCGCTTAGGAGGTAAAGCAGTGACTTCACCAAATACATCGGAATAGAGTTTCACCACACGGGTCGAATGAAGATCACCATGAGAAGAATCAAGGGAATAAATAAAGCTGCCAGCAAAATCTTGAGGCATACTGCACTGAATCACCAAAGGATTACCCCGATCATCAACAAGAGAAACAGTTCGGGATTTACAAGAGATAAAAGCATCATGCCTCTTAAGCCAATCACCTCCAAGCAACAAATCAAAAGCATCGAAACCAAGAACATAGAAATCACCACTAAAGCGATGATCAAAATAGAGAAGTTTCACTTGCCTACAAATCCTATTAAGATTTGCGGGACCACCAATAGGATTTTTAACACACAAAGATTCAATATCATACATAGGAGAAAGAAGATGCTCAAACTTATCACAAAGATCCACAGAAATAAAACTATGGGAAGCTCCAGTATCAAATAAAACACGAACAGGATGGTTAAATAAAGAAAAGGTGCCTTGAAGAGTACCTTGATTATCACTAGGAGCAGGAGCAGGTGGAGCAGGTGAAAAAGCAGAGGTAACAGCAAAAATACCGGATGGCTTGCCCTTCTGATACAAAGGACAATCATTTTTGAAATAACCAGGCTGCAGACAGACATGACAGAGGTTGTTCCTGGTATTCCGAGGTGGAGGAATAGCAGCACCAACTGAATTTGGGCAACTATTAGCATAGTGTCCTTTCTGATCACACTTGAAACAGGTAATAGAAGATAGGTCGATAAGCTGCCTCTAAGAAGGAGAAGATGAAGATCCCAAACCCGGATTCTTGTGCCAATTCTTCTTCTGCTGATGGAAATTTGGCTTTCTCTTCTTAGAGTTAGTAGAGGAAGACTGAGATGAAGGAGCACTGGCAACAACAGGACCCTTAGAAGTAGGGTTTTCATAACGGATAGCCATATCCATAAGCTCGGTGAAAGTGCCATGAACATGAGAAATGAGACGATCATAAAACTCTGGGCGAGCTCCAGCTATGAACTTCTCATTCTTCTTAAGTTGGGTGTCAATAAGGCCAGGAACGAACTTGGAAAGTTCATTGAACTTCCGCTCATACTCAGAAAAGGACATGGTACCCTGCTTGAGATCCATAAACTCATGATAAAGCTGAGATTTCCCGGCTTCGAGCATCCATTTTGCCACAAAAGCCTCCCTGGAAAAGAGATAGATAAGCTTAAGATAGATTTTAAAGAGAAAAAGCTGAACAGAACACAAGACAATATAAGAAGATACCTAAATTGATCCCAAGAAATGTCAGCCTCAGCAGCGTTAGCCGTAACAGACTCCCACCAATCCAAGGCTGCTTCCTTCAACTACCAAGCTGCCAATTGACGCTTCTGCGCATCAGTAATCTCCAAACCAGAAAAATTCCTCTCAAGAATCCTCAACCACTGCTGAGCCTCTATGATGCTCTCAGATCCAGTAAACTTGGTACCACCAAGCTGAGTGAATTCCTTGCAAAGAGTAGTGAACCTGATGGGTGCAACAGGTTCGGGAACTGGGGCAATACCATGACCCCTACCTCTGGCATTCCTACGATTCATCCTGAAAAATCAAGAATGAATTTTAGGACAAAGGTAAAACAGAAAGACAAAGATAAGATTCAACTAGAAATGGAAATCTTAATCAACGAATTTAAATAACAAGGTGGATTCGAAAGGAATGAAGTTAAGAAAATGAGATTTTAAAACAAGAGAATTTTATATCCAAAATAATCTTTTAAAATCCCTTTTAAAATCATTTGAAAACATTATATATACTTAAAATACGTTCTCTCACAAAGAAATGATTCTAAGATTGATTTCACTCATTCTAGGGTAATTCTACCCTATCTCTAATGAGTTTTTGCTCCATAGGCTAAGGTTTGCCTAAAACCTGGCCCTGATACCAAATGTAACGACCCACTATTTTGGACCATTCAAATCGACAATAAAACCATACATGTCAGACTTGAATAATACAAAACAATAGATTGTAAATAAATTTGGAGCAAATAAAACCAATCACAGAATCATAGACACAGAATATCAGAATAACTCGCAGTGGAAAATAAAATAAATAGTGGTTCATGAAGCCATACAATACATAGTCTCAAAACAGATACAAAATACCATAGTCTGAAAAACAGATACAACAAGAGTCTGAATACATAAGTTCATAATTACATAAGCAAAGCTGAATGAAATAACTGAAATGGAAAGACGACTAGATAGACAAATAAACTCCAGCAATCTCTAGCTCTAGAAGATGAATCCAAAGCTGTAATACTCAGGCTGACCCGAGCGTAAAGCTAAACACAAACACTCGAGTCAGGACATACATACTTATACAATGTAAATCAACTCAAGTGAACTGTAGTAGAAATGCCCAATAACTTAAAGAAGGCCTGGGATCGCCCATTCTTTAAGGATCTGTTAAACTATTTACTATGTAGTAATATACACTATTATAATAATGTCTAAAGTAAACTAAACTTACTTAAAAATAGCGCTAAGGCTTTATATTTTCCACCTTGACACATAAATAGTGCCAGTAGTCTATGCAGTACCTGCGTACCTCCAGATCGAGAGGCTACAAGAAGATACTCCATAGGTACGACACAAATCAAACTCGTACAAGGCTCGCTATGGTAGGTGACACGGCACAACGAGGCAATGCCAGGGTAGATATACCAATTACGCATCCGGACCGGTGGTAACGCATAACAGCCACTACCGCCCACCTCGAGCCACACTCCCAAAATAAAAGGGTGCACCCAATCAATCACTAAGTAATAGAATGGTATCGAAGAAGTGTGTCCGATCAGAGGAGCTACCTCATTGGCCCAGAATCGCTCCTGTTATAGCCACCTTATGCCAACTCACGGGAGTCGGGTCCACGTATATACCTCAATAGGATCGTCGCCACCATCCTACTTCATTCTGGAATCTCCACCGCGTACACAGTTGTTAAAGTGGTTTTCGGTATCGACAGAGAGTATGTCCATATCCGATCCCGGTCTATTTAACAACCAATCGTTATTATAACCCGTGATTATAAATTTCAAAAATGGTTTATATTTCAAATCAAAATAATTAATTTAAACCATTTAAATATGAAGTTATTATACTTTCAAATCAAAATTTCAATTTCCAGAATTATAGCCTTTTCTGAGTTCATTCATTTAATCACAACAATTTCAAAACATTGTATTTTTCAAAAACAGCAGCACTTACCAAGTGCTACAATAGGTATTTTAGTATTTCAGAGCTTAGTTTAAATTCAGAACAACAGTTCAGTTCAGCAACAACATCACTTACCAAGTGCTACAGTAGCCCTTTAGTTATTTCAGAATATAGTTTACTTTCAGCAACAACAGCACTTACCAAGTGCTGCAGTAGCTTTATTACTTCAGATTTTAGTTAGCTTCAGCAACAACAACACTTTCAAAGTGCTGTAGCAGGTGTTTAGTTATTTCAGAACTTAGTTAAATTTCAGAAACGATAGCACTTAGCAAATGCTGTCTTAATACTACAACATTTCTGAAGTGCTACCAATACTAATTCCAGATTTATTATAAAATTTCAGAAACATTAAAACTTCAATTTTTAGCCATTTAACTTATAAAATCATATTTTTCGCTTCAAAAATGTTCATTTGGATATCATTTAACTTATGATTTTATAAAATAAAATTTCATTAATAATTATCCAATTTTTAAACAATAATTCACTTATTAAGCCAAAGTGCACTATTTTCTTAACTTTTGTATTTTTAACAATTAACTTAATACTTTACTTTAAAATACCATTTCATATAATAAAACTAAGTTTCCATTTTATTTACTTAACTTAAAATTTTCCTTTTAAAAGCCAAATTTCCCAAATTATCAAGTTAAGTCATATTTTCAAAATACATTTTCAGATTTATTTACTTGTACATTTTAACTCATAGAAAACCACTGAAACTTTATTTAAATCATTTAAATCCAAATTTAAGTTAAAATATCATATTTAACATTTAATAATACTTAATAAATTTTAGAAAATATATAAAAATAACTACGGGTCTGTATAATATTTTCTAACCTAGGTCAAGTGATACGGATAATATATCATTTCAATCCGTAATTTAAAAGAAAAATCCGGGTTCTATCATTTCAAACCCGCAATCCCAAGTCAAATACAATTTTAAAATCGCTCGAGCCTATCATTTCAGCTCATAACAATTTTTCCTTATTATAAGTCCGTTCGGGTATGTATCATTTCAACCCATAGTGAAAGGGAACTTGCAGTGTGAGATACAGAAAATAAAATAACAGTAGAGCACATAATATCATATCAGGTGATGTAACAAATATATAAGCAGTATATAACATCATATAATCATATCACATGCATATATGAACATAGCATATTAATTTCTACAATTCACATGTCATCGTTTCACAATTATATAAGTACGAATGTCGAGTGTGATAGACTCACCTTTTAAAGCTAGAGATTAAGAAGTAGAGACACACAACAAACACTGAAAGGTACGACAAAGCACGACTAGATTCGAAGAGGAGTAGCACCAAAATCCAAATCTTGTAAACCAATAAATAAAACAAATATAAATATATGTTTCAACACCACAAATAAATTAAAACAATGGAAAATTTGTGAAATAAAAATGACATAACCATGCTTTAAACACAAGAGTGCTCGGCCACAATGGACATAGGCTCATCCATGACATTTTTGAGGCAAGTAGGCTTGGTTATGGATCAAGTAATGCATGGCTATGGTTTGGGAAGTGAAGAGATAGGTAGGTTACAAGCATGGAACTCAAAAGGCAAGGCAAAAGAGGGGTTTGGGTTCACCTATAGGTTCGGCCATGGTCTTGTTTGCTCGGCCATGGTGTGATGTTTGGGTCAAGTGGTCACATAGGCACGGCTTAGGCATGGAATAAGTCACGGCGAAGGAATACAAGGTGGAGTTGTTTGGTGTGGCCGAGGCTAATGAAGGAGAAAGGGGTGGTGTAAGGTTCGGCTAGTGTTTAGCTTGCAATTTTAGTCGAGGGTTTGGATCAATGGGTCACGACAAGGCTTGGGGAAGATGATGAGGTGGTGGAGGCCGATCTATGGTGATGGTGGTGGAGGAAGGTGGTCGGCTAGCATGGTGTGGCCGAGCAAAACAAATAGAAAGCTAAAGGAAAAAGAAAAGAGAAAAGAGAAGAGGAAGAGGAGGCCATGACTTACTGTAATTTTTTCTTCAGGAACAAATGAGAAATGAGATGTGAAAACCTTTTTTTTGTACGTTAATTAGCAAAGGAGTGGCAGCTAGGGTTATGGGAATGAAAAGGTTAGGAAATAAAAAGGCTAGAAATGGAAAGGTCAACAATTAAAACAAGCAACTGATGTCTCTTGATTTTCTAAGCCATTTATCCCAAAATAAACCAATAAAAAATCCAATAAATAAAATAAAAGTCAAACAAAATAAAGTAGAAAATAAAAATAGATAAATGGACATAGGAAAAATAGAAAATAATTACAGAAAATAATTGCGTGTAAAATGCAGAAGTTATCTAATTTAAAAAGTATAAAACAGAATTTTATGAAACGAAAAGCAGCACGAACATCAGAATCAAATGTAGTTTCAAAGAAAAAGATTAGAAATTTAAAATTCAAATTTAAAATTTTCAACTGAAAGTCAAAGTTTGACCAAGGTTGACCAAAATATAAAATTTCCCGAAAATCATTATCTTATTATATTTGGAAAATAAATTGCAAACAAAATCCAAATTTACATTGGAAAAATTCCAAAAATTCAAATTTTAAATAATTAAAATCAAAGTTTTCTAATAAATAAAATTTAAAAATATTTATAGAATTTTGGGTTGTTACAATTCAATTATTTGCAAATCACCATATTTTCATCTTCATACAGGGGCAAAATGGTCATTTTTGTGCATGGGCTAATTTGAGAATTTTTACTTGGATATTTTTTATGATTTTTATGGGAATTTGGATGTAAATGGAAGAGGGTTTCATGGAATATATGCATGCAGAAGAGAATACAAAGGAATGAAGAAGGAAATAATTCAAACTCATGATCATGGAGGACCCCACCCACTTACCTAAATCTACAATTAGAAGCTAATAGACAACTAAGTAGAGGTTAAAGCTTCATGCATATTTGATGATGGATTAATTAGAGGCTAATGGTTACTTGATGGCCACACTTCCTAAAGGTCATTTTGGGAAGCACCATAAAAAGTGAATTAGGGTTTTATGCATGTATAACTTATGTACATGTAGATATCTTCTTACTCTTTCAAATTACTTAGGAAATTAGAATGCAAGTTGTAAGCTCAATGTTTCATGAAATAAAAATGACTTCCTAGCCTCTTTCTCTTTTCTTTTCTACATGCTTCTTTTTACTTTTATGTTCATTTTTACTTCTATGCTCTCTTCTTTTCTTTGTTAGTAGATTAGATTTATATTCATGCAAGTAGTGTAGCTTTATTTTTTATGTAAGTAATTTAGTAGTTAATCTCATTTTCTTCCTTTGCTTATTTTCTATTTCTTTTGCTTTTTAATGTTGAAATTTACATGTGTTGATATGATAACACAAATAAGTAGCTAAACCCCTACAATTTAGGGGTAATGAAGCTCTCAAATATTATGTAATTTCAACATTTCTATGATTTATGGTCTCTTTTATTTGTGCTTCATGAAAGTAGATTTTGATGTAAGTTTATACAAGTTGGTTTGATAGCTTATGTTGCATTTGCAAATGAGCTATTCTTATTCAACATAAACACAATTTACATCATCATTTGCTAATTAATTTTTGGTTTTGAAATGAAAGTAAAAACAAAATTTGATGATCTATATTACTAATTACAATAGTAAATAGATCATACTTAAAATAGCTTTTGCTTTGGCTTCATTTTCATGAGAATTGATAAGTGGTTTATTTGTTATATTATAGTTTGATGGTTTAAGTTATGTTAATTAATAACATAAATAAACCATACTTATGATAAATGCAACAAATATTTCACTTAATATCAAAAATAGAGATCATAGATTATTTGTTTGTTGATTTACAAAAATATGAGAGTGGATTTGCCTCTAAATTGTTTTCTAATCTCATAGTTTTTAATCTCATTTTCATTCTAGTTTTAGCTTCATTTTGTTTGTAGTTAACAATCTTCTCTCATTTTGGTCTAATTTGATTGATTAGAAAATTTTAAAATCTTAAAAATTCCCTACGGATCGACCCGTACTCGCCACGTACTAACATTTGTACGCCGTGCGCTTGCGGTTATTTTTATTATAAATTTTTCGGCGATTTTCTAACTCGATAGAAAATTCATCGTTAAACAAGTTTTTGGCGCCGTTGCCAGGGAATTGCTTTGATTTTGATTTTCTATTCTTCGGACTATTTTTGTTTGATTTTTTTAGTGTGCTTATTTTGTGTGTTTATTTGCATTAAAAAAATAAAAAAATTTGTTGTGTGTGTTTGATTTGTGCTTGCATTTGTTTGTGTGCTTGTTGTTGTTCATTTGCTCTTGCATTTCTAAAAAAACATACAACTTCAAAACCAAAAAAAAGTTTATTTCATTTTCAACTATATTTACATTTACAATTTCATATTTATAACATCAATTTCTGCAACATATATTTGCATATATCATTGTTGTTCTCCCATCTCTGCCTGTACATACATTTGCAGGCAGATATATCATTGCTGTTCCATCCTCACAAGCCTCTCTGACCAGTGCCATCCCCTTCAAACACTACTATTGCCACATAACTTCCCACCTTCTGCTCTTCACCTCTACCTTGTTACTCCCACTTCGATACTGCATAAACCAATCAGCAGACCCAATACACTTCATCACCATATAATCCCATTCTTGCTCAAACCATAATCACACTGACCACCTCATTCCATACATACCACATTCAACTAACCACTGCACTTGCAACTCAATACAATTCAACACGACACAGCCACCATCAATCATTTCCTATACCATTCGACAACTCTCTACCCATCCTCATTGTCACATATCAGTGCACCAACAACCCAAACAAGTCGCCGCCAATCGACCACATCCTCCACAATAACCGAACTATTATTCCTCACAACCATACAAACACTTACCAGTTCAACAATCATCAGGAAACAAAACACTTCACCAGCCTACAACATCCCATACAACCTCACTGACATTCCTCATTCAAACATCAAATCACCAAATCTTGTTGAATTTCACTTCCCTGGCATACATCCCCGAACCAAAATCAACAATCATTCAACTCTGACACCTCTGCACTTCTGATCACCATTGATAATACATATCACCGAAAACCACTCCCCTACTCGACCCAAACCCTACAGCCTACCATCTAGTCATTCCTCCTCTCCACGCATAACACCGCCACAAACCCTCTGACCCACCTTTCACAACATTACTCCTACTTCAAAGTTCAAATACCATACGACATTCCCAACAACAAACACTTCTCTCCTACCCACGGCAGCAACTTCACCATACTTTTGCAATATCGCAACCAAAAAGAAAAAAAATCGAAACAAAAATCTCAAATAACCAAACCACAATTGCCATAGTCACAGTTCATCTCTCCGTCTCCAAATCCCAGACCTGAATTCCTCGACGTCGAGCAACTTCACCTCGTCTCAAACTACAACACGTGAACCACTACTGCTGCTACCTCCAGTATCCCCACGCAAACCACCATTTCTGCACCATCGAGCACAGAGCTCCTTACAAGTCGTCACCATCCCCAGTCACATGCTCCGAATACCGCAATCCCTCGACTCGCAAATCGCCTCACTTCGATTCACCACAATCAAACCAAAATCACGACCACCTGGCAACCCGCCCACCCAATCGCCACTTCAATCCATCGTCTTCCCCAAAACAAGTCGCGACTTCAACCTCACTTATCTCCACTGCAATCTTCTGCAAACCACCTAACCAACAAACATGAGCTAAATTGGAGCTAGTAGTAGCGATTTTGAAATTCGACATCGATTTTGAAAATTAATTTGGATGAAATTGACTCAACAAGTTACGAACTAAGAAATGTTTTTCACGTAAAAGAAAAAAAGGGAGCGATTTTGTTTCCTTATTGGCTGGGCAAGAAGTTTGAAGGCCTGGATAATTCTTAGGTTTTGTTTCAAATTGTTCCACCACTATTTTAAAAAAACTTTTCTTTTTACTCCATCTTTATATATAAAAAAAGAGTTGGTCAATTTGTTTTGGTAACTTTGTTTTAGTGTTGTTATGTCTTAAAAAAAAAGGTTTTGAAATTTAAAATTTGTTCTGTTTTATTTTAATTCAGGTTGTTTTAATTTGTAAAAAAAGAAAGTTAGTTTTTGTTTTCATTTATTCTTTAATAAAAAAGGGGGGGTGTGTTTTTGTTTCCTTTGGAACCAAAATTTTCCTTTTTTAAAAAATTTGCTTATAAAATAAATAATAATAATAAATAAATAAATATTTGCATATATTTTGTTTTTATTTCAGGTTGCCAAAGCAGAATTTCAGAAGGAGAAGAACTGCTGCCAAAAATAAATTGCTTGCTATAAGGATTTTTTTGCACCCTTGTCTCTTATTTTTATTTTAGTTGCATTGTTGATTGCTTGCATTTGCATTTATATATTTTAAAAAAAAATTCAAAAAAACAAAAATCCATTCGTAGTTGTATTGTTAATACACGTTTAATTTCTGCTTTGCATTTCATCTTAGAATTTGTTAATAATAACGGTTAGAAATCAATAAAACTTAATTGTATATTGACAAGTTGTCTTCTTTGAACAATTTAATTTCTTGGTGTCTAGGCTATGGTAGAGTAATAACCATTTATAAATATTACGGTGATTCGTAAAAGTTGTTGTTTCTCTATAGGTACTTAAACCTTCGGCTGCATTGCTACGATGATTCGTGGTGCATCGATAAATCCTGTCTGTTACCTAGCTGAGAACTATCTTGTTGATCTAAGACAACGTGTGATTATACAATTTTAGGTTAACTTAGGATAAATCATTTGTAATTAACCCTTGCATTCATTTAGTTGCATTAGTTCGTCCATATCTTAAAAAAAACACAAAAAATAAAATAAAATCTCAAAATCCAAAACTAGAAAAATTGAAAATATTCCTTAATTTTGATTTTAAATCCTCTCTTTTGAATATTTTTTTTAAAAAATCCATTTCCTTTGAATTTTTTTATCAAAATCAAAAATCCAAAAAAATATAAAATCTTTCCAAAAAAAATTGAAAAATCAAAAATAAAACAAAAATCAAAATTTCCTTTTGAAAAATAAATTCCTTTTGTGTAAATATTTTTCCTTTATAAAAAAAACCAAAAACATTCTTAAATAAATGTTCGAGTATCTGTTTTCTTACTCGCCAAAATTTTACAATAGTTGTGAAAATCAATATAATCTATATTATTCCACTTCAAATTCTTATGGATATTTCAACAACAACTATTGTTTAAACAATTCAAATTTTAAACCACAAAATTTTCAAAATGATGAACAACCCTCAACTTTTGAAAAGAGAATGAAATCTTTACTTGAAATTTTAACACAACAAAGTTAAGTAATGAATGATTTGTGTAATTCATTTCAAAATAATCAAAATTTGAATTCACTTCCAAATTCTAATGATTTTGATTATAATCCATGCCAATTAAATTTCAAACTCCAAAGTGAATTTCAAAATAAAAATAAAAATGTGAACCACTTTTCAAATAATTATGACAATGAGAATAATCTCGACTACGATTCGAGTGAAATTTTTTGTTCTCAACAAATTCAAATTGAAAATTCTCAAATTAATAATCATGAAGTTGATTTAATTGAGCAAATGGAAAAAGAGTACCAGGTTTGTTGCATGAAACCTACAAACATTTTCGTGAGAAACAAAATCAAATCCCAATGTGTGAAAAATCAAATGATAATCCATCGTTTATCGAAATTGACGATTCTTGTTCACAACAAGTCCAAATAGAAATTCCTCAAGTTAATAATTATAAATTGGATTTTGTTAAACAAATGAACGAAATTTACGATGATCACATGAATTTGTTGATTGGAACATACAAAAAATTATGTGAACAACAAAGTCAAATCCCAATGTGTGACGAGTCAAATAGTAATCCATCTTTTACCACAATTGACAATTTTCAAATAACAACTTTTGAAACTGAAAATGATGATCTTAATAAAGTTGTTGAAAACATGGTATTGAGTTGGATTTCAATTCTTTTGAGGGTGAGAAACTCGATTTGAAATTTGATCTTCCTTTTTCCGATTTCGAAATTTTGAATACAACAACTTTGAATTTTGAAATTAATACATTGAATGAAGTTGTGAATACTTCAACAAAGGAAGACGAATTTTCTGAACATAAATTCCTTGGACTTTTCGAAACGAGTTGTTAAATTCCGCCGGGGAAGATTTAAATCACCATTTTGATTTTGAAATCGATAATTCTAAAGCAGTTTTCAATGATAAGCTTGAATTTCAAATTGGTGAAAATAAACTTGAACTTCAAACAATTGTGTTATCAACCCTGAAAATCATTGAAAATAAAACAACTCATACAATTTTCAATAAAACAACATACGTTTTTCCAAATCAACATTCAATTTTGAAATCTTTTATGGTTTGGTTTTTCGTGCTTAAGTTGTGTCTCGTATGCTTGATGAGACAAACGAATCGGTCTTTGGAAGACCGATTCATTTACTCTTTAACGACATTCTTTCTGATCTCGTGTAAATAATCTTTTCACTTTCATGTAAATATAGGTCATATTTTTATTTTATTTTTCTCCTTCCACTTGGGTTGACTGTAGGGACACAGTTAAAATCAAGTGTGGGGGGAGTCTCATCTTCTTTTTGATTTTTCATAGTTTATTTTACATTTCTTTGCAAAACTCAAAAAAAAACAAAGAAAAAAATCTAATTTTTTTAAAGAATTTTGATTTATTTTTAAAGAAACACTATAGGATAAATATATAGTTTTGGTTAATTAAATTAAAATTTTTGAAAATTTATTTTTCTTAACAAAAATAAAAATGAAGTTTGATTACAAATAATGATAGTTTAACTAGTATATAGGAAGGTTCATACGTGATAATTATGAAATATATCCTAATTGAAAATCTCTGTTTTAAAAAGTGGTTGATTTAAGTAAAGGATAAAACATTTTTTTTGTCTTCTAAGTTAGATGGCGCTTGGATGATTTTGCAAAACTCTCTCTTTCCAAAATTTTTTTTTTGAAAAAAAAAGAAATAAAAAGAGAAAAAAAATATTGTGGTATATATTATATATTTATTAACACCTACGGTCGATAGGTGTATACACTTATGTGTACGCTCGCTATGCTCTGCATCCTTCTCACGTAAGCCCGAAAGGCAGTGCATGATCGGTATATCTGGCCTCAGTTTATCTGAGTTAGGTGTATGTATATATAAATTCTTTTATTAATAACACCTATAGTCGATAGGTGTTCACACTCGTGTGTTCACTCGCCACGCTCTGTATTCTCCTTACATAAGTCCCCAAGGCAGTGCATGGGTAATATATCTGGCCTCAGTTTTCTGAGTTAGGCATATGTAAATATTGTAATTATCAATAAAATTTTCATAAATAAGAGAGAGTAAGCAATTTAAATCCAAGCACTATTTTAACTTGTTTGATTTAACTTGTTATGGAAAAGAAATAAAGATACCACTTTGATAATCAACTAAGGATCCGTTTCATAGTTACACTGTGTTATCAACCGAAACAATGAGTTAAACTATAGTCTATTTGTTATGATAACTTAATTTTTGTTGGAAATTTTGACAAGTAAAAGGACTTATATTTCTTGATAATGACCAAAACTTATATTTAACTTATCCGTGTCAATTTGAAAGTAAATCCTTCATTTGTAAATATTTTCGAAAAAAAAACTTGCATTTAGGTCTTTGTAAATAAATCTTGCATTTTGTAAATGTTTTCACTTTGCCTTTTCACTTTGCATTTTGTAAATTGATTCATGTTTTTCACTTTGCATTTGGATTTTGAGGGTAGCATCTGCTGAAACCCTCACGAGACAACACTCGTCCTACTGAGGACACCCAGGGGTTTAACGGCTTGTTGCATACGCTCAATGCAATTGTGCTCCCTACGAAAGTGGATTTATCTTAGTTTTTCTTTACTCGAGGATGAATAAAAAGATAAGTGTGGGGGTATTTGATGTGCACGTAAATCTGCATATTTTTACCACCATATTTAATCTAATTAAATAAAATAAATGATCATATTGAGTATTTTAACTTGTTTAAACCAAAATTCAAATTATTTTCAGATCATCACATATTCATCTTCATATAAGGGCAAAATGGTCATTTTTGTGCATTTATTAATTTGTGAAAATTTACTTGAAATTTTCTATGTTGTTCAGTAGGAATTTTAGTGAATTTTACAAGTGGCTTCATGAAGATATTAATGCACAAGAGGGAATGCAAAGGAATGGAGATGAAAATAATTCATTTCATGGATCATGGAGGACCCCACCTACCCACCTACCTTAATGTACACTTAGGAGCTAATGCACATGCTAAAAGGCCATTAAATCTTCATGCATACTTAATGGATGATTATTTGAAGCTAATGATAACTTGGCCACCACACTTCCTAAGAGAGTAGTTTGGGTAGTTCCCAAAAAAGTGAATTAGGGTTTCTAACTTGTATAAATACCCCTTATGTTTCATGTAACCCTCCTCTCTTCTTTGAGGCTCTCTTCTTTTAGGCTCTCTCTTCTTTAGTTTTAGCTTAGAAATAAAAGAAAGCTTCTCTTTTCTTTTCATAGCTACTTAGCCATTTCTTTTATGTAATTTTTTTATGCAATTTAATACATGTTCTTTTCCTTTCCTTGTTTATTTCCTTTCATGTTAGTAGTGTAGATTTATTTATTTATGCAAGTAGATTAATTTTTCTTTTACTTTGCCCTCTTTTTTCTTTTCTTTTTCTTTCATGTTGCATGCTACAAGTGTTGATATGATAACACAAATGAGAGGCTAAACTCCTTCAATTTAGGGATAATGAAGCTCTAATTATGTAGCTTCAACATTTTGATAATTATTGCTCTCTTTTTGTTCTTAAAGAGAATGCTTGAAGTGGTTTAACTTGTTGTTTTTGCTCTGAATTTGATAGCCTATATTGTTGACAGCAAATAGGCTATGCTTAAACAATCACAAACAATAATTACCTCTTTATCTACATATGATGATGGTAATGAAGTGAATGTTGAAATTAAAATTTGATGGTCTATATTTCTAATTAATAGTTAATAGGCCTTACTTAAAATAGATTTCATTTTCAACTTCGTTGTCATTTTCATGAGAGTTAGTAAGTGGTTTAAGGGGTGTGTTATAGTTTGATGGCTTATGTTGGGCTAATTAATAGCACAAATATGCCATACTTATGATAAACACATCATTTAAATTCACTAATGACCAAAAAAGAGAAATCATAATTTCATTTTTGTTGAACTGTGTGATCTAGAGATTGGATTTATCTCTAAATTGTCTTTCTACTCTCATATTTTTATCACTTTCTTTTTTTCATTTTTCTTACATTTTCTAGCTAATCACTTTCAACTTTGGTTAATTTGGTTGAATAGAGATTTAAAATCAACAATTCCCTGCGGATCGACCCATATTCACTATGTACTATGATAGTACGCCGTGCGCTTGCGGTTATTTTAATTTGAAATTTATCGACGATTTTCTAACTCGATAGAAAATTTGTC
Source organism: Allium fistulosum (assembly GCA_030737815.1). Classification (NCBI taxonomy): domain Eukaryota; kingdom Viridiplantae; phylum Streptophyta; class Magnoliopsida; order Asparagales; family Amaryllidaceae; genus Allium; species Allium fistulosum. The sequence continues at coordinate 1,133,004,720 of CM060901.1, forward strand.
GTTAAATAGAGCCCATCCATACCGATCCCTCTACATTGAAACATGCCAATCCATCCATAACTTCCCAAATCAATAAAACACGCCGATCCAAGCTATGTCCCATATTTCTAGTATCCTGCATCGTTTATCTACCAACTCCATCCAACTCTGGCTTTGTATAACCATTTGTACTTTACCTTCGGGTCCTACAACCGTCGCTCTGCACTCATCGGCCATGATAATTGTGAAGTCTATTGGGTTAAATCTGCCTGTGTACTGCCTTGCTAAAAGGCGGGTTAACACTTTGCCCTCCAAAACATGCCTTACAATAGGAAGGCATGTTTTGAATTGCCATAAATCCAAAATACAAAGTCCATAATCCATTGATTGTCATATTTTCCAATCCAGAATCCAATCTAGAATCCAATCTGTTGTCAATCCCATTCCTTGATCTCTCCGGATTGTTAGCAAAATCCATGACTGTTCTGAGTCGATATCCAATTCCAAATCCATTCCAAATTCATTATCCAAATCCATGATCTCTCTGGATCGTTTTATCCAAATCCGGGACCACTCTAGGTCCATATCCAAATCCATAGACCTCTTTGGGTCGCTTTATCCAAATCTGAGACCGCTCCAGGTCCATATCCAAGTCCATAGACCTCTCCGGGTCATTAGCCTAATCCAAATCCTTGATCTCACTAGATCCTTTCCGAGCACAATCCATACTCGACGATCTGAGTAGGCCGATCCTATCACTCTCAGGCGAAGCGGCCTACCCCTTGCCTAGCATAGTCCATACCCAATGACCTTGATCTCTCTGGATCCTTGCCATGCACAATCCACACTTGATGACTTGTTAGGTTTTATTCTCTAGCTTCGACTATCTGGTCAAGGGCTTAATCCATGGGTGTCCTTCTCCGGCCTCGGTTCCCAATCGAGGACTTAAACCGTGGGGTATCCTTCTTCGGCCTCGATCCCCAATCGAGAATTAAACCGTGGGGTGTCCTTCTCCGACCTCAATCCCCCAATCGAAGACTTAATCTATGTACGAACCCATCCTATCGCTCTCCGGCAAAGGGACTCATGTCTCATGGTTATTGCCCCATCTCTCCGGTCGCGGCCATAACCGTGACCTGTGTTATTTATTACATTGATCCGGACTTAAGCATCCCTAAGTCCATAAAATAAAATTTCGTACAACCAATAAACCAAAGTTTGAAGCAAATAAGGAAAAACAAAATTTCACAAACCCGAGCATTATGGTTCATCATCATCTCAGAGCATGCCTAGGGACCGTCCTCGATCCCGTACATGTCTAAGTGACTTAGCCATATTACTGTGGAGTTTATTACTTATTTCATGCCATCCTAATCAATTGATGACAAGTTGGCGATGAAGCCTTGATCCAGTGCCATTTCCGTATGAGGTGGACGGTGGTTGCTCATGTTCCACCGTCGCAGCCTGAGTCCTTATGTATTGTTGTAACTGACTATTCCCCACGTGTTCATCAATGATATCCTTCAAATGCCTATAGTCATTTGTATTTTGCCCATCCAGCTCATGGAATAGGCAATGCTTTCCTGATGCTCGCTTATGTTCGGAGGGTTCCTTTCTTGTCGGCCTTCGATACTGAAGACGTCCTCGAGTATCCAAATAAATCCTTTCCAAAGGTTCAGTCAAATCTGTGTAAGAAGAGAATTTTGGTTCTCTCCATTGCCTCTTGGACACATTAATGCCATCATTCATTTTCCATTTGCCTTTATCATTTTTGTTTACATTTCCTTATGATCCTCCACTCTGCACAACATTCATCCATGGTTTGTTTGCCCATGCGTCTTCCTGCTGCAGGAACCTTTCCGCTTCACGATAAAACTCCTCAAGATCCATAGGTGGATCCCACGTCAGTGAATCCTTGAACTCCGTGCCATCAGCAATTCCAGATACAACTGCCATCAAAATCATGGATGGATCTGGACGATCCACCGATGCCGCCGCGGCATTAAACCATGTTAAGAAACTCCTCAGGGACTCTCTGGTCCTTTGTTTCATTGTTGCCAAACTTATCACATTTTTGGGTCTCGAGATGTGAACCCCAAACCGCCTCATAAACCTTTCAATCAATTCCATCCACGTGCCAATAGAGCCGCTTTCCAACTGTCTGAACCATAGTGCAACTATATTCGTTAAGTGCAATGGGAAGCACCATACCATGATTTCCTCCGATGCCCCTAGTACTTCCATGCATCTTATGTATCTTGTCAAATGAACAGCGGATCCATTTTTCCATCATATGTCTCAAGCGTTGGTAGTTTGAACTCCGGTGGATTCCTAGCTTGCCTGATATTTGGAGCGAATGAACTTCTTTTTACATCCTTGAGATCCTTGTTCACCAATCCTCCATGCATAGCTCGCCTTATCATCTCTGCAAAACTGTCATTGTCTTCCAATGGTATTCTCCTATCATCATGCCCAAGCTGCCTCCCGAGTTTATGAGGGAATTCTGGAGCATACTCCTCCAAACGAGCATCCAAATTCCGATTCGCGCCAAGCTCAATGGGATCGATCGCAGGTCGTCCAACATCTCGATCAACCAGACCCGGAGGCATGCTCCCTAGCCTTTAAGGATCGGTACCGATCCCTCTGGAGGGATCGACACCGACCCCTCTTAGATGGCAGGGGACTGCCCCCAGCTGCCATATTCCACCCCTTTGTCTATTAACTCCATTTCCATGTTCCTGGTTTTGATTTTGGTTTTGCATTCCAGCAGCTCCTATGGCTCCAGCCTGTCTGATTTGTTGGAGTAGATTCTGCATCATCTCCCCCTGCCTTTTCAGCATCCTCTCCTATATAGCATCTATCATTGTTTCCTTTTAATCCCTGGTGATGTAGATAGATTCTTAATTAACTCCATCTCCTTAGGAAGCCTCTTGACACCCTCCATGGTGACTCCTTTCCGGTAGCACTCTCCTTGTTGATTGCCTAGCAATTGCTTTCTAGATCCAAGTATCCAAGCTTCCAAATCAACGGGTGCAAGTCTTCTCGGTGAAAGCACCAAAATATTGGCGTCAAAATTAACCACCAATACCCAATTATGTGAAAGCACTAATTTCCAATCCAAACATAGAAATATGAAGAGAAATAAATGAAGAACAAAATTAAAATAATTAGAAAGAAAGTAAATAGAGACAAAGATTTATAGTGGTTTGGCTATCTCCGGCCTACGTCCACTTCGAATATTTTGCTTTTTATTAGCTTATACTGTTGATTACAGTTACAAATTCGTGAAATTCAAGAATAAAAATGGCAGAGTATAGCTAAGGTAGAAGATGAAGAGAAGCAGAATGAAGATCCTCTTTTTGAAGCCATGCTTGCTGTATTTATAGGCGAAGACAACCATCAATCTCTTTGAAACTTTGGCTACAAGACCTTCTTATCCATATGGGCCCACCATATGGGTCGCTAGGCCCAAATCCTCACGAGGAGGGATTGGTTCTGATCCCTTCCTTAGTTGATTTTTGGCTAGCGATTCCTATGGTGGATTCTTCATGATAAAGTATGCTGGCTCTCCAATTCTCATATCATTTGGACCAAGGGAGCTCGAGTTATTGAATGTTGAATGCAAGAATACCCTTGGTTTTTGATGTGTGTCGATCCCTCCTGAGTGAGTTCAAATGTGCTGATCCCTTGCTAACCATCAAGCCTTGACAATTCCTTTCATGCTTTGTCGATCCTTATCTTATGAGTCGAAACACATGCCGATCCCTTGTTTAACTACTCATGCCGATCCTTTTCTTGCTTGAGTATATCAATCCCTCCTATTCTACTAGGCCGATCCATCTTGTTTTACAAGGCCATGTCGATCCAACCTCTGCCATAATGCTATGCCAAGCCCTTCCAAGTTGCTGAGCCATTGAAGTATACCGATCCCTCCAGGATGTAGCATGCCGACCCCTCTGAATTGAAGCCGATCCCTTCTTGACTTATCTGACCGATCCCTACATATGCTTTGTCACAACCAACTTCACCGATCCCTCACCCTATACAATACTACCGATCCCTCAAGCTATACCATACTACCGATCCCTCAAGCAATGCCGAACCCTCTCAAGGAGCCCATCTATACCGATCCCTCTACATTGAAACATGCCGATCCATCCATAACTTCCCAAACCAATAAAACATACTGATCCAAGCTATGTCCCATATTTCTAGTATCCTGCATCTTTTAACTACCTACTCCATCCAACTCTGGCTTTGTATAACCATTTGTACTTTACCTTCGGGTCCTACAACTGTCGCTCTACACTCATCGACCTTGATAATTGTGAAGTATGGTTGGTTAAATCTGCCTGTGTACTGCCTTGCCAAAAGGCGGGTTAACACAGACGAATTCTCTTATCCAAAACTTGAAGATGTCACGTCTCTCCAGCTTTACATACGTATTTGGTATTGCTAGGTCAACAAGGCAATATTTTCATCTACCCTATCAAGGAGCACTTTCTGGCTATCCACCATCCTTTGATTCAATTCAGCCATCATCTGGTCAAACTCAACATTTGCAACCATCTCTTATGGAGTAGATAGTCCTAGCAAAGCAGCCATCAGTTGGTTGGTCTCTTCATTGTGGTGAGACGCTTCATCTTTCCTAGCGACTACGGCTCTAGATCTTATAGTTCTCCTAGGGGCCATTACTTTAGTCCTTCAATAATAAAGTTCTGGATCTAACTTTAGGACGCTCTAATCCACTGAACTAAGCTAGATCTACTCCTGAGAAGCTTGTTCTCAATGGAAACACCAAAAACATTGAACCAAATTATGGCATAACACCCCTAATCGAATGAAAACATGATAGATCTTAGAATCTCATTGAAAACAATAAGAAACACATAATGTTTTATAGTGGTTTGGTAAATTCAATGGCCTATGTCCACTGTAATCATATTATAGTTGGATTGTCATAAGTACAAGAGCTTTGCAATTCATTTTTACACATAGAACAAGGAAAATGGGGTCAAAGTGACAAGAGTTGCATTAAGGATAGAAGATGGAGAAGGTAGAGGCCAAAAATTCCTTTTCAGTAGCCATAGTGTCCCTATTTATAACAGAATCACCCAGTAGAGCTGTTAGATCACACAATACCAGGTCAAGCATCAGATCCATTAAGTCTGGGAAGAAGACAAAGTCTTTCTATATAAAGAATCACATCAATACCAAACATAAATATGTTCGGAACTGATCATGTTCGCCAGGTGCCAACATGCCACTTTCTATATACAACTTCTTCACTATCTTCTAGTATGTCCACACATCAAGAATCATCTTGGTACCCATATAGTTTGTCTTATATGGGATGATCTTCTTCTGCAAAGTCCTGGAGTTGTTCTTCTTCTCTTTTACAAGTATACTCCACTTTAGCAATCAACTCGGTGTTGACATAATTGCTATAGTACTTCACTCTTTAATTACCTCATGAATTGCCAAATAAGAGGATTGCACTCCAAGATCTTATCGGTATCGATCAAATATTTGGTCGATACCGATCAAATTTGTTTTACCTTTAATCTTCGTATTTTTAGGGCCACATTCTTTTGTTACTTCAAGCATGCCCTCAATTTTTTGAGTTGTTTCATCTTTGTTATGGTGTCTAGATTCACTTAGAAGTTACTTGGTTTAAATGTTGGATAACACTTGCCCCTCGAAGCATGCTTTTGTGAAACAAAACATGATTTTGATCAAGAAGTGGTATGGAGTTTGGTTATTAAAGTCTATTGGTCGATGAATCATCTTCTTAAAGAATTGTCTCTGTTCAAAGAGCATCTATTCAACCACTTTAAATAGTTGAAGCACCACTCTCTACACCAAGGTTAAAGTCCCCATCATCACAAAGATTGTTCCACGCCTTGGCCAAGTAGGTATCTTCCTTTTCGTTTTCTTTGTTTAAATAAATCACTACCAATTACTATTGCGATCGATACCAGGATGTTTTCTTTATGGCCATCCAACACTATATATTCTCAGAACTTTACCCTTTTTCCTCTCACTTTCAATTTTTTTAGTTTAGGTACCTTCTCCTTACGACCTTCACTTCCCAGCCTCTGCTAAGCATTTCGATTTTATCACCAAGCCACTGCCTCTTTCACTTTAATTATCAACACCGCCATTGCTTTGGTAAACTCAACCATTATTTCTACCAATTCGGCACCGATATCATCATCCCCAGCTGCTCTTTTTCTAGATTTCACCCAAATCAAGGCGGGTTCACAAATTAGGTGCCTTTAAGGTCGCTGTAGGTGATGCCACTGCCATGCTCCACTTGTCGCCGATTAGATGTGGCCGAGGGATTATTTTTACCTTCAATTCATGGTCGATCACTTCACTATCTTCAATTACCTCAAGGTTAATATTGGCTTGGGAAAAGTTCTGGTCATACTCAAAGTTAGCACGAAGAATTTTCGGGGTTGCTTTGATTTCCTTGCTGCTTGGTGTTAGTATCTTGTTACCACTCTTTATACTTCCGGCTTTCCCATGATCCACTCTAATCTTGTAGTCATATCAAGTTTTACATGTGCGTTGCACTAAAAGAAGCTTCTTTATGCATTGGTCAAAATGAATTGATGGATAGGCTTCAAAGAGACGGTTCTGAGGAATGATCGCGTTTAACGCACTTTGGCATCTGAATAGATTGTGTATGTCAATATTCTAAGTTTCGCATAGTTCTATGTCCCTATGAGAAGTCTTTGTATCGCTCTGGACAACGGTTCCATTATCGGCAACTTTGTGATAATGGGTAAGATCCATTACATAGTTTCATCGTAAAGATGGAGATCGTTCGCCACTATGAGTAAGTTATCTACATAGAATAATCTAGCACATGACACCATCTTGCAATGGAGCTCATTTTCTAGAATGATTGAGCTATCTACATAAAGTGTTCCATACAACATGCTTGGGCACGAGACACACACTACATAGATTAACACTTCAAATTATCTCGGTCAATGTTTAGAGTCCGATTGGTCAACACACATCAACATCCATTGGATTCTACACATCAGTCACCCAGGTTCTAATTAAAACAAACATTTAAAATAAAACATACCCAGTTACATTCGCATCGAGCTTTCAGTCTGAAATGATTAGGCAATTTGCTTGCTTCAAAGTCAGTTATAATCCTTCTACTCCTCTACTGCTCAAATCTCCAAGTTTACTCCACCTGGAGCGAGATGTTCTATTGCACATAAACTTCAAGGCCTAATCATTCCAGTGGCACCCATTCAAAATTAGCCTTATCTATCTATATATTGATAAGACATTGTAATTTATCCCTTATAGTCTTAAATCAAATTATAAACGATGAAATTGAAAAAAAGTTCTTTTATATATAAACATGATTATGATGTAGTATGCCATGGCTAGATAATTAAAAATATAATTTTTATTGTAAATAAACAAAGTATGATATATCCCGAATTAAGAAATGTAAAACACAAATGTACTCCAAATTGGGCAGATTATATATCAAAATTGTATTTTTCAATATCACAAATCTATTGGGGTGTTATTTCAATGATATAATATAATATTATTTAAATAAATTATTCAACAAATTACCAAAATGCTCTTAAACTTTAAATGCTTATAACTCTTGCATACAACCTTGGTTTCACGCGCAGTTCAAGATATCGAAATCACATCGAGATGAGAAAAGTTTTTGTATGTTCTTTGCCATGTTTTAGAATACTTCCAAAAAGTATCTTGTTTTAGTAGATTCGTTATAAGTTGTTTAATATGGCAATATTGGGTTGAGATATTTTGTTCCTCGGTATCAAGTCGCTTACATTGGTTGATAGTGAGCTAAGGCTTTTTATTCCTCAGCAGTGAGTCACTTACAATTGATCAATAATGGGCTGAGGCATTTTTCTCTCAGTAGCAATTCTCTTACGATTTGGCAATAAGGGTGGGGACATGCAGTTCCCGGTAAGGTGTAATGAATGCCTTTTCGACCCCCGATTATTGACACTAATACATCTACAGTATTCACGTGTCGAACACACAAGTGCCGAAAAGACAGAATGTTAGGGTAAAGAAAAAAGAAGAAAAGAAAAGGAATAAGAAAGAGGAGAACAAAAACATCAGAATCTCATATGCGGAATGCTAACATATACTATCAAAAGATAATACACAAGGTTACTTTAATATACATAGCATTTCAGAGTTACCAATTAGAGTACTATCATCAGCCCAGATAGTTATAATAGCTTGCCCTTAATATTGCTGATATATATACATAAAGTAATGCAGTAGAAATAAAAATACTACGGTAGGTAAATATCCAGCCCCGCTCCAAGAGCTCAATGGACATCAACAAAAACGAGCCTTCCTCAGACTTCTAGAAAAAGCATCCATAGAAACAAGGAAAAATAAACCCACGAGTCAGACAAAAAGCGTAATGTGAGAAACTCAAGAAATATATGATCAGCATATAAAAGTACTTTTGAGGCCATCATAACAGTTATCCCCTCAAAAGTACCAATCACTTAATAAGTACATATTGTGATATAATAGACAATGTCTAGGGTGCATAATATAAATCAGAAAATAGCTTTTGGTGCTTACATTAATAACACCGCAATAATATTGAAGTACAATCAAAAACGCTAAGGTGCATTCGCATATGAAATTTTCCCAGAGACCTCCCCAGTAAACTCATAAGTAAACCAAGACCAATCTCCATGACAAGGATTAGAAATCACCTTTCGAGCATCGTATATCTCTAGGTAAAATATATACCATAAGGAAAACACAACAGTCCCAAAATCCGAACACTTTCATACCCTACGTGGAACCAAGTATCAACAACTCTCTACATGCAACATATCGAAAGCATACTCTATATTTGGAGTTGATATACCTTCATGGGTTAGCTAAACCCAGGATTGTGAAATCTACTCTGTCTTTAGTCATATATTGATGGTGAAGTCACGTTCAACATCTCAACACATGAGCCAAAACTCGAATAGATCACTAATCCCCAATTAAATTCCAGCGTCTTGAACAGATCACAAATCTCTTCTAAAGCATATATCATGTACATGGTTTTGAAGTGGTTATGGTTTTGAGTCATCTTATATAAGTACACTCCCTCGCTTACCAGGCGCTCCAAAACCAATCGATAGATTTTTGGTTAACTCAACTCGTGTTCTTTCGAAACATAAAGGTAGAGATCATCAGTTATCCGGATGGATTTCCTTATCATTTGTCCTAGAAGAGCAAGATGAGTTTACATAGGTTATATCATTATCGAGTGAAGAACCATACCGTATAATTCCCTTATTTCTTCTAGATACTTCCCAAGTTAATTTGGTCAATTTCAATAACAATGAAAACGATCGCATATGGAAACCAAGTCACGTATACTTATCATGTTTCCAACCTTCTCAACTTTCATTATCTCTCAGTCAAGGGTGAAGCCCGGTAGGTTAGTGCATTATTGCTTCTACACCCTACTTGAATCATTATTCTTAACTCTCACGAATAGTAACATGTTTACTTTATCGGCTTTAGTTTTAAGTACATGACTAAATACTTTCCATAAACAAGTAACACACAAAGCATGATCAACACACACAAAAACCACGATCAAGTCACATAAACTACTTTTAATCCCCTTTTTATTTAATTAATCCTTCATTAACTAAAACCTCTTTTATTGGTGAAACTCATTTTATCTAATAAAACTTCCTTCATTAGTTAAAACTTCCTTTTTTAGTTAAGCTCCTTTAATTAAACTCCTTATTAATTAAACTTCCTTATTTAATTAAACTCCTTTTAATTAAACTTCTTATTAATTGAACTTCCTTCATTAATTAAACTTCTTTATTAGCTAAACTCCTTTATTATTTAAACTACTTGTTAATTAAACTTCTTATTAATTAAAACTTTACCCATTTAATTAAATTTCTTATTAATTAAAATTTAATTCTTTTAATTAAACTTCTTATTAATTAAAACCTAACTATTTTATTAAACTTCTTGTTAATTAAAACTTAATTCATTTAATTAAAATTCTTACTAATTAAAACTTAACTCTTTTTATTAAACTTCTTATTAATGTAAACTTAATTAATTTAAACAATAGGTTTAATTTCCCCTTTATAAAGATATATACTTATATTTTACTATTCATGGATTTTCTATTCGTGTGTTTACGTTTCTCGTATTTACTATTCACATATTTTACTTACTTTAAAGTATAATCAAAGAGGTTAAAAAATGTTACTAAAACTTTGTTACTATAAACCCCTTCTCTTTTATGAATTAAACATATAAATTTTTCTATCTTTATTCCAAAAGATTCCTTACTTGTTATTATCTTTAAATTTCCATTATTAAAGATCCAAGTATATACATAATCATTTAACAATATTTTTCCACTTTAATATATAATTCATGGGTTTAAAACCAAATGTTACTAAAAAATTGTTTACTACAGTGCAAAACCATTTTTATACTTATCATTAACTTTAAGACATTCATTTAAAGATCAAAGCATATCCACACTTATTAATTAACGTAATACACTTTTAATTGGACTTTTCAAAATAATTTATTTTAACAAAGTGTTAAAAATCCAAACTTCCTTTACTACATTTATAAAATACTTAACTTACTTTTTAAAACTTATCTATATTCAATAAAAGCCTTTTTAAAATGATGTATACATTTATATGTATACTAATTTATTTATAAGCTAATATAGTTAATAAAAGTATAAAACAATTCAAATGATATTATATTACACAAGCTTTTTAATACTTTAATAAAATATTCAACTAATTTTTTGAAAACTATACATATATAAAAATACTTTAAAATTACTTTAAAAATACTTATACTACGGTTTAAAACATTTATTTTAAATATTACTTAAAAATAATTATTTTATTATTTATTTAAAAACTATAAAAAGCATGTTTTATTTTTTAAACTTGTTACTTTAAAAATTCATAAATAGTTATTAAAAATATATTTAAACTTTGATATTTTATTAGTAACAAATACATTGATAGTAGTTATTAAAGATACAAAGGAGTACCTAGGATGTCTTTCAAAGTTGACTTTGAAAATCATCAAACACAAGGCATTTTCAAAGTGCATCCATAGCGACCTTTTCACTTTTAAATTTCACAACTTTGTTTCATAATTTCTATAACTTCCCAAACTAATTCCTTACTGCCCATACACTAGCTAATGTGTAGAGAACAACCAAATATATATTATTTCAAATATGTTCAATTTAACCAATTTCGCATAAGTTAAATAAAAGGGAATTCAAAGTGTGTTTATAGCGACAATTTTACTTCAACAATTTACAATACACTTCAATTTTCCACACAATAATATCAAACATGTAAACAACAAGTCTTAGTTATATTACATGTTTTAGAGGGTCATAAGAGAAATTATACTACATATAATGTTGTCGCTTGCTTTCCAAACAAAGAAGTATCGAAAAGTAATAACTTGCATTATTCTTCATTTTCATTTATATCTAACACAACAACACACAACATATTTGAATTAAAGGGTGAGTTAATTCACCTAAGCCTAAGCCAAACCAAGATGTAGATGATCTCACTACGAATGCAACGGCGAAGATCGCATCTAGATTGAACCTCGTATGCAAAAGATATGGATTTTATAAGAATACAGATTATAAATATAAATTAATTTAATTAATTAAATAGTTAGTTACCTAATTCTTTCTTCCCCACTTTACCAAACCTCCACTTGTACAAGTGCACACAGATGAAAACTATCCCTAAACTATGCACGCACACCCCTCGTCGGAGCTACGGTCGATGAAATCATGTGCCACCACTTCCGATGAATTCCTCTTCATACGCTCTTTACCTTGGACTCAAAAATTTCAAGCTCAATCCCCTTATTTCAAATTCGAACAGTGGCTTTCTCGTGCAACTTCCAATTGCCGAGATTCGCTTTGGGCAGGCAGATCTCCAATCTTCGATGCTTACAAGTGCGCCTTACCAAGAGAAATGCAATGACACTAACCTCGTCGCCTAACTCCTCTCCAATCGCCATTTAAGCCTAACCTTATTTCAGCCTCCAAATATCGCACACGACCAAGATCCATCACACCCTACTTCGACACCATGGATTTGAAGCTCTCTTCCATACGAGTCTAACAGATCCAACGTCGTTGATTTTCGTTAATTGCAACTCTTGATTCAATTGATTGAAAGAGGCGACTAAGTTTTCTTAAGTTTATAGAAGAAAGAGAGAATGAAAAGTGAGAGAGCGTGAGAAGTATAGGTGTGGAGGGTTAATTATAATAAAATATATATTATATTAAAGTTTCCAAATAAATCGTCCAACGTTCCAAGCTCGTATGATCACATGGACGTTAGATCGCTACGAAACTCATCAGCTCACATCACCTCATTATTCTGGTCCCGATAACACTAGTTTCATCAAAAATTTGAGATAGTGCTCCGAGATGATAATTTCACGCCTTTTGAGGCCATTTATCGATATTTATTTGAACTATTTATTTTTGTAAACAAATTTCAAAAACGAATTTCTTATCATTAGCTATTATTTAAAAAGGGGTTAACAAGGTTACTAAATCACATCTATTCATAATAATTCACATTAAATCCAAGATTCAAATATTTAAATAATTCAAATATTTAAATACGAAATGTTCAAAATTTTGGTTCGTTACATTGCGAGTCTCTTACAATCTGACGATAACGGACTAAGACATATAGTTCCTCAGTAGCAAGTCGTTTATGATATGGCAATAATGGATAAGACATGTAGTACCTCAGTAGTAAGTCGCTTACGATTTTGCGATAGTAGGCTGAGATGTGTAGTTCCTCAGTAGTGAGTCGCTTACGATATGGCGATAGTGGACTGAGATATATAGTTTCTCAGTAGTGATCCGCGTACATTTTCAATGATAATGGGTTTAGACTTTAGGCTCAGTCATGTCGCAGTCGGTCTGTGGCATGTAAGTTGGGACTTTGGGTTTGATCGAGTGCATATGATTATTTATAGGTCAGATTTTAGTGAGACCTTAGCATATGATGTCACTATGGTGTTATATTATGTTTAGCTAACTTGTTAGGTGTAGGTGACATAGGTTAAGGTATAATTTTCCAACAAAAGTGTTGTTTCACTAGCTTATTAGTATTATATAATTATATGATGCGTTTCACCCACCAGACGTATATCTGACTCCCTCTATCATTTTCTTCTTTTTAGTTATACTATAATAGGTCGATAGAGAGGACTGGTGGTGGTTTGGAGATGTGATACTACGATGGGACACCCATTTTTCTATTAGCTATCTATTATTTATTCCCAGACATCGGACTATTTCTTACCAGTATAAAGAGATGTTGTAGTATGAATCTATTTGATATTACATTATTTTATTTGTCTGGTGTTATCCCGCCTTTTGGCAAGGCCGTAACACCAAAGAATTGACTAGTAACCAGTGACGGCCCGTCCCAGAGATCAGTTATATACGGGCTTACTACGGATATCGATGAATTTTGTCCGAGTCCGGATCGAGCCAAAATTGGTAGGACATAACAAGCTAAGCCATGGGAGCCAACGCTCAAAATCTCAAGACAATCCGAGTTCGTATGCTCAAGTTATGAAGGATACAAAATTAGACGAAAATCAGTCACCATTCGACTCGCTCCTTCGACTCGCTTCGCAACACCCAGGAGAAGCCAACTTCGACTCGCTCCATGTCCCTCAGAGCTATTCAACTTTGACTCGCTCCAGTTTGAAACCCTCAAAAGTGCATACTTCGACTCCACTGCTCAAACCTCCCAGGACGCTCCATTTCAACTCGCTCGACCAACGCTCGCTTCGACTCTCTCGACCAACGCTTGCTTCGACTCGCTCGACCAACACTTGCTTCGACTCGCTCGACCAAATTCTTGCTTCGACTCGCTCAAAGCAACGTCTAGAACAGAGTGAGAATCGAATGCCACGCCATCGATTCGAACGGAAGCGAGTCGAAACAGGAAGCGAGTCGAAGGAAACAGCCTGCCGAGAACTCCATTTCGTATCGATCATATCTCCCAATCTACAAGTCCAAATGCTATGAAATTTTCACAGAAGACTACGTGCATGCTAGAGAATGTCCACGCCAAATTTCGACTCCATTGGATGAAATCTTGAGCGAGTCGAAATCTGTTCGTGTCGATCACGGATCGGACCGAAACTTCACGGGCTTGGGCGTACGGGCCTGGTCACGTGCCAGAGAGGGTCTCCCGAGATCTGAGCGAAATATCAGCCTCCTATACCTATAAATAGACCCCCAAAGACAACAAAAAAGGGGTTCTTCTTCCTCTTTGAGATCTCCAACGCCCGGACTCCGCCAGATCCAGATCTGAACTCCATTGCTGCTGCTACCAACGAATTTCACTGTTGCAAATCATTATTATTCGCTGTAATTTGTTGAAATCAATTGTAAACATCAAGGGAAGATCAATAAAGCAAACTACTTCATAGTGGATGTAGGCTATACGCCGAACCACTCTAAATCCTTGTGTCTCCCTGCATTTTAATTATTCTCATTTCTGAAATTTAGAGTTTTTGTTAGATAATTCCTCTTTTTCCATTTAATTTCTTCACTTTATCTCTTCAAAGACTTTCGAAGAGTGTTGTGCCCAATTTTGGTACAAACACTTTGGTGCTTTCACTGAGAAAAACCCAATTTTTCTCCCACTCTTTGGATCTCCTATCTATATTGGATTGCATAAATCTAAGAAGAATATCCAGATCTAGAACCTTGAAGCCCTTCCATTCTATTCAGATTTTCAATCAGATCTAGGAAAGGACTTCACCAATTCATTATGGTGAGCACACGTACCACCTCTGCAGCTGCTGATCAAGGAACACGGGACCGACAAAACCCCGTGCAATCACCTCCAACCAACCAAAATGCTGCAGGACCTTCAGATCCATCAGGTCCAATAACTAGACAAGAATTCCAGACATTGCTTTAGGAGTTGACCCAAAGTCGACAGCAGCTAGCGGAGCAACTACGCGCCAACGCGGAGTTGACTAACCAGCTAAATCGCCAAAGGCGAAGAAGATCTAGAAGAGACCAAGGTTCTCACTCCTCCACAGAGAGCTCAGCCTCCTCCGATGGCCAAACTAGATCCATACGTCCACGGTTGGGTGGAAGCTACACCCAGGCCACGGGACACCAACCTGCTTCGAACCTTGGGCAGCCTAGAGCTGGACCATCCGTTAGCCTCCGCACAGAACCTTCGACTCGGGGAGGAGCTGCCCCTTATCATGTTACCGGCAACATTGCTACTACCACCACTACTGGACGAGGAGGTGATGCTAGGAACCAAGCTGATCCTCAACATAGCCGACGAGAGCAGACTCCTGAACCTTATGTCCCTGAGGATGTTGAACTAAGGAGGCGAGACACGGACCGTCGACCACGTCCGGTCCAGACTCACGCTGTGGAACCCGACCACACCTTGGCACAACATGCTCGAAGTGTCCAAACGACAGATATACCAGCGATGATCCGCCAAATGATCCGTGAAAGTCAGGGTCTATCTATTGACGACTGGGGAATCTCCCGAAGTCATACCCCTTTCACTGATAATGTTTTATATGCTGAACCAACTCGGCACTTCAGGATGCCAGCTTTGCCAGTTTATGAAGGGAGTTCTGACCCCAATCAACACATCCTAAAATACGAATGGCTGATGAATGCTGCTAGAGCTGATGACGCAGTAAAGTGCCGTAGTTTCCCCATTTCCCTAGGGGCATCGCTACCATGTGGTTTACTCATTTGCCACCGCGATCCGTCTCTAACTTTGACCAAATGGCCACCAAGTTTGTCGAACAATTCCGTATGCATGTGGCAAGACCGAAGGACATTAACACTCTGTCTAGTGTTATGCAAACTCCCGGAGAAACGCTTAGACGTTACTTGGAGCGATTCCATGCCGCGTGTGCGGAAATAAGCAATCCCAACAATAACTCTATCCTGATGGCTCTGACTAAGGGGATTGACGCTGATTCCGAGTTCGGAAGTTGGTTAGCTGAGAAACCACCTGCGTCATTGGATCGTTTCTATTCCAAGGCAGCCCAATTCCTGAGAAGGGAGGATGCGAGACAGTCTAGGAAGCAGGATGGCGCAGGACCCAACATCGAAGGTATCCAGAGTAACGTCGCCGGCAAACAGTCCGGAGATAGTTCTGGAAAAGTTCAGTTGAACGTCCAAAATAAACAGAATCAGCAGAGGGACAATAGAAATCAGAACAAAAAACGCGATCAGGATCGTGGACCACGGCGTAGAGCTTCCATGTATGAAAACTACACTCCATTGAACACGTCGTTGGAAAATGTGTATTTGCAGACCTGCAATACCATGCAATATAAGAAACCTGCCCCGAAACCACCAACTGAAAGACAAATCCAAACAGGAAAGTTCTGTAGATTCCATGAGAGTTATGGCCACAACACCAATGAGTGTCATCACCTACAAGACCTCATTGAAAAACTGATATGTGAGCAGAAGCTGGATCAGTATGTACGGGCGCCGCAATCCGGTGGTGCGGGCCCATCAAATCAGAACCGTGCGCCGAATCAGGAAAGACAGAAAGAACCCGCTCGTGCGGACGGGAGGTTGGTCATTAATATAATAAGCGGTGGTCCTCACCCAGCAGATCAAAGCTGGAAGGAAATGGAGTCGTATGCCAGTTCTATCAGGCATGCGGACTTCGAGTGTTGTAGTAGTTTTGATGAGGGGGCTCCGGCCAAGCAACAGAAAACGATGATGGATGACATCGTGTTCAGGAGCAGAGACGCAGATAAAGTCGAAGCTCCCACTATTGATCCACTGGTCATCTCAGCACAAGTAGGTCCCGCTTGGATAAAAAGGATCTTAGTTGACAGTGGAAGCTCTGTGAATATTTTGTTCAAACGAGCTTATGACCAAATGAAGATGGAAGCCGCAGACTTGAAGCCTTGTCAATCTCGTGTCCATGGTTTCAACGGAAGTGCCACAATTCCCACTGGGATGGTGGAACTGCCAGTGGAGTTGGGAGTAGGATAACGTCGGAGAGTACGGATGTTGCAGTTCATCGTTCTGGACATAGACTCCCCTTACAATGCTTTCTTGGGCCGACCGGCCCTCGTTGAATTCAGAATAGCCATTGCCCCATAGTGTTTGACCTTAAAATTTCCCACTGATCATGGAATAGGAATCGTTCGGGGAGATCAGGCCACTGCCAGAGCCTGTTATGTTGCTGAGCTGTGGGAGGCGCATCGGAAGGAGAAGGGAAAGGGCGTAGAGGAATCTCTCTGCGTCCGTTTCACCGATAATTGACAATTAATGCCCGGGCCCAGGCCCGAGCACCCCAGCCAATTCCTCAAGGATCTCGACCCGAGAGAAACTGAAGACGAAGGAGAATCTAAAGAAATTCAAGCATCCCCAGCCGAACCGACGATTGATGTCCCAATTGACAATAGCAATGATTCAAAAATAATAAAGATTAGATCTCAGTTGAGCCAGCAAACTCAAGAGGAATTGGTTGAATTTCTGCGGGCAAATCTTGACGTATTTGCTTGGACACATTCTGATATGTGTGGGATCTCACCGGACATCGCGAGCCACACTCTGAACATTGACCCGCGCCATGTCCCGGTCAAACAAAAAAGGCGCGGTATGGATCCAGAGAGATCTTTTTTTTGCCTTTGTTTATACATACTATTTTTTATATTTGCTTGCTTTGACTATGCAAATTTGATTTCGGCTGAAATGATTTATTTGTGTTGAGATTATTCCTTGTTTTGCAAGCCTAGTTAAATATTTTTATGTTCTTGTTTGAACACACTTGGATGTATATTTGTTTAAACTTATCTTTAAACACTTTTGTTGTTGTCTGGTTTTATACTTGAATGCATTTTATTTTCTTTAAATCTTATTATTTTGTAATATAAGTGAATTCCTTTTGACTTGTCTCATTCCTTTATAATGTAAATTTTAATATGTTATTAGATTTTATCTATGGGTTACTTTGTATTATTACTTTAAAATGTAAATGAACTTTTATTTTATTTTGTTTTTCTTTTATTATTTTTTTATTTGTTTTACTACTTGGTATTATTTTGCATTGATTTATTAGATTTATATATTTACTTTATACTGAATAAAACTATATATATATATATATATATTTTGTAATATAGATGAATTTCTAAATTTTAATTTGTTGTTAAAATTTGAGCTAATGTTTTCCTTTACATTTTTATTATAATTTATCTTATATTTATCTCTATCTCTAGTTTAAATATTTATTATCATTATTTTACTATAATATTTATTGTCTTATATTTATTTTATAAATTCAAATCATTATTAACCATCAATTCTAAATTTTAAAATTATTTATTTTTTTATTTGTATCAATTGTCTATACTTTTATAATTATTTTCAAACCATTTATTTTAAAATTTAAATTCATTTGATTTAACACAATTTATTTGCGTTTTGGGGAAACTTAGATCAATTTACCATTAATTTTACAATTTTTTTTATTTAAAAATTAAATTAATTATCAATTTAAATTTAATTAAAATTCGGGATCGTTACAACCTTCCCCCCTTAAAAGAATTTCGTCCTCGAAATTTTCAAGGAGACACAAAGATAGATGAAGAATATTTCATCAAATCAAACTGAATATTTATTTTGCATTTGGCTTACCAAATCAGAATATCAATAATAGACACAAGAACGAATCTATTTAACACTTCACAAAATACTCGGGTTATCCAGATCTACGAAATATGCAGTGGCATCGGTCAGTTCGAAGGGATAACTAACCATTCATAGAATATATTGGGACCCAAAGAATAGATAGATATATGGATACAATTTCAAAACTTTCAGTTTAAAAACCAAGGTATACCTACCAACCATAGCAACCAAAACAAATAATTCATCCAAACAAACAATTCTGGCCTTTTTGGAGTTTACGTCCCATATTCATATATCGAATTTCTTCCTGGATCTACCAGAAATTATCGAAGAATTAAGAAAAGATGACGAATAAAAGAGATTGATAGAGAAAAGATTATTTACTTGTTGTTATAGTGTATTGACCATTTATAGTCGTATTCCCCTGTCCCTTATCTCATCCTCTTCTTGCACTCATACTCACTATCAGTGGATAGTAAGAGAATTTACTGAGGCACACGAACAGATATCTTAGAGATTACTCATTCTAGGGTATACTTCACCCTATCTCTAATGAGCTACTTAGTGTGTTATATTCATGAGCTAAAGTTTAACCTTAGCTCTGATACCAAATGTGATGACCCTGAAATCGGCCTTCGAAAATCGGCACCCGTACTTCACTTGTACTCAAAATGTCGAAGATTCAAACGCCGAATCTGGTTCACCGGAGCTTATAACACCATTAAGTATAACAACACAGCGGAATAAAGAAATCAATGATATCATATACAACTCCAATGAATACAATATGATACAACAGAATGATACAACAGATATCAATATACATCAAAGATATGATACAAGAAATAGCAGCGGAAAGAAAATAGATAACACCAAATGATCTTCAAAAGAGAATGAATCCAACAACTCCAACATCAGCTCGAACCACCATCACATTGCACCAAGAGAAGCAACGTCAGTCATCAACTCTGATGAAGTTAACTAGCTCCAGATAATCTACTCAACCTGAATATCTGAGAAACCCAACTCTAGACTGCCCGTGTGGAAAATGGTGGGCACCCAGAGTTTAGGAAGGGAACAATAAACTCCGGGTCAGTCATGGGACTGGTGTGAGCAACAAATACAGTTTATCTTTAAACAACAACAAAAGAATTTTAAACATTGAAACCCGCAATGCTTTTGAGAAATGAGACTACCATAAGACCTCCCACCACACACACAATGCAATCGCAGACTTGGAGGAGATTTCTTCTTATTATAGTCAAACATGCTTACTACGCAAAAGAAAACTCTTTTGATATTATTACCGGTGCATAGTGTAGAAAACATTTCGAAAGTATAATATTAATCTTAGCCAACATACAAACATTATTGTATGCCAACTATAGCTACCATTTAAACAGTGGTGACCACCATAAGTAAATGGTAGGTTCTACAACTAAAACCGTACAGGGCGCGTATTGTTTCTTTGGATTTTCCAACAAATGGTCAGGCAAAGGAACTTCCTAACCGAAATGGGAACGCCTCTGGAAAGACGCCCTGAGAACCTAACCGGATCTCTGCAAACACAAGGCCGATGCTACCTCACGCTGTACAGCTGTAACTAGGTAGCTAACACACGAGTTATGCCATCCCCCAGTCATTACCGACCTTTATCCGAGGATCCTCAATCACAAAGCAACAACCACAAAGTATAATAAATTTGCAGCATCAATATAGGTAAAATATCTGGGCTCCATACCATGATATCACCTTTTATCCAGAAGGAAATGACATACCCTAGGGGCGCTACCCTTAAAAAAACCTTGCCACAACATTCTTGTTTCGACCATTACCGGGTTGTGAGGCTCGACGAAGTCTCGTCCACAAAGCTACGCGTTTTCACAAAGCCACGCTTTTTCACAGAGCCATGCTTTTTCACAGAGCCACGCTTTGATCAACAAATGATCAATAGCACTTCGTATGCCACATTACCAAATTGGGAATGTATCACTAGTAACCATCAACTACATAACCTCTGAGCTCGTACGTCTCAGAGAAGGGTGTTAAGCTAAGAGAATAAATTCTCCGCCACCAACAGAAATGTATTTGATAGAAACCAGCTTTACATCTCAAAGTGTAACGTCAGACACACATCCATACAAGTCCGTTCCGGGATCGAACAAAACCGAAGGCACTTCCAAAGAAGCCCTTGCAATTCCGGATAATTTCTAATCACGTCCGGACTTCCCATCACAAAGGATGCTAAAATCTCTATATCGGGGCCAGTCGATGCAGAGACATTCGACGAGTTGTCCTTTCGTTTTCGAAAATATCCGGTCTTCACCACCGGTCTTCAAATGCTATCCATTTACATCGTATCACTATTCGGAATGGGTTATATGACTCAAAGGTCCTCTCCCGGCTAAACCGAATAATGAGCGCAATATTTTAAAACATATGGACATTGGGATTTCAATTAAGTCACAACTTATTACCCAAAACTTTTCTTCAAATGGTTTAAACACATTACCATTTTAATCTTTTACACAAAAGATTCATTTCACAAAGTTCACCCATTTTCACAAAGATCTATTCATAGATTTTCAAATTGATTTCCACTTCAATTTGGATTAACTCATTAAATCTTTAAACAAAGATTTAATTGGTAGCTTTCAAACAATTCCATTTTCAATTCTATTCTTTTATACAAAAGATATATCATTCATAGTTTTCCCAACTATTTTTATTTCAGATTTGAAATCCCTTTTAACACAAATTGAAAATCCTTTCCTTATATGAAAGCTATTATTGTTTGAAAACAAATACTTTTCATTTCGGAAAAAACTGATCAAATTTACACAAGTTATAGCCTTTTAAATTTAAACTTGGGTTGAATTCAAATTCCCAAAACAATACTTTTTTTAATGTTTAAAACTCATATAAATACATTTATAACTTGTATAACCTTTTCAAACCATAATTTCCAAACATAGAATTCAATTCCAAATTTTTGAATTCAAATTCAAATTAAATTATTTAAATTGAAAAACTTTACCAAGTTATTCAAAATAACTTTTATCTTAAAACTCCTTTTCAAAAGCTTTTAACATTCAACCCAATTCCATTTCCAAAATCAATTGAAATTAAAATTTCAATTTCAAAATATTAAATTTAAATCATCTGTGACTTAACTGATTTCCTCGTGAAATCCACATTTGTGTGTGTAAAAGTGTGGTCCCGGGGTTTTACACACAATGGTGCAACATTACAAATCATCACAGATTCAAATACAGCAATATATTTGATAAGAGATATAAACTATAACGCTTATCCTCATTTACAGATTCACGGATAAAGCCAATTTATCAATCACAAGGATTCATCATTACGATTCGATGTGGGTTTCGGATAACAAACTGGAATCCGACTCCCTGTCGCATCGAAATTCAAGTGTCGTTTTACGGTCAAAGGGTTTTCATATTCACATAGCAGTATATATCACAAAAACAGAAATCACAGCTCAGCATAAAGTAATTTATATCACAAAGCATCAAAACACAAACAGGGATATCAAACTGCTCAAAGCATTTCAATAATAATCAATCTATCACATAATTATATATATATATATATATATATTTCTTTAATTAATGATTAATTATTCTTAACTTTAAATTAATTAATCCTTAATTATTTTTTAATTAAATCTCTAATTACAATTTAATCTATCATCAATTACTAAATTAATTAACCCCTTAATTATAAATTAATTAAATCTTAATTATTCAATAATTAACCTTTAATTATTATTTTTATAGAAAAAAAAAACTTCAATTAATTACAAAAATTAATTTAACCATTATTAATTAAAGACAAACCACTAGTCTTAATTACTTTAATTATTATTTAAACCTTTAAAAATCTTGATTTAAAACTGAAATTCCAAAACTTGTTCAAATTTTAAAAATTTCAAAACTGTTTCAACCCAACTTCCCAGACCCGAGTGACATTTTATTCTCAAAAATTTGTTTTAAGTGTTAAAATCAACCCGATACGATGCTAAATTAACACGAGCTCGTCTTCGAGTTATTTCCTAAATCCCCCGCCTACTGCTTCGAGCTACCACCTTGCTTCCCCAAACCCTCACAACTGACACCCACTCCTCCACGTGCAACTGCACGGCCAGTTTTGCCGCCGTTGGTCGGAGCTGTGGCCACCAACGAGTCGCCCACCGTCCCCCAAAACGATACGAACACCCAGAACGCGATTTCATTTCGAGAATAAGGATCGAGACATCACAACCCAAACCATCATCAGGAACATCATCGGAAAATTGTCTCGCGCCGCCTCCCCTGCCCATTATCGGCCACCAAATTTGGACCCAAGCTCCATCATCGCACGACGCATCGATTTGCACCACTGACACGCAATCCGATCACCTGTGGATGGTGCAGCACCCTCATTTCGGTTACGAACAAAATTAGGTTCTTAAACCCTACTTTGATCTCAAATCACAAATTTAAGGATTTAAAATTTATACTCGTATTTTTCTGATGATCTCATACCTCCAATCTTGCTACCACAACGAACTCGAGGCCTATAATTTCATAGATCACCAGAAATTGCCAAAAAACGCCTTTCCGTTCAACTCGCAAGCTCTCATGATTTATGAATTTAAAAATCATGATTTTTCTTTTAAAAAATCATAGTTTCGAAAACAAATCATATTATATAATTGAATCAAGAAATTAAAACACTTGAATTTTGACATGCTTCAGAGTTCCACTGTATATTCTTGTTCCAGTAAAAATTTCTTCCAAATTTTACTTAAAAATATTTTTAAAACTTGGATCTTGATTTTTCAAACATGTTTTGTTTATACCTTAAAGCCTAAAAGGATTAGAGGAAGAGATTTAGGTTTTTGAACAGGTTTTTGAAACCTGTAAACTTTGAACAGAGGAAATATGTTTATATATAAACAGATATGTTCATATCCTTTCACTTAATACTTATTAACATATGACTTTATCCATGCAAACCTATATTTTCACATCACCAAAAAGTCTATGCATCAGACCAAACATTAAAGGATGAAGTTTACTCACATTTGTTTCCAGAGGAAAGAAAACAGAGCTCTTCTTTTATGTTTGAAACAGGTTGTGAATTCTTGCAAGCTGAAACTTCCTCTTTTGATTTCTGAGTCGAGTTGTTGTAGTTTCATATCTTCTTACTTGTTTGAATTGTTAACTATCATGTTGTTTTCAGGTTTGCTATGTAGTGAACGAACAAGAAATAGGGAGATATATAGAAATGAGGTTTACAGTGTGATGTTATTGGTTTTGTACAAAATGATATTATTTGTTTAGTACAATAGCCAGTGATATTTTTCATTTGAGGGCTGAGCATTAATTTGTTGTGATGGCTTGCATTAATGATGTTGTACAATATACTTATCTTTTTTTTGCCTTTGTTTGTACATACTATTTTTTATATTTGCTTGCTTTGACTATGCAAATTTGATTTCGGCTGAAATGATTTGTTTGTGTTGAGATTATTCCTTGTTTTGCAAGCCCAGTTACGTATTTTTATGTTCTTGTTTGAACACACTTGGATGTATATTTGTTTAAACTTATCTTTAAACACTTTTGTTGTTGTCTGGTTTCATACTTGAATACATTTTATTTTCTTTAAATCTTATTATTTTGTAATATAAGTGAATTCCTTTTGACTTGTCTCATTCCTTTATAATGTAAATTTTAATATGTTATTAGATTTTATCTATGGGTTACTTTGTATTATTACTTTAAAATGTAAATGAACTTCTATTTTATTTTGTTTTTCTTTTATTATTTTTTTGTTTGTTTTACTACTTGGTATTATTTTGCATTGATTTATTAGATTTATATATTTACTTTATATAAAATAAAACTATATATATATATATATTTATTTTGTAATATAGATGAATTTCTAAATTTTAATTTGTTGTTAAAATTTGAGCTAATGTTTTCCTTTACATTTTTATTATAATTTATCTTATATTTATCTCTATCTCTAGTTTAAATATTTATTATCATTATTTTACTATAATATTTATTGTCTTATATTTATTTTATAAATTCCAATCATTATTAACCATCAATTCTAAATTTTAAAATTATTTATTTTTTTTACTTGTATCAATTGTCTATACTTTTATAATTATTTTCAAACCATTTATTTTAAAATTTAAATTCATTTGATTTAACACAATTTATTTGCGTTTTGGGGAAACTCATATCAATTTACCATTAATTTTACAATTTTTTTTATTCAAAAATTAAATTAATTATCAATTTAAATTTAATTAAAATTCGGGATCGTTACATCTGTCCTCTGCGAGGTCAGTGATGTCGGTGTCATTTTGTACATAAATCGAGGCCTGTAGATGGCAGATTATTACATTTGGTCTTAGAACCAGATTAGGCGATTCCTACTAAATTGGAGCATGTAGTGTGTGTGTGTGTCTGTGTATATATAGACACATATGCCTCAGCCTATATATTTTGACTCATGGAGCTAGTTAGCTTATTCCTTATAAAAGTAAACAACTATGAATTAAATAAATGTTGAGATCTAAATAGTTTGGGGTGAAAGGTAAATCCATCATATTTGATGTAATTTATTCCATAGAGAATTTGCTAAAATAGGGTTTATATGCTAAATAGCAATAGAGTAAATTATGGAACTAGGGACAAGTAAGAAGGAGAGCAGTAGCTTTAAGTCCATAGAACATAGTCTTATGTTGATTAGGCATAATGAAGGCAATTAAGGATTTTTAGATTGTATGATTGAGTTAGGCTTGTGTAAGTTATGATCTACTCCAATTAAAGTAGTTAAATTAATTATAATATTTTCCTTAAGAATTTAAAAATAATAATGTTTGAGATTTTCGAGAAACATATAGAAGTTGAAATTTGTTTAATATATTGAAATAGTAACTCCATATTTTAAGTTTTAAGCGTGAGAAAATTTAATAAGGGAAAAATTTTCATAGATATTTTAAAGCTTTTATTTTTGAAAAAAATTCGTGTAAGGCGCATTGTTTCCCTTATATTTTGTTATATTTTTTCTTTTGATAACAAAACTTTTTAGAGTAAATTGACAAGTAACGACATATCTTTTCGAGTTTTCTTTATTTTATAAATATTTTTGTCATGCTTTGAAAAAAATAATAATATTACGCTTTCTTTAAACTTTTGTGAAAAATTATAATTTATAAAGGTAAAGTTTAAAATGGTGAGTTTTGTATATTTATTTTTCTAAGTCAAATTTGATCCATTCTGGATAGTCAGAATTGGAAGAAAAAAGATTTAAAACTATTATTTTAAACTTGTGGAATTTTCAATTAAAATATGTATGTATTTTTAAATGGAAATTGAAGGATTTACAATATAAAGTCTCGAAAAGATGAATTAGTAAATAATTTAACATTTTTGAAATTATTTTCGGATTCGATATGAAAATAGTTAGCAATATAGGATGCGACCAAATTTTTAAAATTATATTTTTTGCATATATATGGTTAATGTTTAAAGGTGTTGGAAATTAGCTAATTATAAAATAAAATGATTTATACTTACATATACATACACACATACATACATACACACACACACATACACACACACACATACATACATATGGTAAAACGGTTACGAATTATATGAAATAATACTGTAAAAATAAAGCATGTGTATCCACCATAGCAGCCTGATCGTGAGGTCGCATCCTAGATCTATGACACCTTTATTATATTAGATGTGCGTCAGAAAAATTTAGAGGTAGGTAGAGTACCCTTAGGGAGGTGTAGCCCTTGCTCCTTTTTGTCACCTTGGCCAACAGTCCTTTACCATAAGGGGCGATCTGGGTCATGACTAAGAGTCCTCGCGTTAATGAGCACATTAGGTGGATATAGTCACAATACTAGGGAGGTAACTGAAGACTGTAGGAGTGGATCCGAGCAGTGTAGCCCTTAGCTCCTAGAGTAGGCAGAGTAGCTGTGAGTCTCCCTTCTGGTTCTATATGGATTGGTAGATACGTACATACTATCTGAAAGTCTATATGAGTGGATCGTCTAGATTATATGCAAGTTTGGACAGTTAGCTATATAATATAATACTATAAAGTATAGTAACAAAGTAAATAAAACTAATCACACCGGTATTTTATACTGGTTCGGACCTCCCGTCCTACGTCCAGTCCCGAAGCTCCTCTTTGGAATTTCCTTTCAACTAACCCTCGCTTAACCCGGAGGAACAGGTTTACAATAAAAGAGTTTCTTTGTCAAGAATGTGTTCTGTAACACGGATGTTGACTATTGAGTACAAGAGTGCTTCCAATATATATTTATCTAGAGAATATCTGAATGAGGAGTTCTATATATATGGAAGAGTTGATTACAGGTAGTTGATTGCTTGTAGATCAGGAATAAACAAAGTACAAGAGATAAGAGAGTAAGTAAGTCAAGTTGTTTTTTTTCTCTTGAATTCCTGATGTTATTTATAGTGATGAAGAGTTTTCTTGTATAGTTGCATCTGTTGTAATCTTCGTAAAGTTGCTTCTGATGATGATGAAGAGTTGCGACAAAGAGAAGTAGATGTGTCTTTTCGAATGTGACAGTTGAGCTTTGAAAATGCACAGTCGAGTCTTGAATCAGACGTTTGGAAAGTTACCTCAGACGTCTGGTCTTCATATCTGTTATAAGCCTGGATACTTTTCAGACGTCTGATGTTGGTAACCAGACTTCTGGTTGCTTCTGAATTATGAACCAGAGGAATCATTCAGACGTCTGGCTTGTGCTCTCAGACGTCTGAAAATGTCTGAAAGTGTGCATGTTGCTTTATCTTGTGCATGTCCCATTTCTCTTCAATCTTTTCTGTTTTGACGTCTTTTGATTCTTGTCTTGAGTGTTGCTTTAGTCTCTTTGGTGACATTACTCTATCAACTATCTGTAAATGTAGATATATGTACATTCTATTTCCATTGTATAGTTGTTATCATCGAAACCATAGAATTGATTTCCTAACAATCTCCCCCTTTTTGATGATGACAACTATTCAATGTACTTATATATATATTTCAAATCTCCCCCTGAATATGTGCTTAGTTTTGTTGATATGATTATATATATATTTCTCCCCCTTTGACATTATCAAAAAGAATATGTAAACGATCAAGTCAAAAATAAATTTTCATTAAAGCTGGAGAGGAAGTACATACAACGAGTTTTACACAAAATACAAACAACTAAAAGACCTAAGTTCTAGTGATATTTCAGATTTGAATCGTCTTATTTTGGTGAAGCTTGCTTCCTTTGAAGGATCATCGTCAAAGAGTTTGGAATGTTTCGAAGGAGGAGAGGGTACAGGAGTAGGCCAATCATCAGACGGTGGTGAAGGACCACGAACTCGCTGTAGAACCTCTTTCAGAACTGATAGGACAGTGGAGAGAGACTCTTCGACTGTGGCTAGTCGTGTGGCAAATGAAGTTTCAAATTTGTCGATTCGCCTAGCCAAGTACTTTTGATTTTGAGAAAGTATATGTTGATTTCTGAGTGTAAGATCTCGAATACTTTCATTAGGGTTTGTTTCTAGTCGAGTCTCTATAACGTCTTCTTGTCCTGGATAATCAAATGGAGCAGGAGGAGGAGGAGTGATTTCTTTATGTTGTTCTGCCTGTTGAGATGAAATAGCAGATGGTTGAGGAGGATTTTCAGTTCTTCTAGATTGTCGATGATGCGTCCAATCTTCAAAAGACATGAAGTCTGAAGGAATTTCAGGTAAATGCATCAAAGAAAAGAATTTTGTGGAAGCATATTTTGGGGAAATTTCTTCGAACGTTGAGAGATATGACGAAATATTATGCGCACGAAGAAGCCTCATAATATAAGTAGGATAGATAATCGATGGTCTTGATCGATTCCAAAATTGTTTGAGCTCGTCAAATATGAATTTCGCCCAGTTTACCCTTGTTCCACTAAAAAGAGCATAAAGTGCTTTGTGCTCCATTTCCGTGATTTGCTCGTGACTCCCCATCCGCGGAACAATTATATTGATTATCATCTTTGTGAGCAATCGAGCTTTAGGACGCAAGTATTTTGAAGCAAATTTGGGCATTTCGTCCTCCCATATTTGATGGGTGATGTTATTCCTTGGTTTAAAACGCATATCTGGGATATTGTGAAGATCTTCACCAGTGTCGGAGCATCCCAAGGTTCTTCCGATTAATCCTGGAGTTAAACGTATGGTATTTCCATAAACACTTGACCACAACCAATTATCCTCGTCTTCGGTATTCACGATAGCAGTGCTATCTAGATTGGCGTAGAATAAGAAAATAGAAAGTTGATCTATCTGAACATCATTCGGTGTGAAAGAAAGTAAAGTATCCAATCCAGCATTTTCGCAAAGTTCATCAAGGTCGTACATGGGAAACTTAAGTAAATTATAGAAGGGTCCTATATGTAGCTTTTTCTTTTGAATTTCTTGATACCTTTTTATCGAATGGGGGGCTTTGAGCGTCCATCGTTCAATCTGCTCGTCGGAGCATACTTGAGGATTCGAAGATGTTGATTGTTGATCTAGTTTACGTTTCGAAGTTTTGATATTTTTTGTACGAGGAGGCATCTTGATTCCGTTTGAAAATATCTAGGGTTTGGTATAATTTGAAATCGGTAGAGAGAAAATACGATATATGAAAAGTGAATCGTAACTGTCGTTATTTTTTTGGGGTTATAAGAACGGTCGATTGAGTTCCAGACGTCTGATTTTGAAAGTAGACGTCTGATTTGCCCTAAAAATTGTACAGATAAAGCGAACAGACGTCTGTTTGGTATGTGTTAGACGTCTGATTTGATGAAGTTTGGAAAAGTTATAGGCAGAGCTCCATTCCAGACGTCTGGGGACTATTTCAGACGTCTGACATATGCACAGTGCTTGAAATTGTGACATATATCAGTGAATCAGACATCTGAAGACAATAGTCAGACGTCTGAAAAGATCAATTTTGCTAAAAAACAGTATAAAATTGATGATTTTATTTATTTATCAATTGTTGACAATAAAAAAAATATATAACAACTTTACAAAAATGTATACTTAATTTTGATATTATTTATTTAGAAGGCGACGGTGTTTTCTGATTTCCTGAGTCATTATCCTTCCATGGTCTAAGTGGAGACCATATATTCCTTCGTTCGTGGGTCCGTGGAGAGCCCGAATATCGTCTTGGAGAGGGATCAGAAGGAGTACGATACGAAGAAGATGGATCTAATGAACTACAAGGTTTTGGTAGTGGTTCAAGTACATCTTTCTTTCGGGACGAACAAAACTTCATCGCCACTTGTTCCAGAAAACTAAGCCTTCGTGCTGTAACTTTCTGTTCAAAATAGAGTTCTCATTGAAGATCCATTTGTTGTTTTTGATAATGATGAATTTCATCAATTTTCTCCTTTGTATTAGGAGAAGTAAACAAGGATCTTTTCGTCTTTTTAGCCTCTGGAGTAAACCCCGTATGATATGAGGACCACCTGTTTGTTGGTTCTTGTGGTGTAGGTGTCGGAAGACGTTGTGGTGTATCTACTGCGCTATCCGTTGATGGTGTGGAGACAGAAATAGATATATAGGAATTTTCAGAAGACATTATTTTTCTAAATTATAAGAATTTGATACTTTGTATATATTTGTGATATAACCATGGGTATTTATATATGCTAAAAAGGTTATTTATAGGAAAACTAATCTTCTAACATTTTAATGGTTAAAAAAATTCAATAATTTGTGGTAATAAAAAGGTGAACTAAATTTAGTTTTTAATTCAATTTAAAAAACCTTTATCATATAATTGACCAATGCTTAACAAGTTGTGTTTTAGATTTTCTACTAGTAAAAACATTTGTGATAATAGGAAATTTAGATATACCAGAGTTGATGACTTCTCCAATGCTTATGACAGATCCCTTTGAATTGTCCCCAAATGTTACCGTTCCACCATCGATGTATGTTATATTCGATAACATTTTGAATTTCCAGTCATATGTTTGGAGCATCCGCTATCTAGTGTCCATTTCTCCTTATTTTTATTTTTTTATTTTGGGTACCTGCAAGAAAAAAAATTTAATTGGTACCCACATATTTGATTAGGGTCCTAATTGTTAGAGAGAGGTAGCCATACCCAAGATGGTTTGGTACCTTTATAAATATAACTTTTATTATAAACTACATTTTCTAAGTAATTATTGATATGCTTTTGTCTAATCAATTTGTTATTTGTTTTAGGAACCCAAATTCTCATATTTTTGGTATTCAATTTTTGTTTAGATAATCTTCTAGTTTTTATATAACTAATATTTTTAGCCTTATTTTCTCTTTGTTTAGAGCCTTTTTTAAATCCTATTCCATTTCTATTACCTGACGGTTTTGATGTTTTGATAAGATTTTCCAAGTCTTGTTTTCCTTTGTTAAATTTTGACACATTATTGGTAATTTTATCTAATTTTTCTTTTAACTCTCTATTTTCTGTTGTCAATAATTCAATATCCTCTTTAAAATCAATATTTTCTTTTAGCAAATTCTCTTTTTCTAGAGTAATGTTCTCACTTTCTATCACAATATTTCTTAATTTTTCTTGAGATATTTCAAGTTCTTCTTCTAAAATAGTTTTTTCATCTTTCAACATTCCTACTTCAAGTTCTAATCTATTTACTTTTACTATATATTCTTTGTTTAATTTTTTTATTTGTCTAAATTTATCATCTAATTCTATGCTAAGTTCAAGTAATTCTTCATAGTTAAGTTCTGGACATACCTCATCTTTTTATGCCATAAAACACACATTAGCTTGTTCTCCATCGCTATCACTTTCTGAAGATGAAGACTCGGAGTCATCCCACGTTACCTTGAAAGCTTTCTTCTTTTTGAGTTTTTCAAATTTGCTCTTCTTTTTATCATTGTTAAGTTTTGGGCAATCCTTCTTCATGTGTCCGTATTGATCACATTCATAGCGCTTGATTTGAGATAGATTTGTTGAATTGGTTTTTCCTTCTTTTTGAAACTTGGTCATCTTTCTAAATTTCTTGAATCTATTATAGTTTTTGGCAATGAATACTATCTCATTTTCATCTAAATCTGAGTCATCATTCTTTATTGATGGAAATGCTATGTTCTTCGTCTCTGAATTTAATTCTTTATGTGCCTGCAAATTAGCTTCATAGGACATCAAATTTCCTACCACCTCTTCAACTTTGAGAATAGAGAGATCATTAGCTTCTTCAATAGCTAATACTTTTCTTTCCCAATCAGATGTTAAAGAGTTGAGTATTCGTGATACTAAATCAAAATCAGTAAACTTAACTCCTAATGCCATAAGATCATGTTGAATAGTTTGAAATCTTGAATACATGTCTACTATAGTTTCATTTTGTTTCATTTTAAATGATGAAAATTGATTTTGCAAAATTGAAATTTTAGTTTGTTTGACCTTTGTTGTACCTTCATGTGTGATTTGTAAGGTACGCCAAATATCAAATGCAGTAGTGCATAACATGACACGTAAAAATTCATTTTTGTCAAGTGAGCAAAACAGGACATTCATAGCTTTAGCATTATTTGATGCTAAGGTTTTTTGTGCATCGGTCCATGTGTTCATAGCAGTAGTTGGAGCTTCATATTTATCTTGAGTGGCTGACCAAATTTCTAAACCATTAGCTTCCATAAAAATTCTCATACGTGTAGACCAATATGAATAATTAGATCCATTAAAAAGTGGGGGTCGTGCTGTGGATTGTCCTTCTTGAAAAATACTTGCCATATTATAATGATTTAAAAAACGTGTTACTGTTTTTCTAAACGAACCTTGCTCTGATACCAATTGAAAGTCTATATGAGTGGATCGTCTAGATTATATGCAAGTTTGGACAGTTAGCTATATAATATAATACTATAAAGTATAGTAACAAAGTAAATAAAACTAATCACACCGGTATTTTATACTGGTTCGGACCTCCCGTCCTACGTCCAGTCCCGAAGCTCCTCTTCGGAATTTCCTTTCAACTAACCCTCGCTTAACCCGGAGGAACAGGTTTACAATAAAAGAGTTTCTTTGTCAAGAATGTGTTCTGTAACACGGATGTTGACTATTGAGTACAAGAGTGCTTCCAATATATATTTATCTAGAGAATATCTGAATGAGGAGTTCTATATATATGGAAGAGTTGATTACAGGTAGTTGATTTCTTGTAGATCAGGAATAAACAGAGTACAAGAGATAAGAGAGTAAGTAAGTCAAGTTGTTTTTTTCTCTTGAATTCCTGATGTTATTTATAGTGATGAAGAGTTTTCTTGTATAGTTGCATCTGTTGTAATCTTCGTAAAGTCGCTTCTGATGATGATGAAGAGTTGCGACAAAGAGAAGTAGATGTGTCTTTTCGAATGTGACAGTTGAGCTTTGAAAATGCACAGTCGAGTCTTGAATCAGACGTCTGGAAAGTTACCTCAGACGTCTGGTCTTCATATCTGTTATAAGCCTGGATACTTTTCAGACGTCTGATGTTGGTAACCAGACTTCTGGTTGCTTCTGAATTATGAACCAGAGGAATCATTCAGACGTCTGGCTTGTGCTCTCAGACGTCTGAAAATGTCTGAAAGTGTGCATGTTGCTTTATCTTGTGCATGTCCCATTTCTCTTCAATCTTTTCTGTTTTGACGTCTTTTGATTCTTGTATTGAGTGTTGCTTTAGTCTCTTTGGTGACGTTACTCTATCAACTATCTGTAAATGTAGATATATGTACATTCGATTTCCATTGTATAGTTGTTATCATCAAAACCATAGAATTGATTTCCTAACACTATCAATACACCTCACCAAAGTATTAGAGCGGGTTCGGGTGAATAACCCAGGTGCTTGAAGATGGCGGATAACAACTGGGTGGCATAACCTAAACATTATGAGATTATTGTGTGGTGTAACCCATCATTACGATTTGATTCCCATCACCATTTATTTTCACATGATGAGATTATATTTGAATAGGTGTCCAGAATATAATGGATTCTCATGTCTTTTATTGTATATGATTTTACTAATAGGCGGCCTATATTTATATTAATGATGATTTTAGGATATGTTATGATTCACTCATTTGATATTACATCCTTGATTTATTGTGACTTGATTTATATGGGTGATGACATTTTTCCTCTACATGGTTGTGAGTGATGTTTTAATTATTATTTTAAATTATTTAGATGGTGTTATCACATTATTATTATATCCAGTCTATATTGAATCCCATACATATGTTGACCCTTTGATTTAGATATAGTTTGACCCATGTGTTCTTTATATAGTACTTGGGGCAGTCCAAGACATTTCAAGTTTAGGGACAATAAAACCAGCTTGTATTTTCTGGACATAGAGGAGACTAGATATTTGGTATTATAGATCATCATCTTGTATTGTATAGTCTCTCATGTGTATATCATTATGATGTATGTTGGATATAGGTTGTATATTTTATATTATATATGTTCATTGTAATATTGACTCTGTGTTCTTTGATATTCACTATATATTGTGTATTTTTCAATCGTAGAGGCACACATGTTTACTGCTTTTTTCGGATACTATGTATGTATAGGTGAGTTATTTATTTAATGTTTAAATGTTAGCCCAAAGGGGTATTCAAGTTTGCACTCCATATAGCCTTATTCTCTGTATTATTTGACAATATTACTTAGTAATACTCTTGGATAGTATGAGTATAAAGGTGGGGTGTCACAATTTGGTGTCAGAGCAAGTTTAGAATAATACATCATATATAAGAGACACGAGTCTTGACCTTCGATGAGATTTAGAGTCCCTGTCCCTTTGAGTGAATTGGTTAGTTACCCTTTAATTAGGGATAGTAGGAGTAGTGATGATTACTGGGGTAATCATTTAGGTACGTACTTGTTATTTTCTATATGTATATGGATTTTTTATATTTTGTGTATGTAAATATAAAATGATTGACCTTGGGTGGCTTAATATTGAATTTTATGTTTTGATTTGATTTTGACAAGAGTGCGCAGTGAGAAATTTATTTACTAGTTTTCCGCTGAGTGCAATGTTGTTGTTGCTTATATTTGTTTGGTTATTGATAATTTTTGGGTTGAATTAACTTTTACTATGATGATTGAATATCCGTATGTTTTTATGGATTTAATTTTGAAATTTGTTTGCTATCAATAAATGTCTAAGGTGTCTATTTGATATTACATATTATATACTAAGATGAGTTATTGTTAGATATAATATAATGTTTATTGAAATGGTATTTAGATTTAATGTAAATATTAAAGGAGTGTTTATTAAATGTTTGGATATTCTTAAGTATTTGTTGGAAAATGTTTTAATTGGAAATATTGTGATAAAGTATGGTGCTTGCTTAAGTTTGATATAAACTGATAATTATATTTTAAAGGCAGGCGCGCTTAAGGATTTTTATCAATAATGTTATAGAAAATTTTAAAATGAATTGTGTTAATCTATCCATTGAATGCTTTAAAAATTCTAGTCGATATGGGTGTATACGTATTTGATAGGGGTTTGTTTGAACCAAAATATGGCAAAAACACCCGAGAGATTGTATAGAGAATAAAAAGTAAAGAAAAGTAAATTAAAAAGAGCAAGAAAAGAAAACACAGTGTTTTATAGTGGTTCGGCGAATCTTTCCCTACGTTCACTTAGTGATTTTAACGCTTTGATTGTTGATTTGCAAGTACAAGTTCTTACAGATCAGTATAAATCCATGGGTGATTACAAGAGATTAGAGTAAGAGAGCACTAGAGCCAAAAAGAACCTTAAAAATGAGCCCCTACCTCGTATTTGTAGCTGTAGATAGCTTAGAAACTCACCCCATGATCTCCACATATTTTTCCATGCCGAGACCAATTCTCCTTGAGAAAATCATAGCCACCTCATTAATAATCGTGGATCAATATTGATCCATGGGCTTGGATCGGTACTGATCCATAAGATTGCCAAATGGATCACTTTAAATGCTTTATTTAGGCTCGATTCATGATTAGCTTCGTGATTTCCATCTTGTTTGCAACATTATTAGCTTGTTTTTGAGTCCAAATGATGGATCAATGGAAATATGGAGTTACTGATTTCAAGTGCTTGGTGGAAATCGACAAGGAATTGCATGGGATTGATGTAACGGAACTTGGAATAGGCTTCTATCATTGAGACTAATTGATAGGAGGAAGTGGGGCTTAAAATGATGAAAGAACATGGGTCTGTATCGATCCAAGTGGTTGGACTGGTACTTATCCACCACTTTGGTGGATTTTGGATTGTTTCTTATGGTGGTCTTATCTTCATCCTTTGGCTCTGATTACACTTGGTTTTTGGACTCTTATGGCTATCTCTTCGGGTTTCCTACCTTGATAGCTTCCAAGTCTGATTCATCCAGACTATCCAAATACTGCATGGTCAAAAGGTTGGATAACAATTCCTAAACACTAGAACAAGACATTTGGATATAATGTTTTTGGAAAGAAAAAATAATTTTAGAAAATTAAAGTATTTTGAAAAATTTAAATATTGTAAATAATATTTTAAGGAAAGCTCATAATTTTACTAGTCATATTTGAAGTAATGAATTTATATTTATTATTTTGGGAAATTGTGTTGTAAAAGATCTATTATGAGTTTGAATATATTTTAAGCGATGTTTGCATCCATTGGATATTAGTGGATAGTTAAGATCACTGGCGAGGCAGTATTGATTATGTGGTCGATATTGCAGCCAATCGATATTAGTAAATCACTAAAGTGGATGGTGAGGCAACATCATTATATTTTATAACATTCATGATTTCGATATATATATTATGTGTTGCAATAAATAGTGCGAAGTTTTTGAGAAGTTATATGAATTTGATTTGGTTTTGATGGATATTAAATTATGATTGGAATAATGTGTAAAGTTTTATTATGAATTTGAGATTATAATTGAATAGATTATGACTTAATTATATTTGGAATATTATAATTTATGTGACAATAAATTATTTAACATGGTTTTGATATTTTGATTTAAGTGGATAAGGAACATTTTATAAAAGCATAATTATATGAATTTAAATTTGAACTTTTGAAAAGTTTCGTGAAATAAGTATGTATTGGAATCATATTGACTTCTGATAATCAAGAATTATATTAATAATATTAATTTAAGTGAATTTATAAATTTTATATGGAAGGGAATTTCTGAATATATATATATATATATATATGATTATTGAATAGTATATTTTGATCATAAAGGAATTTTTGAGTATAATAAATATTAATTATTAGAAAATGAAGTTTGTGAAATTTTGTTATATAAAACTATGAAAAGTATTTTGTTTTACAAATAGTAAAGTATTTGTGTAATTCGGTGTTAAATTCAAGAAAAGTATTTAAAAAGAATAATTTTTTTAAGATAAATTGTTTTTTTAAAATTAATATAATATTTTGAAATTTAATTTGAAGTAAAGTTAATTTGATGGAAAAGATTTTTGTAATTGAAGTTGAGTAAAGTTACTAATATGTTTTATAATGAATTCTCTTTTAGAAGGTTAAAACTTTTAACTAAGAAATTTTAGGAAATGGATTTGATACTTTTGAATTCAAAGTGAGATTTCTGAGTATGACATTGATTTAAATATTTTTTTTTTATAAATTGGCATTTTTGTTATTTTTTAGATAATTGAGATGTTTTAGTTTAGTGATAAGCCACCAATGAAAGGTCTAATCATTGATTACATGTTACTCTATTTGATACTTGATGGTTCAACGTAGACCACTATATGTGCAACACTACAAGAAAAACCATTTATAGTTGCAAAAATCGGTGGCGTTTTATTGTAAATGCAACAAAAAATAGATTACCAAAAAATATAAACGTGGCAAAAAATAATTCACGTTTCCCGCTTCTAAAAAAAAGAGTCCGCACGCGAACTAAATAAACGTAACCTATCATTTTACTCTCGTACTTAACAAAATTCTCATCCCTAATTTGCTTTCTTCTTCAGAAAAAAAAATTCCCCTTTTAATCGTGTCAAAATTTCATCGCACTCAAGTATCATCGTCAACTCCGTCGATTCCCCCTTACTCAACATCGAGTCGCGGCAGCCAGCAGATCTAGGTATATTTAGGTATGAATCTTTTAAATCGATTAGGTATATTTAGGTATGAATCTTTTAAATCGACTTTGTGATTCTATTTGGATTTTATATGAATTTTATATGAATTTTAATGCATCTTATTTTCGTATTTTTTCCTAAACTATTACTGAAATGGTTGATTTAAAGGTGGAAACGATCACTCTATATCATTTGTAGCTTGGAATCCATGGAAATAAAGAGCTCTGTACTCTGATTAATTGAATCGTTGCTAGAGGCAAAGTATCATGATATCAATAAATCACTTATTAATAATTCTGCCAAATAAGGAAATCTTAATTCCAGTTTTCATAGTTTTTGTTAGGATTATATTTTTTGTGAACTGCTATCTTTGTTCGACTGATTTTATATGGTGCATTGATATGTTTGGTATTTGTTTTCTTAAAAGAAATGGGTATATTAGATCATGCATTTTAATGTTGGTCTTTGTTTGTCAACTGATTCAATGGCTGGTGTTGTAATATTAATTTGAGTTTTCGCATTTCTTATTAAGATCTCTTTCTATAGTTACAAAACAATTGGACCAAGCATTCAGGACTCTCAATTGTTGTGGGTTCCTAATCCTACTCTCTCTCAGGCCTAAGAATCTTACTGTGGTGTAACCATGGACAAGGAATAGGGATATTTTCTCTCAAAAAATCCTTTTTAAAGGTCCATTTAAGATGAACTGTTTAATACAATAAAAATATAATAGATGAAAGAGAATTACTAATCATACATGCCCCATGGTGATTTCTTTCACTTGTTTGTGGTAGTTTTCTTTACTTTTAAATTTTGAAATAGGTCATCCCGCTTGGGGTTGTTAGAGACATACATTTTTGAACTCCTTGTTGATCTTATTTTTGCTGTTTATGTCTTCCTTACCCTTTGCAACTTGATGAGGAATTTTCTTAGATGAACCAGATATCGGGGGCATGCTCGTATCGGAGATGGCATGCATGCTATTGTCCTCAAGTTCTGCATCATACTTTGGATTAGCTTCATCTTTCTCATGTGCGATAGATTTTATTATTTTATCACTTATCTCTGAATTTTTTGCAGCTGTAAAATTTGATTGCTATATAATTAGGATAAGGGGCTGCAACTTCAAAGAACTATATATTTTTTGTCCCCTCATTATTTGTGTTATGCTTCTGTTTGCACTAAACATGATTAGTTTTTCCAATCGCTTTAGCCATGAGGGGACAAACTGTTGGTTTGTACATTCTGAGGCTTTGAATTTATATGCAGTAATTCTATAATTTGCTAGACTTAGGCTTTGAATTCATGCATGGATTAATTATAAATACATGTAAATCTGAGGTTAAATGCAAAATATAAGTGTAAAATTTATATTTTTGGAAAAGTATTCTTTGCCTTTGTCTACTAAACCACCATGGTTATATGCAGTAGTGCTATAAGTATTTGTACTTCAATGTCTAGTTATTTTTTTGATTACAACAGATAACCAATTTATACGTCAAAGATTGGAAACTTATTTGCCTTCAAATGTCGATAATGGAAAAAGGCTGGGTTTTTTTAAACAGGTGATAAAACCATGATTAAGTTAATATGTATTTTGAGAATTAGAACATATAATCTAATACCAAAGCTCACTTTTTTTTACTTTTTTCATAGAACTAGTATAGAATACCGACAAGGAGCAATGAATTTCGTGCATGCTGCAAAGAGGAATGTAAGAAGTGTAGAAAAATTTTTATGCCCTTGCAAGGATTGTCGGAATCTTAGTCGTCATGATGACCAAATCATCGTTGAACATTTAATTATAAAAGGAATGGATCCTAAATACATTAACGGTGTATGGTATAACCATGGTGAAGAGATAAATGTAGAGAATAAAACAAATAAGTTTGACGTATATGAACTATTCAAGATGATTCACTATGAAGATGAAGATTTTTTGAATCAAGATTTTTTTGATGATGATAAAGACGATGTTGATTCTCGAAGAAAAGAGGATGAGTTAGTCAAGAACTTGGAAGATGCAGAAACTCCATTATATCCTGGTTGCACAGATCACACAAAATTATCTGCCATCACCGTCTTGTATAATCTTAAATGCGAGACTGGCTTGTCCGATAGTGGTTTTGATAAGCTTTTAGCTGTGCAACATCTATTTCTGCCGAAGGATAACGTGCTTCCCAAAACCTTATATGAAGTCAAGAAATTTCTTAAAGCATTCGACATGGGTTTTGAAAAGATACATGCTTGTGAGAATGATTGTTGCCTTTTCAGAAAAGAATACAAAAATTTAGAAAGTTGTCCAAAATGTGGTTCCTCGAGATGGAAGAAAAATCAAGATACTGAAGAGGTTATACAAGGTGTTCCAGTTAAAGTATTGAGATATTTCCCAATCATTCCGAGGTTTAGA
Source organism: Allium fistulosum (assembly GCA_030737815.1). Lineage (NCBI taxonomy): Eukaryota > Viridiplantae > Streptophyta > Magnoliopsida > Asparagales > Amaryllidaceae > Allium > Allium fistulosum. Next base: position 1,133,045,084 of record CM060901.1, read on the forward strand.
CGAATGTATAGATCTCAAAAGATGGCTGAAGAATTAAGATGGCATTTTAATAACAAAAGTAACGATGGAAAAATGCGTCATCCCGTGGATTCTATGACATGGAAAATGGTGGATGAAAAGTATAAATCTTTTTCATCTGATCCACGCAATCTTAGGCTTGGTCTTGCTACAGATGGATTCAATCCATTTTCCATGTTGAGTTCGAAATATAGTTGCTGGCCGGTAATGCTTGTGACATACAATCTCTCGCCTATGTTGTGTATGAAGAAAGAAAATATTATGTTAACTTTACTTATTCCAGGCCCGAAGCAACCCGGGAATGATATTGATGTATATTTGGCGCCTTTGGTGGAAGACTTGCATCACTTGTGGTCTAATGGAGTTACTGCTTATGATGCATTTAGTAAAACTTTATTTAAACTGAATGCAATTTTGTTATGGACGATTAATGATTTTCCGGCTTATGGAAATCCTGCTGGATGTCGTGTGAAAGGGCAAAAAGCTTGCCCATTATGTGGTGTCAATACCCATTCTCGTTGGTTGAAACATAGTCGAAAGTTCGCCTACATGGGTCATAGAAGATTTCTACCTCCTTCAGATTCACGGAGGAAACAAAAGGCATTGTTTGATAATACCATAGAGACAGATGGTGCTCCTAGAATGCTTTCTGGGAGAAACATCTATGCATTATTGAAGGATTATCCAAATGATTTTGGAAAAGGAATAGAGGAGAAAAGTAAGAAGAGAAAGCATGTCTATGATAAAGAAGATGAATATGATGATACTAACAGTTCTACAGAAGTAGAGCTATCAAGGTGGAAAAAACGATCAATTTTCTTTGATTTGCCTTATTGGGAGGTTAGTGGTTTATTTATTTATTTTTCATTGTTTTAATACAAGAAAAACCCAATAATGCATTATTGTTTTGGTTTTCATAGGAACTTCCATTACGTCACAATTTAGATGTGATGCATGTGGAGAAGAACATTGGTGAAAGCTTATTGGGCACAATGTTGCATGGAAATAAATCCAAAGATGGAACCAACTGTAGAAAGGATTTAGAGGATTGGGGAATTCGAAGTGAGCTTCATACACAACCTCGTGGGAATAAAACATATCTTCCACCGGTTCCATATATGTTGTCAAAATTCGAGAGAAAAATATTTTGCAAAAGACTGTATGATTTCAAAGGACCGGATGGCTACTGTTCAAATTTAAAAAAATCAGATTTCGTTGTCGGATTGCAAAATTAGTGGATTGAAGTCACATGATTACCATGTATTAATGCAACATTTATTGCCAGTAGCATCGAGAGGGTTCATGGCAAAGAAGGCAAGAAAAGCGATAATTCGCTTATGTTCTTTTTTCAACAAATTATGTCAACGTGTTCTTGATAGAGAGAAGGTAGAACAAATCAATGTTGAAATTATTGACGTTTTATGTGAGCTTGAAATTTTTTTTCCACCATCTTTCTTTGATATAATGATACATTTATCCATTCATCTTGGAAAAGAAGCACAAATGTGTGGACCTATTCATTTTCGATGGATGTACCCATTCGAAAGATATATGAAGACACTCAAAGATTATGTCAGAAACTATGCACGACCAGAGGGATGTATTGCAGAATCGTATCTTGCAACAGAATGCATGTTGTTTTTCAATGAATTTTTGAAGAAATCAGGACATATAGAGGAGAAAGGAGCTCGAAATGAAGATTATGAAAGTAGTAGAATATTAGAGGGACGTCCAATTTCAGTATCGAAGACAATTAAATTGCCAATTAATGAGAAAGAAAGTACTCATTTAGCTGTGTTAATGAATATGGCCGTGGTGGAACCGTTTATAGAGTAAGTTTATGTTATATTGTTTTAAATATTTTGATGTGTTCGCAATGATATATATAACTTATAATCAATTGTTCAATACTAGTTTGCATTTGGAGGAATTAGAAAATTCAGACCAACGCATGACAAAAAACGCGACCTTACTTTGGGAAACACATACAAAAAGTTTTGTCGATTGGATTAAAAGAAAGGTTAGTTAGATTTCAAATATATTCTCATTCAACTATCAATATTACTATATAAATTTACATGCTAAATGAAATTTGTTGTAGATACCTATTACCTCCAAGGATCATAATGACATGTTAAAATGGATTGCTTATGGTCCGAAGGATGATGCCATGTCTTTTAAAGGATATATCATCAACGAGCAACGTTTTCATGTAAAAGATTTAGGGAGAGAAACTCAGAATTGTGGGGTGACTTTTGATGCAACTACTATGTGTAGAGCAAGTGCTAAAGATATGTCCCAAGTGGTTGATGTTGTCACTTATTATGGAATATTGACAGATATAATTTTATTAGATTATCATTTGTTTTATATTCCAGTTTTCAAGTGTCGTTGGACGTATAAAGGAAATGGAGTAAAAGTTGATGATGATGGGTTCACTCTTGTTAATTTACATCAAGCATCATTTTCACGAGACCCATACATACTTGCATCTCAAGCAAAACAAGTATTTTATTCAAGAGAGAACGATGTTTCTAATTGGTACGTTGTAATGAAAGCACCATCAAGAAGTTTTAATGATATAGAGGAGCACGATTGCATCGAGGAAGATATTCAAGTGGTGGAAGATGAAATAACGGAAGCAGATGATGAAGATGTTTGCTATGTTAGAGAGGATTGCGAGGGCATAATTGAGTAGATTATATGTTCTACTTGAGCATAGTTGTTCATTTGCTTTAGTGATGGTTGAACTTATATATTAAATCCGGGCTATTTGGAAATTTCATTGAACTTGTATTGATTTTCTTTAGTGATTGTTGTTCATTTGCTGCACTAATGCTTTGTTTTTTTTAATGTTGCGAATGGCTGTTAGTTTGCACCATTTAATTTTCTAATCCATTGCAAATGCATGTACCATTCAATTTTTGTTCTTTGTGTTTTGATCTTTGTATACTTCCATAGACAAAGCATTATATGTTCTTATCAATTCTATTTGCATATATTGCTTGATAATGAGTAGTGTTCTTATCAATTATGTTTGCATTACATGTACATTTTCTCATAAAATTACAAATCTGTTCATCATCTCAAGGATTTTAGGCCTGCTTGTTTGGTTTGCAAACTGCCACATCTCTTTTCAGCTACATGTTGATGATATTCAAGTGTTGTTTGTTAATATTTATCGCTGCTTATTGTTCACATGTGCTTATTGGTTTATACTGTGTTTTCTGTCACTTGTAGAAAAATATGTCTACAACATCTGTACGTACCCGCTTGTAGAGAAAGGCTGAAGAACAAACAGTCAAAGCTAAGAACAAACAGTCAAAGCGAAAACGTAAAGTTCCAGCTAGTATAAATGAAATAGAAGAACAACTAGACAATGCTAAGAAGCAGGCCACTGTTCACAATGAAGAAGACGAACAACCACTAGATGATATCCCCTCTGACCCAAATGAAGGACTCCGCTCAGAAAATGAAACCTATCCTGAACAAACTGCTGATGCCGAGCTGGAAATTGGGAAACAAAGTGAAGCTGAAATCGAAAGTACATCTCGGAAAAGAGGCGGTAGAGGTCCAGCAAAAGCAAAAAGACTCCCGTCATGCAGTCAGGATCGAATTTAAGTTGAGTTCAATGATCTAGGTGTACCAGTAGGGCAAGGGTCGGTATATTTATCCTCTTTTCTTGGACCGCTTGTGCGGGAGCAGGTTCCATACACCATTGATGATTGGAGGAATATTAGTGATGACTTAAAAGAAGTTTTGTGGTAGTCGGTTCTGGTATGAAGCAGGCATCTATTATTTAACATTCTGACTCTAATATGTTTTGAAAATGACTTCTAATATTGCATGGTCTTGCCAATTATAAATTGAAATTGCCATCTAATAACTTCTGGATAAATTGAAAAATAGTTCTTGGCAATTATAAATTGAAATTGCCCTCTAATAACTTCAGAAAACCTTTCAGATTTAATTAAATCTGTCGTATTTAAATTAAATAAATTTTACTAATATCATGTTTTGATGTATTGTTGCAGATTAGATTTAAATTGGAAGAGGAATGGCAAAGAAAAGCTATATTTCAACAAATGGGAGTACTTTGGAGATCGTCAAAAAGCAAATTGGTTCGAAATTTGCAAAAAGCGGAGAACGATGAGGAAAGACTTAAACTGAAACCTACGAACATAAAAAGCATAACCGATTGGAGGAAGTTTGTGAAGGCGAAAACAAGTCGGGAGTTTAGGGTAAATCATTCATACTAAACTCGTCTGGCATGTTTCTGCAAATCCATCTACATAGTTAGCAACCGATAAATTTCTTTAGAAGTGAAGTCCAAGTGTTGGTGGATGCTGAGGGTTCCTGTTTAGGTATTAGCTGCAGGAACCTATGACAGTACAAAATACAAATGCATTATGACAAGCACAGGAACATTTTAAATGAAGTAAAAAAACACTTTGCAAGTTAGTTCAATCTATAAATATTATTAGTAGATATGGAATGCTGTATATGTCAACTGAGTTATCCAGCATTAATAATACCAAATAAGTATATGACCATGATGAATTGATTTTCAAATAAATTACAATCCTCACCATACATATTTACCCTGCATTATAAATATTAGATAGTTCTTCTTTTTATGATTTTGGTTGTTAAATTCTAGCATCTTTCAATATTTTCAGCAAAAAAGTGAGAAATATTCAGCCCTTAGGTACACACAACTTCCGCATACAACCGGTCGTAGGGGAATGGCTAGAAAGACCGAAGACATGGTAAGTTCATTAACTATAGCATTATTTAACATTATTTTATACCTGTCAATTTATTAATTTAATGTTATTCTATTTTTAGAAAAAAGAAAGTGTAGATCCATCGTCCATAAGTAGAGCTGATGTGTGGATTAGATCTCACATTAAAAAAAATGGTGAACCAGTGAACATGGAAGCTGCGAATACTATTGTAAAATTGTTTTTAATTTTATTGGTATTTTTTTTTGAAACTATGAAATTTTTACCATTGTACATTATCTATGTGTATTTATTTATATAGGAGGAGATCAAAAAATATGGTAGCCTATCCCAATCCGGCTCGACACAGAATGACATTGGAAAAGATGCTCTTGTACATGTACTGGGACAAGATAAACCGGACGGTTAAGGGCATTGGGTAGGGGTTGCACTTTAACCAAGCTAGCTTTGGCCCAGTCCAAAGATAAACAAGTGTCTCGGTGTCGAGAGGAAATAGCAGAATTGAAGGGAATGATACAGACTATGATGGACCAGAAGGTAAATTTTTGGAAATTAATTTATATTCGTAAAATATTAATTTATATTCGTGCTTCGCTGCAGGGTAAAGAAAGTTCGAGAAGGAACTCACCTGATTCGGTAAAAATAATATTTATATTACTCAATAAATGAAATTTATATTTTAATTTTTTAATCCAGTAATTGATTTAATTTTCGGTTGATTAATTGTAGATCGACGACGAAGTATGTTTGCTGTTGAATTGGGATGGAACCTCTGGAGTTGTTGCCCATGGGAGGCTGTTGTCCATGGACCCAGATGACGTTGTCAATGGCATTCGTCTTGGACCAAATGCTGGGAGCGTTGTTATAGATTCAGTGGATAAAGCAGATACTTATTTATGGAGGCCTACACGTGAAATGGCAGTCTTAGCAGACGCTAAGAATAAGGTAGTTGCTTGGCCATCAGTTTGCATCAAGGTCCCGCTGCGAACACGGTTGAACTGTAGTGCATCTAGTACGGTAATTTTTTTCACGTTAAGTATATTAGTGTAATATGCTACGAGCTTATTGATGTCTAAAATGCAGCGAGCACACCCCCCATCTGAATAAAATTTAACACATATTCGTTGTTTTTGTATAGCATACTAAAGTCTTGAATTTCACTTCTCATTTTTAGAGTACCAGCATCATCGAAGACACTTGCAAGATTTACGGTTGGACTGAGGGTGAAGGTGTAGTTGCCGAAGGAAGAATCCACGCCACTGATCCAAAATATACTGTTAATGGTATTCCACTCGGTCCGTCTGCTGTTGTGATTTGGGTGGACAAAGTAGTAAATAAAGATGCTTATTTATGGCGACCCACATCTGATATGTCGTGCATTGGAGATGCAGTTGGTAGGAAAGTAGCATGGCCAAGATCAAAAGTAGAAGCTGATCAAGAAAAACTAGATGAGAGTCATGATGATTCTGAAAATGTTGTGAATTCTCCCATGAAATCCACACATATGGTCATGAATAAATCGCAAAATGTAAATATTAATTTTCAAATTTGAAGAAGTTAACTTTGTATGAAAGTTTATTTAATGTGCATGTATACATTGTGCATAATAATCTCTTTTCTTTCAGCCGATTGCAACAATGCAAAAGGATGCCAAATGCCAGTTGATCGATTTGGGTGGAGCAGACGTAGTGGCTGAAGGAAGTATTGCATCAACTGATCCGATAACGATGGTCCATTGTCGTCCATTGGGACGTAATGCTGTAAAAGTTTGGATTGAACTGGTGATAGTTCCAGATGCAGAGATATGGAGACCAACATCGGGTCTGACGTGCATGGATGATTGCTTTGGCGTTCCCATAGCTTGGCCAATGGAAAAAATCATTATTAAGTCAAAATGAAAGGTATATAAATTTTTTTATATATACATTAGGAATGCTAGCAGCTAAAGTGCAGATAGATTTTTGGTAAAATGATAAAAGTACATAAGTAGGGGTGTTATATTCGAATTGTGATTGAATGATTGTGATTGGTGGTTCAGGTTCAGGGGAGGGAAAATAATTGATGGTGAGGAATTATGTATGGATTGTGGTGGAATGTTAGTTGAATTGATGGTGAGGAGTTATGTATGAATTGATGGTGAGCAGTACAGTGATAGTGTAGGAAGAAGTGGCGAGGTAGTTGAGTGTTGTGGCAGTGCAGAGAAGTGGTCGATTGTCGTCCATATGTTTTGTTTTAGTACATTGCTTATTTAAGCAGTTTTAAGTTCAGGTTTTGTTTTCTCACTCTTTTGTTCTGTTCTTTGTTGACAGGTAGTTCAGGTTTTGAAGACATCAGCAATGACAGGTAGTTCAGGTTTTTATGGTGGTTCAGGTTATGCTCGGTACGGTTATTTCAGACGTATATGTATGGTTATTTCAGATGTTTATTTCAGATGTATATGTACGGTTAAGACACTTATGGTAGTTTGGTTATAACACTTATGGTAGTTTGGTTGTGTATGTGTACGGGTAGCTTTTTGTAGACACCTATGTATGTGGATGTATGAATGTCTATGTATCTTGTGGATCTTCAATGCGTATACGTATTTTGTAGTTGTTTAATATATTGTGTTCAAAAGTGTATGTGCTTGCGTATTCTGTTATTATATAATTGGATGCTAGATCAGGGGTAAATCTGGAGTAGCAGGTGGAGGGAAACAAACGCTACTGGATATTATTTATTTTGGTAGCGTTAAAATGTCGCTACAAAAGAGTAATTAGAACTCAAGTACACTTATGCTGGCGTTTATTACGCGCTACAAAAAATGTATATAACGCCATGAAAAGGTAACGTGGAGGAGAAAACCCTTTCGGTGGCGTTAAACAGGCGCTACAAAAAATTTAGATAACGCCATAAAAAAGTATCATGGAGGAGAAAACCTTTTCGGTGGCGGTAAATAGGCGCTACAAAAAAGGAATTCTATGGCGCTATAAAAACGCTATCAAAAAAACAAATTTGGTGGCGTTTAAAAAAGTGCAACTAATACTCGAGGATTTTTAGTGGCATGTTTTCTCGTAACGATTATCGGAACGCCACTAAAAATACATAGTGGCGTTTTTTGGGCGCTACAAAAAATCAGTTTTCTTGTAGTGCAAACTCGTGATAGTATAGACAAAATATTGAGGATTTATATTAATGATGCAATTATTAGCTTTATTATAGATTCTCCCTAAGGAATTGCGAGGGCATAATTTTGTTAAGGGGGAAGTCTGTAATAACCTTAGATTTAAAGGTAATTAATGAAAGTTAATAATAATTATTTAATTGGTTAGAACAGATTTTATAGAATAAAAAAGAACAATTTTGGATTTAATGAGGAATACTGATAATCTGTATAAGGTAAGTATTGATGAAATTAAATGGTTTTGAGAATAATTATTTGTTTTAAAGTGTAACACCCCAAATTTTTAATAATATTACTCAGGAGATCTAATTAGATAAATTAAATAGAATAATGTAAATATTAGAGAGATAAGGGGATTGAGATTTGAATAAATACTTAGAGGCCGAGCTTAATAATATAAATGGGCTTATGAATGGTTTTATATGTGACTTAATTAAAATAAGGGCATATTAGGAATTGCGCACCATAACTCCTTAATACCTTAAACCGACATTTCCTATCCATTCACGTTCATTTTTTTTTTCAAAAACACAAAAACGTAAACAAAGAGGAGCAAAGCCGGCCATTAGGAGAAAAGAGGAGAAAATCAATCTAAAGCTAAGGGTTCAACTAGGGGAAATTAATCTCAAATTCATTGTCCTAATCAAGGTGAATAATAATCAAAACCATCTCTATTTTTGTTTTTATGATCGTTTGATTTTTAGGTTTAAGTTTAAATCCATTATGATGTTTTTTGATGATGACATGCTTGGATTTTATAACATGTTTGATTCACACAAGATTGTTTGATAATTGTTTATACACGGTTTTAAGGGTAAAATCGTTTAAATTGAATTTCGAATGCCATGAGAAAATTATATGTTATGTAAAATATGATTTTGGAGGTTTTGGTTTTAATTTTTATAATTTTCCAAGCTATGGAAAATTTATGATGAATTTTCAAAGGAAAATACGAATAATTGGGTTTAGAAATTAATTTAGGTTATTTTATGAAGAATTCGGGTCTGAAATTTTTATATGTTAGATAACATATTGAAAGTTAATTTCTCTGATTTTTGGGGATTTTTGGTGATTTTTTCTAAGTAATTTAAATAAAATTATTTTAGATGAAGGATGTAATTGTTTTATTGGTTTTGCTTAATGGAAGGGCTTATTTATTAAATTAATCCTTGTTTAGATCTGAAATTATGCAGCACTTATTTTTGTAAAGAATTTTAAAAGTTATGGCAACCAATCAAATATTTACAAATAGGCAGGTTAGTTATAAAGTATTCACTTTAAATGGCATTAAATCAGACTTTAATCAGAAAATATGTTCCACCTCTTTTAGAAATCACCTTTCGACCCTATGCTTCCGCTTCGACCAAGTCGAAACCAACCAAGTCGAATTCTACCAATCCGAAACCAATACACAAGGTATAAATACATTGGTACGTAGTGGATTAGAGAAGGGTGGAAGGCATGGTGTCGAAACATAGCTTTCGACGGGGTCGAAACCTTTGTTTTATTTTTCAAAGAAATGTGCTTGCCTGTTTTACTAAATGCTTTCAAAGGAGTCGAAACATACGCTTTTGAAGGGGCCTTTTTAAATTTCTTTCAAAAGGGGTTGCCGCTTCTTATTTAAATTGTAGCTTTCAAATGAGTTACTTAGTTTTAAAATCAGTGCTTTCGAAAAGTGTAGTTTCGACTAAGTCGAAACCCTTCTGCCATCCCTACGCCTTTCAATTGGATTGAAGTCATCAACCAATTCGAAAGTTAGCTTTTGTTTTAAACCTGTACAAAGCCACTTTCTAAAGCCTTCGAAAGGATTAAAGGGCCTTGAAGGCAATGGCTTCGAAAGGGGTTTTGAAGCTATCCTTCAAATGTTTTACTTAAATGTTTTGAGCTTTCGAAAGGATGGTGCCGAAGCCATCTATTTTTCCCCAAACTCTTTTTATTGGTTTCGAAAGGGGGTACTTTCGCTTGTATTCACTTAGACCCAATAAGATACGTTTTAAATTAAACCCAATGGTTTCGAAAGGGGTACTTTCAAATGGTTTTGAAGCTATGCTTCTATAGTTGAATGGTAATACTTTAATACATTCGAAAGGTTTCGAAAGAAAGGTTTAAAAGTGTTTCTAAAGGCAGGTGCCTAGTGTTTTGAAAAGAAGATTTGAACACTTTCGAAAGGAAGTTTTCTAATGGTTTCGAAAGTAAAGATTAAAGGTTTTGAAAGCATTAGTTTTCAAAACAAACAACCCAATCTCAATTTTTAAATGTAAAACACATGGCATTATAAAAGAGCTTTTAAATGCTTTTAAATTGGAGTTTTTGAAGAAGCTTTCCTTGATAAAATAATAGGTTAAAGGGATTAACCATGTTTTATATGAAATTGATTTCAAGGATATTAAACCACAGGTGTGGGCATTATTATGTTAATATGTTTGCTTCTTCTAATATATATATTCACATTATAATGGACCCACAACTGCATTTTGGGGGGAAAGGGTAGAATAACCAACTAGGTTGACCCATTAGTGAATATAAATTGAATCAACTCCTGAATGAATAGAGTTGCATCTAGGAGGTCAGGTAGACCACAATATAGGATGCCTAAATACTGATTAAAGAAGTTGTCAGATAGACAGGTTCATAGTAAACCCATGAAAACTATATTTAAGAAAAGTTATTGACAGATGTTAATAGGTTCATAGTAAACCCATGAAAACTATGATTAGAAAGAGTTATTGGCAGAGGCCATTAGGTTTGTAGTGAACCTATGAAAACTATATCCGGATTAAGTTATTGATAGAAGTCAATAGATTCCTAGTTAACCCATGAAAACTAGGATAAGAGGGAAGTTATTGGTGTCACCAATAGGTTCAGGGAGAACCCATGAAACAATGAAGTTATTGGCAGGGGCCAATAGTTTCTTATTGATCCCATGAAAACTATGTAACCAGATAAGGAGTCCATAAGCTTTAAACAGGTTATTAGTCAGCCTATGAAAACTAATAGGTTAACAGTGACCCTAGAAACTATAAATGAGACAGATAGTCAGAAATGAATGGGGATGGGAAATCCAGAATTGATTTACTTGTTTGCATATCATTATAATATTTTGCATTGCTATGTTTTAACCATTGTGGATGCAGGAGCACAGTATATGGTTTTATAAAGTTTTGAATAGGATACTAGTGAGGGGAAAATCCGTTCTGCTAAACGGCGTGATCTCACTAGATATCTAAATGGTTTGAGATGATAGATTATTATTTATACCAGGTTTTATGTCTGACTCGAAGTCTATGTTTTCCCCTTAAACTCTCGGGTGCTCAATTGATTTTGAGTAGTTTGAGAGTTGAGGTTATCAAGTACCTCTTTGGACGAATAAGCTTACGGAGACGTGCAGGAGGTAAGCTAGATAATAAGAGTTCTTTTCTATTTTGACTCAGCTGTGTTTAGTTGTAAAAGCAAAGTTGTTTAATTGCCTAATTATATACTCTAATCATCCAAGGAGGCATCTTCATATGTCGCTCTTGGCGTATGTTGTAATAATTATATTTTCTCTGAACGTGGTTCTCATATTGTGATTATGTAATGAATTTGAAATGCTTTGAAATGGAATGAGAAAATTGGTTATTGATTTTAAAATTTTCCATATCCATGTGTTTTTGTTATATCAATGTATCTACCATTACTGTATTTGGTCGCCGAGGATTAATAATTATGGATGACTACGGCGTCCGTAGCCGTTAGTTTTGGGCCTCCAAGTAGGGGATGTTACATAAAGGTTGTGAAATAAATTAACGTGGAGATTATTTAATAACGGCCTTAAAACGTTGATATTAGATATTTGAATTTGAATAAAAATTAAAATATAGAAATAAATTCAAGAAAATTTTATAATGTTGGGAAAATAATTAAGTGTCGTAAATATGAATTTAATTTGAAATTTTATTATGATTTGTTATAGAAATAAAATGGTTTATAAAGGAAAAGAAGAAAAATATTTTCATTTATTAACTTAAGCCCAAGCCCACATTTCTTATGCCCAAACCCATCATCATCTACGCTGGTCATTCTTTTTCCAGATTTTTCAAACTCTCGACTCTTCCTTCTAGTTTATAAAAACTAGCAAGTTCACTTAGTTATACAACCTAATGCTGCTGCTTCTTCCATCCTCTACTTTTAAATTCTTAAATAAATCTAATAAATTACATAAAATTCCTAAACTTAAATTCAAGCATCTCGACATCATTTTATATCGATCGCCATAGAGGAATCAAAGCTTCGTTGATACATTGGAAGTCTAGAGCGTGCAAACGGAAGAAAGAAGAAGCAAGAAACAAGGTGAGTGAATACACCCATAAATCTATGTCTATATCATTTAATTCTTTTCATATGATGTGTTGGGATTGTTTATTGATTGAATATGTTGTTTGTATGATGAATCGAAAGAGAAATGGTAAAAGGAGGTGTGACGACCCGGAATTTTGAATAGTTGAAATATGAATATTTAATTAATTTTAAATATTCAATTGTTAAGTTTTAACTTTAATTTCAAATATCACAATTTATTGGATGAATTAATTTGAAATTGAATTGGGTCAAATATGAAATTGGGAGTTTTAAGCCTGTTAAAAATAATTTGAAAGACTGTAAAATTTATATGGATAATATGGAAGATAATAAAAGTGATAAAATTAAATTTTTATTGGATTTCAAATTTCGTAGTGGTAGGAGTTGTGGTGTGAGCATATGATAGATAAACACGTTGGGAATTTAATTGGTAATAACTGATTTAGAATTTAAATACAATAATTCGACTGGTCAAATTCATCTCCCATCAGCGTTTAAAATATCTTCCTTCACATCGTAGACCTACAGCCACCCTATCTCGTACCCTTTTTCTTCCATACGAAGCTTAAATCAAAGCGAAGCCGCCTTTCTGTCGCGAGCCTACTTTCTGTTTTCTTTTTTTTTCTTTATCGCAATGTTCTTCCTCACTTCAGACGAGAATTGAAAAAATATATACAATAATGGCTGAGAAAAATAACGGGACGAAGTCGCTCCTTTCAAAATCAAATTTGTGCCGTCTCCCTCCTCTTTTATTCCCCCTCCTCAAATTAAACATAGCAGTTCGAAATAAAAGGGGGGCGAACTATCGAACGAGAAATCGTTCGAAGGTGGCTGCGAGTTTCCCTTTCCTATTTTTACCCCATCGGAATCGAGACACGTGGGCGGAAGGGTCGAATCGAGTTGTTCGAAGTTTGTTGGCTCGCGACTTTCGATGGTGGCGTCAGAGTCGCGGGGAGGGGATTGAAGGCCACTCGATTTGGGTAGCACGATTGGTAACCAGAGGAGCATCGCGAGTTAGGTCAATTTGCAATTTGTTAGCGCGCTCGTGAGTCGAGGTCGCAGTTCGATGGCGAGTTGGGGTCGAACTGATGGAAGCTCGCATTCGACGTGGGGTTGGTTAGGGCAGTGATTTCACGAGAGAAGCAGGGGTGGTCGATGTCGCGACCATAGACGTTCGGTAGGACAACTTCGTTGAGGAGCTCGTATTGTAGGCAGTAAGGTATTCTTTCGTTTTTGCAATTTAATTTTTTTAAAATTTAATAAATTGTTGTTGGAATTTAAATTATGTACAGAAGAGATAATTTTATAGCATCTCATACATATTTTAGTTTAAACAGGAAATACGTAAGACTTTTGAAAATAAAAATGGATATTGAATTATATGAAGGTTTTAACTAAAACTAGATTTTTAAGGATCTGTATAACTTATTTTGTTTTTATAAAATATCAATACAGCCCCAAGTGAAAAAAAATATAATACTATGTAGAATATTTCGGGAGTAGATTAAATAAGTATGTAACCACCTTTGAAATTTAATAAATTATTATCTTTAAAATAAGGGGTGATGGTGATTTATCTTTTTCTGACGTATTTAAATTATTTTAGTTACTAAAGATTTGTAAAAGAAAAATCAGTGTAAAACTTAATTCTTAGTTCAAATTTAAAATCTTTAGTTCAAAATTTGATTATTAGTAAATTAAACTTTGTTTAAGATAATAAAATATGTAGTTAATCAAATTATCAAACGGGAATTTAATCGTTCAATTTACTCGAATATTAATAAAATGTAAAATGTTATACAAGGTAAATTGTGAAGAACTGTGGTGAAACAAGCTGGTCTAGAACGGACTGCAAGGTGATAAAGGTGAGTTAATCTCACTCAGTTAAATTATAATTTAAATTTAATTGGTTAAATTTAAATATTGATGGATGTTTGGATTGATTGATTTGATTGATTTGATTGATGTGCTATATATATATAGTAGTATATAGCAATATATACATATTGGCATATGTATATATTGGAGTTGTTGATATTCCCGCATTATATAGCGGATGAGACCCTATGCGCCGCATAATAGCAGATGATTTTATATTAAAACCCATATACCGCGATATTCCACTTTGAAGTGAAATTGGTATTGTGCTAACATCTGTGGATGCAGGGAAACAGGTTGGAGGGATCCAACTGGATTCCTCAAAATATTTAATTTTGTTTAAATATTCTGTGATATGATTGTTGATATCATGTGATGAATTATATGGATAATTGGATGTTATGGTTTGGTTGGACCGATTTGGATATGCTGAGTTATCAAAATCTCTAGTATGGAAATTTTGAAAAGAAATAAAAGAGTAAATTTTCAAGTAAAATAATTATAAGAGTTTGGAATAAATTTGAGAATGAATCTGATTAAGAATAAAAGTGATTTCCAACATTCTAATAAATATGGAAAAGAGGAATTTTGAATAAACCGAGAAATATTGAATTTAAAAACTTATGGGATATTATTTAAAAGAATAAATAATTTATTTTAATTCAATGTTTAAATGTAATTAAAAAGGAAGAAGGAAATTTGGAAATCAGAAACTTGTGTTTCGGTTTAAAGATTTTAAATCATAATGAGAAATAAAATCTGGAAGTTAATGAATTTGGAAATAAATGGATTAAGTAAAGAAATTTATTTCAAAGTAAAAGAAATTGGGAAATCAATTATAAATTGATTTAAATACTTTGGGATTTGAAATTTAAAGAGAAATGAGATTTTGGAGAGATAAACTGGGTTTATAAAGTGAAATGAAATATCAGTGGATATTTGAAAATATAAATTCAAGGTGGGAATTTATAAAAGAATATGAATTGGTTTAAAAATAAATGTTGATTTATTTTTAAAGGATGTGAAGAGAAGTGTATTTCCTTGGATTGCCAAGTACGTTTTTCAAAGCAATTTTAATATAAGTTAAAAGTTCTAATTTGTTTAAAAAGGCATGTTTTAGGAAATTGATTATTTCTAAAGGTTAATTTCTAAAGTAAGATTTTCAAAATCTATTATTGTAGTAATTATATAAAAGTGATTTGCTATTATGTTTTAAAAGGAGAAATTTAGTTTATATTATAAAGTGGTTTATTTTAAAGTATATATTTTTAATAAAGTATTAAAGTAGTTTGATTTCAATGTTATAAAATATATTTAAAATAAAGTGTTTTTAAATTATTTTAAAATTAAAAGTATTTTGTACTTGGTGATTCAGTGGAAATAATTATTTGGGAAATGTATTCCGTAAGCGGAAACTGTTTGAAATGGTTTTCAAATGAGCTTTGAAAATTTGGAAATATATCTTGGAAAGATATTTGGGCAAATAAATAATGTGGGAAATTATTTATTGTGTGATGGTTGCTTGTGGATGTTAATTGATAGTTAAATAACCGACTATCAATATTAGCCAAATGCGCTGATCGTTTCGAAGAGACCGGGATCGGGTTTCCGTATACCAGGATTCTAGGTCTGGAGACTCGAAAACCACTTCGATACGGTTTGTACGTTTCGCGGGGAACGAGGGTAATATTGATGATGGGATGGTGTTATCAGTTCTGTTCGGACCTGGAACGGACTTGTATGGACGAATGCTTTCGAACATCGTCAGGGGACGATGGGCATTCTAAGTGAAACGTTCTAAAGGTAACGTTTAGCCTCAAGCCTCATCAACCGGGAATGACTGAAAATCAGGGGTTATGCAGCAAGGCTTCGTGGGTAGCCCCCACTTGAGAGTAAGGTCATCCCTGTCTAGAT
The DNA here is from genome assembly GCA_030737815.1 of Allium fistulosum. Classification (NCBI taxonomy): domain Eukaryota; kingdom Viridiplantae; phylum Streptophyta; class Magnoliopsida; order Asparagales; family Amaryllidaceae; genus Allium; species Allium fistulosum. Next base: position 1,133,061,140 of record CM060901.1, read on the forward strand.
GTCCCTTTTATTTCGGCTTAGTGGTGCGGTTGCTGATCACAACCGTGGGGTGATTTTATTTGGAATTATCCAGTAAGGGATGATTCCGGCCTTGTGTTGCAGGGGAGCGGGCGTACTCCTCGGTACTGTGATCTAGACCACGTACTGTGACAGGTGGTACCCCAGTGCCTAGTCATTCATTGGAAATCCATTCTCCCTACGTGCCTTGTACGAGTTTTGTTTGTATTACCCACTTTGTGGCTAGTATGCCAGAATTTAATAGATGTAACAATTTCAGCTATTTTAATAAGTATTTGTAAATAGACACTATTATAATATCAGAGGATTTTGATAAAAAGGTGTTTTAGCTATCGTAAGGTAAAAACCCAACATGTTTATTTGTGGCGTGGTCTTACGAGATGCTTTTGTTTTTAAAGGATTTTGAAACTTTAATAATCAATTTGAGTGTGATTTTCTCACGCTGGTATTCCAGACTGACTCGGGTATTGTTTTATATGATGCTCGGGTCAGACCGAGATAAACAGGTTCAGGATATGATGCTGTGGAGCTCAGGAGACGAGCTGGATGACGATACGTACTCTCGTACTTGCTATTATTTTTCCGCTGTGTATTCAGTTGTATGTTATGGATGTTGACGTACTCTGATGATGTACTCTGATGATGTATTGTATAAACAGATATAGTTTTTATTTTGTGTAAAGATCTGTTGATATATATTATATTTTATTCCGCTGCGATGGTTAGATTCTGATGTTGTTTTCTATTTTTCTTCTTCTACCTCTTTTTCTTAACTAAAATGGTTCGATTTTCCGGGTCTGGAAAGTCGGGTCGTCACAGGAGGAGGAAGAGGAGCTGATTGCCAGAATTGACGAAGCTCCACCATTTATAAGTGTCTGACAGGTTGACCTCCTTGGATTACTGGTTGACCGTTGGCAATCTACTGGTGGCAGTGAACGGTCGAGCATTTTGTTCTGTTTTGTGTTGTATTTTGTTTATTTAATATATATATATATATTAATGTTTATAAAGAAAGGTGCGTTATATATATATTTGGTTAGAGAAAAGTTTATTTTAAAATTTAAAATTTTGTTATATTTAAATAATTTAATTATTGAAAGAAAATCTATTTTTTTAAAAATAATTATTTAAATATTATTGTAAATCGTGGAAAATAATAAATATTTGCTAAGTAATAATTTGAGTATTTTAAAGTGGATTTTATGATTAATAAGTTTAATTAGAAATATATTATATTTATATTTATATTTTATAAAAAGAAAATTGTAGTTATTAATTTGAATATTAATTAATTATTTAGTATAATTCTAGAATACTTATTACCCATTTCTAAAGTTCCCGTTTATTATTTATCTAGATTACATGTTGTGAATGAATTATTAAATATTGATTTGATTGTTCTATATATATATATACAAATTTGATTAATCTATTTTATATTCCTTTTCCGATCTCTTCATTCTTTTATATTGAATTAGATCACATGAATCATTCACTGTTGACATTGATTTGATTAGTGTTTTGATGTGATACGGTGATGACATCCTACTAAATGGGTTTGTGTTATTGCTATTTTTGTAGTACTTTGTTTATGATGATTTAATTCTATGCAATGAGAAATTTGAATAAGCAGAGTTATAATACCATTTGGGATGATGCATCTGGTAATATATCTCTGGTTATTCTTTAGGCTCGTTATATAGAATATTATGGAGATTTAGTGTAGTTTATGAGCAGTGAATAAACGATTAAGCATCACGCGGTGGTATATAACACTTATGGGATACTTAATCGATTACTTACTATATGTAGATGCCACTCAAGTGATGGGAACTTGGATTATACTTATGTGGGGTGATCCTCGGGGAAGAGCAAGTATATGTGCTTAGGGTAGAGCAAGTATATATGCTCGGCGTAGAGCATTATGGATGATTGAGTTATGGGGGTGTACCTATATATATGTTGTCTATCATGAAGTGCTCCAGGATACGATTAGGAGTTAGCAGGAACCAGATAGCCAGCGTCCACCCTGGCGGCGTGATTGTGGGGTCGAGCCCAGATCTATGACACCTTTATTATATTAGATGTGCATCATGGGATTTTAGAGAAAGGCAGAATAGCCTTAGGGCAGTGCTGCCTTAGCCCCTTTTTATCACCTAGGCCAGCTGTCTGTTACCATAGGGGTATGATTCGGTTCGTGGCTAAGAATCCTCACATTGACGAGCACATTAGGTGGATATAGTCACGATACTAGGGAGGTAATTGAAGATTGTAGGAGCAGATCTAGGTGATGTAGCTCTAGGCTCCTGGAGCAAGCGAGGTGGCTATCAATCTCCCTTCTGGTTCAACACAGATTGGTATACACGTGCATACTATCTATACACCTCAACTAAGTATTAGAGCGAATCCGGGTGAATAATCTACGTGCTTGGAGATGGTAGATTTCCATCTTATGGTTTGACTAGGTGGTGTAACCCATACATTATGAGATTATTGGGTGGTGTAACCCATACATTACAATGTGATTCCCATAACCATTTATTTCCACGTGAGGAATTGAGATTATATCTGGATAGGTGTCTGAAGTATACTGGATTCTCAAGTCTTTTATTATATATGATTTTATAGATAGGCGGCTTATATTTATATTGATGATAATATTTTATTAATTGAGATTAAGAGATATATTTGGGGAATGTCTTATGCTAATACGACTATACTTGGTGATATCTCACTTATTACAGATATTTAGGTTTTGATTATGAATTCTGGATATGGATGATTCACTCATTTGATATTACTTAATTTATATAGATGATGACACTTTTCCTCTGCATGGTTGTGATTGACACTATAATTATTGTTTTAAATTATTCTTATGGTGTTATCACATTATTATTATATATAGTCTGTATTGAATTCCATATGTATATTGACCCTTTGATATGGATATATTCTGACACATGTGTTATTTATATAATACTCGGGTCAATCCGAGAATTTTCAGTTTGAGGGATGATTAAATGAGCTTGTGTTTTCTAGGCATAGAGGAGACTAGATATTTGGTATCGTAGATTATCATCTTGTATTGTATAGTTTATCGTGTGTATGTCATTGTGATGTATATTGGATACATGTTGTATATTTTGCATTATACACACACACACATATTCATTGTGATATTGACTCCGTGTTCTCCGATATTTACAGTATATTGTGTATTGTTCTATCCATGATGAACATGTGTTTATTGCTTTATGCCAATAAAGTGTATGTAACAACTCGAATTCCAACGGTCCGGATTTTTCACAAGAATGCTAAAAGACAAGCCCACTGAAACCCGAGTTGGGTATTTGATATCCTGCAAATAGGCAAAGATAAATATAACATAGCTCAGTTAATTATCTCACAACGGAATTGACTAAAATATAATAGTAAGTAAATACTCACCCAAATAATAACACTTTCTAAGCAAGTGTCGCAAGGCTGAGAAGTCTCCGCTATCTACCTAACCTGTAAGATGTTATGAGGAGGGGGTAAGAACAAAATTTCTGGTGAATGGATAAGTTATATACTTCTAGGCTTAATTCTACATATACTGTTTTATTTCCATTTATTCTTATATTAGATTCATTAGGTTGCAATACTCTCACCTCTGCTCGTGAACCGTGCCCATCTACACCATAGTAGACAAAAACCTAATAACTAATATATACATATATGTAGCTATATGCCCAATGACCATCTTGGTCCTAGGTACCACCCATGGTACCTTCCGTATCCTCCTCGAAAAGGACTCCATCGTCTAGCTTCGAGAGCGTTCCGTAACTACATCTATAAAGGACCGCTTTGTAAGACCTATAATACATATGCTCCTCTACTTACTATGAAAACATAAATTGCATCCACACTAGTCTATACTAGTGCTCGGACATCCACAATGTACCACCCAGTGCGTACGTTGAGGACTATGTAATCATTTTGTCTACTATCTGAGTCCTGCCAACAAGGTCTACCTTGTACGGACTCAGTCAGGGATTTTTTATATCTGTAAGGGATTGCTTTGTTAGGCTTACAATACAGATATTCTAGTTGGTCTGTCCTTTTCTCTTCGTGGCTATGACCCCACGCAGCGACCACTCAACTAATTGAAAGACTTCTAAAGAGTTAAGTGGTCGTGCCCTACAGCAAGCAATCTAACATCCAATTGGCGGTGCCCCTCCATCCAATGTCTCGATAGTGAAAGCATCATTGGACTGTTGGTTTAACTCTAGTCTTTCCCGAACTCGCTCTTGGTCTTGATGCTGGTCGATATCTGCATGCGACTATTCTTAACCTTACGTGCAAGTACTAGACATACGAATACCTTACTCCGAACACCAAGCCCTTCTGACTGCCTACAAAGGATCCGCTTCGTTAGGCCTATAATGCAAATGCAGTCAAGGCATACTCTTTTGATGGAACACCTACAGACCTACTTCCAGGGATGCAGCTCCGTTAGGCCTACCCAGAGATCCATCCTAGAGTACCCTCACGTCCCGTTGAAGTCTTATACTTCCTTCTAGCCCAAAATCAATAAGTTGGAAATGCTTCTCCATTGTTGAAATCCACGATGAACTGCTTCGTTAGGCGCTTCATCCTTTGGGCTGCTCCAAATGCATTTCGATTCTTTTAGTAGACCCTAAGTCTAATCTTTTTAATTTGCATTTAGTTTGCTTTCTCATTCTGTTGGCTACCTATTTTAATTTAATTAGCACATTCTTGCCCTCGTCTCACTTCTAACTATTGTGAGATAACCGTATGTCTAATAGGGAAATGCTGTTAGTATGAGCCACATTTACTATCTTGCTTATTTAACTTAATATATAAATTTTTAAGTTCCTTAAAATAAACCTCTTTTATTATTTCTGTTTTATTTGCTTATTAACTTAATATAAGTTGTTTAAATAAGCTTCTACCATTATTCTCTACTATCATCGCTTACCAATTTATTTTAAGTTTCACGATAAGCTTTTTCGTTCTTATTTCATAATTATAACCTATGTTATAATTCTACTTGGAATTGTTACTTTTCTTCTTTTATAGTTCGTTATACAATTACAAGCGTTTCTTGCCTAGCCTGCCTTCTTTTATTTCGATATAGAATTTTCTTTAATTCCCTAATATTACATGATTCACTTATCATAATAATTGCCTAGTTAAATAACCTGCGTAGTAAATGTAGACTTAGAATCCTTAAATTTCTTTACAACCTCAAATTCTCAAATTAATAATTTTCTTGTTTCAAATCATACTTTACTTTATTGTGTGATATTTTAGGGAGTGATTCTATTTTATTTGGTTGGTTATGAAGACTATATAATCCATTTCCATATCCTAATATTGAATAACACTATAAACAATAATCTGTAACTGCAAGGTGTATCTTTTACTATTTTGGAGTAGTGTAAAATACAATGGTTTCTCTATTTTACACTAATTTTCCCTTTTTATTTCTTTTATTCTGGCAGTTATGTTTATCGTTATCTTTTAAATATTAAGTTATGCAAATATATCCCATTTTCTAACCAACCAATCAATCTAATAATTACCCCCAAATTAAGTTTTCCCATTTCATCTCAATTTATTACAGTAATTTTATCTCTCAACATCTATTTTCTTTTATTTCAGTTTTCTAATTTATATAATCCATATTTGTGTTTTACCTATTCTAATCCATACACAAAGAAAGAAAAGAAGGGATGGAAGAAAACTAACGCTTGCGTAAAAATCCAAAATGTAGAACAAAAGATGTAAATAAGGCATAGAAATTAGTGTTTAAATACTGTAAATAAACTACAAGTTTTCTGATAGTTTATCCTAACTTAATTAATATGATTAATTACCGAATAATTTTTTTAAATGGGAATCTAACGATAATATATCTTAAACTTAAAAGATATATAAATAAATCCACTCACATGTCGTCCTTAGCTTTGCTTGTGCTCCACCTGGTTCCACAGTCCTTCCGGATCCCTTCTTCCAATGCGCATAATATTTTAATTTAGAAGATCTTCCCCTTAGAATTATTTTCTTTTTAGGATTCAGCCTTAGGCAATGAACCCATGGGGAAAAAATCCAATTGTGAGAAGATAGCTAGGCCTAGGGTCCTATTCATATTGGAGCTTGGGGATCTCAGACCGTCGTATTCTTGAATTGAACCTAGAGCCACCACGTCACAGGGTCGTTCGGAGCCATAGGATTGAAGAACGTATGGCTAAGATCGCACAAAAAGGAGAAAACATGTCACGGTATAAACCTGGATGAATTTTCGTCCAGATTGCGCGCGGGTCGACCGGGCGGTTGACCACCCTTAGCCAGCGGTCGACCATATGGTCGACCGTTGCGCCTATTGGGTCGACCTACTAGTCGGCCTATATCCGTGTTATTTATTATTTTTTGGGTTCGATCGCTTATTTTGTTTCGTTCTTAACTCCTTCATATTGGTCCGGTTTTGGACAAGTTATATATGGAAACTGATCAGCAAATTGCCCTGAACGCAATGGTACAAGTTCTCGAGCCATATTCCGATAATTCCAAAATGATTTATTTTCATTACTTATCGTTATACGTTACATTTTAACTATATAAAAATGCGGGGTGTTACATTCTCCCACCCTTAGGAAACTTCATCCCGAAATTTGTCAAGAGTATTAATTTATGTTATCTCTCGCATTAATTACAACCACTTTGTGTACATCCAATTTTGCAACCATCCGTGCTTTTGTGCAAAAGTGCTTTTCAAGTAAAAGTATATGTATGTACATAAATCTCTAAGCGGTACCTCCTATATGAATGCTTTTTGTTTTATATGTTTACTTTTAAAACATGATGCACACAACCTAAATATACTTGCAATTTCTATATGAATGCAACTTTTTGAAAAATTAAAATATTTTTCACCCAATTTTTCCCACACTCCTATTAAATAGGGGTGTAATTCAACCAATTTTTCGTCCAAATTCTAACACATAACTTTTAATATTCGAATTTCAGAAAAATCTAATTTTTTGAATTTGAGTTCTTACGTTAGAAAGAAGACAGAAAACAGAGAAACTTCATTTTTCTTCGATTTTCTTTTTCGTACGTCTTTCCACGGACATGGAATTTTGGGTTGCTGTCCTATAAAAACCCCTTTTTAATTTTTCCCAAGCATCGTTTACATAAGAAAATAGCTTTTTTTAAATCTTTAGTTGACGTTTCTGTCACCTCTTTAATTTTCTATTTTCCTTTTTGTTATTCTTATAACGTTCTTATGTCCTTATTTTCCACTTGTGAATATCAGAAAAATAAAGAGAAAAAGCATCGATACTGGTATACTACCATAGAATTTTAAATGCATACTTAAGAGTACAATTTTTATAACTAAAAAGAGAAAACAAACCCTACTCCAATACGATAATAGATAGATGACATACGCAGGTTAACATAGCCATCATCTTGGGCTAGGGGCCTATGCCCCTGTCTGCCCTGACACAGGAAAGCTCTCATAAAGGAATCCAAACAGCTAAGGCACTCCTCCTGCCGCCTAGTGCTTGCCTTAACCTCATGCTGAGACCTAGCTAACTCATCCTGTCTCCTAATCATCTCCTGGTGCCCCTGAAGAATCTCTGCGTGCTCCCTAGCGAGCCGCTCTTGCCTCTCGGCAAGGGTCCTAAACTGATCCCGATAGCTCATTGGTGGAGGGGGCTGAGAGGGTCCTGCTCCCTATCCCCAAGATCCATATCCATGTCTATATCCCCACTTACTCTGCTTTGTGGGCTCTGATGGCCAAGCGGGCCATGGCGACTCGGTATGTCCTACGCCACCTCCAAACGGTGGCATGGGAAAGTGCTAATGCTCATGAAAGTACTAGGGTGCCTGCCAATGTGGTAAGGGCTGTGGTGATGGCTGCTGCTCGTGCTCCTGCTCCTCCTACGGAGCCTGAATTTAAGCCAATCCGATGTGCATCCTCCTCAGAGTGGATAAATCTATCAAGGGGTGGGCCTGCTCGCTGTAAGTCTCTCTCTCCATCTCAACCCCGCCCGTGTCCAAAGGTGACGTAAATCATAGTGGATCTGTGAAGTCTGGTCGCTGTCATATACTGGGCCATAATCGTCCTAGCCTAGTTCACTTGCAATCCTCCAAATATGGCCTAGGTGGCCCACCTCACAATAGGGTATATTTGATCAAAACTTCACGTCTTAGGGAAAAGGTTATGCTACAGAATGCGGATAACTAACCCAGCTAACGGGGTCAACTACCCAGCGCTCCAGTCGGGGTGCTGGGGGTCTACAAGAAGCTGCTACAAAATGGCCATGTCCGTCATCTCAATCTGCCTTACCTCTAAGCCATGGCCTCTGGTATCTAAAATACTAGCCAACTAAGACTCGATGAAAACTATCCTAACTCCCTTGACCTCCGACTAGAAGGCCAACTCCTCATCCTCATCGCTAGTACGTAAGTTAGCATCAAAAAGACGTACTAACCTAGGATATGCTCGTTGCTCGAACGTCTCATGGCTAAGAATCTGTCGTAGCCCTGTGTCCAAGAAGAGCTGCTCTAAATGTGTGCCCGAAAAATTAGTAAACTTCATCGCCCTTCCTTGCAGAAATTGATACGCGGCTGTATCAGAGTAAGACTGTACTATACGCCTATCACTCTGACACCAAGCTATCTCCTGTGGTGTGAGGTGGGGAAAGAGGTGAACTAGAGAGGGTCATGGAGATATGGTGAAAAACTCTCAGATCCACAGTAACAGAGTATGGATCCGAGTAGATCTCGCGATGCGCTTTGATTTGGCACTAACGGCGAGTTAAACGGTGGAGTTTTGGAGGAATTTGGATGGTTGGAATGGGGAATTTTTGGGTGCGGCTGCTGTCTTTGGGTAGGAAGCAAAAATGACGAAGGGGAGAAAAAATGAGCAGGAGAGAGGCAAAGCACGCGTATTTACACGTGCAATTTGCAAGCCACCGGTCGACCGCTTGGTCGACCTGGTCGGTTTGTGCTATATTTATTTATTATTTTTTTTCGTCTCATCCGCCTCCCCTTGACTAATCGAAGCCTACGCAAATTTTACACATTACCGGGCTGTCTGAGTCGCGGTTACGACTTTGGATAAATATCCCTGTCCGCTTTCCATCCTCTAAGTGGAGTCTTGACGTCTTCTATACTTCAATTGAACCTACATTAATGTCCATAAGTTTGCTCCAGCCACTTAAATCATCTAACCCATAAAATTCTTTTTCAAAACAACTTAACTTTCTTTACAGCCAGAAAAATTATTTTTACATACTTATAAACCTTTTGTACTTAAATAAGGATTTCAAAATACGTTTCTACTCGACTAAGACAGATGTTGCGTAAAACATCGTCACTACAGCCTAAAATACTAGTTTTCAACTAAAGTTAATAATACCTATACTTTTTTTTAACTGTATATCTCTACCTTCAAATTCAAAAATGCTTTTAAAATTGTTTTTCCCTTATTTAAACCAATAAAATCATAAAGCTGTAAACTTCTAACGTTAGAACTTGAAAATCTTTCAAAACTTTTCAAATTCCTAAGAGTTTAATTGCTTGGCTAGACTAAAAAGTGGCCTTTTAATTTGCTTTCACCTTTCAAAATATCCCTTACTGAATCCAAAAATCTTTGCCATATGAGGTCTTTTAGCTTTTGGAAATTCCTCGTTCCAAGTTTTGATATACTGAATTGTTTTCCAAACTTTCTCCAACTATTGATTTACTTCAAAGAATGGACTTCTCTTTGGGGTTTTAAGAGTATATATATATTTTTACTAAAATACAATTACGTTCACTCACTACCTACCTAGGAATCTAAATCTAGGCTCTGATACGAAATGTAACAAACCGAATTCCAGCGATCCAGATTTTTCACAAGAATGCTAAAAACCAAGCCCACTGAAACCCGAGTTGGGTATTTGGTATCCTGCAAATAGGCAAAGATAAACATATCAGAGCTCAGTTAATTATCTCACAACGGAATTAACTAAAATATAATAGTAAGTAAATACTCGCCCAAATAATAACACTTTCTAAGCAAGTGTCGCAAGGCTGAGAAGTCTGCCATCTACCTAACCTGTAGGATGTTATGAGGAGGGGGTCAGAACAAAAGTTCTGGTGAATGGATAAGTTATATACTTCTAGGCTTAATTCTACATATACCGTTTTATTTCCATTTATTCTTATATTAGATTCTTTAGGTTATAATACTCTCACCTTTGCTCGTGAACCGTGCCCATCTACTCCATAGTAGATAACAACCTAATAACTTATATATACATATATGTAGCTACATGCCCAATGACCATATTGGTCCTAGGTACCACCCATGGTACCTTCCGTATCCTCCTCGAAAAGGACTCCATCGTCTAGCTTCGAGAGCGTTCTGTAACTACATCTGTAAAAGACCGCTTCGTAAGACCTACAATACAGATGCTCCTCTACTTACTATGAAAACGTAAATTGCATCCGCACTAGTCTATACTAGTGCTCGGACATCCACAATGTACCACCCAGTGCGTACATTGAGGACTATGTAATCGTTCTGTCTACTATCTGAGTCCCGCCAATAAGGTCTACCTTGTACGAAACTCAGTCGTGGATTTTCTATACCTGTAAGGGATTGCTTCGTTAGGCTTACAATACAGATATTCTAGTTGGTCTGTCCCTTTCTCTTCGTGGCTATGGCAACACGTAGCCACCCCTCAACTAATCAAAAGACTTCTAAAGAGTTAAGTGGCTGTGCCATACTGCAAACAATCTAACATCTAATTAGCGGTGCCCCTCCATCCAATGTCTCGATGGTGAAAGCATCATTGGACTGTTGGTTTAACTCTAGTCTTTCCCGAACTTGCTCTTGGTCTTGATGCTAGCCAATATCCGCATGCGACTATCCTTAACCTTACCTGCAAGTATCGGAAATACGAATACCCTACTCCAAACACCAAGCCCTTCTGACTGCCTACAAAGGATCTGCTTTGTTAGGCCTACAATGCAAATGCAGTCAAGGCACACTCTTTTGATGGAACACCTACAGATCTGCCTCCGGGGATGCAACTTTGTTAGGCCTACCCAGAGGGCCATCCTAGAGTAACCTCACGTCCCGTTGAAGTCTTGTACTTCCTTCTATCCTAAAATCACTAAGTTGGACATGCTTCTCCATTGCTGAAATCCACGATGAACTGCTTCGTTAGACGCGTCATCCTTTGGGCTGCTCCAAACGCATTTCGATTCTTTTATTAAACCCTAACTCTAATCTTTTTAATTTGCGTTTAGTTTGCTTTCTCATTCTGTTGGCTACCTATTTTAATTTAATCAGCACATTCTTGCCCTCGTCTCACTTCTAACTATTGTGAGATAACCGTATGTCTAATAGAGAATGCTGTTAGTATGAGCCACATTTACTATCTTGCTTATTTAACTTAATATATAAATTCTTAAGTTCCTTAAAATAAACCTCTTTTATTATTTCTGTTTTATTTGCTTATCAACTTAATATAAGTTGTTTAAATAAGCTTCTACCATTATTCTCTACTATCATCGCTTACCAATTTATTTTAAGTTTCACGATAAGCTTTTCCATTCTTATTTCATAATTATAACCTATGTTATAATTCTACTTGGAATTGTTACTTTTTCTTCTTTTATAGTCCGTTATACAATTACAAGCGTTTCTTGCCTAGTCTGCCTTCTTTTATTATGATATAGAATTTTCTTTAATTCCCTAATATTACATGATTCACTTATCATAATGATTGCCTAGTTAAATAACATGCGCAGTAAATGCAGACTTAGGCTCCTTAAATTTCTTTACAACCTCAAATTCTCAAATTAATCATTTTCTTGTTTCAAATCATAATTTACTTTATTGTCTGATATTTTAGGGAGTGATTCTATTTTATTTGGTTTGTTATGGAGACTATATAATCCATTTACTTATCTTAATATTGAATAACACTATAAATAATAATCCATAACTCCAAGGTGTCTCTTTTACTATTTTGGAGTAGTGTAAAATACAGTGGTTTCTCTATTTTACACTAATTTCCCCTTTTTATTTCTTTTATTCTAGCAGTTACGTTTATCGTTATCTTTTAGATATTAAGTTATGGAAATATAGCCCATTTTCTAACCAACCAATTAATCTAATAATTACCCCCAAATTAACTTTTCCCGTTTCAATGCAATTTATTACAGTAATTTTACCACTCAACATCTATTATCTTTCATTTCAGTTTTCTTATTTATATAATCCATATTCTCGTTTTATCTATTCTAATCCATACACGAAGAAAGAAAAGAAGGGATGGAAGAAACTGACGCTTGCATAAAAATCCAAAACGTAAAACAAAAGATATAAATAAGGAGTAGAAATTAGTGTTTAAGTACTGTAAATAAATTGCAAGTTTTCTTATAGTTTATCCTAATTTAATTAATATGATTAATTATCGAATAAAATTTTCTAAATGGGAATCTAACGATAATATATCTTAAACTTAAATGATATATAAATAAATCCACCTACCTGTCGTCTATAGCTTCGCTTGTGCTCCGCCTGGTTCCACAGTCCTTTTGGATCCCCTTCTTCCAATGCGTATAATATTTTAATTTAGAAGATCTTACCCTTAGAAATTATTTTCTTTTTATGGTTCAGCCTTAGGCAATGAATCCATGTGGAAAATCTAATTGTGAGAAGATAGCTAGGCCTAGGGTCCTATTTATATTGGAGCTTGGGGATCTCAGACCGTCGGATTCTTGGATTGAACCTGGAGTCACCATGTCACTAGGTCATTTGGAGCCATAGGATTGAAGAACGTATGGCTAAGATTGCACAAAAATGAGAAAACATGTCACGATATAACCCTGGTTGAATTTTCGTCCAGATTGCACACGGGTCGACTGGGCGGTCGCCGCCTTTAGCCAGCGGTCGACCGTTGCGCCCACTGGGTCGACCAACTGGTCGGCCCATATATGCGTTATCTTTTTTTGGTTCGATCACTTATTTTATTTTGTTCTTAACTCCATCATATTGGTTCAGTTTTAGACAAGTTATATATGGAAACTGATCAGAAAATTACCCTGGACGTAATGGTACAAGTTTCGCAGCCATATTCCGATAATTCCAAAATTATTTATTTTCATTACTTATCGTTATACGTTACATTTTAACTATATAAAAATGCGGAGTATTATAGTGTACGTATATGTGAGTTATTTATTCGATGTTTTAATACGTACTAGTATTAGCACAAAGGGAATATTCACATGCGTACCCCAGATAGCCTTATTCTCTGTATTATCTGACAGTATTACCTAGTAATACTCTTAGACAGTACAGTATAGATGTAATGACCCATATTTTTACTATTTTAAATTATAGAATTTGACATGATTATTGGATAAAAATGGTTAGAAATAAAATTTAATGATTTATTAATGTAGTTATTGAATATGAACTTGGATTAAATCTTAAAATAAACAATTTCGAAAATTTAGGAATTATTTATATTGAGATAAAATTATAACCAATAGTTAGAATTTGATCATAAGTGTTGAATTATTTAGATGGAAATAATTATCGATAACTAAATTCATTTGGAAATTTATGATTGTTAATATAATTTAAATGCATAATTAAATTGTTTAAATTAAATATTGGAAATTATTTGAACAATTGAATTTTGAATTTTATGCGAATGAAAATGATATTGGAAGTTGAGTTAAATTTTTATTTAAACAACAATGAAGATTGTTAAACTTAAAAATCGAATTTAAAGTGATTAAATTAATTTCTGGGAATTACTTGTTTTAATTGACGAGTAAAAATAGCCATTTTGGCCACTGTCAGGGATTTCGACGAAACTAGTTTTATCGGATCCGTAATAGTGAGTTATTGTAGGATTTCAAGTGTCGTTGTAACGACCCGACTTTCCAGCCCCGGAAAATCGAACCATTTGAGTTAAGAAGAAGAGGTAGAAGAAGAAGAAGAATAGAAAACAACAACAGAATCTCACATACGCAGCGGAATAAACAATAATAGGTAATAACAGAGCTTTACACAAAACAAAACTATATCTGTTTATATATACATCATCCAAATACATCATCAGAGTACATCACATCAATATCATACAACTGGACAGTAATCATAACTTGTCCTCACAATCTGAATACACAGCGGAATATATATAACTCAAATACGGAAGTACGTATCGCCATCCAACTCCACAGCATCATTTCCTGTAATCTATAATACTCGGTCTGACCCGAGCATCATATAAAACAATACCCGAGTCAGTCTGGAATACCAGCGTGAGGAAATCACACTCAAATTGATTATTAAAGTTTCAAAACCCTTTGAAAACAAAGGCATCTCGTAAGACCACGCCACAAATAAACATGTCGGGTTTTTACCTTACGATAGCTAAAACACTTTTTATAAAATCCTCTGATATTATAATAGTGTCTATTTACAAATACTTATTAAAATAGCCGAAATTGTTACATCTATTAAATTCCGGCATACTAGCCACAATGTGGGTAATACAAACAAAACTCGTACAAGGCACGTAGGGAGAATGGATTTCCAACGAATGACTAGGCACTGGGGTACCACCTGTCACAGTACGTGGCCTAGATCACAGTACCGAGGAGTACGCCCGCTCCCCTGCAACACAAGACCGGAATCATCCCTTACTGGATAATTCCAAGTAAAATCACCCCACGGTTGGGATCAGCAACCGCAACACTAAGCCGAAATAAAAGGGACATCTAGACAGGGATGACTTTACTCTCAAGTAGGGGCTACCCACGAAGCCTTGCTGCATAACCCCTGATTTTCAGTCATTCCCGGTTGATGAGGCTTGAGGCTAAACGATACCTTTTTCAGAACATATCCCTTAGAATGCCCATCGTCCACCTGACGATGTCACGAAAGCATTCGTCCATACAAGTCCGTCCCGGGTCCGAACGGAACCGAAGGCACTACTCCTACTACATCCATTTTGGAAATATCCTCAGGATTAGTAGCGACTAGCCCTTGCACTTCACTGCTCCATCTTCGACTCCGAACACGTTACACGAAACGTACAAACCGGATCGAAGTGGTATTCGAGTCTCCAGACCTAGAATCCCGGTATACGGAAACTCGATCCCGGTCTCTTCGAAACGATCAACGCATTTGGCCAATATTGATAGTCGGTTATTTAACTATCAATTAACATCCACAAGCAACCATCACACAATAAATAATTTCCCACATTATTTATTTGCCCAAATATCTTTCCAAGATATATTTCCAAATTTTCAAAGCTCATTTGAAAACAATTTCAAAACAGTTTCCGCTTACGGAAAACATTTCCAAATATTTATTTCCTCTGAAACACCAAGTACAAAACACTTTTAGATTTTAAAATAATTTAAAAACACTTTATTTTAAATATATCTTATAACATTGAAATCAAACTACTTTAATACTTTATTAAAAATATATACTTTAAAATAAACCACATTATAATATAAACTAAATTTCTCCTTTTAAAACATAATAGCAAATCACTTTTATATAATTACTACAATAATAGATTTTTGAAAATACTTACTTTGGAAATTAACCTTTAGAAATAATCAATTTCCTAAAACATGCATTTTTAAACAAATTAGAACTTTTAACTTATATTAAAAATTGCTTTGAAAACGTACTTGGCTATCCAGAGAAATACACTTCTCTTCACATCCTTTAAAAATAAATCACACTTATTTTTTGTGACGACCCGAAATTTCCGAAGCCGAAAATTCCAGATAGTTATGAAAAAGAAGAAAGAGATAGGAGAAGAAGAACAAAAAAACATCATCATCTCACATTCGCAGCGGATAAAATATAATAACAAATAATAACAGTTTACAAGAATATTGAATCTGTAGATTACATTTTAATACATCAGAGTTTACATATATTCAGTCACTGAATACATTCGATTATCATGTCACGGATACACAAAAATATACTGCAGCGGAAATACTCTATACGTTCCTGCCATCCAGCTCGACTCCTGAGCTCCAGAACGTCCGTACCTGAAAATCTGTAATACTCGGTCTGACCCGAGCATTACATCAAAGTAACACCCGGGTCAGGCTGGAAACCAGCGTGAGTAAACCCAACTAACATGGAATACAAAGATACAACTCATATAAACCCGGGTAACTTATACCAATTTAACAAATTCACAATTTGCTATAGACAACACTTATACCACATCAATTTCTAAGTACCAAACTTAGTTAAAATAATCCAATCTACTTAAATCATTTCATTCCAGCTTATCGATTTCACAAATCAACTTATAAAAATTCGAAGTGGTTTCGGGTATTTCCTAATACCCGACCCCGGTCTCTTCGAAACTCCTGTTATCCTAACCCAAGTTATCCAAATGAAATACACAACATTTCATATCAAAGGTATCAACTCATTCAAATCATCCAATACCATTCAATCATTCATACCAAAGCTTAATCACATACAAATCAATTCAATTAATTCTAATTGAATTTCAAATCTCAATCACTTAGATTCTTTCATTTATTAATTTCAAATCAATTAATTAATCAATCAACTCCTCCATATCCATTCATCTTAATTAACAACCCTGGATTAATTATCTTCCAATTCCATTCAAGTAATTCTCTATAATTAATTTCATGATATTAATTATTCTTACCAAAACGATGAGTATTCTTTAATTTCTTCACAAATTAATTAACTATAATTAATTATACCAGTTTTTAATTACTTATATTAATTTACTTCTCATAAGTCACTTATTATGAATTTATTTACCTCAATTAATCAAATCTTTAATTACTTCATTAATTATATAAATTAATTTCCAATTATATTTACTTTAGTTCGACCCCAATATTAATCATTCTCGATCACCCTCAACCTATAATTAACATATCTTCTGATTTACTTTATTAATAAATTAATTACTCTGTAATTTGTTATTTAAATTAATCTCTCGATTAATTACACAAAGAAATTTTATTTTATTAATTACATTAAGTAATTACTTATTAAACCACCCAATGATTATTCTAAATCAATTTTCACTTCATTAGTTAACTTAAACCTTAATTAATTAATTCAAACCCTTAATTACTAAATTAATCAACCCAAATCATTAATTAATTTCATTAATTCATTATCCATTTTAATTACCCTACTAATTTGATTAATCACGAATCATTAAGTCCTTTAAAACATTCCCTTATTTATGACTTGCGTTTAAATAATTTATAAACCCAAATACTTCGAGTTAAATCACAATTAACTCGAGAACAACCCAAAACCAAAGTCACATCATAATCAGTGCACATCCAAACAATTCAAACATTCATCCAAATATTTGAATTTAACCATTTCAATTTAAATAAAAATCCAACAGAGTGAGATTTACTCACCTTTAATTCCTGAATGCAATCTATTTCCAATCCAGCTTGATTCTTTCAAATTTCAACCCTTGGATAAACATTATATGATTTAATTAATATTCGAACTAATCGAACTTTAATTTCCAATTTAATAATTTAATTAACCCGTGATTTAATTTCAACTAATAGTTTAATTAATAAAATATTTTTAGCAACAAAATAAATTAAATAGGGTTTTTAAACAAATATGTTTCCAAAATACATTTTCCATTTAATAAAGTTAAATTAAATTTCCTTTAATAAATTACTTAGTTACTGGAAAAATTAAATGAACAAACTAATCACTCAATCTATTATTTCAAAATAAGCTCGTACATTAAAATATATATGTATATTTACCTTCCCCTTTGAAACTATATATATAAATAACTATATACATAAAAAAAATCTAATTATGTAAAAGCCTTAAATATTCAAAATTAAAAGCATGTGTACAAATGTATATATTTAAAAACCCCCTTATTTTTATTTTTTTTAAAAATAACATCTGCATCCATACTTTACTGTAAATCAATTACTGTGGCAATCATATATAAAAATTTAAATAGAATAATAAATTGTCATTATACCTTACGGCAACATGAGAACCCGGATCTACCCTGAACGCGACTCCACCGGCGTTCGTCCCTACTCCAAAACCTCGACCTTCACATCACCTGCTCGCGTTCCAAGCGAGTTGCCATCCTCGAATCGTGCGCCGCCAATCGAGGACCCCCATCCTATGCAGTCGCGAAATCCATGAAGGACTCGAGCCCGTACGCGTAGCCACTATCCAGACGAAGACGATCCCCCACCATCCGCTGCACTCGCGACCTCCAGCCTTAGCTCGCATGTGACCGTGCCTCTCCCCCTCTCGAGTTCGAGCGCGACCCCTTCCCCCTTTTTTTATTAACGAATCGATTTTGGAAATGAGGAAGCAGATTTCATTTTGAAAATGGAGAAGGGAACGATTCGTTCTGATTTTTGATAAGAGGGAGAATAGGTTGACGATATAAAGATAGGAGTGGCTTCTCGAATACGCCTGACTATTATATAATTAAATATGAAAATATCTCGTGTTCCAAAACGTGAAATCCTGAACCCCGAATCAAACATTCCGACAGACGTTTACAGGGTTTTACCGCATTCTGAACACGATGGAACGTGTTTCGGAGGCTAATTTGATTGTATGCACGAGTTACGGAAGTAAACGATCAATTTTAAATTAAATCAATTCAAATAAATTCGAAGCGTTTTGAGCTGTCCGGGTCAAACGACAACTCCGATTGCTGCGAAAATTGAAATCCGATAATAACTAACTATTACGGATCCAATGGAACTGGTTTCGTCGAATTCCGAGACTGTGCCTCGGAAGGCTATTTTTTTAAAATTCAATTTAAACGGTATCTTATTAAAACTGAACAAATTACCTTTAAATTGAATTTCAACCATCCTATTATCTTCAATATCATCATTAAAAATTTTATAAGCCTTCAAATTATTTTAACAGGCTTAAAAATTCCAGATTCAACAATTTACCCAATTTTAATTATTAAATGCAATATTGAACTATAAAATTCAATGATTTAATTATCAATTAAATATTGATATCTCGAATTATAGTCAACATCAACTTGTAAATGTTTAAAATCAATTCAATTATCTTATTTTAAATTGTTAAAAATTCTGGGTCATCACATTCCTCCCCCCTTAAAATAATTTCGTCCCCGAAATTACTAGTTAGGAAGAATGGTCCAAACCCGTCCACTTTTCCCCCAAAATCTACAGATCAATATCTTATCATTTATCTTTTATACTAAACCCTTAATCATCTTACTAACTTCCCAAACTCTCGCCTACAGTTTCCCAACAATACCACTTTCCTCAACATCCAAATTTCAATTCCAAACCAAATTTTTATATTATCAAAAAATTTCTCAAAAATTTTCTAACTCTCTAAATTTTCGAAAATTTTTGCCAGCGTCTCCTTTGCGCGGCTAGCTCGGTACTACTACAAAAGGCCTCTACAGGCTCCCAAATTCTCAAAAAGAAACAAAAGCCAAGTGGCTATATCAAAAACCCAATCCAATTTCATACAGGTATTTAAATACATACCTTTTTGTCGGGCAATTCAAATTTATCCTTTGGAATCAAATCAAATTTCCTTTTCCCTTTTATACCTGCATATCATACTCAATAACCATATCCAATCATAATCCTTAAATCATCATTTTATAGCTTTCCTTACACAGGCTTTCATATTTAAAACTATTTCATTAAGCTCGACAACATTCAATGCTTAAATCAATATCCATTTCCCAAAAATAAATTTAACCCAAACCTTTTATTTAATAACCTTCCCTTCTAATAACCCAATACCAACTAAAACTTTGATTTAAAAATTTTTCCAAGCAGATTTTATCCATTTATTATTTATTTCGATTAACCCATTTATCCATCCCATTTTAAAATTTTAATTCATTTACTAAGTTCATTTCCGAATTTATTTTATTTATACAATACCATTCTCAATTTATTTCTACTTACTGGGGTTTTAGTTTGCAACTCAAGCCATTTCTTTTATAATTTACTTTCATTTCATTTGACCACACCTCCATTATATCTAGTTCATATTAGTTTCATTTACTAATCTATTTAATTCTAATCTGTCATTAACATAAATTTTTCCAAAAATTTCAAAAATTTCCAACTCCCAAAATTTTCAGAAAATTTTGGCAGAGTCTCCTTTGTACGGAGGAGCTTCTGCGATATCGCAGGATGCACAAATATATATACATCGGCCTCAGGCCGGAAATCACAATACATATCAATATATGCAGTTCATATCTCCTATTTTGAATTCTTTTGCGTAGGCGTACCTTTATTTAGCATTTTTAAAGCAAGCAGCTTATTTATTTTAGCATTTATTGCATCCAAATCCAGCCAAACGGCCTTCAGGTACCTGTACTATCTCAATTTACAAATGTAAGTACTATATATAGGAAGTTCATAACATTTCCCTTACTTTCAATAGCTAAACACATGTATTTTATAAGCAACAAGCATCAACGCTTTTCATAAACGATCTATATAACATTAAAGCCCATTCAATTTCTTTCCAACCAATTTTATATGCCATTTCATCCAAGCTTAATGGTTTACCACTCTAGTGCTTACATTCAACTTATTTTTAAGCAAAACAACTTATAATCATATCAATTGGTTCCAAATCAATTATATTCGCATCCACTAATTTATAGAATTTAATTAAATCACATTTACGTCAAATGACAATCATTTCTACGAAATTTGATGATATCCATGTGAATAAACAATTACTCAAGTTTTATAACCAATTCAAATTGATTCCGACTTAATTTATTTAATTCCATTCCATTTTAATTTATTCACAACCATTTTATTTAGCTCACCACATTCCATTCTTGAATACTACTAGTCATTCCCAAATTAATTCAATCCAAGCTTTTATTTAATGGCCTTTACCCTTATTCGAAGCCAAGCTATCATACATTGTAAACTTAAGTTAATTTACTTTAATTTATTCCAACATCAATCTTAAGTTTACTTCTATTTGATTCTCATTTAATCAAATCTCATTAAATTTAATCAGCCCATCCACTTAAATTTTATTTTAATCCACTTCTCAATTCATTCGCGAATTCATTTTATTTGGGCTTTGTTTGCAATTCAAACCATTTATATTATAATTTATTATCAAATCTAAGTCGAATTTTATTTACCATTCGAAGTTATTTTCAAACTCCATTATTAACTCAACATACTCTTCCCATTGATTATTTAGTTAATTAGCTTACTTCCAATTTTCATTACAAAGGAAATTACTTCATTAAATTTCCCGGAGTTCAAATTTGTTTTTATAATTCAAATTTGAAGTTTCTTTCATTTCCCAAAAATCCAACACTTTTATTTTAAAATTTAGAAATGTTTTTGAATTCAAATAATATTATTAAAATAGCTTTTTATAAAAAAATACTTTTTATAACTCGATGTCTCAACCAGTCCATCCTTGTTCTCACAGAAATTCAGTCATACGTTGATCAGGCGTAAGATTGAAAATCTATAAGTACTTAGCAGACTCATTTTCGACATCTAGTGAAAATACTTCGAAAGTAATTTTACTTGAAAATATCGAAAATAGTTTTTGAAAACAGTTTACTGAAAATATCTTTGGTGAGAATGCTCTGGAAATCATCACACCCATCTATGGTCATAGTTACATCCAGGGTTACGTTGCCGTCGCAGCAAAAGTCCATGTAACTGATTACACCATAGAACCCACGACAGATCGCAGTTACATCCAGGGTTACGTTGCCGTCGCAGCAAAAGTCCATGTAACTGCAGGCTCTCTGCGGCCTCTCGATTACGCTGTCAAATGAAACTTCTCCTCACATAGGTCGCAGTCTACCGATATAAAATCAAACGTAGACTGTTGGCTCTCAGCGGCACACACGACTTTCGCTATGTTACCATAGTGTCACAGTCTACCGATATAAAATCAAACGCAGACTGCTGGCTCTCAGCGGCACACACGACTTTCGCTATGGTACACTACTCATAATCCTCAGGAACTAGTTTTGTCCGGACTCCTCACAGGATCAACTTTAGAACCTCCCCTTAGAGGCTCAAGGCAGTACCACCCAGTGGCACTCCTGAGAAGCTCATTTCAAGGGAGCGCCTTTTTCTCCAGAGCCAATCTCAAAACACTTTATACTATACACATATAGTATTTCAAATCATACACCTAGTATGAATTTCACACAAGGCTCCTTTACACAAATCGATTTCCAAAATCGATAAATTTCAAAGTAGGCTTTTCCAAATCTCAATATTGATTTACCCAAAAATCAAAAGCCCTTTCAAATCCAAAGGTTCCCAAAACCTTATTCCAAAATTCTCATAAGATCCTTTATATATATACAGATATATAAAATTTTTAAAACTTTGGATCATTTTCAAGCTTGTATAAAACTCCTTTTATACTTCAAACACTTTCAAAAATCCTTTTCTATTTACATTCACTTGAATTTCCATTCACATACCCACAATTGCTTTAATTTCATGGGATTATCACTTCAATCCTTATCTCAATTGAGTATTTAACCAATAACAGTTTGAACTCCGACCGGTTTATATTTAGAAAATAGCTTGAAATTTTTAAAACAGATAAGTAGTTGAAAATAATTATTAGTTTGTAAAATAGCCATAAAATAATTAACTAGTTGCAAAATAATTAGAAAATAGTTAAATAGTTATAGAAATTTTAGATAATTGCAAAATAGTCGTAAAATAGTAATTAATTTATAAACTAGTTGAAAAATAGTAATTAGTTTAGAAACATTTGAAAAATGGTTAAATAGCTCCAAAAATAATTGTAAAACAAGTATAAAATAATTTGTCTTAAGGAAGGAAGGTTGTATATATTTAATAGCTTGGAAAAATGAATTTATATTAAACAATTTATACTGAAGATAGTCCAGAGTCACAACTGTCCACTTTCCCATCAATTCAATTTAAATTTCCACTTCCATTTAAATTGACCCAATTCCCATTTTAAATACTCCAATTCCCATTGGACTTGATTTATTCCCAATTCAAGTTGAATTAGTTCTCAATTTCTTTCCAATTTCAAATCAAATTCCATTTGATTCTTACTTATTCAATGATATTTATAACTTCAATTTTACACTTCTATTTATAATCAATTACATTCACATTTTGCTTTTAACTCGGAATTATGCATTTTATCTAGCCAATATATTTTTATTATTCCATAAACATTTTAATCAAGATTCTAGAGTTTAACAAATTTCCAAAATTTCAGTATCACCATAGAATTCCACTATATCCAAGATTCTTTGGTAAATTCAATTATCCCTTGAATTTCAAAATCAAACCCAGTTCACAAACAATTCCAATTTAAAATAATTTGTTAGCAATTTCACTTCTGGAAACTCGAAAATGAACATCGATGATGCTGCAGTCATCACCGACGTTATTTCCCAGTAACCGAAAGAGTTCAATGCTTTTATCTCATTAAAACATTTCCAAATATTTTTAATTTCAAATCTTCCGGATTGCAAATTCAACACAAAAATATTTTTTTTTTGAAATAATGCCATTATTTCTCCAAAACCTTGGGAAACCACTTTCAAATCCAAAGGAATTTTAAATTTTCCCAAAAATCTTCAAATCCCCAATCCATCCAATTCATATTTAAACATTACTCTGGAATTTTCATCTTACTTTATTTTCAAATATTCTCTGGAATTCTATTTCAATTTATAATCCCATTTATTTCAATTTATAAATTACATTTACTATCTATATTTCAAATTCCAATCAATTTGGACTGATACCACCCACTTCAGTTCCAATCACTTCAATTTAATCCAATTCAAATTGTCCATTTGAATTTTTAAACTTATCCATCTTTAATCACAAATCCAATTAATTCCAACCGGATTCAATTTAAATGAATTCAATTCCAACTTCAAATTTTAACCATCTCGAATTATATAAATTCGAGTTAAATTCTCAAAGATTGGTTTAACTTTTTAAACCAAATTAACCTTGTTCATTCAAAGTTTTTAAACAATTTAATTTTTGAGTTCTAATTCTAGAATTCCAATTTAATCAATTTAAATCTTAATTTGGTTGTATTTTGTGTTACCACTTAATTTAATTTCAATTTTCAAGTTTTCAATTAGGTTGTATTTTATATTACTTCTTAATTTAATTTCAATTTAACAACCAATCACCTAAAAATTTATTAGAAGGAAATATTGCTTTATATATCAAAATATATTTTTATATAAAATCATTGAAAACCTTTATATAAGAAAATAACAAGTACGCTCTCATATAAATATATTCAACTCATTCTAGAGTACTACGGACTCTATTAAATGGGTAATTCCCACCAGAGCCAAGGTTCTCACTTAACCTTTCAGCTCTGATACCAACTGTGACGACCCGAAATTTCCGAAGCCGAAAATTCCAGATAGTTATGAAAAAGAAGAAAGAGATAGGAGAAGAAGAACAAAAAAACATCATCATCTCACATTCGCAGCGGATAAAATATAATAACAAATAATAACAGTTTACAAGAATATTGAATCTGTAGATTACATTTTAATACATCAGAGTTTACATATATTCAGTCACTGAATACATTCGATTATCATGTCACGGATACACAAAAATATACTGCAGCGGAAATACTCTATACGTTCCTGCCATCCAGCTCGACTCCTGAGCTCCAGAACGTCCGTACCTGAAAATCTGTAATACTCGGTCTGACCCGAGCATTACATCAAAGTAACACCCGGGTCAGGCTGGAAACCAGCGTGAGTAAACCCAACTAACATGGAATACAAAGATACAACTCATATAAACCCGGGTAACTTATACCAATTTAACAAATTCACAATTTGCTATAGACAACACTTATACCACATCAATTTCTAAGTACCAAACTTAGTTAAAATAATCCAATCTACTTAAATCATTTCATTCCAGCTTATCGATTTCACAAATCAACTTATAAAAATTCGAAGTGGTTTCGGGTATTTCCTAATACCCGACCCCGGTCTCTTCGAAACTCCTGTTATCCTAACCCAAGTTATCCAAATGAAATACACAACATTTCATATCAAAGGTATCAACTCATTCAAATCATCCAATACCATTCAATCATTCATACCAAAGCTTAATCACATACAAATCAATTCAATTAATTCTAATTGAATTTCAAATCTCAATCACTTAGATTCTTTCATTTATTAATTTCAAATCAATTAATTAATCAATCAACTCCTCCATATCCATTCATCTTAATTAACAACCCTGGATTAATTATCTTCCAATTCCATTCAAGTAATTCTCTATAATTAATTTCATGATATTAATTATTCTTACCAAAACGATGAGTATTCTTTAATTTCTTCACAAATTAATTAACTATAATTAATTATACCAGTTTTTAATTACTTATATTAATTTACTTCTCATAAGTCACTTATTATGAATTTATTTACCTCAATTAATCAAATCTTTAATTACTTCATTAATTATATAAATTAATTTCCAATTATATTTACTTTAGTTCGACCGCAATATTAATCATTCTCGATCACCCTCAACCTATAATTAACATATCTTCTGATTTACTTTATTAATAAATTAATTACTCTGTAATTTGTTATTTAAATTAATCTCTCGATTAATTACACAAAGAAATTTTATTTTATTAATTACATTAAGTAATTACTTATTAAACCACCCAATGATTATTCTAAATCAATTTTCACTTCATTAGTTAACTTAAACCTTAATTAATTAATTCAAACCCTTAATTACTAAATTAATCAACCCAAATCATTAATTAATTTCATTAATTCATTATCCATTTTAATTACCCTACTAATTTGATTAATCACGAATCATTAAGTCCTTTAAAACATTCCCTTATTTATGACTTGCGTTTAAATAATTTATAAACCCAAATACTTCGAGTTAAATCACAATTAACTCGAGAACAACCCAAAACCAAAGTCACATCATAATCAGTGCACATCCAAACAATTCAAACATTCATCCAAATATTTGAATTTAACCATTTCAATTTAAATAAAAATCCAACAGAGTGAGATTTACTCACCTTTAATTCCTGAATGCAATCTATTTCCAATCCAGCTTGATTCTTTCAAATTTCAACCCTTGGATAAACATTATATGATTTAATTAATATTCGAACTAATCGAACTTTAATTTCCAATTTAATAATTTAATTAACCCGTGATTTAATTTCAACTAATAGTTTAATTAATAAAATATTTTTAGCAACAAAATAAATTAAATAGGGTTTTTAAACAAATATGTTTCCAAAATACATTTTCCATTTAATAAAGTTAAATTAAATTTCCTTTAATAAATTACTTAGTTACTGGAAAAATTAAATGAACAAACTAATCACTCAATCTATTATTTCAAAATAAGCTCGTACATTAAAATATATATGTATATTTACCTTCCCCTTTGAAACTATATATATAAATAACTATATACATAAAAAAAATCTAATTATGTAAAAGCCTTAAATATTCAAAATTAAAAGCATGTGTACAAATGTATATATTTAAAACCCCCTTATTTTTATTTTTTTTTAAAATAACATCTGCATCCATACTTTACTGTAAATCAATTACTGTGGCAATCATATATAAAAATTTAAATAGAATAATAAATTGTCATTATACCTTACGGCAACATGAGAACCCGGATCTACCCTGAACGCGACTCCACCGGCGTTCGTCCCTACTCCAAAACCTCGACCTTCACATCACCTGCTCGCGTTCCAAGCGAGTTGCCATCCTCGAATCGCGCGCCGCCAATCGAGGACCCCCATCCTATGCAGTCGCGAAATCCATGAAGGACTCGAGCCCGTACGCGTAGCCACTATCCAGACGAAGACGATCCCCCACCATCCGCTGCACTCGCGACCTCCAGCCTTAGCTCGCATGTGACCGTGCCTCTCCCCCTCTCGAGTTCGAGCGCGACCCCTTCCCCCTTTTTTTATTAACGAATCGATTTTGGAAATGAGGAAGCAGATTTCATTTTGAAAATGGAGAAGGGAACGATTCGTTCTGATTTTTGATAAGAGGGAGAATAGGTTGACGATATAAAGATAGGAGTGGCTTCTCGAATACGCCTGACTATTATATAATTAAATATGAAAATATCTCGTGTTCCAAAACGTGAAATCCTGAACCCCGAATCAAACATTCCGACAGACGTTTACAGGGTTTTACCGCATTCTGAACACGATGGAACGTGTTTCGGAGGCTAATTTGATTGTATGCACGAGTTACGGAAGTAAACGATCAATTTTAAATTAAATCAATTCAAATAAATTCGAAGCGTTTTGAGCTGTCCGGGTCAAACGACAACTCCGATTGCTGCGAAAATTGAAATCCGATAATAACTAACTATTACGGATCCAATGGAACTGGTTTCGTCGAATTCCGAGACTGTGCCTCGGAAGGCTATTTTTTTAAAATTCAATTTAAACGGTATCTTATTAAAACTGAACAAATTACCTTTAAATTGAATTTCAACCATCCTATTATCTTCAATATCATCATTAAAAATTTTATAAGCCTTCAAATTATTTTAACAGGCTTAAAAATTCCAGATTCAACAATTTACCCAATTTTAATTATTAAATGCAATATTGAACTATAAAATTCAATGATTTAATTATCAATTAAATATTGATATCTCGAATTATAGTCAACATCAACTTGTAAATGTTTAAAATCAATTCAATTATCTTATTTTAAATTGTTAAAAATTCTGGGTCATCACATTTTTAAACCAATTCATATCCCTTTATAAATTCCCACTTGAATTTATATTCTCAAATATCCCCTGATATTTTATTTCACCTTATAAACCCAGTTTATAAATTCCAAAATCTCTCTTCTCTTTTAAATTCCAATTTTAAACAACCAAATCAATTTCCCATTGATTTTCCCATTTACTTTACTTTGAAATAAATTTCTTATTTACTTCATTTATTTCAAATTACATTTACTCTCAGATTTTATTTCTTAATTTTGAGTTAAAACCCTTTTAACTGAAAATACCAATTAAAAAAACTTCCAAAATTCCTTCTTTATCCCTTTATTAAATTTAATCCTTACGTTCAAAAATAATTTCTTTATTCTTTCCAATAATATCACTTTAGTTTAAAATTCATTATCCTCATGTTAATTCAAAATCCCCTTTAACCATATTTGTTCGAATTTAGAAATTGCTTTATTTCTTTTACAATTCATTATTTAAGTTATTCAAATTCACTAGAATTACTTAACTTAAATTTTACTCTTTTATTTCTTTCCAAAAATCCAATTCAATTACTTTTGATAACTCATTATACTGGGAAAATTCAATCCAACCAGATTATCCAATATAAATCATCACAGGATATCAACAATCATATCACAGAATATTTAAACAAAATTAAATATTTTGAGGAATCCAGTTGGATCCCTCCAACCTGTTTCCCTGCATCCACAGATGTTAGCACAATACCAATTCCACTTCGAGGTGGAATATCGCGGTATATGGGTTTAATAAAATATCATCCGCTATTATGCGGCGCATAGGGTCTCATCCACTATATAATGTGGGAATATCAACAACTCCAATATATACATATGCCAATATATATATATTGGTATACTACTATGTATATATATATCACATCAATCAAATCATTCAATAAATTATTTAAATTTAACCATTTAAATTTAACTGAGTGAGATTAACTCACCTTTTATTTTGCTATTTGCCAATCCGATCCAATCCTGACTGTTTTCCACTTGATTTTAGACCTTGAATAAACATCTACAATTTATTTGAACCAATCGATCAGCCTATTATCATTTATAAATTTAATTTTAACCAATTCACTAAAATTTACTCAATAAATCTTCTTCTCATAAATAGAGTTTATAATCAAGCTATAGGTTCTTCTCCATTTATTTATTTTTATTTAAACCAATAGTCTAGATTACAAATTAATCTTTGTTTAGTACAATTACTTTACTGTATCCAAATTTGTAAACTGTCTCATAAAATTTACAGCAACAAAATAAATATTTATGTAAGTTATCAATATTCGATTTAAATCAAACAATTAACCATTGTTTAATAATTTAAAATTTTAATTAATGATTAAATCAATTTGTTAACTCCCTTTGAAACTACATATTACAGAAATAACCCATATACATATATATTAAATTTTGAATAAGAATAAATTTCCCTTTCAAACCTATATACATGTATTAATTAAAATAAAATAAACAGAACTGTTTAAAATTTTCTTTATTGTAAAATAAAATTTCACTTATACATTTATTCATTTATGAAATTAAATTAGGTAAAACGTAGGTACCTCGCTGCCCAGTCCCACTGCGTCGATGACGGACTCCCTCTCCTCTTCGTCAAGCTTCAGATCTCGAGCCGTCGAACCCTACCTCTTCCCAGCTATACACGCACACTCCATCGGCAAACCCTAGACTCGAACACACGACAATGGTCGCCGCCCCATGATACTCCATCACGATCGAACGAAGTTGCCACAGCAGCCCCTCGCGTGCCTGAAAACCCCAATGAACTCGAGTCGAACTCGATCGCGATGCCACCAGACGCTCGAAATAACAGCGCCGCCCTTCGCTTTCCTCGATTCCCAAACCCTAGGCCACAGCTCGAAATCGAAGTTGGTCGACGCTTGACTGGGAGAGTGTGGGAAGAACGAGCTTAATGGGCTCGAATTTGAAATGGAGGGAAGTAGGCTCGTGAATTAAATGTCGAACAAAATATCCTGAACTCGGCCATTATATTTTCTTTTACTGAAGAGGATTTCGATTTTTAATTTTCGTTAGAATGATTTTGGCTTCCGAGACAAGGCAAAGAGTACGTGATGCTGTAAAGAGTGGGTCGGCTGAGATGAAAGAATTCGGCTGTGATTTGATTTCTTTCAGATAAGGATATTAAAATTGGACCGATAATTATCGTCTAAGTGTTTCTACCTCGTACGATCACACGTTAATTCCGAAAGCTACAAAATTTGAAATCCGGTAATAATTCAATATCATGGATCCAATGAAACTGGTTTCGTCGAATTCCGAGACTGTGCCTCGGAAGACTATTTTTAAATTCAAATTAAAACGATAAATTTCAAAACTGAACCAACCACTGTTAAATTCCATTTTAACACTTCTATTATCTTCAGTATTGTCAATATAAATTTTCTAAGCCTTCAAACTATTTTAACAGGCTTAAAATTTTAGATTCAACCATTTACCCGAATTCCGATTATTTAATTAAACTATTAAATTATCCAATAAACAGTCATATTCGAAATTCAAATTAAAAATTAACTTTTAAATATTTAAAATCAATTAAATATTCCGATTCCAAATATTCAAAAATTACGGGTCGTCACATTCCTCCCCCCTTAAAAGAATTTCGTCCCCGAAATTACTAGTTAGGAAGAATGATTCAATACCCATTACTATTTCCCAAATTCAAACAGTTTTGACAATACCCAAACAATCTTTTATTAATGATACACTAATCATCTTTTAACTTCCCAAACTTATTCATAAGTTCAACCCATACCACCTACTTATCCATTCAAATTTTGAATTATCAAAATTTTCTCAAAATTTTTCTAACTCCCTAAATTTTCGAAAAATTTCGCCAGCGTCTCCTTTGCGCGGCTAGCTCGGTACTACTACAAAATGGCTCTACGGCCTCCCAATCTCAAAAAGAAAACAAAAAGCCAAGTGGCTGGATCAAAAACCCAATCAAATTTCATACAGAAATTCAAATACTTACCTTTTGTCGGGCCATTAAATTTTATCCTCTAAAATCAAAAATCCCAATTTATCCATTGCTTTTATACACCTGTATATCCTATTAAGCAATAATATTCAATCACAATTCCAAAGTCATTTTATACTTTTCTTTACAAATTTCCAATATTTGTTTTACTTAAGCTCGTACGATGCACATATATCATCCGTACGCAATATCACATTCGATCGCTTAATCGATCACACAATTTCACTTCCGAACTAGTATCGTCCACCCGACTTCCTAGTGCGGACTCAGATCTGGTTTCTTGATCAGAAACCGTTATTCTCCTTGCATAGCCACAAACTATGATAGAGAATTACCAGAATCAATCAACAATCCATATCCAGGTTCGCCGTGGAAAATCGAGCGAAAAATCCTAACTCGGATCGGCATAACTACCTCGAAATTCTGTGCTCGAATCTGGATCAAATAGCTATGCGAATAAAATAATATACGTACATCTTACGTATAAATTCCAATTGATTATCAGCTATATCAATTATCTTTTATTTCGCATTCCTTTTGATTGTTATCCACTTATTCATGATTATCCCATTTCACAACTTCAGTTTAAGTCTTCATTCAATTATTCACTTAGTATATTTTTCTATTCCAAAATTACTAAGTATATTTCCAATACCAATTTTCTTAAGAATTTCATTCTTCAATTCTTAAGTTCAATATAAATTTTTATACACTTCTTACATTAATTTTCACTTTACTATCGAAGTTTAATCTCATTACTATTCATTTTGCCCAAACAATTTCATTTAAATTCAAATTGGCTTCCATTTTGACTATTGAATTAGTTCCACTTACTAATTAATTTAAATCTCAATTAAAAATTTACTTGCAACTTACTTTCTTAAGTTCCTTTGATTGCACTTACTTTACATTCACAACTAAAATAGATTCCAAATTATTCAGTTTCAATTTCATTTGCTTAGCAATTTAAATCATTTATCGTTATGAAAATTTTCAAAAATTTTAAAAATTTCTAACTCCCAAAATTTACGGAAAATTTTGGCAGAGTCTCCTTTGTACGGAGGGACTTCTGCGATATCGCAGGATGCACAAATATATATATACATCGGCCTCAGGCCGGAAATCATAATATATATTAATACATGCAGTTCATATCTCCTATTTTGAATTACTTTGCGTAGGCGTACCTTATTATAGCAATTTTTAAGCAAGCGGCGATTTATTTTAGCAAATTTCGAAATCAAATCCAGCCAAACGGCTTCCTGGTACCTGTACTAACTCAACTTAAACAGGTAAGTGACCAATATACAAAGTTTGTTAACATCTTACTAAATTTCAATAGCTAACATTTGTATAATATAAGCAATATCCACTAAACATTTCCATAAGTGAATTTATAAGGTTCCAATGTAAATTTAAATGCTTCCAATCCATTTACACACCATCTCACTCAATTCATTTTATTTCGTCCTACTTAAATGGTTTACACTTTATTGCTTACATTCAATTCATTTTAATCCAAACGAACTCATATCATTACAATTGATTCAAAAACCAATTATATTTACTTTAGTCCCATGACTACTTTTAAAAGCAATTCCAACTCAATTTATATTTCATTCGATTTCATTTCTAATTGATTCCGTTCAATTTACTTTACATTCCAAATTCACATTTATTTAAATTAACGACTTAAGTTCATTTCCATTACAGTTTGCATTAACTTCATTCAGTTAGCCCCTTTTTAAATTTTAAATTCAATATTCTGTTCATTGAATAAGATTCAAAGCCATTCTTTATTCATACCCACTTTTAATTCACCATCCAATTTTATTAATTCACGATTCAATTTCTATTTAACCAATTTAAATTCCATAACCCAAACTCATTTGAAAAATATTTCGAGGTCATATTGCATTCATTTATACATGAATTCATTCACAACTTAAGTTACTTCTATTTCAGTTCATTTTATTTCACTTAACAGCATCCATCAACAATAAATAATTTTTCCCAATTATTTATTTACCTCAGATATCTTCGCAAGATATATTTCCAACTCACATTATCAATCCATCCTTCACTTTATTAATAATGTCATTCAATTTATTCCATATTTCATTTACAACCCAAACATTTTATTTTTATCTCAAAAATCACTTTACCTATTTTACTGGAGTTCAATCTATTTTATAATTCAAGTTTTGGATTTACATCCATTTCTCACAATTCAAAACAACTTTTATTTTGGCTTATTTATTCCACTTCTAAATTTTATAAGCCACAATTTATTTATATCCATACTTCCATCTATTTAAATTCAATCCCATTTATACTTTTACTTTTAATTAGGGATTATACAATTTATTTAACTAATATATTTTATTTTTCTCATCATTCCATAAACATTTTAAATAAGATTCCAGAGTTTAAACAATTTCCCAGAATTTCAAAATCACTTTTGAAATCAACTATACCCAAAACCCTTTTCAATTTCAAAACCAAACTCAGTTTTGCAAACAAACACCAGCCCAAAACATCCAGGTAGCAATTCCTCTTTTGGAAACTCGAAAATGAACACCGATGATGTCGCGATCATCATCGGAATTATTTTCCAGCGACCGAAAGAGAGTTAAATGCTTTTATCTCTTTTAAAACATTTCAAATATTTTCAATTCTCAAATCTCTCCAGATTTCAAATCAACTTCTGAAATATTTCAAAATAATATCACTATTATTTCTTCAACACCTTGAAAACATTTCCAAACCCAAAAGAATTCAAACTTCCCAAATTCCAAATTCGAAATCCATTTCGATTCATTTCCAAATATTTCTCTGGAATCCCATTTCCAATTATAAATCATATTTATAATTCACAGTTACAACTTTCACTTTATTATCTGAATTTATTTTCTTAACTTTGGTTATAAGTTTTCAATTTCTTATTCAATTTCCTCCTAATGATAGTAATTTATTATCATCATCTAACAACCAAACATCCAAATATAACTATGATAATTTATAAAAATTATCTCTTTCATATACAAAAATAATTTGGGTAAAATTATTTCATTTACCCCACTTTAAAACAATACTGTGTCGAATTGTTCTATACAAGTGTTTAGAGATCCCTATCAATGTTGTGGCGTCCCACACATCGACCAGAATCCATAAACCACTCAATAAACAAATCAACACAATATAAAACAATTTTATATTCACTAACAAATACGCGCTCATATCTATTAATACTCTCAAAATTCCCACCAGAGCCAAGGTTGTCGCTAGCCTAAGCTCTGATACCAACTGTAACGACCCGACTTTCCAGCCCCGGAAAATCGAACCATTTGAGTTAAGAAGAAGAGGTAGAAGAAGAAGAAGAATAGAAAACAACAACAGAATCTCACATACGCAGCGGAATAAACTATAATAGGTAATAACAGAGCTTTACACAAAACAAAACTATATCTGTTTATATATACATCATCCAAATACATCATCAGAGTACATCACATCAATATCATACAACTGGACAGTAATCATAACTTGTCCTCACAATCTGAATACACAGCGGAATATATATAACTCAAATACGGAAGTACGTATCGCCATCCAGCTCCACAGCATCATTTCCTGTAATCTATAATACTCGGTCTGACCCGAGCATCATATAAAACAATACCCGAGTCAGTCTGGAATACCAGCGTGAGGAAATCACACTCAAATTGATTATTAAAGTTTCAAAACCCTTTGAAAACAAAGGCATCTCGTAAGACCACGCCACAAATAAACATGTCGGGTTTTTACCTTACGATAGCTAAAACACTTTTTATAAAATCCTCTGATATTATAATAGTGTCTATTTACAAATACTTATTAAAATAGCCGAAATTGTTACATCTATTAAATTCCGGCATACTAGCCACAATGTGGGTAATACAAACAAAACTCGTACAAGGCACGTAGGGAGAATGGATTTCCAACGAATGACTAGGCACTGGGGTACCACCTGTCACAGTACGTGGCCTAGATCACAGTACCGAGGAGTACGCCCGCTCCCCTGCAACACAAGACCAGAATCATCCCTTACTGGATAATTCCAAGTAAAATCACCCCACGGTTGGGATCAGCAACCGCAACACTAAGCCGAAATAAAAGGGACATCTAGACAGGGATGACTTTACTCTCAAGTGGGGGCTACCCACGAAGCCTTGCTGCATAACCCCTGATTTTCAGTCATTCCCGGTTGATGAGGCTTGAGGCTAAACGATACCTTTTTCAGAACATATCCCTTAGAATGCCCATCGTCCACCTGACGATGTCACGAAAGCATTCGTCCATACAAGTCCGTCCCGGGTCCGAACGGAACCGAAGGCACTACTCCTACTACATCCATTTTGGAAATATCCTCAGGATTAGTAGCGACTAGCCCTTGCACTTCACTGCTCCATCTTCGACTCCGAACACGTTACACGAAACGTACAAACCGGATCGAAGTGGTATTCGAGTCTCCAGACCTAGAATCCCGGTATACGGAAACTCGATCCCGGTCTCTTCGAAACGATCAACGCATTTGGCCAATATTGATAGTCGGTTATTTAACTATCAATTAACATCCACAAGCAACCATCACACAATAAATAATTTCCCACATTATTTATTTGCCCAAATATCTTTCCAAGATATATTTCCAAATTTTCAAAGCTCATTTGAAAACAATTTCAAAACAGTTTCCGCTTACGGAAAACATTTCCAAATATTTATTTCCTCTGAAACACCAAGTACAAAACACTTTTAGATTTTAAAATAATTTAAAAACACTTTATTTTAAATATATCTTATAACATTGAAATCAAACTACTTTAATACTTTATTAAAAATATATACTTTAAAATAAACCACATTATAATATAAACTAAATTTCTCCTTTTAAAACATAATAGCAAATCACTTTTATATAATTACTACAATAATAGATTTTTGAAAATACTTACTTTGGAAATTAACCTTTAGAAATAATCAATTTCCTAAAACATGCATTTTTAAACAAATTAGAACTTTTAACTTATATTAAAAATTGCTTTGAAAACGTACTTGGCTATCCAGAGAAATACACTTCTCTTCACATCCTTTAAAAATAAATCACACTTATTTTTAAACCAATTCATATCCCTTTATAAATTCCCACTTGAATTTATATTCTCAAATATCCCCTGATATTTTATTTCACCTTATAAACCCAGTTTATAAATTCCAAAATCTCTCTTCTCTTTTAAATTCCAATTTTAAACAACCAAATCAATTTCCCATTGATTTTCCCATTTACTTTACTTTGAAATAAATTTCTTATTTACTTCATTTATTTCAAATTACATTTACTCTCAGATTTTATTTCTTAATTTTGAGTTAAAACCCTTTTAACTGAAAATACCAATTAAAAAAAACTTCCAAAATTCCTTCTTTATCCCTTTATTAAATTTAATCCTTACGTTCAAAAATAATTTCTTTATTCTTTCCAATAATATCACTTTAGTTTAAAATTCATTATCCTCATGTTAATTCAAAATCCCCTTTAACCATATTTGTTCGAATTTAGAAATTGCTTTATTTCTTTTACAATTCATTATTTAAGTTATTCAAATTCACTAGAATTACTTAACTTAAATTTTACTCTTTTATTTCTTTCCAAAAATCCAATTCAATTACTTTTGATAACTCATTATACTGGGAAAATTCAATCCAACCAGATTATCCAATATAAATCATCACAGGATATCAACAATCATATCACAGAATATTTAAACAAAATTAAATATTTTGAGGAATCTAGTTGGATCCCTCCAACCTGTTTCCCTGCATCCACAGATGTTAGCACAATACCAATTCCACTTCGAGGTGGAATATCACGGTATATGGGTTTAATAAAATATCATCCGCTATTATGCGGCGCATAGGGTCTCATCCACTATATAATGTGGGAATATCAACAACTCCAATATATACATATGCCAATATATATATATTGGTATACTACTATGTATATATATATATCACATCAATCAAATCATTCAATAAATTATTTAAATTTAACCATTTAAATTTAACTGAGTGAGATTAACTCACCTTTTATTTTGCTATTTGCCAATCCGATCCAATCCTGGCTGTTTTCCACTTGATTTTAGACCTTGAATAAACATCTACAATTTATTTGAACCAATCGATCAGCCTATTATCATTTATAAATTTAATTTTAACCAATTCACTAAAATTTACTCAATAAATCTTCTTCTCATAAATAGAGTTTATAATCAAGCTATAGGTTCTTCTCCATTTATTTATTTTTATTTAAACCAATAGTCTAGATTACAAATTAATCTTTGTTTAGTACAATTACTTTACTGTATCCAAATTTGTAAACTGTCTCATAAAATTTACAGCAACAAAATAAATATTTATGTAAGTTATCAATATTCGATTTAAATCAAACAATTAACCATTTTTTAATAATTTAAAATTTTAATTAATGATTAAATCAATTTGTTAACTCCCTTTGAAACTACATATTACAGAAATAACCTATATACATATATATTAAATTTTGAATAAGAATAAATTTCCCTTTCAAACCTATATACATGTATTAATTAAAATAAAATAAACAGAACTGTTTAAAATTTTCTTTATTGTAAAATAAAATTTCACTTATACATTTATTCATTTATGAAATTAAATTAGGTAAAACGTAGGTACCTCGCTGCCCAGTCCCACTGCGTCGATGACGGACTCCCTCTCCTCTTCGTCAAGCTTCAGATCTCGAGCCATCGAACCCTACCTCTTCCCAGCTATACACGCACACTCCATCGCCAAACCCTAGACTCGAACACACGACAATGGTCGCCGCCCCACGATACTCCATCACGATCGAACGAAGTTGCCACAGCAGCCCCTCGCGTGCCTGAAAACCCCAATGAACTCGAGTCGAACTCGATCGCGATGCCACCAGACGCTCGAAATAACAGCGCCGCCCTTCGCTTTCCTCGATTCCCAAACCCTAGGCCACAGCTCAAAATCGAAATTGGTCGACGCTTGACTGGGAGAGTGTGGGAAGAACGAGCTTAATGGGCTCGAATTTGAAATGGAGGGAAGTAGGCTCGTGAATTAAATGTCGAACAAAATATCCTGAACTCAGCCATTATATTTTCTTTTACTGAAGAGGATTTCGATTTTTAATTTTCGTTAGAATGATTTTGGCTTCCGAGACAAGGCAAAGAGTACGTGATGCTGTAAAGAGTGGGTCGGCTGAGATGAAAGAATTCGGCTGTGATTTGATTTCTTTCAGATAAGGATATTAAAATTGGACCGATAATTATCGTCTAAGTGTTTCTACCTCGTACGATCACACGTTAATTCCGAAAGCTACAAAATTTGAAATCCGGTAATAATTCAATATCATGGATCCAATGAAACTGGTTTCGTCGAATTCCGAGACTGTGCCTCGGAAGACTATTTTTAAATTCAAATTAAAACGATAAATTTCAAAACTGAACCAACCACTGTTAAATTCCATTTTAACACTTCTATTATCTTCAGTATTGTCAATATAAATTTTCTAAGCGTTCAAACTATTTTAACAGGCTTAAAATTTTAGATTCAACCATTTACCCGAATTCCGATTATTTAATTAAACTATTAAATTATCCAATAAACAGTCATATTCGAAATTCAAATTAGAAATTAACTTTTAAATATTTAAAATCAATTAAATATTCCGATTCCAAATATTCAAAAATTACGAGTCGTCACAGTCGTAGTGATCAGACTTATCGTTTGGCCGTGCGAGCTTGAAATGCGTAGAACTTATTTTTAGAATTTAATTAAATTACTTAATTTTGAAAAGCTATCTTCTGTATACGATCGATTTAAGCCTCGAGACTAGTTCCATTATGTCCAGAATGTGAGAAATGCGGATTAAGGATCTTAAGGCTAGAATTAACACTAGAGGGA
Source organism: Allium fistulosum (assembly GCA_030737815.1). Classification (NCBI taxonomy): domain Eukaryota; kingdom Viridiplantae; phylum Streptophyta; class Magnoliopsida; order Asparagales; family Amaryllidaceae; genus Allium; species Allium fistulosum. Next base: position 1,133,100,128 of record CM060901.1, read on the forward strand.
GGGTGAATAGTGTTTTAAGAAATTTGTTAATCTTTTTGAGTTTATCTTACTTTGTTAACAATGTATACACTAATCAGACACAGATTTGAACACGGAATCAAACACAGATGCAAATATAAAGTAAAATCAGTAAAGGAAATAACACACCGGATTTTATACTGGTTCAGAGTTACCCTACACCAGTCCCGCACAACTAAGTATGGATTTCCTTTCAAAATTACTTCAACAATTACAACCCTCGGTTTCAAGGCTACGAGGTACACCCTCTAGAATAACAATCCTTTGGGTAGAGATACTTGATTTCCGAGGCAACAAGTTCACCCAATTGATTTCCAGGGCTACAATCACATCTTCTCTCGCTCAATTGATTACAAAAAGTGTATAACTCAGATTAGCACTTGGATCTTGTAGAGATAGTGGAGAGAATCAAAACTAGAAATTGTCTAGTTAGATTCGATATTGATTTCGGCAGAGTAATGGTGTAATTTGTAAATAAGAAAGTGGAGAAGAAGAAGAGAAGTTAAATCAGAGAAAAGTGTTATAAAATTCATTGAAACTGACCCCTATTTATAGAAGAACAACAGTCATGTCCATTCGTGAAGAGTTATGGCGAATAGACACTTCTTTTGAAATTTAAATTTTGAACTCAACTGTCACCATGTCGACATGGTGCCTATGGGCATGTCGACATCCCTCAGCCAAATTTGATGTTTTGAATTTTTATAAAAATAATATTTATCTTATATAAAAACTATTTAAAACTTTATAAATATACTTGAATATAGTTGAAATTCATAAGTGAATATAAAGAACAATATATATTATTTTAACTATAATTTAAATCAAAGTAAATAATTTAAAAGTTAAATATTATTTGAAAAGACAGTTTAAAATCAGAAGAAATTTTGACTCTGAAAATAAAGATGTTTTGAGGCTAAAATTATTTTAGAAATGAAATCGAGAGTTTTGAATCTTTTTAAAAGGAAAGTTTTGAAATCATTTTGAAAACAAGATAATTTTGAAAAATCATTTGAATTAAGATTAGTGGATACAAAACAATGTCCCACTAGATTTTCGTAGGTTCCATCCTACTTAGGGTTCCATCCCTTTAACGGGCTCGAAGTGGATTCCATTCCACGAATAAATTGGATATTAAGATGTCAGTGCTTTTCTACGAGTTTTAACAAATATTCCTAATAAAACAAACTCAACCTTGAAATCTTGAACTCTTGATAATCTTGATACTCATTAGTCTTCTATCTCTATATCTTGAATCTCTATACTGTACAGTCTTCATTCTTGATACCTGCATGGTTAGATCCTGCATATACATATATATCTAAACTTGTAATGTTAGTATTTATATTTTATAATCTATTCTAAGGTTGTTGTCATTAAAACCATCATCTCATGGACTAACAATCTCCCCCTTTTCGATGATGATAACCTTTGTTTATAAAATATTCCTTCTATCCTAATAACTCCCCCTAAAACTAACAACTCCCCCTTAATCTATGCCTAACTACCTTATTTTATATTTCTCCCCCTTTGTCATCAACAAAAAACTTACTCCCTCTTATTTTTGGACTTCAATACCTGCATTGATAAACTATACAACGGAATATATAATATATAGATTAAGAAATAATGATACTTATGAGCATAATAACTTAATTAAAGACTATATTCATTTCAGTGTATATATATATATATATATGTTTCACACTCCAAACTTCAAACCAAATAAAATCAATCCACACAAAGTATCAATTCAAACCAAATTAAATCAAACAAATTAATTCAAACAAATCAAACAAAGAAAGAAAATTAAACGTTACGAGGAACATCTACCCATCCATCTTCTCCAAATATAGGGTCTGCTTTAATTGCATCCCAATTCTCATTGTCATTGGTGAGAGAGATAGGAGGATGTGCTTCATTATCATCCTTGTGTAGAGAGGAGATCACCCATCGTATTGCATCGAAGTGTCTCTCTTGTTCCTTGATCATCTGTATTTGACTCAATTCTAAGTAACGCTAGTTTCGTAGAATAAAAGAGAGAATATTCTTGAATGAATTGAGTGTTTCTTCAAGATTTTCAGATAGATTGTGAATAGGATTGGCCATAATAGAATTAGAGAAAGAAATAAAGGATATAGATAACGAGAAATAAATTTCAGTGAAGATTTCTGGAAGAAAAAGGTATATATAGGTGTAGAAATTCGTTTGAAATGAATAGATATTTGGTATTTATTCAAATTTCAAATTCGAAATCAATAATCACTTCTGACCAGTACATGTCGACATGGTCTTCTAGAGGATGTCGACATGGGTTAGTGAAAATTTATGACAACTTTGATTTTGTGAATAATTGTGTATATGTATATATTTATATAATATACTAACACTTATTCTAGAGATAAGATAGATAATAGAAAGGAAATTTCATTTCATTACGATAATACAAAGATTAAGCATAATGAACTACACGAACATTCAAAAACAAACTAAGACAAATGCAATAAGATACTAAAAGATAAAACTAGTTAGAAGATGAAGATGATGAAGATAGTCCAAGTTTCTTGCTGACTTTTGAAAAGAACTTGTTCATCTTCGAAGAAATGTTATCCAACTTCTTACTAACGGATCGTTTTAAAATCCGTTGATTCTCCACAATTATCTTTTGGTTTTTGAGAAGGGTTTTGTTGGAAGGATTGGATGGATATTCAATACTTTCTAGAGATGTTTCACCTTCTTCTTCTTCTTCTATTTCCATTTCATCCCTTTTTTCTTCTTCTTCCTCTTCCATTTCTTCATTAGCCAAACGCTCTTCCTTTTCGGTAAGGGTTTCATAAGGTTGAAAAACATATGAGATTTTCATGAGAGAAATGTTTGAGATATTAAAAACTTTTCTTGAAATAAATTCTTCTCCTTTGAAATTTACTCCAAAATAGTTGAAAATTCGAGTAAGGTAAATTCCATGATATAAAATCTTTTCTCCCATTTCCAAGTTTTTAGGACGAAGTTCATCCAAAATAACTTGCGCCCAATTGATATCATAATTTCCAAAAATAGCAAAAAGTGCTTTGCACACTTTTGAAGTAGGATTGTTAAAATTTCCCGATCTTGGGATCAAAGTATGTTGTAAAAGAAGATTGATAATTCTTGCTTTAGGACGAAAGTTTCGATTCTTAAATTCAATGTTTTCATCTCCTTCAAAAATATGATGAAATGTCTCACGATCATGTTCATCGATTTGAAAACTAGAAAGATCCATTCCCGTGCTTTTGCAATTGAGAATGGTACCCAAAAGATCACAATTCAAAATAATTTGAGTGCCTTTGACACTACTTCAAATTTCATTCTCATTTCCAATATAAAAACCACGGTTTAAATTAGCATAGAAGATTTTGAAAAGATTAGGATAGCAAACAAAATCATTTTGAGAAGAGTCAATAAGACTTAAAACACCATTGTTTGCAAAAAGAGAATCAATTTCATAAGAAGAAAAATCTTGAAAAATAGCAAATTTTCCGGAATGGACTTTGGCATAATTAGCATAATTGATGTATGCTTTAATTGCCTCCGGATCATTGAATAATTGCTCTTTGATTTTTCTGGAAATTCTCATGGTTGAGGGGTTGCTTGAAGAAGCCATTAGAGTAGAGAGTAGAGAGCTTGAAGATATGAAGAGAGAGTTTGAATTTGAAAATGAAAGTGAAAAGATATGATAAAAGATAGTGAATAAATAGACTTTCAAAGGACATATTCTCTGGTCAAAAGGTATCTTTTCAGAGAAATAAATGAAGTGAAAAGGTGGAGGGAAATTAAAACATTTGAATTCAAAATTTGAAATTCAAATTCAGGTGGGCATGTCGACATCATGGTAGGGGCCATGTCGACATGTGGCTTTGAATTTTCATGACATGATTTTTGCTAAGTTATCTAATATACATATATATAAATATTATTATTAATGTCTATATTTCTGAAATATTATTGTACTTATAATATATTTCAGAATGTGTCAAAAATAATAAAAATAATAATAAAATAATAAAATAATAGTAAAAAATAGAAAATAAATTTTAAAATTCAAACAACATATCAATTCAAAATCAATCAATCAATCAATCAATTCAAACATACAATTTCAGCCAATGTATTGTAAACGTGTACCTTTTTCAGATTCCGTGTCTTTGGTATTGACTAAATCGAGAATTGCTGTGAAACACAAATTTGAATTATCTTTCTTCTGTTCATCGTCGTTGGAGGATGAGTCAGAGTCATCTAGAGTAGCAGTGAATGCACGTTTCCGTTTCTTTGCAGAATCATTGTTTGTAGGAGAGTTTTGCTTATCTGGATGCGGACAGTCTCTTTTGATATGACCTGGTTCGTCACAATTGAAGCATTTGATAAAGTTTGGTACTGTAGTCTGATTACCGGAATTCTTAAAGTTGTTTCTCTTGGAACTATTCAATTTTCTGTACTTTAGGAATTTCCGAAAATTCCTGGTCATAAATGCTATCTCTTCATCATTATCACTGTTTGAGTCTGATCCGTCGATTAATGCATTGAATGCCATTGATTTCTTTTCAGATGCTTTACTTTCTCTTCTCCCGATCATTTGAACTTCAAACGACATTAGATTTCCAATCAATTCTTCTATCTTTAAAGTACTGATGGCATTTGCCTCTTCAATTGCAAGTGTCTTTTGATCCCATTCTGGAGTGAGAGAATTTAATATTTTTCTGACTTGATCTTCTTCCGAAAATTCCTTTCCCAAAGATATTAAAGAATGCACAATATCTTGAAATCGACTATACATATCTGAAATAGACTCATTAGTATTCATTTTAAATAACTGAAACTGATTTGTGAGCACGGAAATTTTGGTCTGTTTAACTTTGCTTGTTCCTTCGTGAGTTACTTGCAAAGTTTTCCAGATTTCACATGCAGACTTACAAACTGACATTCTATAAAATTCATTTCTTTCAAGTGAACAAAACAGAATATTCATTGCTTTAGAATTATTTTGCGCAACAGTCTTTTGCTCAGTGGTCCACTGTGCAAAATTAGTTGTGGGTTCAGAATATTCAGTTTGTGTGATATTCCAAGTATGTAATCCTACAGGTTGTAAATATATTTTCATCCTACATGCCCAATATGCATAGTTACTGCCATTAAAAAGTGGTGGTCTGGCAGTAGACTGACCTTCTACAAATGAACTAGTGTTGGTGGTAATAGCAGTACTAGTGTTAGTAGCCATTTTGAAATTTTTCAAAATTCAGATAATGAAACTTTTGAAAACAAGGCTCTGATACCAAATGTGAGAAATGCGGATTAAGGATCTTAAGGCTAGAATTAACACTAGAGGGGAGGTGAATAGTGTTTTAAAAAATTTGTTAATCTTTTTGAGTTTATCTTACTTTGTTAACAATGTATACACTAATCAGACACAGATATTGTGATATCCCGGGATTTCAGGGAATTTAAAATGTGATAATCTTGTAAGTTAATTATTTAAAATTGGTAAAATTGTTATTTTCAAACAATTTAATAATGAGTTGTTTTTAAATATAGTTATAAACAGATTTTAAATAGGTATATTATTTCAAATTTAATAAGAGTTGATTAAATGTATATATATATATGTATATATTTAAATTGTTTTTAAATAGAATAATTAGTTACAAATCTAATAATGTGTTTATTTAATTTTATATATATGTTGAGTTGATTTTAAATTTGGATTTTTAAAGTTGCATTTGAATTTGGATTTAAGAATTGTATTTAAAGAAAAATATATATATCTTAAAATGAAAATAATAATATAGTTTGAATTTAAAATATATGAATAAAGTTTTTATTTAGAAATAAGATTTGTTTTATATTTTTCTTTTTAAAGAAATTTATTTATAGAAATTTGAAAGAGTATTTATTTAATAGGAATAAATACAAAAGCTTTTGAATATTCATTTAAAAATGGATTAAATATAATATATAAGATTTTATTAGAATATAATTGGTTTATATTCTATTTCCTTTTAAAGATTGTATTTACATAAGGTTTAGAAAAGTATTTATGAATTAAGAAATGTATTAATCAATTAGGAAATTAATAATAAAAAGCTTTAAAAATAATATGAATATAAATAATGACAAGTGTTAACATATTAAACCTCTTAAATAACATGTGTTAGCATATTAGATAAGGTATGAGACAAGTGTCTCTTTTATTTTCTTTTTCTTTAAATTTTAATAAAATCAAAATTTACTTATATAAACTTCTACCTTTCCCCTTCATTCTTTTTCTCTAATTTTCAGTTCAAAGACCAAAAACCCAAAACCAGAAAAGTTATCAATCCCGAAATGATCTCCACAACCCAAAAACTAAAATTTATTTCCAAACTCAAGAATCAAATCTGAAATCTTCTTCTCAAAAACAAATGCAAACCAGAAATAAATCTAAATCCTGTAAAGCTTCTTCTTCAACTTGTAAACTGTTTTATTCTCAAGCCTACAATCTCCTCAAAACCGAATGCAAACCAGAGAATTATAAAAGCCTGTAATCACTTCCACAAATACAAGCCTGAAATTTATTTCCAAAACTCAAAATTGAAACCTGTAAAGCAATCACCAGATCAACTCAAAACATTTTTCTCAAGCCTGTAACCATCCTTCAAGTATGCATGCAAGTATATCTGAAGCCAAAGCAAAAGTTTCCAAAGCTTTGCAGTTTTAAGGAAATCAAGCAAATTCTTTCCAGTTCAAATCAAAGCATTCAAGTTTTCAAATTGTCAAGAGATTCAGTTTTCAAATCTCAGTTTTCAAGTCTCTGCAATTCATTAAAAAGGTGAGTAAACCTTTATTTTTAAAACAGTTTTAAAATCTGAGAATAAACTTAAATGTTGTGATGAATGTTATAGTAGTTTGGTTTGCATATGATTTACCTGTGAATGTATACTGGTAAAATAAAATGCATGTTCTAAAAATTAGTAGGTATACACATATACTTCTCTGTTATTTTAATGTGAGTAGATTTAACTTAAACAGTTTTAATTAAATTCATATGATAGATATTTGAAGTAGAAGTATGATGCATGTTGAATATATGTATGCATGTTGATGTGAATATGAATATATGTGTATAAATTAGTATAGAATTTTGTGTGTATGATTTTATTCAGGTGTGCATGTCTGTTTAAATCCCTGTTCTCCTCTGTTTCATATTACAGGTTTCAAATACTAGAATTAAGCTCAAATCTCTTTACCTGTTATTGTTAAACTTTGGGTTAGAAATAAAATGGTTTAGTATATTAATAATCTATGTACTAAAAATAGATTCAGGTATCTGATGTTGGAAATCCTCTGGAAACTTAGAAATTTAGTAACCATTCCAACATAAATGTTAAAATCAAATGATGTAATTTGATGAATCAATTATACAAATTGTATTGTCTTTATAAAATATGAATTTTAAAAAGAAAATCAGAATTTTTAGTATTAAAATGAAGATGCATTTTGGGAATATCGGGAAATTGTTTTCTGAGCATTTTCTGGCGATCAGAACATTTTTGGTGATCGTGGTTTCGTCTGGAGATAGCTTGATTATCAGAGAGTTTGGGAAAAATGCTAAGTGATTTTATTTATCACTGAGGTATTGATGATCGATCGAATTGGGTTTAAACCCTAGATTTTGTGTGGTCTGGAAAATGGATTGTGGCAGTGTCTCAAGGTAATCGAGTTCGATGGGAACAAGCGTAATGGCTTCGTGGATGATCGAAGGTAGTGTGACTGTGGTGGCGTGATCTCTGGTTGTCGGAGTCACTAGGATGAGGGGGATTCGTGATTGAGGTTCTGGTTCCAGTTCTCTCCATTGTCTCGATTTCGATTTTGTGTCTGTGGTGATCTATGGGTGGTCAGAATCGAAGTGATGGACCATTTATGACTTGTCGAGGGTAGTGGGGTTGGTCGGAGTTCTGGCGAGCTAGCGTGCACGTGCACAGCGACGTTGTGATGTCTGGGAGGATGGGTTCGTGGCGACTCGAAGGGAGACTCGGGAATTTGGGAGATAAACTCGAGTCTGGCATCGTGTTCGTGAGTGTTACTATTTTGGTTTTTTACAGTTTTAAGATTTAAACTAAATACTGTTTTTTTTTTAAGAAGAAGGTGGGGAAAACTCGGGTTGGACTCGAGCAGGGTAAAGGTTTTACCCGAAGCAAGATTAGTTAAGGAATGATAAGCATGTTAAAAGTTTTTATAAAGTAAATTTAATTTTTGAAATTTAGAAACAAATTTAGTTTAAAGTTCCTTAGATAAATTCATAAATAAATGTTCTCCTTAACATTTGATTAAGAAGTTTGAAATTTGTTTAAATTAAATTTTATTAAGTAAAATTTAAAGTTATTTTAAACTTAAGTTAAAAATGCAATTTTAAAGGTTTTATAAAAACAAGTTTTAAAGTTTAAATTGAAAACTAGTTTAAACCATTACTTGTAGATGTTTAAGGCATTTAAGGGAGGTTATGTTTTATTAACTTTAATTTATCAAATTAAATGATTATTTATTTTAAACCTTAATTAATGAGTGAATTGAGAAAAGTTAGTTATTAAGATAAGATGGTTTAATCTTAAGATAATTAAAGTTTTAATATCTTGGTATTAATTAAGTTAATTAAGAAATTAGGTATAATTAATTAATTTAATTAATAATGATTAAGGATTAGTTAAGGAATTGATTAAGCATAATTAATTAACTCAATGATGAAGGTTGATTTAATTAATGACTAAAGATTAATTAATTTGTATTTAATTAATTAAGTAATTAGAGGTTAATTAATTTGTAATTAAGAAATACTTAATTAAGTTTTATTAATTGATAATTAAGGTTTATTAATTAATAAAAAAAAAATTTAATCTGTAATTAATAATTAATTAAATGGTTTAAGAGTAATTAAGGATGAATTACTCAAGTATAATTAATGATATGAATGTGATTGATTTAAGTTAATTAATTTGTAAATTAATTAAAGATAATCACTTGATAAAGACATTAAGTATGAATACTTAATAAGGTTGATAAGTATAATTACATAGTGTAGGTAATTAATGTATAATTACAGGATGTAATTAATTAAAGGAAATTACTTAATGGGAAGTAATGGAAGTATAATTACTTTACAAAAAGTAATTAAGGATTAATTATTTGGTAATTAATTAAAGGATTAAAGAAATTAATTAAGAAGTTAATTAATTAAGGTAAGTAATCATAGGATGATAATTACTGTATATGATTAATTACGATGGATTAATAGAAAGGATTAATTAAAGTTTAATAAATTAAAGTAATTAATTAAGGATAATTAATCAATGCAATTAATAAAAGTAATTAATGGTTAATTACTGTTAATGGTTAAGAATAATTAATTTGTGAAATTAATTAAGGATAATTACTTTATGTAATAAATAATTAATCAAGAGTGATTAATATTTAATGATTAATTAATTAAATGGATTGTAATTAATTAATGTTGATTAAGCAAAGAATAGGAATTAATTCTTAAGTAATTAATTTAATTTAAGTTGATTAAATTAATTATAATAGAGATTAATAAATGGTTGCTTATGAATGATGGTTGAGTAGAATGTCTGATTTGGTTGATATCTATTAAATGATATGCTATGATATTCTGTGATATGATATTGGATATATCTGTGATAAATGTGATATTTATCTGTGTTAAATGCTGTGTAAATTCAAGTATTGAATTAAATTAAATTGTTTAAACCTTTAAACAACTTGGCCTTAAAAGATACGTTTTGGATTTCGATGAGACCGGGATCGGGTTTCCGTATACCGGTATTCCAGGTCTGGAGACCCGAATACCACATCGATCCAAATTAACGATAGGTCGTGAATCTCAAGTGAAGATGAAGATTCAGAGTGCAAGGGTTATTGTCGTTAACTCTGAGGGTGATTCCAAAACGAGTGTAACGAGATAATGCCTTCGGTTTCGTTCGAACCCGGAACGAACTTGTATGGATTGAATGCTTTCAGCACATCGTCAGGTGGACGATGAGCATTCTAAGTGATGTGTTCTGATTTAAAGGTAATCGTAGCCTCAAGCCTCATCAAACCGGGAATGGTTAAAACAGGGGAGGTGCAGCAAGGTTAGTGGGTAGCACCCAAGTAGTATAAGATTCTCCTGTCTAGAGGTCCCTTCTTTTATTCGGCTGAGTGGGCGGTTGAATAGCTACAACCGCTGGGGTTTCTTATGCGGGAATTATCCAGTAAGGGATGTTCCGGCCTTGTGTTGCAGGGGATTGGGAGTGATCCTCGGTACGTTGATCTAGGCCACGTACTGTGACGGGCGGTACCCCGGTAGCCCTGCCATTGTATGGAATCCAAAATCCAATAAGTGCCGTACGTATTAGTTGTGCCCAACTATGTTGGAACGTGAGATGTAAGCATTCCAGCTATTTCTGTATTTTACTTGAAAACCCTAGACCCTATTATAATATAACTGGATTTCCTATCAAATGTTTTGGTTAGCGTAAGGTAAAAACTTACCCATGTTTATTTGTGGGGAGTCTTACGTGATACCTTTGTTTTCAAAAGGTTTTAAAGTTAAGCAACTTTAACCCGTTTACTCACACCAGACCCATGTCTGACCCAAGTGTTTATTTCTGTTTTATAAACTCTTGGGTACTCAAATTTTTACGAGTAGCCAAGGGATTCAGGTTTGCTTTGACGAGTTATCTGGAGGAGCAATGGAGCAGGAGGCTTCAGCGTTCGTAGATATAGTGTTCCGCTGTGTTAGTTTCTCTGAGTCATTTGTTGAGTTGTATTTGAGTTGTAATAACTAGATAGGTGTTTATAACTGTCTAGTATGTGTTGTATAAAGCTGTGTATCTCTGATGTATATGATACAATGTAATATCTTATTTGATTAATATAATTTATTCGTTCCGCTGTTTAGATTCTGATATTGATTCTTCTTTCTTCTCTATCTTTTCTCTTTTCTATCCCTTTCTTTCTTCAAGATGATACGACTTTTTGTGGAGAAAAAGCCGGGTCGTCACAGTTGGTATCAGAGCGCTAGGTTGAGTGAATACCTAGGCTTTGGAGTGAATTCTTTCTTGAGAGAGCGTATTTGTAATTTTTAACTATATATATTTTTTTATTCTACCTATTTGTTGGGTTACCTGTTCGGGTTTTCCAATATAAGATATAAAGGTAGATATGGTAGTGGTGTGTGTAACACGACTACCAATGGTTGGAGTTTGAATGTTGAAGTTGGAAATGTATATGTCGAGACTGTAGACCTAATACCGTCTCGAGTGAGTTTTGCTTGATGTAAGGATTTCATAAATCTCTGAAGGAAACCTGTTAAAGTTCGGAGTCCATCCTTGAAGTTGGATGAGTGGAATTTGGATCTGTTGGAAGAGCAGAAGTGAGTGATGGTATCTGGGTAACTCAGGAAGTAGTAGTTGCGTGATGAGGCGCAGTGACTGGATGTTTCTGAAGATGTTTTCTTTTGAAACAAGTTAAGGAAGTGTGTCTACTTCGGTGTTGTGGCTGAGTTCAGCATGATGATTCTGTTTGGTTTGGAGTCCGAGTTCTCGAGAAGCTTTGGATAGGAAGTCTTGGCATCTGGGTCAGCGGTGCAGCTCGGAAGTGTTTTGTGTTCCAGCTAGAAGATCTTTTAGCTTAGCAGTTTTCTAGAGGTGGAGTTCAGAAACAGCAGAGTGGATCCAGTTCTTCGATGGATTGGTTAGATATATGTTGGATTGGTTAGATATATGTAAGCTGTTCTGTTTGGTTAAGAGAAAGCAGTTTTTATTTGGAATTAGGATGGGTTGATCGCAAAAGTGACTTGCGATAGTTGAGTATTCTCTTGAGTTATCTGAGTCTTTCTAGATGTCTTCAGCGAAGTCAGAAGTTTGTCTGCATTTGAGATTGAGTTCTGTATCGACTTGATTTCAGGATTGCTACCGGAAGTTCAGCTAGGTCGAAGAATGTCTCCTAGAGAAAGGATTTGGTGAAACAGCCCGGTATTTCATAGAACTTCTGAGTTTTATTTTTATGGATCTGTTGAACCTTATCTCCAGAATGTGTTGTCTAGTTTGTGCTTGAGTTCATCGACGGCATTTTTATCTTCTCCAGATCAGAGTGGTGCAGCAGAAGCAAGACGGCAGCTGTTCTAGAGTGGAAGTAACCGGAATTTGCAATGTTTTGGGATTAGAGAATTTCTACAGGAAATATTTCTAAATTTGAGTCCATACTGGTGAGTGCATCTGTTTTGTCTTTTTCGGATAGGAGAAGTAAGTTGTAGTCTACTGATGGTGGAGTAGATTTTCGGTAAATCTTGAGAGGATCACTATGTTGAGTTATTTTTGATCCAGTTTGTCTCTGGAAGCATCACCGAAGGTTGAGCTGATCGGTAAGGATGTAGGCAGCCAGGATCGTCAGAAGAGTTCTGAAGATTAGAGACGGAGGAATTTAGAATTCGAAGTTGGAGACTTCGTTATTATTGAAGTTTTCTCTGGTAAAAGGGAGCTATAAGATTGGGTAAGTCTGTGAAGTCAGCTCCGAGTTGTTTTGGATCTCTTCTGTATTCTGATTTGGATAAGTGTTTGATCTACAGGATTGAATTGCCAGTTTGGATAACTGAGATTCGGAGTATATCGCGTATCTTTGAGGAAGTACGTGTTTGATCTATCTCTGGTTTTGGAACTAGTAGTTCAGAAAGATTTGGTTGTTGAGTCAGACTCGTCTGTAGTCTGATATCCTGTTTATGGTTGTAAATCTAGATGAGTAGGAGCTCTGTAGCTTCGTAGTTTAGATTGTCTGTAGAACGAGTATCCCGGTATATATATATACTTGGGGAAACTCGTGGAAATTTAGGAAGCTTATCCGGATCTGTGTCCGGATAACGAATATTGATTGTTAGATTTGAATTGTTTGTTTGGATAAAATTGGTTGTTTATTTGTGTTGGCTGATAGGTATGCTTAGATTGGTTGAAATAAAATAAAAACTTTGGATTATCTTTTGTTTTAAATTTCGGGGACGAAATTATTTTAAGGGGGAAGGAATGTGATATCCCGGGATTTCAGGGAATTTAAAATGTGATAATCTTGTAAGTTAATTATTTAAAATTGGTAAAATTGTTATTTTCAAACAATTTAATAATGAGTTGTTTTTAAATATAGTTATAAACAGATTTTAAATAGGTATATTATTTCAAATTTAATAAGAGTTGATTAAATGTATATATATATATGTATATATTTAAATTGTTTTTAAATAGAATAATTAGTTACAAATCTAATAATGTGTTTATTTAATTTTATATATATGTTGAGTTGATTTTAAATTTGGATTTTTAAAGTTGCATTTGAATTTGGATTTAAGAATTGTATTTAAAGAAAAATATATATATCTTAAAATGAAAATAATAATATAGTTTGAATTTAAAATATATGAATAAAGTTTTTATTTAGAAATAAGATTTGTTATATATTTTTCTTTTTAAAGAAATTTATTTATAGAAATTTGAAAGAGTATTTATTTAATAGGAATAAATACAAAAGCTTTTGAATATTCATTTAAAAATGGATTAAATATAATATATATGATTTTATTAGAATATAATTGGTTTATATTCTATTTCCTTTTAAAGATTGTATTTACATAAGGTTTAGAAAAGTATTTATGAATTAAGAAATGTATTAATCAATTAGGAAATTAATAATAAAAAGCTTTAAAAATAATATGAATATAAATAATGACAAGTGTTAACATATTAAACCTCTTAAATAACATGTGTTAGCATATTAGATAAGGTATGAGACAAGTGTCTCTTTTATTTTCTTTTTCTTTAAATTTTAATAAAATCAAAATTTACTTATATAAACTTCTACCTTTCCCCTTCATTCTTTTTCTCTAATTTTCAGTTCAAAGACCAAAAACCCAAAACCAGAAAAGTTATCAATCCCGAAATGATCTCCACAACCCAAAAACTAAAATTTATTTCCAAACTCAAGAATCAAATCTGAAATCTTCTTCTCAAAAACAAATGCAAACCAGAAATAAATCTAAATCCTGTAAAGCTTCTTCTTCAACTTGTAAACTGTTTTATTCTCAAGCCTACAATCTCCTCAAAACCGAATGCAAACCAGAGAATTATAAAAGCCTGTAATCACTTCCACAAATACAAGCCTGAAATTTATTTCCAAAACTCAAAATCGAAACCTGTAAAGCAATCACCAGATCAACTCAAAACATTTTTCTCAAGCCTGTAACCATCCTTCAAGTATGCATGCAAGTATATCTGAAGCCAAAGCAAAAGTTTCCAAAGCTTTGCAGTTTTAAGGAAATCAAGCAAATTCTTTCCAGTTCAAATCAAAGCATTCAAGTTTTCAAATTGTCAAGAGATTCAGTTTTCAAATCTCAGTTTTCAAGTCTCTGCAATTCATTAAAAAGGTGAGTAAACCTTTATTTTTAAAACAGTTTTAAAATCTGAGAATAAACTTAAATGTTGTGATGAATGTTATAGTAGTTTGGTTTGCATATGATTTACCTGTGAATGTATACTGGTAAAATAAAATGCATGTTCTAAAAATTAGTAGGTATACACATATACTTCTCTGTTATTTTAATGTGAGTAGATTTAACTTAAACAGTTTTAATTAAATTCATATGATAGATATTTGAAGTAGAAGTATGATGCATGTTGAATATATGTATGCATGTTGATGTGAATATGAATATATGTGTATAAATTAGTATAGAATTTTGTGTGTATGATTTTATTCAGGTGTGCATGTCTGTTTAAATCCCTGTTCTCCTCTGTTTCATATTACAGGTTTCAAATACTAGAATTAAGCTCAAATCTCTTTACCTGTTATTGTTAAACTTTGGGTTAGAAATAAAATGGTTTAGTATATTAATAATCTATGTACTAAAAATAGATTCAGGTATCTGATGTTGGAAATCCTCTGGAAACTTAGAAATTTAGTAACCATTCCAACATAAATGTTAAAATCAAATGATGTAATTTGATGAATCAATTATACAAATTGTATTGTCTTTATAAAATATGAATTTTAAAAAGAAAATCAGAATTTTTAGTATTAAAATGAAGATGCATTTTGGGAATATCGGGAAATTGTTTTCTGAGCATTTTCTGGCGATCAGAACATTTTTGGTGATCGTGGTTTCGTCTGGAGATAGCTTGATTATCAGAGAGTTTGGGAAAAATGCTAAGTGATTTTATTTATCACTGAGGTATTGATGATCGATCGAATTGGGTTTAAACCCTAGATTTTGTGTGGTCTGGAAAATGGATTGTGGCAGTGTCTCAAGGTAATCGAGTTCGATGGGAACAAGCGTAATGGCTTCGTGGATGATCGAAGGTAGTGTGACTGTGGTGGCGTGATCTCTGGTTGTCGGAGTCACTAGGATGAGGGGGATTCGTGATTGAGGTTCTGGTTCCAGTTCTCTCCATTGTCTCGATTTCGATTTTGTGTCTGTGGTGATCTATGGGTGGTCAGAATCGAAGTGATGGACCATTTATGACTTGTCGAGGGTAGTGGGGTTGGTCGGAGTTCTGGCGAGCTAGCGTGCACGTGCACAGCGACGTTGTGATGTCTGGGAGGATGGGTTCGTGGCGACTCGAAGGGAGACTCGGGAATTTGGGAGATAAACTCGAGTCTGGCATCGTGTTCGTGAGTGTTACTATTTTGGTTTTTTACAGTTTTAAGATTTAAACTAAATACTGTTTTTTTTTAAGAAGAAGGTGGAGAAAACTCGGGTTGGACTCGAGCAGGGTAAAGGTTTTACCCGAAGCAAGATTAGTTAAGGAATGATAAGCATGTTAAAAGTTTTTATAAAGTAAATTTAATTTTTGAAATTTAGAAACAAATTTAGTTTAAAGTTCCTTAGATAAATTCATAAATAAATGTTCTCCTTAACATTTGATTAAGAAGTTTGAAATTTGTTTAAATTAAATTTTATTAAGTAAAATTTAAAGTTATTTTAAACTTAAGTTAAAAATGCAATTTTAAAGGTTTTATAAAAACAAGTTTTAAAGTTTAAATTGAAAACTAGTTTAAACCATTACTTGTAGATGTTTAAGGCATTTAAGGGAGGTTATGTTTTATTAACTTTAATTTATCAAATTAAATGATTATTTATTTTAAACCTTAATTAATGAGTGAATTGAGAAAAGTTAGTTATTAAGATAAGATGGTTTAATCTTAAGATAATTAAAGTTTTAATATCTTGGTATTAATTAAGTTAATTAAGAAATTAGGTATAATTAATTAATTTAATTAATAATGATTAAGGATTAGTTAAGGAATTGATTAAGCATAATTAATTAACTCAATGATGAAGGTTGATTTAATTAATGACTAAAGATTAATTAATTTGTATTTAATTAATTAAGTAATTAGAGGTTAATTAATTTGTAATTAAGAAATACTTAATTAAGTTTTATTAATTGATAATTAAGGTTTATTAATTAATAAAAAAAAAAAATTTAATCTGTAATTAATAATTAATTAAATGGTTTAAGAGTAATTAAGGATGAATTACTCAAGTATAATTAATGATATGAATGTGATTGATTTAAGTTAATTAATTTGTAAATTAATTAAAGATAATCACTTGATAAAGACATTAAGTATGAATACTTAATAAGGTTGATAAGTATAATTACATAGTGTAGGTAATTAATGTATAATTACAGGATGTAATTAATTAAAGGAAATTACTTAATGGGAAGTAATGGAAGTATAATTACTTTACAAAAAGTAATTAAGGATTAATTATTTGGTAATTAATTAAAGGATTAAAGAAATTAATTAAGAAGTTAATTAATTAAGGTAAGTAATCATAGGATGATAATTACTGTATATGATTAATTACGATGGATTAATAGAAAGGATTAATTAAAGTTTAATAAATTAAAGTAATTAATTAAGGATAATTAATCAATGCAATTAATAAAAGTAATTAATGGTTAATTACTGTTAATGGTTAAGAATAATTAATTTGTGAAATTAATTAAGGATAATTACTTTATGTAATAAATAATTAATCAAGAGTGATTAATATTTAATGATTAATTAATTAAATGGATTGTAATTAATTAATGTTGATTAAGCAAAGAATAGGAATTAATTCTTAAGTAATTAATTTAATTTAAGTTGATTAAATTAATTATAATAGAGATTAATAAATGGTTGCTTATGAATGATGGTTGAGTAGAATGTCTGATTTGGTTGATATCTATTAAATGATATGCTATGATATTCTGTGATATGATATTGGATATATCTGTGATAAATGTGATATTTATCTGTGTTAAATGCTGTGTAAATTCAAGTATTGAATTAAATTAAATTGTTTAAACCTTTAAACAACTTGGCCTTAAAAGATACGTTTTGGATTTCGATGAGACCGGGATCGGGTTTCCGTATACCGGTATTCCAGGTCTGGAGACCCGAATACCACATCGATCCAAATTAACGATAGGTCGTGAATCTCAAGTGAAGATGAAGATTCAGAGTGCAAGGGTTATTGTCGTTAACTCTGAGGGTGATTCCAAAACGAGTGTAACGAGATAATGCCTTCGGTTTCGTTCGAACCCGGAACGAACTTGTATGGATTGAATGCTTTCAGCACATCGTCAGGTGGACGATGAGCATTCTAAGTGATGTGTTCTGATTTAAAGGTAATCGTAGCCTCAAGCCTCATCAAACCGGGAATGGTTAAAACAGGGGAGGTGCAGCAAGGTTAGTGGGTAGCACCCAAGTAGTATAAGATTCTCCTGTCTAGAGGTCCCTTCTTTTATTCGGCTGAGTGGGCGGTTGAATAGCTACAACCGCTGGGGTTTCTTATGCGGGAATTATCCAGTAAGGGATGTTCCGGCCTTGTGTTGCAGGGGATTGGGAGTGATCCTCGGTACGTTGATCTAGGCCACGTACTGTGACGGGCGGTACCCCGGTAGCCCTGCCATTGTATGGAATCCAAAATCCAATAAGTGCCGTACGTATTAGTTGTGCCCAACTATGTTGGAACGTGAGATGTAAGCATTCCAGCTATTTCTGTATTTTACTTGAAAACCCTAGACCCTATTATAATATAACTGGATTTCCTATCAAATGTTTTGGTTAGCGTAAGGTAAAAACTTACCCATGTTTATTTGTGGGGAGTCTTACGTGATACCTTTGTTTTCAAAAGGTTTTAAAGTTAAGCAACTTTAACCCGTTTACTCACACCAGACCCATGTCTGACCCAAGTGTTTATTTCTGTTTTATAAACTCTTGGGTACTCAAATTTTTACGAGTAGCCAAGGGATTCAGGTTTGCTTTGACGAGTTATCTGGAGGAGCAATGGAGCAGGAGGCTTCAGCGTTCGTAGATATAGTGTTCCGCTGTGTTAGTTTCTCTGAGTCATTTGTTGAGTTGTATTTGAGTTGTAATAACTAGATAGGTGTTTATAACTGTCTAGTATGTGTTGTATAAAGCTGTGTATCTCTGATGTATATGATACAATGTAATATCTTATTTGATTAATATAATTTATTCGTTCCGCTGTTTAGATTCTGATATTGATTCTTCTTTCTTCTCTATCTTTTCTCTTTTCTATCCCTTTCTTTCTTCAAGATGATACGACTTTTTGTGGAGAAAAAGCCGGGTCGTCACAGATATGAACACAGAATCAAACACAGATGCAAATATAAAGTAAAAGCAGTAAAGGAAAGAACACACCGGATTTTATACTGGTTCGGAGTTACCCTACATCCAGTCCCGCACAACTAAGTACGGATTTACTTTCAAAATCACTTCAATAATTACAACCCTCGGTTTCAAGGCTACGAGGTACACCCTCCAGAATAACAATCCTCTGGGTAGAGATACTTGATTTCCGGGGCAACAAGTTCACCCAATTGATTTCCAGGGCTACAATCACACCTTCTCTCGCTCAATTGATTACAAAAAGTCTATAACTCAGATTAGCACTTGGATCTTGTAGAGATAGTGGAGAGAATCAAAACCAGAAATTGTCTAGTTAGATTCGATATTGATTTCGGCAGGGTAATGGTGTAATTTGTAAATAAGAAAGTGGAGAAGAAGAAGAGAAGTTAAATCAGAGAAAAGTGTTATAAAATTCATTGAAACTGACCCCTATTTATAGAAGAACAACAGTCATGTCCATTCGTGAAGAGTTATGGCGAATAGACACTTCTTTTGAATTTTAAATTTTGAACTCAACTGTCACCATGTCGACATGGTGCCTATGGGCATGTCGACATCCCTCAGCCAAATTTGATGTTTTGAATTTTTATAAAAATAATATTTATCTTATATAAAAACTATTTAAAACTTTATAAATATACTTGAATATAGTTGAAATTCATAAGTGAATATAAAGAACAATATATATTATTTTAACTATAATTTAAATCAAAGTAAATAATTTAAAAGTTAAATATATTATTTGAAAAGACAGTTTAAAATCAGAAGAAATTTTGACTCTGAAAATAAAGATGTTTTGAGGCTAAAATTATTTTAAAAACGAAATCGAGAGTTTTGAATCTTTTTAAAAGGAAAGTTTTGAAATCATTTTGAAAACAAGATAATTTTGAAAAATCATTTGAATTAAGATTAGTGGATACAAAACAATGTCCCACTAGATTTTCGTAGGTTCCATCCTACTTAGGGTTCCATCCCTTTAACGGGCTCGAAGTGGATTCCATTCCACGAATAAATTGGATATTAAGATGCCAGTGCTTTTCTACGAGTTTTAACAAATATTCCTAATAAAACAAACTCAACCTTGAAATCTTGAACTCTTGATAATCTTGATACTCATGAGTCTTCTATCTCTATATCTTGAATCTCTATACTGTACAGTCTTCATTCTTGATACCTGCATGGTTAGATCCTGCATATACATATATATCTAAACTTGTAATGTTAGTATTTATATTTTATAATATATTCTAAGGTTGTTGTCATCAAAACCATCATCTCATGGACTAACAATCTCCCCATTTTTGACGATGACAACCTTTGTTTATAAAATATTCCTTCTATCCTAATAACTCCCCCTAAAACTAACAACTCCCCCTTAATCTATGCCTAACTACCCTATTTTATATTTGTCCACCTTTGTCATCAACAAAAAACTTACTCCCCCTTATTCTTGGACTTCAATACCTGCATTGATAAACTATACAACGGAATATATAATATATAGATTAAGAAATAATGATAGTTATGAGCATAATAACTTAATTAAAGACTATATTCATTTCAGTGTATATATATATATGTTTCACACACCAAACTTCAAACCAAATAAAATCAATCCACACAAAGTATCAATTCAAACCAAATTAAATCAAACAAATTAATTCAAACAAATCAAACAAAGAAAGAAAATTAAACGTTACGAGGAACATCTACCCATCCATCTTCTCCAAATATAGGGTCTGCTTTAATTGCATCCCAATTCTCATTGTCATTGGTGAGAGAGACAGGAGGATGTGCTTCATTATCATCCTTGTGTAGAGAGGAGATCATCCATCGTATTGCATTGAAGTGTCTCTCTTGTTCCTTGATCATCTGTATTTGACTCAATTCTAAGTGATGCTGGTTTCGTAGAATAAAAGAGAGAATATTCTTGAATGAATTGAGTGTTTCTTCAAGATTTTCAGATAGATTGTGAATAGGACTGGCCATAAAAGTCTTGGTTTTGAAATTATTTAAATGATTTTGATTTGAAGAAATAAAAATCGACTCTATGAATATTGAATCGGTTAAAAATTCGAGTTGGAATGTTGAAATTAAATTTGGCTAAAAGAAATTGTTTTAAAGAATTTAATTCGAATTTGAAGTCATGATTGAAATATGTCTTGAATTATTGAAATTGAATTATTTATAAAGATTTGAACTTTTACTTTAATTTTGAAGTTATTTAAGTAAAGGTGATATAAATTGATATTTCAAATTTTGGGCTCGGGAATGGAATTAATTTTAAGATTTGAATCAAAATTCAAAAATTGAAGTTTAATTTGAATTAAGTTATCTAAATCGATATTTTGAAATTGAACTCGAATTTATATAATTTGAAATGGTTTAAAATTGAGAATTGAATTGAAATTTATTCAAGTTGCGATTGAAATTGAAATCAATTGGAATTGAAAGTGAAACTGAGTTAATTCGAAATCGAAATCGAATTTATTTGAGATGGAATTGGAATCGAAGTAAAATTCGACTTGAAATCAGAATTGAATCGATTAAATCGGAGCGGAAAGTGATTTGAATTGGAAAATTTGGAATTGAATCGGTTTGACTTTGAAACTATTTTCAAATAAATTATTTTAATATAAACTATTTAAATACTATCTTTTTTAAATGTTCAAATTATTTTGATTTTCCAAACTATTTTACTTTATAAAACATTTTAAATACTTAAATCATTTATATCAAACTATTTTAATTATTTAAACAATTTAAAAAAATTTCCAAACTTTTTTCTAAAATTCAAACTGGTCAAAGGCTGGAATGTTTATATTTAAATCGTTGATTAAAATACGAATTGGGTTAAAATGAAGTTATAACCTAAATTGAAATTCGAAACAATTTTGGAAGAGAAATCAAGATATTAAAGCGAAAATGTTTTTAATTGAAATAGTATATTTTGAGTAAATATGGTGATTTCGAAATGAATTTGATTTTGAAGCGAATATGATATTTTGATATCAAGTACGAATTGTTTTCGAAATATAAAAGTACCAACCGATGTTTAAAATGACGTTTGGTTGTTAAAGAGAACGAGGCCTCTTATTGGCATACTCTCTATCAATATTGGAACCACTTTAATAACTGTCTACGTGGAGGAGACTCCAGAATGAAGTGGTTGGATTTGACGTCGTTTGCTGGATTTGAAGAAAGAGAACGATGATGGATTGGTCTAACACTTGTGTCAATTTGAAATGACTAAAACAGGGGCCGTACCGGCCATTGTGGTTAGCTACCTCTAGCGGGCACACTTCTTCGTATTACAATCATGACATTGTTATTGATTGGTGCGCACCCTCGAATTTTGGGAGTGTTGGACGCGGTGGGCCGTTAGGGGTTACCACCAGCCGGGAAGGGTAAACTGGTAGTATCCTACCTTGGGCATTGCCTCACGTTCCTTGTCATACTTTTATCCTTATATGAGACCCTATGATTTTGGTTTAGTGTTGTCGTATCACGGCGCATCACTGACTACCGACGTGCTACTGGTTGTGTCAAATGCAAACTGTACGCCAATGCTTAAAAACGCGTTAAGGGGGATCAATGTAAAGCCTTAACACTAAGAAAAATATTTATTTTATCGATTAGACATTATATATGTAGCGTATTCTACTACATATAATATTTTGACGGATCCTTAAGAGATGAAAAATCCCGTACATCTCTTAAGTTATTGCACGCACGTTATACACCGGATAGGAGATGTAAAACCCCATAAACGTCTCTGACACCGCGACACTTATGTTATATGCGATATCGATTTGACTCACATAAAAATATTTTAGTCCTGACTTGAGTGTTTTTTCTTTTCATTACGCTCGGGTCAGCCCTGAGTTTTCAGCTTATTGAAGATTTATTCTGGAGGACGAAGACGATGATTTGGTATATTATTACTATTAGTATTCCTGCATCATGTTGTCTGCTGCATTATTTTATTTATCTCTGTTGTATATATAACTCTGATAAATGTTGTATAAATTATAATCAAATGTATAATATAAACAGCTTCATGAACTGTTTATTTGATTATTATATTTTATCGTTCCGCTGCGAGATTTTATGTTTGATTTCTTCTTCTTTTCTTATTTTTCTTAATTAACCCCATTGATTATCCATATTCCGGATTGTTTAAGTTGGACATGTGTGGATTATTGTCAATTTAAACCTTCAGAAATGTGGGTCATCAAAGTTGGTATTAGAGCTTTGGTTTAGAGATAACCTTAACTTTGTGGGGTTTGACTCATTAGAGATATGGTAGTAATACCCTAGAATGAGTCTGTTTGAGTATGTGTGTGTGTATATAAGAGCGGGTACTTCTTAGTGTTATAAAATGTTTTATATTGTGTTTACTTATCTGTTGAGTTGTTTATGAATTCTGATCGATGCGTGAGACGCCGTGTTATCAATAGAGGTTTCTAAACACTTAAACGAGGCAAGTCGACATAATATTGTTTTAAAATAAGGTAAATGAAATAATTTTACCTAAATTATATTTATATATATAAAATGAAAATTTTAATGAAGTTGTTGTTAGGAGATGATAATATTAGTTCTCATCAATTATTGGTTGAATTAAATTAAAAACGAATACTTTGTGAATTTTATTTTACGAAGTGTTCAAAAATTAAATTGAACTGAAATCAAATTGCAATAAGAATTGTTTAAAATGTTGTTTTGGAAATAAGGTAATGGAATTTGTATAAGTATATTTATAATATAATTTATAATTAGAAAGAATTTAAAAGTCAAGAATTTTTGAATTTAAAACCTGTTGTTTTCAAAATTGTTTTCAAAGCATTCAAAATTAATAATAATATTATTTGAAAGTGTCTTGACTAGAAATATATTTTGAAAGGATTTTTGAAAGAAACAAAGCATTGAACTCGCTTTAGTCGCTGGGAAATAATTCTGGAGATGACGGTAGTATTCATTTTTGAGTTTCTAAGTGAGAATTGCTACCAAAAGAAATTTATTTTCGATTAAAACAAGTTTTGATTGTGAAAAAAAATTCTAAGTATGATTGATAAATATATGAAAATAGTTTTGAACTTATAAATTTAAAATAGTATAGATAAGAAAATAAGTTTATAACTTATAAATTTGAACAGGAAAAGAAAATCGAATTTTAAATGGTTGAACATTTTGGTTAAGCAAATTTGAATTTGAGATATGAAATAAAATAATTAACTTAAGAAATGTTAAATAAATCGAGTTAGTGAAATGAAATAAGTAAAATGAAGTTTAACTCAAGAAAGTTTAAATAAAAGTGAATTGTATTTGAAATGAATTCAATAAGATAATAAAATGAAATTTTAAGTGAATAAAATTGTATAACTTATAGGTTTGAGAAATATTAAGCTAAAAACAAATTTAAATTTTGTTGAATGCAGATGATAAGAAAGGAAAAGACAATTTTAACCAAAATAATATTGAATAAACCGAGTAATGGATTAAAACGAACTGAAGTTTAACATAACATTAAATAAATTGAATTGGATTTGAATGAAACTAGATAAATTAGTAAAGTGAATAAATTCCACTTAAGCTATAAAATGAATTAATAAAATAAATACAAACTTGAATTATAAAACAAAATGCAATTTGAATTGTGAAAGAAATTGAAAAAAAATGAGTGTAAGTAAAATTTATATGATTAATTTAATTTGATTTAAACTGGATGTAAATAAATTAAATGCAAATAGAATGTGTTTCAATTAAATGGTAACTAATTGAACATGAAATCAGTTAATGGAATAAATTACAAATTGAAGTTAACTTAAGAGAAATTGAATGAAATTGATGGTGAAAGAATTATTTTTTTATTAATATGAATTGGAGTTATAAAATAAAATTTACTTAAGTAAAATTATTAAGATGAATTTGAATCAATAAGTAAACTAATGAAGTGAATTGAGGAATTAATGTGAACTTAAGTTATGAAAAATAAACATGAGTTGCATTTTATAAAATGTTTATAATAAACTTAAATGGTTATAAAATGGTTTATAAATGATATTGTATTAAATAGAATATACTAAGTACAAATGAAATAAAATCTAACTTAAATGATTTATAAAATGGTCCATAAATGAATTTGTATGAAATATTATTAAAATTAAAGTGAAATAATTGGATTTTAACAAACTTGATTGAATAAATTAAATGTGAATGAAAGAGATGTGAATAAATTAGAAGTAAACCAATTAAATGTTGATGAAATTTGGATGTTAATAAGAAATGAAGTGTATAAATTGAAATATTGACATAGGGAATGTAAATGGTGATAGTTTGATTAATTGGATGAATATTGATGGTTGAATGGTTTCTTTTGTTGAAAATTATTGTTTTAACTATTTTGGTTGCATATAATTGGTGTATGTTGTGTATTTGTGCTTTTGTTTATGGTTTGGATTCAAAATCCATGTTATATAGTTATATTAAACTCACATATGCTTTCTACATCTTTATAAGTGACTAATATTCTAAATTGAGTTGAGATAGGTACATACGAAGACCGTTTGGACGTATACGCGGATTTTATATGCTTTTGCTTGCTTAATATGAGCGAACTCGCTCATACTATTAATAATAAGGTACACATCTCGGATTATATACCGCACTTTTATATTTTTCCCTACGGGATGCCTCATCATTAAGATGAGATGTATATTTGATATATATCTGGGTTATCTATTATATTGTAAAATTTTTCCAATCAAACCGCACAAAGAAGACGCTGCTGAAATTTTTCGTAAATCAGGGTGTTAGAAAAATTTGAAGTTTTAAAATTTTTTATAGCTTGTTTTTATATATAAGTTATATTTTCCGTAAAACTGATATTGAAGTGGCGTAGTAGAAGCGTAGTAATAGTTTTGCAAATAAGATGTTTATGATTATAACTTAATTATTTTAAGAAAATATATTGTATGTTAAATTCTTTACTTAACGCCTTTTTGAGGACGAAATGTTTTGAGTGGAGGAGTATGCAACGACCCGTATTTTTACTATTTCAAATTATAGAATTTGACATGATTATTGGATAAAAATGGTTAGAAATAAAATTTAATAATTTATTAATGTAGTTATTGAATACGAACTTGGATAAAATCTTGAAATAAACAATTTCGAAAATTTAGGAATTATTTATATTGAGATAAAATTATAACCAATAGTCAGAATTGGATCATAAATGTTGAATTATTTAGATGGAAATAATTATTGATAACTAAATTCATTTGGAAATTTATGATTGTTAATATAATTTATATGCATAATTAAATTGTTTAAATTAAATACTGGAAATTAATTGAATAATTGAATTTTGAATTTTATATGAATGAAAATGATGTCGGAAGTTGAGTTAAATTTTTATTTAATTAAACAACAATGAAGATTGTTAAACTTAAAAACCGAATTTAAAGTGATTAAATTAATTTCTGGGAATTACTTGTTTTAATTAACGAGTAAAAATAGCCATTTTTGCCACTGTCTCGAATTTCGACGAAACTAGTTTCATCGGATGCAACGACCTGTATTTTTTTGGTAATTAAAATATTAAATTTAATAAGATTTTAAAATATTAATATTATACTGTAACAACCCGCATATTTATCGATTTTACATTTAAATATTTTATTTAAATATTTCATCGTTCGTCGGATTTTGGTCCGAAAAGCTACTTTTTGCAAACAGTCGAATTGGGACTCGAGACCACCTCCATTGAGTCCAAAACGTCGTTTGCGATCTTTTTGAGTGTAAGCTTCGATATGTTTGGAGCTAGTCAAAAATTTGACCATTTGCACTTTGGGTTTGGTTTTGAGTCCAACCCACTAGCCAACTTAATACCCCAAACTGAAACCCCCCTCTTCATTCACTCCCTCTTCCTCCACTTTTCAGTTCTAAGAAGATTAATGGAGGAGAAGAAAAAGAATTAAAACTCCAAGCCCTAGTTCTCTCTTGCAAATCAAATTCTAGCTCCAAATCCAAGTTGAAGCCATTGGTAAGCATCCTCTTCTCCTTCTCCAACTCTTTCTCCTTTCAATCTCAGAAATTTCCTAAACCTAAAATTCGGGAAATGTTTCTCTTTTAGCTTAGATTCAAGCTTGTTAAGTTGGAATTGAAGAGTGATTGCCCTTGCCATTGCTTCAAAGCTTCTTCTTCATTTGTTTGGGTTCAAAGGTGAGATTTTTATCTCACATCTAAGTCAATAATTATCTTCGATTGTTAGGTATGAATTCCTAACACTTATCCTTGTGCAATTCCTTAGTCGTTGTTGCTCGACCGATCGTTATCGATGTCGTTTGGCCATTTTTTGGCCTAGGTTCAGGGAATGCCCTGAATAACAGTTTCAGCCGTCTGAACGTATGGTTCAGACGTCTGAATGGAATACTGGGAATTTTCTTCTCCCAGCATTCAGACGTCTGAATCAAAATTTCAGACGTCTGAATTGGTTCGTTTTGAACCAGAAAAGAAATAGGCTAAAAAGTGCCTATTTCAGACGTCTGAAGTCTAGGATTCAGACGTCTGAATTCTGTTCTGGAAAATAGTTTATTTTCCAGATTCAGACGTCTGAATTCTTGACCTCAGACGTCTGAATCTGCTGTGTTTTGCCTAGTTGTTTTTTTAGCTTGAATATCCAACTCTAATCAAATCGGGTTGATTCCCTTTTTGTTGTTATCATTTATTATCGGCCACTTTGTTAAGTCGCCCGCCTTTTTAAACTTAGGTCGCTTGTCTTCACTAAGTCGTACCGTTTTACTCTGCGTAGGCAATCTCATCTGAAAAACATTTGTCAGAATTTCTACTTTGATGGTTTTGGGACTGACTTCTTTGGACTTTACTCACGTCTTCGAACGTGAATTGATTTGTTTCTACCATCGTTTTATGACTTGTCACTTTAAAGATATATGAAGGTTTCAATACTAATAGTAAATATCAAAACTCTTTCATCAAAGCGATTTCAACACTATTTTAAATATCAAAAGTTCGTTTTCTCAAACCGATTTTCAATCTACTAGTATATACAAGCCTTTACTTCACTCGAATGAGAAATCGACTTAAACGACTTAGTAAAACGGGTGGTATGAAACGCTTGCGTTCACTTCGTCGGTTAGCTCTTGGACTTGTTCGATTGAACCCTTTTTGTGACAATTTCCTAGTGAAGATTTACAGCTTGTTCGTAAATATTTAAGTTAAGCAAGTGGTTATGGGACATGAAGCTAAACTCATATATTTACTAGCTTGGTGTGATTGACACTTCCTTATGATCATGACGATCATTTTTATGATTTAGACTAGCGATTGAGCGATGTCTCCCATGGTCTTCGGGCCATTTCTATGTGGAAACCTCATCGGTCTTCGGACCATTCGTGGAGCATTCGGCTCATCGGTCTTCGGACCATTCGTGGAGCATTCGGCTCATCGGTCTTCGGACCATTCGTGGAGCATTCGGCTCATCGGTCTTCGGACCATTCGTGGAGCATTCGGCTCATCGGTCTTTGGACCATTCGTGGAGCATTCGGCTCATCGGTCTTCGGACCATTCGTGGAGCATTCGGCTCATCGGTCTTCGGACCATTCGTGGAGCATTCGGCTCATCGGTCTTCGGACCATTCGTGGAGCATTCGGCTCATAGGTCTTCGGACCATTCGTGGAGCATTCGGCTCATAGGCCTTCCCCCCTTTTATGCGTTTTCTGGATTTCTGGTGATGATTTCTGGAATTTTGTGCTTCACCAATTTTCATGATTTTCATTGATATGATATCAGTTTTGTGCATTGGTGAATTCATGTGTTATTGATTTGTTATGAATACAAGTTTAGGGTATGATACCCTACCTTATCTTTGAGAAGATTCTTGTGATATTGATTAATCTTTTGTTGATTATCATTTACATACTTATAGTAGTATGTCGTTATGGTTATTTCATGTTCATGTCATGCCTTTTACTTTATACCATATCATCTGATATTTATAGTTAGACTGATCCGTTTATTATTTTCTTATAAATAATACTCGGGTCAGACCGAGATGTTACAGGTGCTTCTGCTTGACTTCTCTTCAGGATATCTCTGACTTTTGGCACTACTTAGATTAGTAGTTTTTGGTTGTACGCATTTGAGATATAGACTCTATATTGTGTACTTATTCTTTTGTATAGCACATGTTGCTATTCTTTTGTATTATCGTGGATCTTACTTGACCACTACTCTGATGTACACTTTCATGTGTTGTATATTTATTCATATCTTCTTCCGCCTTTGTGATATGAATTGTCTGAGACTGATTTGTGTTATGTTTATTTCTATATTTGTTTCCGAAGATTATATATAGCCACCGTGTGATAGCTTTGTGTTTGTATCGGTATGTTGGATTTCCTCTTTAAAAGATATGCATTCTATTCTATCTGACATATCGGTGCTCGCACAAAGAAGTTACACGGATGGTCGCTCCTCAACAGCCTTATTCTCCGTGCTAATTGACAGCACTACATCGTAGTGTTCTTGGTTAGCGTGGGTATAGAGGTGGGGCGTCACATATACAAAATTAAAATTTATGATTTGTAATGATAAAACAATTAGAATGTAATATAGTAATGTTGATTTAATGTAATTGATAACCATTTTAATCCAATATCAATCAATGGATATAATTGTAAGGTTATCTGGTTATAATTGTAAATAATGAAATAAATTAAATGATGCATTTAATGATGAGATTGTATGTAATTGATTGGAATAGGTTAATGTAGAATATAAAATCATTTTTTATAACCCTTGGTTGTAAATGATAAGATAATGGATATGAACTATTATTATAAACGATGATTGTAATTATTATCTCATTCATTTGTCCGTTTGAATATTAAATGGGTAATTAATGGAATTAAGGCAATTGAATGTTGGAATTATATGTTGTTAATTGAAATTGAATATACTCAGTGATGTGTAAGTAGTCATAACATTTGTTGTCGATAATAAACTTATAAATATGATTAAATTACTTAAAGGTAACAATTGTTCATTTATCATCTCATTATTTAATATGTTTGGGATTATTTTGGAAATCAATGAAAATTTATGTAATTAATTATTGCAGTTAATACGGTAAAAGATGTTAACGGTAAATAATGAATGTAATAAAATGTAAACTTATGTTAATATAATTCATAGAGTATTGTTGATTGAATAATAAGGATGATAACATATGTTTGAATGTAATTGGATGAGAATTGGATGCGTAGTTAATGACATTTAACCTTTTAAATATGATAAGGGGAAATAAATTAATATTTGCATCATGTAACAACCCTGGTTTTGGAGATTACCTGTAAATATTAAATTATAATGGTAGTTATGATTTAATATTGTGAACTAAAACAAAATTGGAGATTTTAAATTGCTTATTTGGAATAAACAATGAATTTTGGGAAATAAAATTTTAAAATAAAGTTTAAAAGCTTTATTTTATCTGTTTGGGTTAATAATGAATGGAAAATAATTTTTATTTAGAGAAAATGCAATAATTTTATTAATTATTGCCAATTACTTCTTTGGATATGTTTTGTTTAAAAATATGTTTTGGATATCAAAATAATGGAAATACGGTTTATTGCATTTAATTATGCAAGAAAATAATTTTTGTATAATTTTTGGAGTTAAAAATAACATTTTATGTAAATATTAGTATAAATTGTATATTTATTTAAAAATAAGAGTTTTTGATAATAAAAATATTTTCATAACAAAATTATCTTTTTATTAGTTGCAAAATGTTTTATTAAACATGAAAATATGTTTGTGTAATTTATTGAGTAGAAATCTTGTGTATAATGTTGTTTTATTAATTACATAAGTGTATTTATGTGTTTAAGTGATAAATTGATTTTTCCTAAGGCTAATTAAAATCTTTTATTTTGGGTCCCAGCCCATTTCTTAGCCTAGTCTGTAGAGAGAAGAGTTTCTCTTCTTCTCATTATATTGTACGTTCACTTATAGTAAAAGAAAACAGAAGAAAGAAACTAAGAAAACCCATTCCTCTTTCAACTATAGCTTAAAAAAATTCTCCAAATTAATCCAATTATTGTTGTTTTCAATCAAATTGAAACTATTTTTCTCAGTTAATCACTATGAAAACCATTTCTATTTCATCAAAATTTGGTTTTCAAAAGTTGATTGTCTGTAACCTGCTGTTTCTCTGTTGCATGTTGTTCTATCTTCATTTTCAGGTTTCTGAGGCAATAATCAAAGGCAAAACCTTCAACGTTCTTCAATTCTCCAAAGTTTGATCTTCATATTCGCATAGGTGAGTTAATAAACTCACAATCTCTAGCTGAAGCAAAGCTTCAAATGCAGAAATATGTGCAAATATTGTCTCTGTATAAATATTTATGTAGTTGTTTTCTCATTGTGAAAATCTGTTCTAAGTAGCTAATTTGCATGACCATATCTTCTTATTCCTATGTTGGAATTCGCTGATTTCTTTTTTTATTTAAAAGATGAAGTTGTCTACTATATGCATACCAATTTTCAGCTCAATCCGAGGTAATTTGGTCCTCTGTTTCATGACTGGAAGTTGAACCCAAGATGGTTTTCAGGCCTGTACATTTTTGGTTTTTTGAACTGTTGCAAACATGGCCTGAGTCCATGTTTGAGACAGTGTAACTTTTTCATTTCCAGTCGGAATTCATTGATTTTATTTTTTTTGAAAGATGAAGTATTCTATTATATGCATTCCAATTTTTAGCTCAATCTGAGGTAATTTGATCCTCTGTTTCATGCCTGGAAGTTGAATCCGAGATGGTTTTCAGGCCTGTACATTTGATTTTTTTGAACTATTGCAAACATGACCTGAGTACATGTTTTAGACAGTGTAACTTTTTCATTTTCAGTCAGAATTCAATGATTCTTTTTTGGTTTGAAAGATGAAGTTTTCTAGTATGTGCACACCAATTTTCAGCTCAATATGAGGTAGTTTGTTCCTCTGTTTCAGGTCTGTAAGTTGAACCCAAGATGCTTTTTAGGCCTGGGCATATTTTTGTTTTTGAACTGTTGCAAACATGGCCTGAGTCCATATTTGAGATAGCGTAACTTTTTCGTTTCTAGTCGGAATTCATCGATTCTTTTTTTGTTTAAAAGCAGAAGTTTTCTACTTTGGACAAACCAATTTTTAGTTCAATCAAAGGTCGTTTGATCACCTGTTTCATGTCCAAAAGCTGAACCCAGAGAAGATTTCAGACTTGGGTATTGTGTTGCCGATGCATTTTTATGTTTTTTTTCCGTCCGACTTTTGACTTTTACTTCATGTTTTTGTGATATTTCTGAAATGTTTTGAGGCCATGATGTTTATCGGTAGACTAGCCAAATTTTGGAGATTTTGAAATTCAAATTTTGGATTAAATTTGAATTTAATTTGAATTGAATTTGAATATCGATTTGAGTGATTTCTTGGGTTTTTATTCGTTTTCGAGCATGGATTTTTCCAAACCTTTTTGAAATAATTTTTAAAATAAATGGGCATTTTAAATTATTATTATATGATATTTTTAAAGTATTTTCAAATATAGAATCTATTTATTCTCAATAATAAGGGAATTTTCAAATATGGCTTTCAGAATTGGTATTAAAAGCTTGTTTTCTCAAGTAAATTATTATATATATAAAATACATGTTTTTGCACTATTCGAGCGAATGAGAAGGAGAATTAAACGGTTTGGTAAAACACGTGGTATGGGACACGTGCGTTTATCTTATCGGTTGATTCCCGACTTATTCGATCCGTTTGATCGTTTTGACCTACGGGTCGAGTTTACCGACAAGATGAGGTAAATTTTTTACTGCTTTGGGTGTGAAATTTACTAGCGGTTAGTAAATCGTTTAGTGTGAATGCGTGGTATGAGACACACGTTAACACTGTTCGGGTTCCTATCCGAAAGTTTGTGACACATTTGTCTAAGAGACGTATTTGCCAGTACTGGACCTTCGGGTCATTTGTCCTTCGGGATATTTGTCTAAGAGACGTATTTGTCCATTGCAAAGTATTTGTCCTTCGGGATGTTTGTCTAAGAGACATATTTATTATCCTTCGGGACGTTTATCTAAGAGATGTGGCGTCTTATTTTGAGAGAGCAGTACTTGGCGGGCTACGGCCATAAACACGTGCTATATCGTTGTGATGATTTCATTGATGTTTTTGATTTTCCTAGTGTATCGCCCTTTTTCGAAATTGGTCCTTTGAACCATTCGATATATATTTGTGGTGATTATCTTTTGGGAATTTGAACTCTTGGAAGTTCTATTTTTGAGATTTGAATTGCCTACACTGGCGTTATATGAGATTTGCTTTTGGAGTTTATTTGAGATTTTATTCCCCTCTTTGGAGATATATTTGCCTTATGGCGTCTTTGAGATGGGATCTCTTTATGCATGTTTTGGGTTTGCCAAGATGGCGGGTTTAGGTTTTCCCCTAAACCATATTTGATGTTTTATGAATGCCGATGATATGAGGCTCGCTACTTTTAGCGTTTTATGAGTTATTTTTTCTCTTTTGAGATTATATGATTGCGTAGTAATACCATATTATCATGATGTAATCATACACTTTAGTTGTCCCTTCTTACTTGAGAATATTATCACATTATCCTTATGCTCATATTATCGCTTATCCTTGTTAACTGATTTGTTTAGCTAGACCGACCCGTGTATTTTATACTCGGGTCAGACCGAAGTGTTTCAGGTTAGGTACATTTGGACTTAGCCTATTCTACTTCCGCATGGACTCTATTTTGCAAGCTCTTTTTGTCCTAGCTTTTTGTGTAGTCCCTTTTGGTTTGCTACTCTGATATGTATATTCTTTTGACTCGCTTGTATATTTTGGTTGCTATACCACTTGACATGTATCATTTTGTATATTCTGTGATGTATCTGTATATGTATATATATATATGTGTGTGTGTGTGTGTGATGATCTACTGTTCTGTGATGTGTTTTGCATTCAAGTTGTTGTATTTTATTCTGATAGATCCTATAGCTACCTATGGCTTTGTATTAAGTATTTATTGGATATGTCGATCCACTTAAAAATATATATGGCATTTGTCGATGTATTCAATAGATATTTAAGATAAGGTTATAGATGGTCGCTCATATCCAGCCCTATTCTCTGCATTAGCAGACAATATTATCCAGTAATACTCTTTGTTAATGTGGGTCTTGGGGTGGGACGTCACACATTAATTGATATTACATCTTTTAATTAAGATAGTGTAAAGATCCGTAACTTTTAACAACTTTAAATGGCAGTATTTTGAATTTAAATAAAAATTAAATAATTTTTTTTGAATTTGTGATGTTGAATGTTTTATTTGACCAAATTTAATAGAATAAATTTTTTGTGAAATTTCAAATTTTGGTCAAACTTAGTCAAAGTTTGACTTTTGGTTACAAAATTTAAATTTGAATTTTAAAATATATTCTTTTTATATGATACTGGACTGAATTATGATCTTCCCTCCACTTTTTGTTTCATCAAAATCAAATTCCAATTGCTCTAAAAATTTGAATTACTTTGAAAAATTAACATGAATCGGTAGTATTTAGTTGTGTTTTATTTGGCTAAGGCATATTGGGTTGGTTTGGTCTAATGGGCCTTGGTTAACCAAGAGACTCTAGTCAGTCATGTGACCATTCCTTTTCCTACGACATTATGTTTCTTATCTGATAACATCTACGTACATAATTTTTCTCCTGAGAAACTTTCTCATCACACTTCTTCTTCCTCCTCAAAATCTACAGAGAACTCTAGATCTAAAACTCCAAAAACCTCACAAATCAAAACTCCTTTCCTTCTCTCCTTCAACCCTTCCTTCCTCCCATATAGCCGCCGCCCTCTCCACCATCTCCAAGGCCATCTCCTTCCACCTTCCCTCTTCTTTTCTTTCTTTTTTTTCCCTCTTTTCCCCTTCCCTATTTTCCTTCTTTCTTTCCCTTATTTTCATGGTTTCTATATTGCACTAAACTACTCCAAATCAATTTTTTTTTGAAACCGTGTATAATTTCAATCGCAACAACTTTGTTGTTGAACCCTTCTTCCCATTCCGAATATTTCTATATCAAAAACTCTATTTTTCAAGTTCTTTCTCGGGTCCTGTTTTGGCCGAAAATACCCCATATTGTATCAACCATATCTCCTTCAGGAATGAACCAAATTATGTGATTCTTTTTTTCGAACCAGGCTTCAACTTTATTTTAGATCAGTTTTTCAAATTCCTTAATTTGCTATACCAAAAACTCTAATCTTTTCGAATTATTTTTGAACTCGGATTTTCAACTCAGAAAACACCTCTGTATGTTTTGACCATAACTTCCTCAAGACTGAATCTTTTTGAGTGATTATTTTTTTGAAAGATGACCTAGTTTCAGGTTTGTCCATAGTTTGCATCTTGGGTTGTTTGGAAGTTGGAAGTGGTTGAAACTTGTTTATTGATTCGTGTTCGTGTCTAAGCTTTGTTGGATTTGCTATGCATTTGGATCTTTGCTAGGAATCTCCATATTGCTCCATTTTATCATCACCTTCATAGCCACGAAAGGCGAGCGAACACTCACAACTACTAGATTTTTTTATGTTAGTTAAATTGAATTTATGATGTGATTAGAAATTGATTGGTTGCTGTTTAGTATATTTTAAATTGTTATTCCTGTTAAATCCTACTTTTATTAAATTTAATTGCCATTTAATTTAATATTGAAATTTAAATTGCCAGTTAAATACCTGTTAATGATAACCGGTAAATTGTCGGTAGTTATTGGGTTAATTTCAATGATGGTTGTGCTGTATGTTCAATTGTTGATATTTGGATGTTGAATTTACGATTTATGATATTGGTTGATATTTTGGATGATTGGATGTTATTTATGTCTATATCTCTGTTATCCCTATAGGTTGAAGTGATATATGCCCGAACGATCTTATAGATTAGGGGAAAATCGTTATGGGTTGAAATGATAAACCCGAGCGGTTTTCATTGATTTGGAAATGTTGATTTTTGATACTGGTTGAAATGACATATACCCATATAATTTCTTGAATTCGGATTTTTATTTGGAATTGAATTATTTGAAGGGTTTAAGTTAATTCAAACTTCGGATTTGTTTTAATTAGATGATTAAGATTGATATTTCGAATTATTTGAAACCCTTTAAATAATTATATTCACGTTGTACACTTGATAGGAGATGAAATCCCGTAATGTATATGAAACCATTGCACTAATATTTCTATTTTACTTATTTTGATCTGACTTACATAAGATCTTTTAGTTCTGGCTCGAATGTTTTGTCTTTTTATTACGCTCGGGTCAGTCTAAGCTTTTTAGTGTATTGAAGACTATTTTCTAGAGGACGAAGACGAAGACTCAGTATATTATTGCTATTTATTATTCCACTGCATTCTGTGTTCCGCTGCATTATTTGTTTATTTCTGATGTATGTATAACTCTGATTTGAATTGTAAAAGTGTAATCAAATGTTATTTATAAAACAGCTTCATGAACTGTTTATTTAATTATTATATTTTTTCGTTCCGCTGCGAGATTCTGTGTTTTGTTTTCCTTTTTTTTCTTCTTATTTACCCCATTAACAATCCTCCCTTTTGAATGGTTTGAGTCTGACATGTGTGGGTTATTGTTGATTTGAACCGTCTAAAAAGGTGGGCTGTTATAGTTGGTATTAGAGCTTTGTTTTAGACATACCTTAACCTGTTGGGGTTAACTCATTAGAGATAGGGTAGTAATATCATAGAATGAGTTTGTTTGAGTGTATATATATACGAGAGCGCGTATTTGTTAGTGTTATAAAAATGTTTTATATAAGTTTTGAAATGAAATAATTATCCTAATATTATATGTTATATATAAGGGAAATTTTTATAACTATTATAGTTATTTGTAATGTGTTTGTTTATGAAATGGTAATATTTAATTTTTATCATTTATGGTTGATTAGTTGAATTTTTTCAGTTTATAAGCATTGGCTAATCATTGTTGATTGAATTTATTGATAAACACTAGTTTGAGAATGATGTATTAACGAGAATAAAGTGAATAATTAGGATATTTGGTTATGAAATTGAAATGTTTGGTTGTGAATATTGTTGTTTGTTGATTGGTAGTTTCAACTATTGAAATAAAATGGAATATCTGGATATTTTGGATAATCGAAACCTTCTGAATTAATATATGAGTTGAAACTTAGAAATTGTGTTGAATTATCCAGTTGAATTTGATAACCTTAATTTGAAAGCAAGTGAAACAAGGTTTAATTTGTTATATCTATGTTTAGTAAATGGATAGAATTGTTGTATACATTCTTGGCATGTAATGTAATAATATACAAGTGTGAACTTTTAGACTTGGTCTGTTTAAATTGAAATTGTAATTAAGGAAATGCTGTAAATGAGAATGAAAAAAAGGGAAAAGAAAAAAATATGATAAACTTAATTAACATTTATGAAATGTGTCATAAATAAATTTGTGAAGTAAACTTGAATACTAATTGGATAAACAAATATGAATTAAAATGAAATGAATATAAATAAAGTCATGACGTGTAAATTGCTTATGAAATAAATGGATGTTGCAAGAAATGGTTATAATTAAAGTTGTGATAACTTTAAACTCGAGTAATGTTTTATAAAAGAAGTCAAGCCTTTATAAATTGGTTATAAACTTAAGGAAATTTCTTATGAAATGATTCACAAATGAATGTAGCATTAAATGAGAAATATCACATGTGGAAATGAATGTAATTTAAAATGAATTGAAATATAAGCAATGTTTATGAATGATTAATGTTGATATTAAATGGAGAAATTCTGTGAAACAAATATTAAAGTATGAAGTAATATTTGCGTTAATCATTGAGATTAAAAATGAATTTAATTGAAATGTAATTGTGATGAACCAAATTCGATTAAATATGTAAGTTGTACGTATATTGTTTTATTCGCATAACTAATTTGATTCGGATTTGAGTACACAAGTTCGAGGTGGACTACATCCTTTTGTGTTAGGACTTTTCATTTGATTCTTGATGGCGAATATTTGATATGGATTTTTGGTTTGATTCTAAAATTCTCTATCATATTATATGGCTATGCAAGGAGAATGATGGTTTCTAGTCAAGAAACCTTCCCGAAGTCCGCATTAGGGGAGTCGAATGAACAATACTAGTTCGAAGCGAACTTGTGTGATCGAGCGAGCGATCAAATGTGATATTGCATGATGATGACATATGTACATCTTATGTTCTAATATTATTGATATGTTTGATGCTGAAATTGAAAGTTGTTGGATTGGATATCTTTGTAATTCAAATTGGAATTTTTCCTTTTTATACAAACTACTATAAATTTAAAACCATTTTATATACAAAACTATTTTCTTTTATTATACAAACTATTTTATTCTTTTTATTATACAAGCTATTTTATTCTATTTTATATACAAAATTTTTTTATAAACTATTTTATTTACAAACTATTTTACAAAACTATCTTATATACAAAACTATTTCATAAAACTATTTTATATACAAAACTATTCTAAATTCAAACCTTTTATAAAGCAAAGATGTTCAATTCCACATGGCTCTTCATGCAGCGAAATTGATTTTGGGAAATCTTTTATTCTTATATAAGATGGACTTTATATAAGTATAAGGTGATTTGAAAATCGTTGATTTTGGAAGGTATTCGATCTGAAGAGATAAATCTTATATATAACGGAATTTATATAAGAATGATTTGATATATTCGAGACTATTGATTTTGGAAAGTACTCTATCTGAAAATGAAATCTTATATATAATGGAATTTATATAAGTACGATATTTGAAGTTATGATTTTGGAAGGGTACTATATATGGTATGTTATATTTTGAAGTAAAAGCTAAAAGGAAGTACTATCCGCGAAGAAGTATAGTATGATATGCTTTGACCTAGATGGACTTGGGGAATCCAGGAATGGATTCGACCGATAAACCCTAATATACTTGGGTGAATTCAGAAATGGATTCGAACCGATATGGTTGTCCGGATTTAAACTCATGAGTTCCTCGATTTTTTTCAAGGTAGATGGTTCTTTAGTTTACCCAATGGAGGCGCTTTCGATCCTGGGATCTGTTATTATGGATCTTCCGGGAAGGAAGTGCATCCATTGCGTAAATCATTAAATCAGCAGTTACCACTACAACAGGGGTCGATGGTCCCTTGTTTACGAAATGGCTACGATATTTTATTGGAATTCGAAAGGATGAAGGATCTTCTAGAAGGTTTTGTGTCCATTGCGTAAACATTGAATCAGCAGCGGGCCACAGCTATCGTAACATCATCATTTGACATCAGATTTTGAGCAGTACTTTTCATACCTGTTTTAAAGTATTTTCACTAGGTGTTGAAACAGGTCTACTAAGTACTTGGAGAAGTCTAGCCTTGCGCCCGATCAATGCATAGCTAGAGTCTACAAGAACGAGGATAAACTTGGTGAAACATCGAGTTATAAAAGTATTTTGTTAAAGTATTATATAAATATAAAAGATATTTTGGTTATTTGTTTCTTTCTAATACTTTAAAAGGTTTAAAATATTGTTTATTTATGCACAACTTGGTTTAATAGTAATTATCAATGTTGTAAATATTGTGAGGAGTTATTAATTCAATAAAACATATTTAAAGTTAATGATTATTGATTTATTAAAGATGTTTGAAAAATATTTTGAGATTTAAAACTAACAAATTTATAAATAATGGATTTAAGGTTTTCAATAACTCCTTTTTAAATATAAGTAATGATGTAAATAATTATTTTAAAATAGTTACATATATTTATAAAGGTGTTATTTAAGATTTTAAAATGGTGCTTATAAATGAAGCAAGGAATTTTACGGATGAATTTTTTTTGTAAAGTGTTAAAGTATTAAAGTGGATTGATTTGCGAATGAAGTTTTCAAAGGAATATTTCAAGTAAAATTTATATAAGTTTCTTTGAATGTGTAATTTTAAAGATATTATATAAATGGACTGTATAAATAAGAAAATAAATGCTTTGGGAAATTTATTTGGTAATATGCTTGAAAATAAATTGGAATTGCTATTTTTGAAGTATGGTTTGCAACATTTACTTGATTTCGAAGCACTAATAGTTGTATGTGATATATTTGTTTGATAGAAGTGAAATTTTACAAATAACTGATTTCAAAATAAGATTTATAAATAAAATGAATTTAATTGGAAATTTGAGAACTTAAGTTCCGAGGTTGGAAATTTGTTTTCAAGTGATTATTGGAATATAATACTAGTATTACTTGGAAGTATTCTGGATAAATGTTCACAAATGCGATTTGGAAATTTTTTATTTAAAAAAATTTGTAAAAGGAAATAAGTTCTGTATTTCCCTCTTTTGTCCTTGGAAATTAATTTCAGTGATGAGTGCACGCATCATCGACGTTCATTTTCGAGTTTCAAAATGCGAAGGCCATTGTAGTAGTTTTACTACACCTTTGTTTTGATCAACAAATCTTAATTTTAATTTAAAAATGTGATTGGATATATAAAGCTACGAGTGTATATATATATATATTATTTCATATGATTTGAAATAAACTCGGCATTTAGTTCTTAAGTTTCTATAAATTATAGAACTCAATTATGGTAATGAATGAAATCTTGACTATATTAATAATTGGAAACTTCTAAAATGAGAAATAAGAAAATTAGATGCTAAGTGATTAATGAAATATATAAGAAATTGGAAATTTGTAACTTGTAAATTGGAAGATATGAAATATTGAACGTTTTGTTAACTAAAATGAATAAGATAAACTTTTGTAACATTCAATTACATTTTGTAAACATATACATAACTTACCTGAAATGTTTAAAAAGTTGAAATGTTAAATAGGAATATGTAATAGAACATTTTACAAGTAAAACTTAAGTAATGGAAGTGTTCAATCGAATTATTTCTATAAATATGTATTTTGATTTACCAGAAATGGTATAAACGTAAGAATAACGTGAAATAAACTGTAATAAAATGTATGTAATACTTAAAAAATGAATTCATTGATTACTTTAGATAATAAATGTGAAATATTTGTGTAAGTACATGAAAGAAAAAGAAAAAGGACATTGTATGAATGAATGGAAATAAATAAAAAGTAAATAATGATGTCAAAAGAAACCAATTGAATAAACTTAAATAATGTATTGAAATTCTTGGTTGTTTTGGCTTATGGGATGTTTGGAAAGGGATACTTCTAGTTGTTTAAGGTTGTATGGATAGTCTATTTAGAAATTATCCAAGGCTGTTGAGCGTAGGGTACACTTGATAGTTTATTTATCACCTTGCATGATTAAAAGTTTCTGAATTAAAAAAACCATTGGTTTTGTTTGCTATGGACCTATGATGGATTCTTTGGTTACATAAATGGTTGTATTGTTTGTTTGATTATGTTTTATATTGATTTGCTTTTGTTGCAAATTGAAACAACTTAAATATCTTTCTTATACATAATTCTCACTATTTTGGATTATATAAGTGAAATACAGGTTTATGAAAGCAATAACCACTGCTTTTGGTTTCATAAATAAGCGTTGTCTGCCCGACAAATATGTACATTTTTGGATTAGAGTTTTCTAGCGATATTATATTGTTTTCCCGTGGTTTGGGATATTTTATTTTGAAATATGATATATATATGGTTATTATTGATATTATCATTTTTTCGGACCTCTTCGTACAAAGGAAACTCTGCCGAAATTTTTCTATGAATTTTTGACTTAGAGAATTTTTTTGTGAAAGTAAGATATTGACTTAGAAATTTTTTGTGAAAGTAAGATATTTTCAAACTATTGTTTACTTGATTATATAGGATTTAATTGGTAATAAATTGTATATTTTATTTAAAATATTTAATTATGTAAATTAATTGTTTATAAATTGAATACTTTGAATAAAATATATTAATCCCTTAATTCCTCCTTTGCCCTTTTCGAGGACGAAAAGTTTTGAGTGGGGGAGAGTGTAACAACCCGTATTTTTCGGTAATTAAAATATTAAACTTAATAAGATTTTGAAATATTAATATTGTATGAAATTAAAATTTATGATTTGTAATGATAAAACAATTAGAATGTAATATAGTAATGTTGATTTAATGTAATTGATAACCATTTTAATCCAATATCAATCAATGGATATAATTGTAAGGTTATCTGGTTATAATTGTAAATAATGAAATAAATTAAATGATTCATTTAATGATGAGATTGTATGTAATTGATTGGAATAGGTTAATATAGAATATAAAATCATTTTTTTATAACCCTTGGTTGTAAATGATAAGATAATGGATATGAACTATTATTATAAATGATGGTTGTAATTATCTTCTCATTAATTTGTCCGTTCGAATATTAAATGGGTAATTAATGGAATTAAAGCAATTGAATGTTGGAATTATATGTTGTTAATTGAAATTGAATATAACCAGTGATGTGTAAGTAGTCATAACATTTGTTGTAGATAATAAACTTATAAATATGATTAAATTACTTAAAAGTAACAATTGTTCATCTC
Source organism: Allium fistulosum (assembly GCA_030737815.1). Taxonomy (NCBI): domain Eukaryota; kingdom Viridiplantae; phylum Streptophyta; class Magnoliopsida; order Asparagales; family Amaryllidaceae; genus Allium; species Allium fistulosum. The sequence continues at coordinate 1,133,142,580 of CM060901.1, forward strand.
ATTATTTAATATGTTTGGGATTAATTTGGAAATCAATGAAACTTTATGTGATTATTTATTGCAGTTGATATGGTAAAAGATGTTAACGATAAAATAATGAATGTAATAAAATGTAAATTTATGTTAATATAATTCATAGGGTATTGTTGATTGAATAATAAGAATGATAACATAGGTTTGAATGTAATTGGATGAGAATTGAATGCGTAGTTAATGACATTTAACCTTTTAAATATGATAAGGGGAAACAAATTAATATTGCATTAATTGATATTACATCTTTTAATTAAGATAGAGTGTAACGATCTGTAACGTCCCGGATTTTCGCGTTCGAAAATCGACATCCATACTTTACATCGTACTCGAATGCCGTAGGTTCGACCGTTCAAATCCGAATCGCCGGAGCTTATAACAACATTAAGTAAATAACACAGCGGAAGAAAAAGAATAATACATTGATATACAATATCTGTTACAACAGAATGATACAATGAATATCAATATACATCAAAGATATGATACAATAAATAGCAGCGGAAAAAAAATAGATAACACCAGCAGCGGATAATCTCCATCTCCAAAGCAGCAATCCAGAAATAGCTCGAACTCCCAATAACGATACACCAAGATAAGCAAGTGCAGTCCGATCCAAAGACTGAACTAGCTCCAGATAACCTACTGAATTCTGACTATCTAAAAAACCCAACTCTAGACTGCTCGTGTAGAAAAATTTTGAGCATCCAAAGTTTAGGAAAGAAACAATAAACTTCGTATTAGTCATGGGACTGGTGTGAGCAACAAAAACAGTTTATCTTTAAAAACGAACAACAAAAGAATTTAAAGTCAATTCGCAATGCTTTTGGAAAATGAAACTACCATAAGGCCTCCCGCCACACACACAATGCAAATGCAGAATTGGAGGAGATTTCTCCTTATGATAGTCAAAGATGCTTACTACGCAAAATCCAATCATTTTGATATTATTATTAGTGCATAGTGTAGAAAACATTTCGAAAGTAGAATATAAATCTTAGCCAACATAGGTACCATTATAGTATGCCTACTATAGCTACCATATTAAATGGCAGGTTCTACAACTAAAACCGTACAAGTCTCGTATTGTTTTGTTTGGATTTCCAACAAATGGTCAGGCTAAGGAACTTCCTATTCCACGAAAGAACGCCTCTGGCGGGACGCTCCGAGAACCAAACCGTTCTCTACCAAACAAGGCCAGCTACCCCCTTTCCCAAGGGATATACAAAACCTGAGATATGCCACCCCCGGTCATTTGGGACCTTTATCCGAGAGCTCTCGATAACCAACATCACACATAATAAATAAAGTGTATCTGTAACGATCCCATTTTTAAAGACGAATTTAAATTTGTAATTTAATTAAAATTTTGGGTTTAATTATGGATTTGTTTGAATTTTTCAAATTTAATAAGGCGTATATATTTATTTGCTTTTAAAATTGGATTGAAACTCAAAATGAATATTTTCAGTTGAATTGAATTATAAATAAAATGTTTAAATAAAACTATAGAATAATAACAAAAGAAATACAAATGAATTTTTTTTTAATATAAGGCAACATTAAACTAAATCAAACTACAAAATAGAACATTTATGTGATAAAGTAATAACCATAAATATAAATACTTAGGTAAACAAGCAAAGTGGCTTGCAAAAAGAAGAAACAACAAACATTTGCATACAAAACTAACCGCATACATAATGTAAACAGCATAGTTGGAGACAAGATAGGACATAAGAATGTAATGCCCATCCTCTCAGGCACATCTCAGCCGAAATATGTACATGCTTATACAAAGCAAAAAACTGTACAAAATATAATTCAAATAGTAAGTTGTAAACAAGATGAGACATTGCATTTAATACCCTCCATCTTCTCAGCCGAGATTTAGTTTATAAAATGTCTTTAGTCAAACAAAGCAAGAGAAAATCTAACAACAAATTAAATAGCCTTCCCTGTAAACACCTACTCTCCTTATACAAACATTGTTTCTATATATATGCAAGGCATTCTGTCCTAATTCGTTCAGTAAAGAAATTAAAGCAAAACCAGAGAAAAAAAGAAAAGAAATAAACATCATTATCTACAAAATAGAAAAGCATCATTCAATTCAAAGAAAAGCAAAATAGATTCAAGAATGATCAATCTGCAATTTCAACAACAAAGCAGATTCTCTGTTCTTTCCTTTCAAGGTGAGCAGACTTCTAAATCTAAAAGCTTGAATTTGTTTACATTTTGATGAGGTTTGAAATAAAGTGTATGATATCTTTGCATGAGTTTTTCTTTATGGAAATATGATTGAATAGCTCTGTGTAGTAGTGTATGTGAATGTATATGCTGTCTCTATTATGATTACAGTTCAAAAACAACAAACAAAAATTTATATCTCTCAATCAAAACTATATCAAACTTTGATTTCTGAAGAGCAAACAATTGAAACAAGAAGATATCATTTATGAAGATGATTTCAAGTAAAAGGGTGGGATATTTATTTCAACACTTATAAACTACAGTGAAAATAAGAACATGAGTTAAAATAGATCAAGTATTGTATTATGTTGATTCACATATATATATCGAATCATCATTGAAATTTATGATTTTTAAAACAAAACTCAAAATTTTTAATGTTAGAATGAATGAGAATTTTGGGGTTTACTGGAAATTGGGTTTTGGGTAATTTCTGGAAGCTGGAGTGTTTGCAGTGGTCGGAATTGCTACTGGAGGTGGAGGAGGTAACGGGGGTTCAGGCAAAAATGGTGGTTGAGGCTATAAGGGATGGTGGCGTCGACGATGATCAGAATTAGTTTATAACCCTAGTTATTGTCGAGCCTGCAAAAGTGGGTACTGCATCGTTTCTATTGCATCGAGTCGCTTGGGATTTGGAAGGAGGCTGCGTGGACGAGTGACGGAGGTGTGGCCGGAATCTGGGGGTGCTCTGGTGATCGGCGACGTGGATGTGGGTTTGTTCTCAGGCAGTGGCTTTGGTTCGGGTTCTCTTGAGAAGCTCGATTTTGTTTTGGGTCCTACGGTGACGAGGGGATGATCGGTATCGGCTGTTGGGTGGATCACTGATGTGTAGGAGGACTCGGAGTTGGTCGCGGCGGCGCCGATTGCCGGTGCATATGCACAGGCGTGTGTCAGTGTTTAAGCCTGTAACCACCTCTTTGTTTACAGGTTTTATAATTAAAATTTTTAACTAAAAACTTAAACTAAGTTTTGAAATGGAAGAAGAGAAGAAGAGGAGCTCGGGTGTTTCTTAGGTATTGATCGAGTTAGACCCGAAGATCGAAAAAAGAAAAAAAAGAAAAAAAAGATGGAAGGAAGAAGAAGAGCGAACTGGGGAATGACTTGTGAAGGATGGAAGAAAACTCGAAGCGTTTCTCGAGTTGAACCGGGTAAATCTCGGGTTTGAGTGTTGGTAACAGTTTTCAAGTCTGAAGTAAATGATGTTCAGGTTTAAAACTTCAACAAAAAAAAAATCTTGAACCGGGTAAATCTCGGGTTAGCAGTTAACAATAAATTAGATTTCAAAATTTAAAGATTACTTATAAATTGTTAACGAGTAATTAATATAAATTAATAACTTTTGGAAAGAAATTAAAAATAATTACATTATAATTGTAATTAAAGTTAGAATAAATCAATCCTTAAGAAATAAATAATTAATAAATAAATGATTAAAGAAAAATTTATCAAAATGATTTGATTAATTTCACAATTAAGTGTTTAAAATCTATTTGTAATTACGAATTGTTAATCAGATAATCAAAGTTAACTAATCTCTAATTAGTAGTTGATTAAGGTAATTGATTTAAGAAATAATTAATAAAAATAGTGATGTGGTTAACTCTTTTTACCTTCACCTTAAATTGAAGATGATTGACTATCAAGTGTTGTATACTGGATTGATATTTTCTGTTTGTGATTATGATACTATGTGATGTAGATTGCCATATGCTGAACTGTGATTGTTTCTATATATATATATATATATATATATATATATATATATATATATATATATGTGAAACCCCTTTTTGCCGTAACACGGCATTTGAATATCGATGCGACAGGGAGTCGGATTCCCGTTGGTTATCCGAAACCCACATCGAATTGTAATGATGAATCTATGAATAAAAAAATAAGCGTTATGAGTTATACCGCTTATCGATATTGATATATATATCTGTGATGATTGATGTTATACTTCTATTGTGTTGAACCCCTGGACCACACTTATACACACACATATATGGGTTGCACGTGGAAAACGGTTAAGTCACAGATATTTGAATTTAATTTAAAATAGTTTTAAAAAGTTGAATTTTAAATTCAAACAACTTTGGAAATGAAATTGAATTAAATATAAAAAGCTTTTAGAAATGGATTCCAAAAATAAAAGTATTCTCCACCACTTAGTTAAAAATTTGAATAACTTGATTTCAATTGGAATTCAATATTTGAAATTGAATTTTATATTTAGCAATTATGATTTTAAAACGATATACAAGCTTATATGGGTTTTAAACTATTTATAAAGTGTTGTTTTGGGAATTTGAGTTAACCCAAAGATTTTAACCTGTATAAATGAAATCGGATTTTCCAAAATGAAAACAGTTGTTTTCAAAATAAAAGTTTTCGTATAAGAAACGAATTTCCAATTTGTATTAAAAGGAATTCCACGTTTGAATTGAAATAGTTTCCAAATTATGAATAAATCTGTGGAAACAGTTTTTTGAAAACTATAAGTTAAATCTTTGACTTAAAGATTTAAAATGAATTAATCCAATTGAAATTATTTTGAAATCTGTAAATGAATATTTGTGGAACTGAATGAACTTTATGAAATAAATCTTTTTGTTTAAAAGATTTAAAATGGTAATTGGTTTAAACCATTTGAAAGAAAGTTTGAAATTATTAAGTTGTGACTTAATTGAAACCCCAGATCCATATGTTTTTAAATATTGCGCTCACTATTCGGGTTAGCCGGGAAAGGACCTTTGGGTCGTATAACCCATTCCGAATTAGTGATACGACGTTATGGATAACATTGAAGACCGGTGGTGAAGACCGGATATTTTCGAAAATGAAAGGACAACCTGTCGAATGTCTCTGCACTGAGTCGCGCCGGTATAGAGATTTATATCACTCTTTTTGTGACGGAAAGTCCGGACGTGATTGAAAATTATCCGGATTTGCAAGGGCTTCGTGAGAAGTGCCTTCGGTTCTGTTCGAACCCGGAACAGACTTGTATGGATACATGTCTGACATTACACTTTGAGATATAAAGCTGATTTCTTTCAAATACATATCTGTTGGTGGCGGAGAATTTATTCTCTTAGCTTAACACCCTTCTCTGAGACGTACGAGCTCAGAGGTTATGTAGTTGAAATTTATCAGCGATATATCCCAATTTGGTAATGTGACATGCTGAGTGTTGCTGTGTGATGATCAGTGTTTGATCATTTGTGATATGATCATTTGTTTGATCATTTATCTTTGTGATCATAGGTTGATCATCTGTTGACCCAAAGCGTGGCTTTTTGAAAAAGCGTAGCTTTGTGGACGAGACTTCGTCGAGCCTCACAAACCGGTAATGGTCGAAACAGGAATTGTGCGGCAAGGTTTCAGGGGTAGCTTCCCTAGGGTATGACCATTCCTTCTGGAAAAGGGTAGTATCATGGTATGGAGCCCAGATACTTACTCATGTGGACACACTTTATTTACTGTGTGTTGTTGGTTAGAGAGCTCTCGGTTAAAGGTCCCAAAGGACCGGGGGTGGCATATCTGAGGTTTCTTTTATCCCTTGGGAAAAGGGGTAGCCGGCCTTGTTTGGCAGAGAACAGTTTGGTTCTCGAAGCGTCCCGCCAGAGGCGTTTCTTTCGTGGAATAGGAAGTTCCTTAGCCTGACCATTTGTTGGAAATCCATCTTCCAAATACGAGCCCTGTACGGTTTTAGTTGTAGAACCTATCATCTACTTATGGTGGCGCCCCACTGTTTGGATGGTAGCTATAGTAGGCATAGTTCGAAATGTCTATGTTGGCTAAGATTGATATTCTACTTTCGAAAATGTTTTCTGCACTATGCACTAATAATAATATCCAATGATTTGATTTTGCGTAGTAAGCATCTTTGACTATCATAAGGAGAAATCTCCTCCAATTCTGCGTTTGCATTGTGTGTGTGGCGGGAGGCCTTATGGTAGTTTCATTTTCTAAAAGCATTTCGAATTGACTTTAAAATCCTCTTGTTGTTTGTTTTTAAAGATAAACTGTTTTGTTTGCTCACACCAGTCCCATGACTGACCCGGAGTTTATTGTTTCTTTCCTAAACTCTGGGTGCTCAAAAAATTTTCTACACAAGCAGTCTAGAGTTTGGTTTTTCAGTTATTCAGATTTAGTAGATCATCTGGAGTTAGTTCAGTCTTTGGATATGGATTGCACTTATTTATCTGGGTGCAACGATGATGGTGGATTGAGCTAGGAGTTTTGGAGCTTTGTCTTTGGAGCTTTGGATCAGAGTTGCAGTATTGGATTCTGTGAAAACTCATCTTATATATTGTGTCATATTCCGCTGTATCTTGTATATGTATATTCTCTGATGTTGATGATTATCATTGTATCAGATTGATGTATTGGATATTGTATTCAGGTTGTATCAATGATATCATCTTTTATTTCTGCTGTGTTGTTTATCATTTAATGTTGTTGCAAGCTCCCGCGATACGAATTTGATGTTGTTATCGGACATCGAGTTTGGGTCGTGACAGTATCCACATGAGTAAGTATCTGGGCTTCATACCATGATACTACCCTTTTCCAAAAGGAATGGTCATACCCTAGGGAAGCTACCCCTGAAACCTTACCGCACAATTCCTGTTTCGACCATTTCCGGGTTGTGAGGCTCGACGAAGTCTCGTCCACAAAGCTACGCTTTGTCACAAAGCTATGCTTTGGGTCAACAGATGATCAACCTATGATCACAAAGATAAATGATCAAACAAATGATCATATCACAAATGATCAAACACTGATCATCACACAGCAACACTCAGCATGCCACATTACCAAATTGGGAATATATCGCTGATAACTTCAACTACATAACCTTTGAGCTCGTACGTCTCAGAGAAGGGTGTTAAGCTAAGAGAATAAATTCTCCGCCACCAACAGAAATGTATTTGAAAGAAATCAGCTTTATATCTCAATTTGTAATGTCAGACATACAATCCATACAAGTCTGTTCCGGGTTCGAACAGAACCAAAGGCACTTCTTACGAAGCCCTTGCAATTTTGGGTATTCACAATCCCGATCGGATTTCCCATCACTTAGGAAATCTCTATATCGGCGCGACTCAGTGCAGAGACGATCGATAGGTCATCCTATCGTTCTTGCAAATACCCGGTCTTCACCACCGGTCTTTAAATGCTATCCATAACATCGAATCACATATTCGGAATGGGTTATACGACACAAAGGTCCTTTCCTGGCTAAACCGAATAGTGAGCAAAATATTTAAAACATATGGATATGGGATTTCAATTAAGTCACATCTTAATAATTTAAAAACTTTCTTTCAAATGGTTTAAACCAATTCTCATTTCAAATCCTTTAAACAAAAGATTTATTTCATAAAGTTCACCTATTTTCACAAATATTCATTCCTGGATTTCAAAACAATTCCGTTTCCAAAAGATTAATTCATTAAATCTTTAAATCAAAAATTTGTCTCATGGTTTTCAAATCGTTCCCAAATATTCATTTTCAAAATTCGTTTCTGAATATTCATCTATAACTTGGAGAAAACTATTTAGTTTAAACTTGAAATTCCTTTTAATAAGATTTGAAACGAAAGCTTTTTATCATTTAGAAACAATAGTTTTATTTTGGAAAAAACCCGATTTCATTTATACAAGTTACGATCTTTGGTTTAATTCGAATTCCCAAAAACAATACTTAAAAGTGGTTTAACCCATATATAACTGATATAAAATCTTTAATCCCTAATTTCAAACCATATAATTCAATTTCAAACCTTGAATCTACGTTTAAATCAAATTATTTAAATTTCCAAAACTTAATCAAGTAATTTTTTTTTAAATAAATTTTTATCTTGAAATTCCATTTCAAAAGCTTTTCACATTTATTCCGATTTCATCCCAAAACATTTGAATTCAAATATTCAATTTTATAAATCATTTCAAAATCTGTGACTCAATCGATTTCCTCGTGAAATCCATATCGGTGTGTGTATAAGTGTGGTCCAGGGGTGTAACACAATTTGCAACATCATTTAATCATCACAGATCAAATACAACAATATATTCGATAAGCGATATAAATTATAACGCTTATCTTTCATACACAGATTCGTAGATATATATATCACAGATAATAAATTACATCATAGGTCACAACACCAATCAGGATAATCATAAAACATCAGATATCAGGGATATAAACAGTTTAACATCCAATAAAATCCAAGCATCCTTAGGTAGGATTAATTCAATTATCTGATTAAGTTAATCAGATTTATTTCTATGAATAAATTTGCTAGTTATGGTAATATTAATAATCAATTAATTACAAAACATTTAATAAATTATCCTTTAATTGATTATAAATTAACCCTTAATTAATAATTAATCCTTAGTTAATTATTCTTTATTAATTACAATAACTAGTTAATTACTCCATAATTAATAATTATTTATTTATCACTTCCATTAATTAATTAATCATTAATTGCCAACTAATAAATCATTTAATTTTCAATTAAATTTCTAAATTAATTAACTATTAATCATTCATTTGTTAACTTAAGTACTTAATTACCAATTCATTTATTACCCATCATCCATTACTAATTAGAATTAAAAAGTAAAACCTCTTAATTTCAAGTAATAAATCTTTAATTTAATTTACTCACTAATTATCTATGATTAATCTCTACATTTTTAAAAATACACTCCTCATTTAAATTAAATACTTATTCTATTGTTAAACTTCATCTAAACCATTTAGAAACAAATATATATATTTGAATAAATTTTACTTTAAAACAAATCAATTTAACTCTTAGTTACTGTTATACTTAAAAGTCTTGGGAAACCCTTTTCTTTAATGTTTAATTTAAATTAAACAAGTATTTAACCTTGGAACCTTGATTTCCATATCTTTAACTTATCTATTAAATAAAATTTGAAAACTTAGTTTTAAACATTTCATTGTAATTACTTTGAATTGAACATTATAACTTGAAAAATCTTATTTAAAACTTGTTTGAAAAATTATTATTCAGCCTTTTTCAAACTCAGGCTCTTTGTTTTAGAATCCTGGAACACTTCTTTCTACAAACATTTACTACCTTCTAAACCAGGTCAACACTATCATAACTCGAGCTTGTACCCAAAAAAACACGAGCCTGCCCCGAGTCTTCCACCACACTCGTCTGCTTCGAGTCATCTCCTCGTTCGCACGAGACAAACCCGCACTATCTCCTGAACCCAACGTCCCCAGACATGACGTGCATGCGGTGCACTTGCACCAACGGCTCCAGCCTCTGGCGAGGGTCGCGACCATCTCCAACAACCACACGAACCTATGCGAACCTGAAGGCGAACCCAGATCGAGTCGAACGTCCCCAAAACAAAATCGAGCACTAAAGGTCAAATTAGAACTAGAACCAGCTGATGGAAAACCACTTCGCCCCTCCGCCTCCGTTCACCAACGAACTTGCCGCTCCACCCAAAGCAACGCCACATCCCCACGCTTCCATTGCCCCACGACCGATCGCCTGAAACACTCGGAGGTCGACGCAGTTCCTTCTCAAACCCAGACGAATAAACTAGCTCTAAAACCCTAAATCCCTCTCGTTTCATCTTATCTTGTAATAGAAAAATTATATAGCATTTTTCATGAAATCATCGATTGTCGAACTAGCTTTGTACAAAATTTCAACACCCAGTATTTTCTTGAACGCTGGAAATTAGTGAAAAGGCATTTTTTGTTAAATCAAGAACCGCTCCTTACATACTTAACTAAAAATTGCCATTTTAGTTTTAAAAATCTAGTTTTTGATTTAGAAATCACTTTATCATCCTGAATCATGATTTACAAAGTTTTAAATTTTTGACTTATATTACATTTCCTCTGTTGTTCTTGATTTCCAGAATCAATACAAAACATTTTTTTTAACATAAAAAAAATCTTTTAAACTTAAATCCATGATATAACTGATATATCCTGTTCAAATTCCAAATCTTAATAATGATTGGATTTAAGAGATAGAGTATTTTAAATTAAATACTGAGCTTGAAAAGAAATCTGAGATGTTTTCAATCATTAACAGATGTGCACACATCCACATTCATATATAAGCAAACTTAATCATCTATATATCCACACAAATCGTGATTATCACAAGAATCAGTCATACAATCATATTTACTTAAGTTATTTTAAATAAAAATGTTACTCACAAGCGTCAGAACACTATACCATATTAAAGGTTAAAAAGAGGAAGTTTGCTCAGTTATTTTGGATTTCCAGGGGACAGTGCTAAGTTGTTTGACTTGGATGAATTGTTAAAACTTAGTTCATGATCAAACAAGCAATTTTCCTTTAAGCATCATAGGTTAGAAGAGATTAGAGGAAGAGGATTGGAATTTTTAAACTAAAACTTCAAAACCTATAACTAAAACCAGAACCCTGATTCCTTGAAATCATACAGAACCACCTTTTCACATATATAAGTCATATGCAGGCATAAAATAACTTTCATTTCAGAGCATCATCAATACAATATCAAAGAGTATGGACAAATGAAAGTGGGATTGCTCACCTTCCACATTCTTGTTTTTAGAAATGACAGAGCTTCTTTTTCTTTTGAAACAGTCTTTGAAAATGCAATTGCAACTTCACTTGATCTTTTGCTTGATTGTTGCTATTGTTGTTGGTTTAAATTGAATTTTGTTTAAGTTAAAGTTTGTCTCATCTTGGAAATGGAATTTACTTAGCTTGATAAACGAACTAAGAAGGCTAATATTTATCAAAGAAAACTTTACAAGTTTGTACAACAGGCTATGTTTGTTTTATAATACTAGGCATGGCTGAAACAATCACTTGGTGGCTGAAGTGAGATGGCATTAATTGCCATGTACAATATTACCTTATTTTATTTCTTCTTTTGCAAGCCTACATCTATATATCCCTTTACTTAATATGGTGTAGGTGATATTGTTTCGGCTGTAGAGATAATTGTGTAGTGTACTAAAGATATTGGTATTAATTGGTTGTACAAATTTGTTTATATTTTTTTTCCTTCCTTTCATTTCAGCTGTACAATGCTTATGTCCTTTGTATCTTCGTATGTTTGCTTGCTTTGTATTTAAATGTTTTGTTCACTTCAGCCTACTTACTTATGTTTGAATATAGTTCTTCTTTGTGGCTACATTTATTAATGTTGTACAACTTTGCTTATTTTATTTTCTAAAGTCTTTGTTCAACTTGAATATATATTTCTATTTCTTTGCTCTGTCCATTGCTTTACAATATAAATATATTTTCTATAGTCCCTATGTTCCTTTGCAATCTTTTATACTATATATATTTTGTTTCATTTGTTTACTTGTATTTGTTTTCTACATACTTATAGTTTTATTTATTTTGGCCTTGTTACTTTAAATAAATTTCTATTTTTATATGTTGTTAAATTTTAACTAATTTATTTCTAGCTTAAATATTTATTTCACTTCTATTTTTAGTTTAAATACTTATCATTAATTTTACTCTAATAATTAGTGTTTTATATTTCTCTATATACACATACATTCAATATTTAACTTTAAATGATTTAACACATTTTTATTCGAACTCGGGGAAACTCGCTTAAATTTACAATAAATTTTACAATTTTAATTCAAAAACTCAACAAATTATTAATTTAAATTAAATTAAAATCTGGGGTCGTTACACGATCCGTAACTTTTAACAACTTTAAATGGCAGTATTTTGAATTTAAATAAAAATTAAATTAAAAAAATTTGAATTTGTGATGTTGAATGTTTTATTTGACCAAATCTAATAGAATAAAAATTTTGTGAAATTTCAAATTTTGGTCAAACTTAGTCCAAGTTTGACTTTTGGTTGAAAAATTTAAATTTGAATTTTAAAATATATTCTTTTTATATGATACTGGGCTAAATTCTGATCTTCCCTCTACTTTTCGTTTCGTCAAAATCAAAATCCTATTGCTCTAAAAATTTACTGTGAAAAATTAACATGAATTGGTAGTGTTTAGTTGTGTTTTATTTGGCTAAGGCATATTGGGTTGGTTTTGTCTAATGGGCCTTGGTTAACCAAGAGACTCTAGTCAGTCATGTGACCATTTCTTTGTCTACGACCTTATGTTTCTTATCTGATAACATCTACGTACATAATATTTCTCCTGAGAAACTTTCTCTTCACACTTCTTCTTCCTCCTCAAAATCTATAGAGAACTCTAGTTCTAAAACTCCAAAAACCTCACAAATCAAAACTCCTTTCCTTCTCTCCTTCAACCCTTCCTTCCTCCCATATAGCCGCCGCCCTCTCCACCATCTCCAAGGCCATCTCCTTCCACCTTCCCTCTTCTTTTCTTTTTTTTCCCTTCTTTTCCCCTTCCCTATTTTCCTTCTTTCTTTCCCTTATTTTCATGGTTTCTATATTGCACTAAACTACTCCAAATCAATTTTTTTTTGAAACCGTGTATAATTTCAATCGCAACAACTTTGTTGTTGAACCCTTCTTCCCATTCCGAATATTTCTATATCAAAAACTTCATTTTTCAAGTCCTTTCCCGGGTCTTGTTTTGGCCGAAAATACCCCATATTGTATCAATCATATCTCCTTCAAGTATGAACCAAATTATGTGATTATTTTTTTCAAACCATTTATTTTTTCCGGTGGCTTCAACTTTGTTTTAGACCTGTTCTTCAAATTATTTAATTTTCTATGCCAAAAACTCAAATCTTTTCAAAGTATTTTTGAACTCAGATTTTCAACTCAGAAAACACCTCTGTGTGTTTTGACCATAACTTCCTCAAGACTGAAGCTTTTTGAGTGATTTTTTTTTGTAATTGGAGAGAAAAGAATTTTCAACGACTTTCTCTTTAGTAATTTTTACATATTCAGTAATATTCTAGTCCGAATATTTTCTTAAAGATGACCTAGTTTCAGGTTTGTCCGTAGTTTGCATCTTGGGTTGTTTGGAAGTTGGAAGTAGTTGAAACTTGTTTATTGATTCGTGTTCGTGCCTAAGCTTTGTTGGATTTGCTTTGCATTTGGATCTTTGCTAGGAATCTCCATTTTGATCCATTTTATCATCACCTTCATAGCCACGAAAGGTGAGCAAACACTCACAACTACTAGGTTTTTTTTATATTAGTTAAATTGAATTTATGATGTAATTAGAAATTGATTGGTTGCTGTTTAGTATATTTTAAATTGTCATTCCTGTTAAATCCGACTTTTATTAAATTTAATTGCCATTTAAATACCTGTTGATGATAACCAGTAAATTGTTGGTTGTTATTGGTTGATTTCAATGATGATTGTGCTGTATGTTCAATTGTTGATATTTGGATGTTGAATTTACGATGGATGATATTGGTTGACATTTTGGATGATTGGATGTTATTTATGTCTATATCTCTGTTATCCCTATAGGTTGAACTGATATATACCCGAACGATCTTATAGATTAGGGGAAAATCGTTATGGGTTGAAACGATAAACCTGAGCGGTTTTCATTGATTTGGAAATGTTGATTTTTGATTATGGTTGAAATGACATATACCCATATAATTTCTTGAATTTGGATTTTTATTTGGAATTGAATTATTTGAAGGGTTTAAGTTAATTCAAACTTTGGATTTGTTTTAATTAGATGATTAAGATTGATATTTCGAATTATTTGAAACCCTTTAAATAATTATATTCACGTTGTACACTTGATAGGAGATGAAATCCCGTAACGTATTTGAAACCATTGCACTAATATTTCTATTTTACTTATTTTGATCTGACTTACATAAAATCTTTTAGTTTTGACTCGAGTGTTTTGTCTTTTCATTACGCTCGGGTCAGTCCGAGCTTTCCAGTGTATTGAAGACTATATTCTGGAGGACGAAGACGAAGACTCAGTGTATTATTGCTATTTATTATTCCACTGCATTCTTTGTTTCGCTGCTTTATTTGTTTATTTCTGATGTATATATAACTCTGATTTGAATTTTAAAAGTGTAATAAAATGTTATTTGTAAAACAGCTTCATGAACTGTTTATTTGATTATTATATTTTGTCGTTCCGCTGCGAGATCCTGTGTTTTATTTTCCTTTTCTTTTTCTTATTTACCCCATTAATAATCCTCCCTTTTGAATGGTTTGAGTTTGACATATGTGGTTTATTGTCGATTTGAACCGTCCAAAAAGGTGGGTCATTACATCGGATCCGTAATAGTGAATTATTGTAGGATTTTAAGTTTCGTGGCGATCAGACTTGTCATTTGGCCGTGCGAGCTTGAAACGCGTAGAACTTATTTTCAGAATTTAATTAAATTATTTAATTTTGAAAAGCTATCTTCTACACATGATCGAATTAGGCCTCGAGACTAGTTCCATTATGTCCGGAATGGGGATAAAACATTATGAACGCCAGCTAGCATGCCTCGTTTGGAGTTTGACATTTTCGAGTATGTTTTGTTAAATAATTTAAAATTAAAATCAACAAGTCAACGCTCGTACACATCCAGCCTCCTATTTGTCTGCTCGTACGCTTTCCCTTTCCCCTTCTTCAAATCAACCGCGTATAATCTTGTCTTCCTCCATTTCATCTCTCATATCCACTGCAGATCGATCGATAACAAAAAAAACGTTGCTTAATCGCGATTGATCGCGTTCGTGGAAGGCCGTGACTCAGCACGCGTGGAGGCTGCACTTGGGGGTTTGGTGAAGCGGCAACATCATGGATGGGTTGGCGGCTATTAGGGTTTTGGTTTCAACTGAGTTTAGGGCTTGGTCGCGCGCGCGATACGAGATTGCAGTCCCGGTGGGTGTGGCTCGCGAGGGCGAACCTAGTGGTGGCGTTCGAGCATACTCTGACGACTTGAGGAAGGTGCAACATTCGAAGGAAGGTCGCGAGTTGGTTTTGAGCTTGCCTGTACGTGAGGGTGACAGTGAGGTATAGGATTAGTTTAAGTTAATTTATATTATTCTGTTAATTAAGTTTGTTAATTACGTTTTAATTATATCGATATTAATAAATTCTTAACTTTCGCATACGAGGTCCGTTTTGGGCGAAACGAGTAGCACTGGATTCGTATCGACGAAGGCTACGTCATGAATTTGAGTTGGATTTTATTTGAAGCTGAAAATATTTTCAGTTTCAAATAAAGGTGAGTGTCTTATAACGCTCACGACGTACTAAAATGTTTTAGTGTTCGTCAAATTGATAATCGTGAAGTTATTTATTTTATTGATTGTTTGGATGATTGATCTTATGTCGCTAACATTTGGGTGAAAACACGTTTTTTTAAAATTTTGTATATGACTAAATCTTATAGTTAATGAAATTAATGTAGCTTTGATTATGTTTAATCCTTAAAGTTGTTTATTATATCACATTATTGTGTTATAGATTGAGAGTTTGTTATTGAATACACCAGCTATAACTGATTTAAAACTACTGCAGTAAATGAAAAAAATGAAGCAAAACATTGATATACCGCGGCATTTTTAAAGTGCTGCAAACTAAAATAGCAAAATGCTGCAAGACAACAATCCGAAGCTAAAGAAACGCTGCAGGTATCAAAATTAAGAACAAAAACGCTGCATTATATATTATTGTAGCGTGTCATAAACGATGCTATATTAATGACATGTTGAATTATGTTTTCTGACTATGTTTTTCAAATGCTGCTAAATGAACCAAAACGCTGCACTAACAACTTTTCGCAGCGTTTCATACAAGCTTCAGTATCCATTTTTTAGCAACCATTTAGAAATGCTGCGGTATTTACGTTTTTAGCAGCATTTCAGAAAACGCTGCGGTATATTCGTGCTCTTTTGCAGTGGAACATAATACGGTGTTCTTCGAAACGCTGCGGATGATAATAACAGCAATTCTAAAACGCTGCAAAAGCCCATTTTTGTTGTAGTGGACGGAGCTAAGCCTTTTAGAGTATATACTGATGCATGTGGGACTAGCCTTGGAGCAGTATTGATGCAAGATGGGAGGGTAGTATGCTATGGGAGTAGACAATTGAGAACTCATGAGAAGAACTACCCCACCCATGATTTGGAGCTAGCTGCTATTGTTTTTCCACTCAAGTCTTGGAGACATTACCTACTAGGAGAGAGGTTCGAGCTTTTCACTGACCATAAATCATTGAAGTACCTGTTCTCACAAAAGGATTTAAACTTCAGGCAACAACGTTGGATGGAGTTTTTGGCATCATATGACTTTGAGATATCTTACACCCCTGGCAAAGGGAATGTGGTTACGGATGCATTAAGTAGGAAGAGAGCAACCCTTAGTCCAATGTTCATGGAGTGGAAGAGCTTGGAGTTTATTTCCATCTTCGATTTTAAGCCCTCTATGGACATTACCCTTGGATTATTGGCAGCACTTGAGGTTAAGCCTACCCTTATAGATCAGATTTCAGAGCTTGTGGATATTCTGGATAGGATTAGTAGAGAAGAGGTCTCTAGACATCTCCAACGCTATTCCATCGATGGTAAAGGGTGGCTAAGGAGAGTTGGAAGACTTTGTGTTCCCCACACCGGTGATTTGATAAGAGCAGTTCTAGCAGAGGCACACCATTCTCGGATGACTATTCATCCGGGCAGTGATAAGATGTATAGAGACATGAAGAGTGTGTTTTATTGGAGTGGCATGAAGAAGGATGTAGCAGAGTTTGTGGCTAAGTGTCTTGTGTGCCAAAGGGTTAAGGCGGAGCAGCAAAAGTCTAGCAGATTGCTTCAACCATTGGATGTACCCGAATGGAAGTGGGATAGTGTTTCGATGGACTTCATAGATGGTTTACCCTGATCTAGGAAGGGGAATACTAGTATTTGGGTGATTGTAGATCGTTTGACTAAGAGCGCCCACTTCATTCCGGTCAAGAGTAAGAGGACATCACCTTATTTGGCATCCATATACGTTCGTGAGATAGTCCGACTTCATGGAGTTCCCTCTAGCATAGTGAGCGACAAAGACCCTATCTTTACTAGCGAGTTTTGGAGGAGCTTGCAAGAGGCTTTAGGTACACAGCATAGATTGAGTACGGCCTATCACCCTCAAACACATGGCCAAACGGAGAGAGTTAATAGAGTTCTTGAGGATTTGTTGAGGATGTGCATTCTTGATTTTGGAGGGACTTGGAAGGAGCACCTTCCTTTAGTGGAATTCGCTTATAACAATAGTTTTTAGGCTAGCATTGGGATGGCTCCTTTTGAAACCCTTTATGGAAGACCTTGCAAGTCGCCTTCATGTTGGTTGGAGTCTTCAGAAAGATTGCTACTTGGTCCCAACATGGTTAGAGAAACTTCGGAAAAGATTGATTTGATTAGAAGAAGAATGAAGATGGCCCAAGATAGACAGAAATCCTATGCAGAGAAGGGATATTGAGTTCGAGGTAGGAGATTTGGTTTTCATTATGGTGTCTCCGCTAAGAAAGGTAGTGAGGTTTGGATCAAGTGGGAAACTTGCTCCCAGATTCGTAGGTCTGTTCCCCATTGTGGAAAGGGTAGGGAAGATGGCGTATTGAATAAAGCTACTGGAGAGGCTCGCGGGAGTTCATGATGTTTTTCATGTTTCGCACTTGAGAAAGTGCTTATAGGATTCAACAGAGGTAGTGGAACCTAACCAACTTGAAGAAGTTGAAGTGGAGAGAGAAGCATCGGTTCGTCGCATTCCTACCAAGATCGTTGGACATGATATCAAGAAGCTTAGGAATAAAGAAGTCCCTTTGGTTAAGGTGCAGTGGGGATATAGTATTGAGGACACTACGTGGGAGGCTGAGGAGAAAATATGTACCTCTTATCCGCATCTTTTTGATGGTACGTCTTGAATTTCCTATTTTCATCTTTAGTTTTGAATAGGTTCTTTCCTTTAGTATCGTTTGGGAGGGTAGATCTTAGGGTTTAACCTATGGATGGTAGGATTGAATGTAAACATGTTATGTATGTTGGACGCTAGTGGTTGCAAGTGTTTGCTAGTGGATGCTAATGGACGCATATACACACACACACTAGGCATTATTATCTCTTAGGGATCGACCTAACTAGGTCACTAAAGCATATGTATATGGATGTGTGTGCACTTGCATTTTTATTTCCATGGTTGCTATAATGAGTGATTATCATATGATTGTTGAATTTGGATGATGATTGTAGCATGCATGTAGAACTATCAGTTATCATTAGAAAATTTGTATTCATTTGGATACATGGCACGAACATGATTGCATAAAAAGGAGGTCGACTGAATCAGTAGACCGCCTAATCTTTTGCATTAGTTAGGGACATTGACACTACACTATTGCATATATCATAAATTGCACTAGAAAGCTAAAGGACAATGGATGTAATGGATGATGGTTGAATATGTGGTTGTAGAATTTAGATGAAAATATTTATTTCATTCTTCTATCCGTGGAGATTTCGGGCATGAAATCCTTTAAGGAGGGGATAATGTAACAACCCAAAATTTAAGGTATAATAATTAATTAACGAATTAATTTAATAATAAAATAAGTTGGTGAAATAGTCAGAAATGAGCTATGAAAGTTGCACCATTGGGTCCGTGGCGATTGTTTGATCAATTTCCATATATAACTTGTCGAAATCCGAGCTAGTATGAAGAAGTTGCGAGAGAAATAAGAATCAGACAAAAACGAAAGAAAATAATAATAATAATAATAATAGACCCCATAGGGGTCAACCCAGGCAAAGGTTGGGTCGACCTATAGGTCGACCCCCAATGATGCAAGGTCGACCCGCCAAAACACCTAGACGTTATTTCGTCCAGGTGCGAGCCGAACAACCTATTTTGCAATTTTCGTCAAATCTCGTGCGTTCTTAGCTGCATGCGACTGTTCCCGGCGAGCCTATGACGTGGTTGCACCAGATTTAATCTTCAAATCCGATGGCCTGAGATCCCTAAGTCACACTATAAATAGAACCCTAGGCCTAGCTATTTTTCTCATTTAGATTTTCTCCCAATTGGGTTCATTGTTTGAGGCTGAACCCTACATATTAAAAATTTCTAGGGAGGAGATCTTTTTGATAAAAATATTCTACACCCTAGGAGTGGATCCAGGAAGGCCAAGGACTAGAGCTAAGGACCACAGGTGAGTGTTTGCACCAAAATTGGTCACAAACACCCAATAGTCGTTGAAAGCACCAGTATGCAATCACAATTCATAGATAGCAAATATGTAGATAAATAAAAATGAAGAACACTCTGAAAATTGAAAAGAATAGCAGTAAACAACACAGATTTTATAGTGGTTCGGCGATCTTGCCTACGTCCACTCTAAAGCTTATGATTTTATTGATTCACTTGATAATTTCAATCTGTTATAGCAAGTTACAATTGATGATAGTTCTGAAATTCGAATACATCAGTGATCATAAGACGTAGAATCGAATCCGGTAGAGTCTGGATGTTGAATTGCAAAAAGATCCTTTTTCTGTAGGCTTCAGGGGGCTATTTATAGGCGTAGGAGGCTGAGATCGCGCTCAAATTTTGGGGGACTTCTTCTGGCACGTGAGTGGGCCCACGCGGCCGGTCCCACCAAGTTTCGACTCGATCTGTGATCGATACGAATTGATTTCGTATCCATCAAGAATTAGTCCAATCGAGCTGAAACTTGGCAGGAACATTCTTTACCTTGTGTGCAAGCTTCTGTGAAAATTTCGTAGTATTTGGACCAGTGGTTTGGGAGATATCGTCGATACGAAATGGGATCCTTCGGCATGCTGTCTGGTTCGAATCGACTAATTAAAGTTGATGCTTTCGAATCGATCACCTCACGTGCTCTCGTAGTGATGTGGCACGCATACCTTGCATCGATCCATTCTTTACTCCGAGATGACCGTGTCCACTCCATGAATTTCGCCTTGCTCGTATCGAAGAATAACACGTCACCCAGGCTCGTTGACCTGATGGATACGAACAAGCCACTGCTCATGGATTCGAACATGGTCCCATGATGGATACGAAGCAGCGAATCTCTGATGGATATGAAGTTGACGTTAGGTGATCGTTACAAGGTGGACTACTTACTGATGGATTCGAACAAGGAGCCATGCCGATGGATTCGAATAAGTCTCTCCGGCCGAAGGTTGATCGACACGAAGCTCATCGATACGAAGGCCTGGCCATTCCGATCGATACGAAGTAAATTCTATTGATGGATACGAAGTCCATCGATACGAAGTGCGGCCTACTAATGGATTCGAATGAGATGCTGCTCTGATCAATAAGAAATCGATGGATACGAAATGAGGCCCATTGATGGATACGAAAATGGAGTTATCTCCTTCAATTTGCTTCGATCATAACTTGAGCACACGAACTCAGATTGACTTGAAATTTGGAGTGCTGGCTTTCATGACTTTGCTTTCCATGTCCTATCAATTGTAGCCTGATCCGGGTTCGGACAAAATTCATCGATATTCATGGTGAAACAGTGTATAACGAACTTTTACGACGAACTGTCTTTAGTTTTTCAGTTAACCCTTTGGTGTCACGGCCTTGCCAAAAGGCGGGATAACATTTTCCCCCCAAAACATGCCTTGCGGTAGGAAGGTGTGTTTTGTAGTTCCATAAGTTGGATGTTCATATCCTGTCATCGACCTGTAAAGAACTTGATAGTCTTTCTTGACCATGAATGACGATCGTTCGCGACCGTATGCCATTTGAGGTGATATGTGACCTTTCGAGGTCGGATGCCGTTCGCGGCGAATAACGAAATGAGACCGTTCATGGTCGGATGCCGTTCGCGGCAAATAAAGGAAGGGGACCGTTCGCGGTCGGATACCGTTCGCGGCAGATAAAGAAATGGGACCGTTCGCGGTCGGATGCCGTTCGCGGCAAATAAAGAAATGGGACCGTTCGCGGTCGGATGTCGTTCTAGACGAGTTATGACCTTTCGCGATCGGGTGTCGTTCTAGACGAATTATGATGGATTGTGACCGTTCGTGGTCGTATGGTGCACGAGATAAAATGTGATCGTTCGCGATCGGACGCCGCATGAGGCAGAATATGATCGTTCGCGATCGAATGTCATACTGGGTGAATTGTGACCGTTCGCGGTTGGGTGCCGTACGAGGCAGAGTGTGATCGTTCGCGACCAAATGTTATACTAGATGAAATGTGACCGTTCGCGGTCGGATGCCGTACGAGGCAGATTGTGACCGTTCGAGGTCGGGTGCCGTTCGAGGCTAATGGTGTCCGTTCGAGGTCGGGTGCCGTTCGAGGCGAATGAGTGTGCCCGGGGGGACTTAGTATTATCGATGTCAGGTTCACGTTCGGGTGAATTTCTGAATCAGCGATCGTGGCGGTTCGTCGCCATACAAGGTGTGCTTGTGGACCGTTTGCGATCCAAAGCATATGCGAGCAATTTCTTCTACAGTATTGCAAATATCAAATTAATGTTCACATGAATTCCATAACAGAAATGTCCAAACAAGCAAAGTTTAAATGTCTAAATCAACATGAAACAAAAGCAAAGAAAGGATGTCAAAGTGTAAATTCTCACTACGAGATGGTCAATAATCATTCAGAGCATGCCTGTGGATCGTTCGCGATCTCATACATGTGTAAATGGTTTGATGGTGTGATGCAGCCCAGACTGTTACAGTCTTAGGTCGCGAGCGACCTAACGAGCAGATAGGTCGCGTGGATGAGGTACGATCTAAATTAGGTCGCGTAAACGACTTGCGACCTAAAGGGGATGCAGTGAAACAGTATGTAGCGCTTGGGTTATGCCATAGGTCGCTAACGAGTTACGACCTAACGAAGCCGCGACCTAGCGAGGTAACAAAGCTACACAGTGAAAAATCGGAAGCAACGGAAGTGTTAGGTCGCGTACGACCTAACGAGGCCTTTAAGTCGCTCCAACGACTTAGTGAAGCTCGCAAACGACCTAACGAGTTAACTCACTCAACAATGCCGCATTTTCATTTAAGTCGCGAACGACTTAACTTACCTGACGAGTTACGACCTAAGATAGGTCGCTCCGATTTTTCAAGAAGGCAATCTCGAGCTACAACCTAAGTTAGGTCGCGTGAACGACCTACGACCTAAGTTTGGTCGCGAGGAGAGTTAGGTCGCTGACTTTTAGATGCCGCTTGTTTTTAGGTCGCTCACTGCTGTAAGTCTTAAGTCGCTCATGTGAAGGTCGCCAGAAGCTGTTTCTTAAGTCGCTACCTTGCTGTTAGGTCGGACAAGTGTTAAGTCGTGATGGTTTGTAATATGTTGTGTTGTATTTTCTTATGTTGTAATCTTTTAAGTCGTTTTGTTTTTAGGTCGACTGTTTTAAGTCATCTGTTTTAGGTCGTGTATGTTAGGTCATGGCCGACCTAAGTGTTATACAGTTTTGTGTTGTTAAGCGTGTTGTAAGGTCGTGAACGACCTAGTGATGTGTGAGTAGTACGTCTATAAATAGACATGTTGGGTCATTTGTAATGATTGATTGATTTTGAATAAAATTTCGTTTGTTAGCTTTGTGCTTTCATCTAAATTGGTAGTTGAGTGTAATCTCCTATCTCCACTTTCGGTTAATCGAGTGCGCTCGATTCAACGATTGCTGAAGCCAATTCACGGTATCTAGTGCGCTAGATCAACGTGCGAAGAATCGTAGATCTTTAAACACGGTATAGTGCGCTATCAACGTGTTTGGGATAGCTAGATTCCGGCATCTTTGGATCAACGGAGTTGGGCATTTGGTATTCTTCAATTCACCGATCGCTACTTTCACAGAATCATCATTTTGTTATTCCGCAGCTGCATCATTTGGTATCAGAGCTAGACTTAGCCAATCATAGCTAAGCCGAGTCTTGGAGCCAATTATTTCTCGAAGAGTTCAAGTCGTGTTCATCGCAAGTTGCAACAAGTTGGGAGTTTTCGATCTATAGCATTTTGGATCTAAGTTCGAATTGTGTTTGAATTTTGAAGAGTGAAGAGCTTCGGCCGAGCTAAGCAAGTGAAGGCCATGTACATCATTTGGTATAACTTTGAAAGTCAAAGCCGAGAATTGGAGAGTTTGTGAAGATTTAAACCAGGCCACCGAGAAGAGCTAATCGTCACCAAAACGTAGAAGCTTTGTATAGAAGAGAAGAATCTGATGAGATGGAGCAAAGGATTAATGAAAACTTTAGTGAGAAACTTAATGAAGGGATTGGACGATTAGAGAAGATGATGTTAGAGATGAATCAAAATCGGAGAAGGGTTTCACCTGAATCTAACCATGGGGGAAGTAGAGTCTCACCACATTCCAATCGGGAGAGAAGTGTTGATAATGATCATAGAAGTGTGAGTCGAGATCGCTATAGAGATGATGATGATCGAAGACATGATAGGAATGTGAATGATCGAGAACGAAGGAATGTAGATAGAAGGGATGTTGGTGGAAGACGGGATGGTAGTAGAGATGTTGGTGGTCAGGATCGACATCGATATACATCTGATTTTGAAGAGGAGTATGACGGTGGTAGTGTTCATGGACGAGAACGTGGGCAAGGAAGAAATCAGTCGGAGTATGATCACAAGTGGGAATCTGGGATGAAGACTGAAATTCCAGAATTCAAAGGTGGTATGCAAGCTGAGGAGTTTTTGGATTGGTTGTCTAATGTGGAGGAGATTTTTTGACTTCAAGGAAGTTCCAGAACATCGTAGAGTGAAGTTGGTTGCTACAAGGTTGAGGGGTAGAGCTTTGGCATGGTGGCAGCAAACCAAACTTACACGTGAACGGATGGGGAAGTCAAAGGTTGAATCATGGGAAAAGATGAGAAAAATGATGAAAGCCACATTCTTACCTTGTAATTATCAATCGCTTATGTATCAGAGGCTGCAAAACTTGAGGCAAGGAACGAAGTCTGTTAATGACTATGCTGATGAATTCTATCAACTGATTGCAAGGAACGATATCATGGAGACAGAGGAATAATTAACAGCTAGATTTGTTGGAGGATTGCGTATGCAGATTCAAGACATGGTAAATATGTTTGATCCCAGATCTGTAGCGGAAGCACACCAGAAAGCGTTGGCTTGGGAGAAACAGGGACGACGAGGTGGTGGTGTGTTTACTAATTCCAACAATCAAGTGAAGGGTGTTAGTGGAAGTCCTAATGTTCCTAAGTCTGTCAATAAGCCAATGGTGAAGGAGGTTGAGAAGGCGAAGGTTAACAATGGTTTCAAATGCTACAATTTCCAGGAGATGGGTCATAAAAGCAATGAGTGTCCAAAGCCTAAGAAGCGAGTGATGGTTGCGGAAGCTGAGGACGAGGAGGAAGAAGCTGAATGTTCTAATTCATTACCAGTGGAGGAGGAAGACTTGTTGTCGGGAGATGAAGGGTATTCATTGATGATGAGGAGAAGTTGTTTGACCCCAAAGTAAGAGGAGGAAAGTAGTTGGTTGAGGAATAACATTTTTCAGTCTACATGCACTATTCTAGGAAGAGTTTGCAAGTTTGTTATTGATGCTGGAAGTTGTGACAATATTATCTCTACTGAAGCGGTGAAGAAGTTAGAGTTAAAAACTGAGAAACATCCTAAACCGTACAAGTTAGCATGGTTGAGGAAGGGTGGTGAGGTGAAAGTTGGACGAAGGGCTTGTGTTAAATTTTCGATTGGGAAGAAATATAAAGATGAAATTTGGTGCGATGTTGTAGATATGGATGTCTGTCATTTGTTGTTGGGGAGACCGTGGCAATATGATAGGGCGGTGCAACATGATGGGCGAAACAACAGTTATAGTTTCATGTTTGAAGGTACTAAAATCACTTTGGTTCCTAAGAAGCGACAATAAGAAGAAAACAAACTGGAGGAGATTGAAGAGCTGAAAACTTTATTATCTTTGAAGGAGTTTGTTAAGGAAGTTGAGGAAGAGCCGGAAGTATTCTTGTTAATTGGGCGTGAGAGCAGTGAAGAGGTTGAAATTCCAGAAGAAGTGAAACCAGTATTGAAAGAATTTGAGGATGTATTTCTAGAGGAGTTACCAAAGGAGTTACCGCCACTGAGAGACATTCAACATCAAATTGATCTTGTTCCGGGAGCAATGTTGCCACATAGACCACATTATCGAATGAGTCCGAAGGAACATGAAGAATTGAGGAGGCAAGTGGAAGAATTGCTTGAAAAGGGGCGTGTGCAGGAAAGCTTGAGTCCGTGTGTTGTGCCAGCTTTGTTAGTACCGAAGAAGGACGGGACGTGGAGAATGTGCACTGACAGTCGAGCATTGAATAAGATTACTGTGAGATATAGATTTCCAATGCCGAGGTTGGATGACTTGCTAGATCAATTGAGCGGAGCTACTATCTTTTCGAAGATTGATTTGAAGAGCGGATATCATCAAATTCGTATCAGGCCAGGTGATGAGTGGAAGACTGCTTTTAAAACTAGGGAGGGTCTATACGAATGGTTGGTAATGCCATTTGGCTTATCAAATGCGCTAAGTACATTTATGCGGGTAATGAATCAGATTTTTAGACCATTCATTGGGAAGTTTGTGGTGGTGTATTTCGATGATATTCTGATATATAGTGGAAGTCCAGAGGAACATTTGAATCATCTGAGAGAAGTGCTGATGGTACTGCGACAAGAACAATTTTATGCTGCAACGAAGAAATGCGTGTTCATGACGCATAGTGTTTTATTTCTGGGGTATGTTGTATCAGAGGAAGGGATACAGGTGGATCGGAGTAAAGTAGAGGCGATTAGAGATTGGCCATAGCCCAAGACGATAACAGAGGTTCGGAGTTTTAATGGGTTGGATTCATTTTATAGAAGATTTATTCCACACTTTAGTAGTGTGATGGCGCCTGTTACAGATTGTATGAAGGGTAAACAGTTTTCATGGTCAGAGGAAGCAGGGGATGCTTTTGGGAAGATCAAGGAGTTGCTGATGTCTGCACCAATTCTAGTATTACCAGATTTTCAGTTGTTGTTTGAGCTACACACTGATGCGTCAAAGGTTGGGATTGGAGGAGTGTTGAGTCAGAGGAGACGTCCGATTGCATATTTCAGTGAGAAGTTATCAGGAGCGAAGATGAGATATAGTACGTATGATGTGGAATTTTATGCTGTTGTACAAGCGATTAAACATTGGAGACATTACTTATTTCACAAGGAGTTTGTTCTATACACTGATCATAAGGCGTTGAAACATCTACAAGGGCAAGAGAAGATTTCAGCAAGGCATGCATCGTGGATTGCGTACCTGCAACAATTTACATTTGTGGTAAAGCATAAATCTGGAGTTACAAACCGTGTGGCAGATGCGTTGAGCCGAAGGAATCATTTGTTAACAACAATGAAGGTTGAAGTGACGGGGTTTGATGTGTTGCCAGAATTATTTGTCGATGATCCTTACTTTGCAAAGTTTGTTGATAAAGTCAAGGAGGGAGAGACGGATGAGTTTATGATGGTAGAAGGTTTTCTGTTCAAAGGAAATCGATTGTGCATACCTGATTGTAGTTTGAGAATGAAGATTGTGAAGGAGCTACATGAAGAAGGCCACGTGGGTAGAGACCGTACGCTACAGCTGATTTCTCAATCTTTTTTTTGGCCATCAATGAGGAAAGAAGTGGAAAGATTTGTGGAACGATGTCATATCTGTCAAGTGTCGAAAGGAACTGCGACTAATGCCGGATTATATATGCCGTTACCTGTACCAAATAAGCCTTGGGTTGATGTGAGTATGGATTTTGTTCTGGGGTTACCGCGAACTCAAAGGGGAAACGATTCCATTTATGTGGTGGTTGACCGATTTTCGAAAATGGCACATTTTATTGCTTGTAAGAAGACGGCGGATGTTGTTCATGTTGCTCAGTTATCTTTCAAAGAGATATATCAACTTCATGGATTGCCAGAATCTATTGTGTCGGATAGGGATACTCGTTTTCTGAGTTATTTTTGGCTAAGTTTGTGGAAGATGGTCGGAACGAAGCTGAATTTTAGTAGCGCTTACCATCCACAAACTGATGGACAAACGGAGGTGGTTAACAGATCGCTAGGGAATTTATTGCGATGTCTGGTGAAAGATAATCTGAAGAGTTGGGACATGAAGTTATGCCAGGCAGAGTTTGCACATAATCATGCGGTAAATCGTAGCACAGGTTTCAGTCCATTCCAGGTCGTGTATTCAAACTTGCCAAAAGGACCGTTGGACTTAACGGTAGTACCACAACCGAAGGGGACGGTTAAACGAGCTGTTGATTTTGTCGATGGATTAGCATAATGTCATAAAATCGTTCAGGAACGATTGGAGAAAGCAAATGAAAAGTATAAACGATTTGCGGATTTGAAGCGAAGAAGCGTTGAGTTTAATGAAGGAGATTTAGTATATGCTGTGCTAACAAAAGATCGCTTTCCAGTGGGAGCATACAATAAACTTAAAGCACGAAAGATTGGTCCTGTAACAGTTGTGAAACGGATCAATGAAAACGCTTATAGGTTGGAGCTGCCGGAAGATGTGTACACGTCTGACGTGTTTAATGTTAAACATCTTATACCGTATCATGGGAATGAGTTTGTTGTGGAAGAAGAGGGCGCAAATTCGAGGACGAATTTTTCCCAACCAAGGGAGGATGATGCAGCCCAGACTGTTACAGTCTTATGTCGCGAGCGACCTAACGAGCAGATAGGTCGCGTGGATGTGGTACGACCTAAATTAGGTCGCGTAAACGACTTGCGACCTAAAGGGGATGCAGTGAAACAGGATGTAGCGCTTGGGTTATGCCATAGGTCGCTAACGAGTTACGACCTAACGAAGCCGCGACCTAGCGAGGTAACAAAGCTACACAGTGAAAAATCGGAAGCAACGGAAGTGTTAGGTCGCGTACGACCTAACGAGGCCTTTAAGTCGCTCCAACGACTTAGTGAAGCTCGCAAACGACCTAACGAGTTAACTCACTCAGCAATGCCGCATTTTCATTTAAGTCGCGAACGACTTAACTTACCTGACGAGTTACAACCTAAGATAGGTCGCTCCGATATTTCAAGAAGGCAGTCTCGAGCTACGACCTAAGTTAGGTCGCGTGAATGACCTACGACCTAAGTTAGGTCGCGAGGAGAGTTAGGTCGCTGACTTTTAGATGTCGCTTGTTTTTAGGTCGCTCACTGCTGTAAGTCTTAAGTCGCTCATGGGAAGGTCGCCAGAAGCTGTTTCTTAAGTCACTTCCTTGCTGTTAGGTCGGACAAGTGTTAAGTCGTGATGGTTTGTAATATGTTGTGTTGTATTTTCTTATGTTGTAATCTTTTAAGTCGTTTTGTTTTTAGGTCGACTGTTTTAAGTCGTCTGTTTTAGGTCGTGTATGTTAGGTCGTGGCCGACCTAAGTGTTGTACAGTTTTGTGTTGTTAAGCGTGTTGTAAGGTCGTGAACGACCTAGTGATGTGTGAGTAGTACGTCTATAAATAGACATGTTGTTTGTAATGATTGATTGATTTTGAATAAAATTTCGTTTGTTAGCTTTGTGCTTTCATCTAAATTGATAGTTGAGTATAATCTCCTATCTCCACTTTCGGTTAATCGAGTGCGCTCGATTCAACGATTGCTGAAGCCGATTCACGGTATCTAGTGCGCTAGATCAACGTGCGAAGAATCGTAGATCTTTAAACACGGTATAGTGCGCTATCAACGTGTTTGGGATAGCTAGATTCCGTCATCTTTGGATCAACGGGGTTTGGGATAGCGCACTATACCGTGTTCTCAGAAGTTCTTCCTAGTCTATTTTATTCAGCTATTTTATTCAGTTATTTGCAATTATTCACAGTTATTTACATCTATTTTAAGTTGAAATTTAGCTTGTAAATGTTAGTTTCTTTTTATTCCTTTTTGACGCGAATAAAATATTAAAAAGAAAATAATTCGGTAATATGGATTAAAATAGAAAAACACTAAATTTACAGAAATCAGATGTAAAATAAGAGAAACTGAAATAAAATAGAGATGAACTGAAATAGGCAAATTTAAGATATTTGCAGGTATGATTATAACTAGTAGTTATAACTAAAAAGAGAAAATAGAAGAGTAACCGTTGCAAAAACAATTATAACACGTAGGTTATAATTAGAAAGAAGAGATAACAAAAGAGGCTTATTTTAAAACTTAGATCTTGGATTAAGTCAATAAGCAAATATAGCAAAGAAAGAAATAACAGAAGAGGCTTATTTTAAAATTTAGATTAAATTAATAAGCAAATATAGAAGTAGGGCCCGTACCGGCAGCATTCCATTTCAGGTCTAGGACTGATGGTTTCACAACAGATAGGTGAGGCTGGGACAAGCTTATGCTGATTAGGGTAAATAAGTGGCCAATAGATAGAGGCTCAAATCTGGGGATTTGGGCAAGGGGAGCAAAACTAGAAGATTGTTTGTTAGGACCAGTACCGGCAGCATTCCCTTTAAGGTCTAGGACTAATGGTCTCATAACAGTTAGGTGATGCTGGGCAGCATTCCCTTTCAGGTCTAGAACTGATGGTCTCACAACAGTTAGGTGAGGCTGGGCATGCTTATGATAATTAGGGTAAATAAGGGGTCAAATAGGGGGCGACATTTAGTGTGTACCGACGATGACTGAGCGTGCGACATCGATTAGGGTAAATAATTCACTACTGCGTCCTAAGCGCTAAAGAGGTGTCTTTTGCTGTGACCAACAGGATTGGTTCGCAGTGGCACAATAGAGATAGGAAAGGCCGATCAATGGGTAGGATTAGGATTTCAGCCTAATCAAGTTAGCAGTTGAGATAGGATTAGGATTTCAGCCTAATCAAGTTAGCAGTTGAGATAGGATTAGGATTTCAGCCTAATCACAGTAGTTTTAGACAAGTGCAAACAATCAAACAATCAAAGCAAACAGTCAAACAGAATCAGAAACAGTATTTCACCCCAGTTTTATCTTTTTTGTATTTTCCTTTCATGCTAGAACTATTGCTTAGTCTATTATGTTTATCTTGCTTAGAAATGCTAGTAATTACTTTCACTCAGCAGACTTACTGTCTAACCCACTCCTCTATTTCCCCTTTCCCCCCCTCCAATAAGCCAGCAGAGTTGAGTTGATTCAGGTTGCTTGGAGATTCATTTTCGAAGTTTTCTCATTTCAGATGTATTCTTCTACTTTTCATCTTTTTCATTTGGCTTATGATGGATTGGCACTTGTAGGCGGAGCCGGGCTAACTTCTGGCACAGTTCTGCACGAGCGGAGGGCACCTCATCGAACTTAAAGTCTTCTCTCGAAAGCACGGCACAGTCAACGTAAACGTCGCCTGAATCCCTAAACTCTGGTCCGATGTTTTTACTTGGAGAATCTTGATGCCCTCTGGTCTCTGGAGCTTTGTCTTTATCGCTTATATCAAAGAGAAGCGAGCTCAGAAGGACGGGACTCATGCCCAGGGTCTCATCGCAGATTCCAAGTCCTCGTCGTCAGATACTGCGTAAAGGTCATCACTTGTAGTAGACTCATCGCTACTACTCTCAAACTCCCCTTCTTCCTTTTCCAAGTCCAATGCGGCCTTGCCTTCTCTTTGCTTAAACTCTTCTTCTCCTTCCTCCGGGAATGGAGGCATTCTAACCAGACCGCTAAATCCAGTCGTAGTAGCATCTCCTCCCTCGCGGGCCTCATCGGTTGATCCTCCGAACAGGCTCTCTCTCTTGAGAAGCGCCTTCTTCAGAACCATGGGATGAAGAAGTAGATCTTGTGCGAACTCTGGATCGGGCAGGAGAGGGGACTTCGACTTGAAAGGCGGATCTACCCGGATACAGTAATCCATATCGATTCAAGTTTTCATCACTAAGCAACATTTTAACGCATCTCTCCTCGGCAACAATAGCCTTTAGAGTCTGATAAACTTCATCGAGAGCCACATCTCTATTTGGCCTTAGAATAACTGCAACAGACACATGGCTAGTTAGAAACTCCATTGCAATGCACCAGAGCTCAATAGATGGAAAAAGGAACTTACCCCTTGTCATCCATCGATGATTGAACCCCTTAGGGCATCTAACAAAGAAATATTGCATCTTGAATTGCGACAAGTTGCTCTGTAGGTGCAGGACGATTTTCCAGTTTCTTTGGGCATCGATTACGATCAAGGAGGGACAGTTATCTCTCCTTTTGAACGATAGAAAGTATCACAACTCATCGAAGCTTGGAGCACGGTTAAACGTCCGCATGAAAGGAACATGTAGGCAAGTCAAGATGGCATAGCCGTTAGGATGAATCTGGAACGAGGCAATACCCAAGTTCAAAAGAGTCTCACGTAGAAAATCATTAAAGGGAGGCATGGATCCATTCAAACACATATACCGGTGGCAAGCGGTGTACCCCGAGAGAGGCATATGAGTGAACTTGTCCTTCTCTGGCAAACGCACATCCTCTTTTGAAATTCCGTGTTGCGCACAGATGTTATGAAGAAATTTAGCAGAAACCACCGAAGAAGCTCTCTCCGGCAGGTTGAGTAGAACTCTGAAGTTAGGAGGCATTCGGTCCAAAATCGGACCAACTGGCCATATTGAGCTTGCGAAGTGGAAGGAGGAAGGGTGACAGATGATGACTTGGCTTCTAAGAGTGTCGGGCTTCCCCCGCTTGACTTACGACGCATGGATGGCTGCTTCATTCTAAACAATAGAACTCACGTCCAAAACGGTCAGGTAATTCCATCCTAAACTAATAGTTTCCCATATGACACTTGAATTCCAAAGAAGCATTAATTTGCAATCGGAACATTGGATTTCAAGTGTGAACTGGGGCAAGTGCAGTGTGCTGTCTATGTGGGATAAACTCGGTGCCCGAAACACTACAGACGCTCTATCCCGTGTAGATAATTCACTCGTAGTGGAAGAATAAAAGAACTTTCCACATCACTTTATTTTTGTTTGGTTTTTACTTCCTCTATACTTACCCATTATCGATCAACGATCGATAACGGAACCATTGTATGAAGTGACGTGGAAGATTCTTCTCATTATAGGGACACCGGGTGTGCAACAAGTGAGCAAGATAAGTCTAAATCCTCCGAAAGAGCTAGGGACAAGCAACGATGTGTCGTGCAGTATTGGCTACGGGAATTCGCATAAGTCAATTCTGGCCTAATGGACGAAGATAGCAAAATGTGTCAAGCACTGGGCCAAGGCCCGAATGTCGTTTTGGAAGAAACTCAAGACTTGATTTACTATCTTCCTCCATTAGACCGCAGTCAACTCAAACTTCTCACGACCAACATTGCAAATGCAAACTCGCCATCAAATCGTTACACAAATTCTGTAATTAGCAAACTAGTTAACAAACCCACCTTAGATTGAACTCTAGAGCATAGGAATGATCAAAGACTTAGATTCAGCGGACTATAAAATGGATCGGTGGCGAGCTAAAGGATGGATTGATGGTGACTCAAGATGATGGCGAGCTAGGATTCCATGCTAGGGTTCGGATAAAAAACAATAGCGATGCTTCAAAGATGCGGCGCAAGAGAAGATCACGATGGAAGGGTGGAATCACCTAAGAATGATGGATCGAAACACCAGGAAGCTGCTGGGTCGCAAGGAGGCTTGGGTCGCACGAGGAAATTGAAGCAGGTCGGCTTGAGAAAACGATAAGGTTGGTTCGAATAAGTGGTTAGGTCGGCTCGAAGTAAGCATATATATATATATATATATATATATATATATATGCAGGTTTAAGAGAGTAGAGGAAAAATTTTCTGTTAAGGCATTGGGTCGCCTGCGATCCATCATGGATCGCTAATGACCCATCTTTTCGAAGACTTTTTTTATCAAGTAATTAGGTCGCATGTGATCCATCATAGATCCCTAGCCACCTAACTTTCGAAACCAAAATTTTCAAGTCTGTGGATCGTTAGCGATCCATAGATCATGGATCGCTAGCGACCCATATGGTGGGGGCATATTTTTCTCGAACTTGTCCTCCGACATATATTCATCGTTTTGAAGCATACCGAAAAGCTATAAGAAGAAATTTGATCTGCTACGACAAGCAACAACAGTCAAGACCATAGCTAGATGATCAACATCATGACCATCCATGTATTCGTAAAATTCTAATACGATCACTTGGAAATCGACGGACATATATTGAAAACGATAACTTCCAGAGCACGCCTTGTTTATAACGAAGACGTACTCTGGGGGGCAAATGTTATCCGGGTTTTTAACCTAGCAGGATCCAGTAGAAAATAAAGGAATCCATGACATCAGGATGGCATAGAAAGACCAAGGCAAGGAGTTAATGAGAGCCAAGTCGTATTACCAAGGCAACGGCCAAATTCAACTAAACCAAGAGACCAGCATTCTTTCCGCCCAATCAGCAGCTGAATGCAAGCAGCTAGCAGATCCTCATCAGAATGGAGCAACGTGCAACAAGACTACGCAAACAATAACATGGAAGCATCCCCAACTTCAGATTTCAAAAATAGGTCAAGTGCTTGGATCGCCAGCGATCCATACCCTATGGATCGCTAGCGATCCATGAAAGATAGTGGAACACTAAGAAACAAAGGAGGTGAAGAAGCCTAGAAGACAGGAATAAAAATACCAAGTGTATGGATCGCTGGCGACCCATATTGAACTTTAAATGGAGATGACCTAGCATGTTGGAATGATGGAGAGAGCACCTAAGTGGTTAGCTCGTGAGCGAGCCAAGTCTATGGATCGCTAGCGATCCATGGTTTTGGCTCGGATCGCAAGCCAAATCCCTCTATGTCATTCAGTACCTACCTGCGAGTTGTTGATGAAGTGGCCTGGCCCAGAAACTCTCTGATCCCTATAAATATCATCCCACCTACAACATAAACTGGATCTTCTTCGGACTGGTTGCTGAAGCTCTGCTAGAAACATTCTTCACTCTCTACCTCCCTCACAACAACCTTCAAAGGAATTCACTGTGATTCTCCAGTGGATTCCAACTCTAGGGATTCAATCAACCTAAGGATAATTAAAGCCTTGTAATCAAACACTACTTGTAACAGCAATCAGTCTGTAATAAAACTATAAAGTGGACATGGACTTCACTAACAGCCGAACCACTATAAAAATTCTCTCTGCCTTCTTTCTTTTACTGTTCTTTTTCTGTATCTGTGATCTGTGATATTACTCTGTCAGAACAGGGCAGGTGCTTTCAAACTCAAACTAGGGTGTTGATCCATTTTTTGGGTTAACAACATTAATTTAAATGTTAATTTAATCCAATATCAATTTCAATTTAAATGTCAATTTAAATTACCAAACAGTAATCAATAAAATTTTATCACTTCATAATTTCAATTTAACTAACATCAGAAAAATTAGTATTGTGTGAGTGGGTTTAATCACTCACCTTTGATTTTAGCCCATAAAAATCCAAACAGAAGCACAAAATCTCAACAGTCTCCAAATTCAACCTCCAAATTCAACCAAATCAGTTTCATTTTGTTCGAAATTTAAATATGAATCCAACAGAAGAAATCGCGCGTGAATCGAAGTTTATATGCGAAAGATATTCATGTTATAAGAAATATTATTAAAATAATAATTGGTACACATTTAATAAAAAAATAAACAAAGTTTAATACTTACGTTTTTGTCAAGATGAGGCTTCAGGCAAAGATTGAAGAACAAACTAAGATGAGGGCAGGACTTGTAGGAAAAAGAAAAAAATGAAACTCATGTTTCATAAAAGAAAGCTTTTGAATTTGCTAAATGCGAGCTTTTGAATCTACAAGCTCACGTTAAAATGATTTGGGGAAAGGAAGATTTGAAATGGAGACCTGAATAAAGAAAATAAGGCGATGACAAAAAAAATGGAGGGACAAGTTTAAAACGTGAACAATTTTATGATAAGAATATACCTTTAGCAAAGAATAATTTGAACTAAATCAGTATGAGGCGTTAGGAGAAACAAAATGCAAATAAAGAAACAAAATTGCAGGTTATTTAATAATAAGGAAATGAAGGTGGATGGACAAAAATGAATGTCACGTTTTGTTTTGAAAGCTTCAGGCATTAATAACGCATAAGGAAATGTACATAGGAATGAGAAAGTTTGCAGACCAAAGGAAAATGAAATTTTGTACAACTAAAAATGAGATGGAAAGAATTAAATACAGCCTAAAAGTCTAGCCTCAGGTATTAAACAGAAGTCGAAATGAAAGGAACAAGTATTAATAATGAGGTAACTATTTTAAAATGAACAAGCAACAAAATTAATAACAAAAGAAATGAAGGGACCATGTACATCGCACAACCTTTTGAATTCAATTATGAAACGTAACCAAATTAATTTCATTAAGTCAAATAATACTCAATTTGTACACATTTAATTTTTTAATCAACACATACTAAATAAAATTAAACTCATCTTAAAAATGAAAACGTTGAATTTGGTTTTCTCAAAATGATCTTTTATTTCCATTAAAACGCCCTTTCTGTTTAACACAGAACATGTGTTTCTTTTATTAAATCTATTAATTGCAATCAACATTTTCTTTCCTTTTAATTGATATATTTCGATTACATTAATTGCAATTAATTACAAAGTTAAATTTCAAAACAGACAAACTAAAATGGATGAAAGATAAAACAATTGTTTCCTTTAGTCATTTAAACACGTTTATAAATTTGTTGTTTATACACCAGAGTAATAGATAACTTACTTAAATAAATTATTTTCCGATACTTGTAATCAATCTTATGCTAAAACACAGTTCAAACAAACATATATTTCTTTCTTTAAATCAGTCATTCTATTATTTATTTTAATGAAACTAAACCTACATTCACAAATGAAACATTCATTTTATTTGATATAAATGTTCTTTCCATTAAATCAAACTTTCCTTATATTTTCATAAAATATAAACTACGTTTAATTACACCTATTTATTTACAATTTAGTGTCCTCTCTTCTATTAATTAAAACTATTCAATTACATTAATTTCAGTTGATTACAAAGGTGAATTTCAAAATGGGCTAAATATATGTAATGAGAAATAGAACAATTATTTCCTATCTAATAGTAATTTAAATATATTTATACACTATTGGATACAAACATGAATTATACATTTCTTACTAAATAATAGTAGCTCGTCTCTGCAATCAATCTTTCAGCTACCAAACATTTCAAATAAATAAACATATGATTTCTTCTTTAATAAAGAAACATTTATTATTCTTTATTAACATTTATTATTCCAATCAATTAGAAATTTACATTCAGACAGCTATTAATTTCATTCAAACCAATGTTATTAAAATACACACTAACATATGTTATCATCCTTACATTATTGCAAACATACGTCATTAATAGAAATTTAATTAAGCTCATAACTTGTATTATAATTTAATTTATATCAATAAAATCTTAAATTTTTTTTATTCCTAATAATTTTATTCAAAACTCTTATTTAATTTAATATTTTTAAATGGTTAAAAAGACGAGTCATTACACAGCACATCACAGTCCATGCACCAGCCTTCTCCACCACATCACCACAGCCTCCCACAATGCACGCGCACACCTCCAGGTCACATCGCACCCCTTATTCATCACATCGTTCGCTATTGTCGACCTTTGGTTGCCCATCTCACAACACTTGCCTATACCAGGCTGCCAGTGGGCTACCTCGGTGAAAGTGGTTGGCGCAGTTGAGACCTTCATATCTATCTTGCTTTCTTGCGAGTCGAACGTACGCACAAAACCTGATCGCTTGTTGCTCCCTCTCGATCACGCACGCTGACAACCATAGCTAGGGTCTAGCCTCCATGTCGCATTCGCCTGCCAAATCACCAATCACAGTCGCTCCTCCCCCGTACGTCGATGACGTTGCCGATTTCGCCTTCAGGCATCATGCGCCATATGTGATTTTTTTTCATTTGTCACAATTTCTATTTCTAAAATTTGGGGTTAGGGTAAATATGCAATAGATTTTAGGTTTGGCTACAAAGCTTGATAGCTGAGATGTGGAGAAGCTTCTAGAATCAAGGAGAAAAGGAAACGGGCTTAATGATTTTGTTTTGGGCCTTAAATTCAAATTTAATTTAGTTCTAATTAATTTCTTTCATACTTATATTTGAATATTTATAAATATATTCCAGCCTAGTTTGCGTTAATTTATACTTCATTCCCCAAATTATATTTTGCTAGTTGGACAATTTTATTCAATTTAATATATGTTTATTTTT
The DNA here is from genome assembly GCA_030737815.1 of Allium fistulosum. Taxonomy (NCBI): domain Eukaryota; kingdom Viridiplantae; phylum Streptophyta; class Magnoliopsida; order Asparagales; family Amaryllidaceae; genus Allium; species Allium fistulosum. Next base: position 1,133,180,069 of record CM060901.1, read on the forward strand.
ATTTAATTATTCGTTGTATTAACGTAGAATAAACTTTTATTTTCAACTATTTCAATCATTTGAAAATTATTTACTATACAAAAGTATTTCATATTTATTAAAACATTTTATTCAATTTCAATATTATCAAAAAGAATTTATTAGTTTAATTCTATTTATTAAAAAAAATCTTTTATTAAATAAATTTCAAATAAATAAGAATTTATTTTCAAATTAATAATTATCAAAAACTAAATTCAAATATATTTATTTTAATTAAATTAATCTATTTTACAGCGTAGAAAGCAAGGTTGTTACCGACTTCCCCTTTAAGAAAATTACATCCTTGCAATTTCTTATGGAGAAACGTTATACACAACTCAAACCTTGAACTTTCTTCATTTCTACAAATTTTTATCAGCTTACATAACCCTATATGTAGCTCTTTCACTCCAACTCACCTTATCGTATGCTATGATTTTATATACACTCATTTAACGATTCTATTATCACATACGTAACAATTTTATAAAAATATACTAAGTGCTAGTTTCCAAGAAAATTTCGGTAGAGTCTCCTTTGTACGGAGAGCATTCCAAAAAATCAAAACACAATAATATCACAATATGTATACACATCATAACACTGGGCATCCCGAAACACAGGAACCAATAAAATATCACATATATTTCGATATATTATAAAAATGTACCTTTATTTAGCATTTTAAGCAGACTATTTTATGTTTATGCAAGCAAAAGCTAACAATGTCATTGATTAATCCAAGTATGCTTCATAAACACCTATACTAAATCTCAAATTCTAATATTACACATATGAAGAGATATAAGAAATATGCATTCAATAAATGTAGAATCAACATCATTTTTATAGTTAATCTACTTTCTAACAAAAGTTTGAAGACCAAAACAATTAAATTAAGTAATGGTTTCAAAGTATGAATTGTTGCATAATGTGCTAACTTTCCAAAGCAACTTTCGAATTGCAAAAATATGGATTTCAACACGAGTTATGGGGAATTTTCTAAAAACAAGGATAATAGGTTTTTTCGATATATATACAGGCCCACTTTAGTAATTTATATTTTCAGCCTGTATGTCAAAATTTTGCAGAACACTTGAAATAAAAGTTGTTGCTTAGGTTCTAAGCTTTCCAGAATGTGCAAAAAGTCGAATTCGGACAAACCATTCGAAAGCTATAGTTGAAGGAATTCAATACTATTTTTAATGGTTAACAACTAGATTCTTTTAATTTCATTTTTTTACACTCGCTAGCAGTAGTTCACATGAGAATAATATAGTATATTTGTGTGTAATACATATATTTATATATATAATACACAAATGCGAACTTTTTTCCAAAAGAATACTTTTTCTCCTAGTCTAAATTAAAAATTTGTCCCAATGTGGCTATTGGCATAATTCTTCATCATAATGACAGGTGCATGCGAAAATAGGATGAGGCAAAAAATGTGCTACTAGTAGCTGATTCCTGATAGGGCAAAGTGAATGCTCCTGAAATCTTAGATTTTCATGCTGCAAGAACAAAACATGATGAGGGTAGGATGAACTTTAAGGGCAGCTACTGCTACAACCGAAATTGCAACTGGCACTTCCAAGGCAAAATCGGAAGATAACTTGACCAAAAATCAGGGATGCATGACATAGTGAGGATGTTGTATTGAACAAGCAAAATACACATATGTTATATATGCGTGTGTCTATATATATATATATATATATATATATATGTAGAGTCCAAAATTCTTCATTTGTTTAAAACAATAATTTCCTAAATAACTAACTTCTAATTTGGTTAATTAAAACTTCGAAATTCAAATCTTTATTTAACAATTATCAATAAAAAAATTCATTAGAGATCAACTCTTCCATCTTCTTTTGATTGTCTACAAAACACTAAAATTCAGATTACATTTACCAAGTACACTAGTTTTTCTATTATTATTATTTAATGCCAACGTGGGGTGAATAATATTTCAATAGTACTTTTAGTTGTGCTTTGAATTGAGATTTGAGAATCAAGCTCTAATTAGAAAGAATGATTTGAAACTAGATTCAAATTGTAAGATTTTTTGATTAAACAGTTACAAATATTTTCAAAACTTTTGCCTCTTCTTTAATTCATTAAACACTTCAGTGTAATTGTAATGACCTGTATTTTTGGGTCTTCGAATTTGAATATTTAACTTATTTAAATATTCAAATTTGATTTAAATTAAAATAAAATCTATATTTCAAATTAAGAACTGATTTTTGATGATGTATTTTTAATTTAATTTTTAGAATTTTTCCATAATTTTTAATTTGGAAAATAGGTAAATTCTCGTTTGATGTATTTTACGGCAAAACGTTGGCATTTTGAAATTTTATAGAATTTAATAGCTTGTCCATTTTCTCATTGTTTTGTGATTGCGTCTAAAATTTGTACTCGATCATATCTCATTTTCTACCATTCATGGCTCGGACGCGGACGTGATGTGGGGTAGCCGGGTATCGTGATCTATTCAAATCAACACCTGTGTACAAGCACCTCAGTATTTACACAAGTACACAGCAGCACAACATTTTGTTTTCCTTTTTCCCTACCATCTCTCCATGCTTTTGCTTTCGTTTCATCTCAGTATCTCAGTAGCCACCATTGTCCTCCTTTGATTTGAACTGCATTTATGAACTTGGATTTGATGGGTGAGGGCTCTGCATATATATACCATGTTTATCCACAACTTCTCCTTCTTCTTCATATTTGTTCTCTGTAATGTCAAAAATCAAGAAAAAACAACTTCCCTCAATATTACAAAAATCAAATACTCCCAATTTACCTAGTTTCAACTCAATCGTCCAACATGAAAGTTGTTCGTCATCGAATTTAGTTTCCAGTAAATAGAGTTTCATGGATTTTCGTCGAGTGGTTTAATAGATATCTACAAATATCTGCAAGTGGTCGAGAAAACGATCGTTTTCGACGATCATGGATTGGCGAACGGAAGGTAGGATGGGTTCGTAGTGGCGATTGGGGATTTTTAGAGGCATTCATGTGATTTCTAGTGGCTTGGTTTGTCGTAGTGAAGGAGATGATCAGAAAACGTTCAAAAAATAATTTTCGACGAACCGGTGGTCGAGGGGTCTAGCGGAGATGATGGGGAGGAGCCTTGGGACGAGGCGGAGATGATGACCATGGTGGATTTTGCCATAGTGACTTGTGCTGTGGGAATTTGACTCAAGTAGGGTTCTAGGGCTTTTTCAATAGGGTTCGGTTATCTCGTCGCCGCGACGACATGAAGTGATCATAGTAGACCACGATGTGGTCAGAAGGCGGGGCTTGGGTGGGGGTTCTGTTGGCGTAGGGGACTAGGGTAGGCGAGAAGCAGGGAGGCAGGGCGAGCTCGGTTTGTGATAGGTTCAAAAACTGGAGTGCACTGTCGATTTGGGAAATATGGTCGCATTTCGAAGCAACCGATCGGAGGCTTGGGCGAGGGTGGCGACAGTTGAGGGGATAAAGGTGGCCATGTTGGTGAAGTTGGATAGTCGTCAGGTGATAGGAAGGGCTTGTGCACGTATACGCGTGCATGCATGCATAATGGGTCACATGCATATGTGTCAAACTGCAGATGGAAGATGTAAGGACCTGCTATTTCGAACCATTCAAATCGATAATTATCCACACATGTCAGACTTGAATTGCTCAAAACAACAGATTGTTAATTTTTATTTGGCAAAACTTAGCATATACAGTAAATAAATCAATCACAGAATAACAGACATAGGGTAATACAACAATAAGCAGCGGAATAAATAAATAGTAGTTCATGAAGCTACTACAGAACATCAGAGTTTAAACAAAATACAACAGAAATCCCGAATACATAGAAGTCTCAATACAAAAACAACTGACAAGTCTGAATATAAACAACTGGAAATAACAAAAATAACTGAAAGCTGAATAGTTATAAGACAGATCTTCAAGCAAAACTCCAAGCTCCAAAGGTGAGTCTTAAATGCTGTGACACTCAGTCTGACCTGAGCATAAAGCAAAACACAAAACACTTGAGTCAGGATTAACATTCTTATGCAAGTAAATCAACTCAAGTGAAATGCAAATAACTTAAAGGATGTTTGGGATTTCCATCCTCTAAGTATCCATGGAACTATCTACATACATAGTACAGTATGCTACATATATAATGTCTAAAGTAAAGTAAAATATTAAAATAACGTTAAGGCGTTACCCATATCCCCCTTAACACATTTTTATATATATTCCCGTAGTCTATACAATACCGTAATTCCTCCGTAAACTGGAGGGCTATCAGAGGGCACTCCATAGGTACCATACAAACCAAACTCGTAATGGGCTCGATAAGGCATGTGACAAGGCACGCGACGCAATGCCAGGGTAGGATTATACCGTTTGCACTCCCGAATTGGTGGTAATGCATAGCAGCTACTACCACCCACCTCGAGACACACTCCCAAATCAAAGGTGCACCCAATCAAATCACAAAGTAATAGAATGGTATCGAAGAAGCATGCTCGATCGGAGGTGCGACCTCACTTGGCCTGGTATAACTCCCGTTTTAGCCACATCAAGATGACTCGCGGGAGTCAGGGCTACGTTCATACCTCATATAGACGTTCGCCAAGCAATCCTACTTTGTTCTGGAATCTCCACCACGTACATAGTTGTTAAAGTGGTTTTCGGTATTGGCAGAGAGTATGACAATATCTGATCCTGGTCTCTTTAACAACCAAACGCCTATTTCACACCATGGTCATTTTATAAAATCACTTTTATAAACATTTCAAACAGTTTATACTTCATATCAAAATATCATATTCATTTCAGAAATCATATCACTTTTGAAATCATATTCACGTTCGAAATCATATTCACTTCCAAAATCATATTTCACTTTAAATCATAACCACAAAATAGTTTAAACCATCATATCAAAATATTCGCATTTAAATCCATTAATTTTAAACTATAACAGTTCCAACTTAAATAGTTTAAATATTGAAAATAGTGTATATATATTGAAATAGTTATAAATTAAAATAGTTTATATATTTAAAAATAAGTTATAGATTAAAATAGTTTATATATTAAAGAGTTTATATCGGAAATAGTTTCAAATAAGAATTGTCTTCTCAAATTTCACCAAATCAATTCAAATCAACTTTAGATCAAAAATTCAATTTAAATCAATCTCAGTTCAACAATTTCAATTAAAAAGGTTTAAAGGTTCAATTTAGATTCTCATTAAAACCATTTCAATTTATATCGATTTCAAATCCATGTTTGAACTACAAATTTAAACCACTTTCAATTCAATAGGTTTTCAAATTTAAATATTCAAACATTTATAATAACTCAATTTGATAAATGTCACTTATATTTCAAAATTCATCTTTAAATTTTATTTGAAATATCCACTAAATCATCTTTAATGACCATTTAAATAAAATCCCAGATTACAAATTTAAATCAAAATTAAAATATTAAATATCTAACTCCATTTTATTTAATTCTGAAATATTCACTTAATCGCTTTTTATAAACATTTAAATAAAATCTCCAATTAAAATTTAAATCAAAATTAAATATTAAATATTCAATTTTATTTAAATCTGAAAACATTCATTTAATCACCTTTAATCAAATCAAGTTATCACTTTATAAAAATCATATCTTTAAAATCTCAAATCAATAAGTTTCAAATCAGTTTTATTAAAATTCAATTATTAACTAACTTAAATTTCAAGTCAACTTTAATTTATCTTTCCAACCTCTATTTATTAAAGTTATTACAAAATCTATTTAAAAATAATAATATAAATTTTAAATAAATATTAAAACATATTATATATATACTAATTAAATTAAATTTTATTAAATTAAATTACATCAAATTTTTATTAAATTAAATCTTATTACTAAATCTATTTTAAATCTTATTTTATATATTTTTAAAATAATAAAAATTGAGTAAAATTTTATAATTTACATTTTAAAACTTAACTATATTTTAAATTTTCCAAAATATATAATTTGAAAAATCTAAATTTTACACACATATTAAAATTAAAATATCCATATATTATATTTAAAAATCAATATTTATTAAACAACATATATTTTCTTTTCAAAATTCTAGAAATCATTTAAAAATAGACCAACTGTGTCCGTATATAATTTTCTATCCTATAGTCAAGTGATACGGATATTTATCATTTCAATCCGCAATAATTTAAATTTATGGGTATATATCATTTCAACCCGTAATCCCAAAATTTCAAAAATCAATAAAATCGCTTGGGTTTATCATTTCAACCCATAACGATTTTCCCTAATCTATAAGATCGTTCGGGTATGTATCATTTCAACCCATAAGGAATTCCTAACTATTAGGGAACATGCAGTGTGAAAATAACATAACATATCAATGATGAGCATATATCATAATTAACAACTTTAAATATAATATATATACAACATGTTATGATATCATATATCAATCATAGGTGAACAATTTAAATAACAACATATCATATTCAACGATTTAATTACTAACAAATTAAATTTTAACAATACATTTCAATCGTCATTTCATGTGAATTAAATTTATTAAATATAAGAATGTTAACCGTAAGTGATTGCTCACCTTTCGAGGATAGAGAAAATAGACGCACAACAAGCTACAATTTTGGATCACGAACTTGACACTCGACCAATCCAAACGACAATTCCCAAAGCAAGCAAGGTGAACACGAATTCGACGAACAAAGCAAAGCTGATAACTTGGAATCGATGAAAACAAATCAAAACTAGCTTGATATAAATGGAAACAAAATATCTGTTAAAGTTTTTTTCTGCTTAAAATCAATATTCAATTTAAAACACATATTTAAAATAAAATCTTCATATTATATTTTTTTATGAAATCAGTATTTATTAAAACCCAAATTTTTCCAAAATTCCTCAAATAAATATATAAACAATGTATATATATATATATTAAAGTTATAAAAAAAATTATTTTGAAAATATTAACATAAATTTAGCTAAACACTTTTAAACATATTATATATATATATACTTTTCCTTCTTTGGAAACAATATAGACACGGTTTCAAAAAATCTGATATGCAAGATAATTTGGAAAGCACATATATATATATAAACTTACCTTATTATATTTTTATATAAAGGAGAGGAGGCTACTGCTACTATGGACCGGGGTTGTCGTGAACTACTAGTTTGAAGGAGGGTTTACAGGCTGCAAATGGAAGGGCTGTTGAGTGTGGGAAGCATGGCAAGGGAGGAGAAAGAGGTTGCGTGGCGGAGGACAGGTCAGCGAGGTTGAAAGGGTCGAAGCTGGAGGGGTTTGGGTGCATGGAGGATGTCGAGGCTAGTGGAAGGTGGCTCAGATGGTGACTGGAAGGTGGCGGGTTGTTTGCTAAGAGGGGCATGGTCGTGCGGCAGAGCGGAGGGAGGTTCAAGGCAGAGTAAATGCTAGGTGGTGATGGGAAGAAGGATTCGGCGGCGCGTGGCTGATGTTGGAGAGGGTTGTGTAGACTCGAGCTTGTGGTGCTGTTATGGGCGAGGGTTTCGACTGACAGTGGCGATGGGTGGAGTTGCGAAGATAGGTGGCAGTCAAGGTAGAGGGCGGGACCGAGTATGTGTTGTGCTTTGGTGCAGGTAGGTGGAGTTGATGGAGGTAAGGTCAGAGAGTCTCGAGTTTGCAGAGACTGATGGTGGGAGAGGCTTCCGAAGTGGGCTGCGAGTTCAGGCTGTAGGTGGCATGGAAGGTGGGCTGTTCGGCACGGCAGTGTGGGATTTCGGGCAGAAAAGGCGGCGCTGGGTGGATATGGTAGGTTCAAGGCTAAGGAAAGAGTGGTAGGAGGGGATGGGCGGTCGAGTTGTTAATGGAGGTGGGAGGAGAGGACGAGCAAGTAGGTTAAGGAGATGATGGGTTTGCGGGTTGACTTGGTGTGCGACATGGGGTTTAGGCAGGGTGAACGGCACGAAGGTGGGACAGACTGCTCTTAGGCAAAAAAAAAATGAATGCAAACAGTTATCTTCCTTTATTTTATTTTTATATATATATGAAGCAAACACAGAACGAAGGAGCAAGGAGATAGAGAATAGGAATGAAGAGAATGAAAATGAAAGGACAACCAGAAATATAAATTGGACATGTGGAAAAGCAAAAGTCATGCTAATTGAATTCAGCAAATATTAATAGCTAAAGGCCAATTAATTTACACGGTAGATAAATGAAAGGTCATAGAAACCCAAAAGGCCCAAATACGGAACCGATACGGCAAATCGTTTTGTCGATTTCGCCGCGTACTGGACACCGAAATGCACAAATGAATATACCGCAGAGATCAGCACGATGAGACGAACAAGATGGTACACATATATTAGAGATACAACCATCCTATCAAAAGTCGATATTCGCTGCCAAAACTGCTGCAAAACCGTTGAAAATAATATAAACGAAGCTAGAGCAGTCCAAATTCGGCGAAACAAAATATGGCGTCTCACTCAGAAAATGATTTACATTTTTATTATATAAAAATATTCAGATTTCAAAAATAATTTATTTCCATCAATTTCAACTGATTTAAATTTTAAATTGAAATTTCACAACAGAACTAACTTTCATATTTTCCAATGAAAATCTGACACTTGCTACGTTTAAATAGATGTATTCCAAATATCAAACTTTCAAAATTTCCAGTTTCACTTCAAACCATTTTGAAATAAATATATAGATATATATTATATATATCAAATCATACTCAAGAAATTGAAATCAAATCCGTTTCCAAAACAAAAGTGTAGCAAAGCTACTAATGGTCTCTCCACTTTGAGACTCGAAAATAAATGTCGATGATGTTGCAATCATCATTGAAATTATTTTCCAACGACAAAAGAGGAGAATACTGGCTTACTTCTTTTAAAATTCTTTAGAAACAATTTCCATTCGAAAATACTTTCAAATAATATTCAAACTTTGAAAACCAAATTTTGAAAAGCACCGAAAATTTAATTCTCAAATCCTTAATTTAAATTCATTTCATTTGCAAAATAGATTTATAAACCATGTTTGTTTGTACCAAAAATGGGCACAACACTCTTCGGAAGTTTTTGAAGAGATAAAAGTGAAGAATGAAAATTAAAACTGTGGATTATCTAACAAAAACTCCAAATAACAGAAAGTAAATTGCAAAGACAAGCGATTTAGAGTGGTTCGGCGTTTTGCCTACGTCCACTATGAAGTTTGATGATTTTATTGCTCGATTACTTGAAGGTTACAGTAGTTTATAAGGTAATACAACTGAATTTAAATGCTAAGTGTCAATCTAAAGCAGCGGCGGTGTTCGGGAGTAGATCTGGCAGAATTTGGGCGCTCTTCAGTACTTAGAATTATCCGACCCCTTTTCTGAATGACCAGGGGCTCTATTTATAGGTGTAGGAGGCTGATATTTCGCCTAAAATGAGGGGAGACCAGTTCTGGTACATCAGGGGGCCCACATGGCCGAAATCTGGAGACCCGGGCCTACTTTGGGATCGATTCGACCCTTGGTTCGAATCGATCAAGAAATCATCCAATCGAGCTGAAATTTGGTGTGGACATTCTTCATCATGTGTTTAAGCTTCTGTGAAACTTTCATGGCATTTGGACTTGTAGAACTCGAGATATGATCGATTCAATGTTGCATTTCTGGAGAACAGGGACACTTCGAATCGATCTTAGTTCGAATCGATTCGGTCGACTCGATGCTTGCTGCGACGTGGCGCGCGTATCTCGCCTCGATCCGTTTTGTACTCCATTTTGACTGGGTCGAATCCATGGCTTGGATTCGAGGTGTTGGATTCGAAGGTTCTCTTCCTTCGAATCGATGAAAATGGTGCTCGTTCGAATCGATCTAGACTTGTAGCTATAGACCGATTCGAAGTTGTCTTGGCCTGGGGATCCGAATGCAATGGAATCAGAGCTCCTCCACTTGCATGGATTCGAAGGATCCTTCCTTCGATGGATTCGAACTATGGTGTATGCGAGGATGGATTCGAACTTAAGGCATATGAGGACTTGCTTGATGGAGTCGAAGGCGGTGAATGCTCCAATGGATTCGAAGCTATCGGTTTCGCCTGATGGAGTCGAAGCAATTCTCCTTTGACCGATTCGAACCAGCCTCTTTCTCATGGATACGAGGCAATGCTTGTCTGGTGGATTCGAACATAGGCTCCGCCTATGGATTCGAACTAAGGATGTTCTTCTCCATCTTTTGTCGACAATATTTCGAGCATACGAACTCGGATTGACTTGAAACTTGGATCGTTGGTTCCCACGGCTTTGCTTGACGTGCCTTATCAATTGTAGCCCGATCCGGACTTGAACAAATTTCATCGATATCCATAGCGATCCTTGCGTGTAACCGATTTCCGAGACGATCTGTCACCGGTATCTAGTCAAGTCCTTGGTGTCACGGCCTTGCCAAAAGGCGGGATAACATTTGCCCCCCAAAGTACGTCTTGTGTGAACATGACGTGCTTTGATAAGTTGTAATCTCTCACTGGACGGTTATGACATGCTTTACCGAAATTTGCGTTCTGTATCGCAGTAATCGACCGTCGTATAATTGTGATTGGCTGCTAGGTTCTTTGAGTCATGACGAGATGAACATTTGATTCCTGTAAACGATAAAGACCAAACATTAGTCAGAAATACGTGCATACGTGTATTATCTTGACTTTGGTTAATGTTGCGGGATCGTAAGTCGTTGTCAGTTCGATTTGTTATCGAAATCTGCATCGGTCCTCTCCTGAACCGGTTTGAGACTCAAGTTAAAACATCGCTTTTATGATTGCCTATGATCATCCTCTTGTATTGATCCTCTCCTGAATCGGTACAAGAGTGGACAAGCAATTTTTCATATGGAAACGATTCGTCCATTTGACCGGTGGTATTTGATGGATTCGAAGCTATGTTTCTTGATCCGTTTCGAGTTGAGGGTTTCGAAGTGGGTACTTTGAATCGATGGTTCTCCGAATCAATACTGCGTGGATTCGAAGTTCTCTGAGTTGGTGGAGTCGAAGTCGCGAGTGCTCGAATCGATGTCTTTTCGAAACGATGGTTCGTGGGGTTTGTGCTTCGAGTCGATGTTGCCTCGTATCGATGTTGCCGAAATGGATTCGATGTTGTAAAGGATTCGAAACCGGATGGATTCGAACTAAGGGATGGATTCAAACTGGTGGAACGACTCTGTGTCGTGATGGATTCGAACTAGTGGTCACAATGGATTCGAACATGCCGTAACGAATCGATTCGATTCGATTCTCTCACCTGTAGAAGCCGGTCAGGTATACCGGGAGGCGAATCGCCACATTTCCCCTATATATACCGGGGTCCTATTCACTTCTCACTTTTTACCTTTCCCCATTGTTTCAGCTGTTTCTTCGAATCAATCCTTCAGACTAGGAACTTCCACGCCTTCATTCGAATCGATAACATCCTCCCAAGCTTTTGTTTATAATCGAATCCAATCAGGTAAATATGGAACCGAATCGAGTGTAGAACGTAAAAATTTGGAAGTCTTGGCAGTGACCCCATCTTATCTTCTGAAAATTTTGAAGGATCGTCAGATCTGGAATGGGTCGAATCGATAGACTTGGGGAAAGAAACTTGTCATGGTGGACATCATTTTTGTTCACAGCTTCGCATCGATCTGGGAGCAATTTGTTCGAATCGATTCTAAGTGTCAGATTTCGAATCGATGATCATGAAAGAAAATTGTATCGAAGCGATCGATTCGAAGCAATGCTGCTATAATTGAGTCGAAGACGTGATATTCCGATCGATTTGAATCTGCACTAAATTCATGGATTCGAAGTATCTGTCTTCCCTTAGGCTCTATCGATTCGAACCGCATGGATTCGAACATCTGGACCTTGTTTCCTTCGAATCGATTCGTATCGATTCGATCCAATGGATTCGAACTTCTGGGTTTGAACGTTCTGATTTTCGAAACCTACATCCTTCTGATTTGTTCCAACATCCGAACTACGACCAATCTCAAGTTGAAATTTGACAAATTTAACGAGCTTTAGCACATTTGACTCCGACGAGCTTCGGCCTTGCATAGTCGAACACGGCTGTAAAACTTGAACTTGAATTTCCTTTGAAGCTCGTCGATGGAACTATGACTCAACCAATAATACAACTGATTTATACACGAAGTTGGTTCGTAGCGTTTGGATGTTGTGGAAGTGACGGTCAGCGATGACGGTCATTTTCATTCTCAAATTCCCAAGATATGTTGTACGAACATCTTGCTTTATTCTGTAGAATCTGCTTAAGTAACGCATAGCACTTGCACTGCACGACACGTTCATACACACTAACCGGGGCATGCACGGGCTGTTTATGAACTTAACGTTGCTTTCTGATGAGTTAGCTAATTATGGAACTTTGAGCTCCCAACAACAAGAGGTACAGAGCTCGACTCCTCCGGTGCTTGAGATTCCTGACATCCCTGCCGATGTAATCGATCCGGCTCCAGATGAATTGCCAGAGGCTATATTTATTGAGGACCCTGTTGATTCGGTTCAGTCTAACATCTCTGAATCCTTATTGGGACAGATATGCTTAAAGCATAACATATCTCTAGGTGACGTATTATTGCCCAGTGCCACTGATAGACCGCACAATCCGCTTGAAGGATATACAGCATTCTACCATCATGCTTGTGCGGCCGGAACTCTTCCTCCTTTCAATCAATATATCAGAGGGATGCTATCATATTTAGGAATCGCTCCTTCACAACTTCATCCCAACGGGCACGCGTTGCTGAACAGTGCCTTTGTCATATTTATGGACTGTCTCTTTCGCCCGCCGAGGCCCTCCGAGATCAGACACATATTTAACCTCAAAGAGTAGGGGTGATAGCCCGTCTTTTACATTTCTGGAGGCAGTTAGGAATTGCCAAGTTGTAGTTGGAGCTTGGACCCGACTGAGTTATTTCAAGAACGAGTGGTTCTATGTTCGGTGCCCTCCGGGTTTCGCTAGGCGATGGTTGTCTAGACGTAAGCGCCTTAACCTATTTTCTTGACCAATAGCTCTTTGGTGTTAAAATTGACATTTCATTCCTTTTACAGCCATTATCTCCAGGCCCGATGGAGGGCGTTTCAAGGGTATCGTCCGGAGTCTTCAAGAAGTCCCAAGCGAGTTGAGGCATATTGACTCGGTGCTGAACGATTACAACTTAAGAGTTCTTGGTTTGATCGACATCAATCAAAGCATAGTCGTTGAGGGATTTGCAAAGCCCGCCTCCAGGAAGGAAGATAAGAAGAAAACCAAGAAGAGAAAGGTGAAGAAGTCACTCGGAATCAGATTAATCGTGGCGAGTGACGAAGAAAGAACCCATACAGATTCGGAGCCAATGGCTGACCTTTCGGGAAACTTGGAGGAATCGGGAGAAAAACGGAAAGGCAAGGCCGCCATTTCCAAAAAACTTAAGTCCACGGGGGGAAAATCTGTAGATGTGTTTCTTCCCACTTCCGGAGTTATGATTTCTGAGGCCGCCCCTTCTCATTCGAGAGATTCTTTCAAAAGGCTTGACGACATTCCTATCCCAGATTATATATCGATTTCTCATAATCCTGGGTTGGAGGAATTTCAAGATGTCCTAAACATGAACGAGCCCTTTCCTTTAAGTGCGGTCAACACTTCCGGTCGGTTTGGGGGTTTACATATTTACACACACTTCCACAGCACTTCATGACTTTTGCATAGTGAACATTGCTTTATGGGATCTTAATCCGTAATTCTTTCTTATCGCAGGTGAGATGTCAGGACGTGGCTCTACTCTGGATAGGCTTCGGAATGTGCGCCAATCTTCTCCATTTTACGATTCCCGTAGGAAAGAGACAGATAGGGATCACGGGCGAGGCTATTCAAGTCAAGAACGTTATGATAGAGATAGAGATTACTCGCGTGGCCGTTCTGGCTATGATTATTCTGACAGAGACCGGGGATACCAGTACCGACCCCGATCTCGCTCTCCCCCGCCTCCTAGGGCCCCAGTAGACCTCCCAGGGCCTTCTCATCAGCAGCAGCCGCCTTCTCAATCTTCTCGGCCTGATGCTCAGCGGCCAAGAATGGAACCGACAGAAGCCGCTATAATAGAACAAGCTCCAGCTGAGTTGACAAGTGAGGGAGCTGCTAAACTCGCTCAAATGAAAAATGACTACCCTGAAATTTGCATGGATGGCTATGTCTTTCCTCCTAACTTTAAAAGAATTCCTTCGGACGCTGAGACCATTGCTCATAGTTATATCCGCGACTTCTACGCTCAGTATAAGGAGTGGTACAAGGCAGCCATGAAGGCTTCTAGAGTAGCTTTTGACCGGGCGAAGATTATTGCTGAACGCGATGCTGAAATTGCTAAACAGAAACGCATCATTGAAGTTCTTCAATTTGAAATGGAGACGTCCCGGAATTCTGAACTTCAAGCTCTCCAGAAACACAAGGACGCCGTGGCCAAAATGGCTAGGATGCAATAAGAACATTGCGCCACGGTAGAGGAGATAGGCCATCGCAACACCACCATTGCAGCTGAGCGAGACTTAGCCGTCAAAGAGCTAAACGAGCTCAAGGCCAAATTTGCTGAAATGGTAAAAGAGAAGGACGATGCAAACGCCGCTGCACAAGAAGCTTGCGATCAAGCAGTATCTCTCAGGGCCGAACTTGCTACGGCGGCGGTCAAGCCTAAGTCTGCGGAAGCAGAAATTCAGGAAAAGATCTTGGAGGAGAGGTCTAGGCTAGATGCTGAGTTTGACGATCTCTTAGTCACGTATAACGCTAATGTGCTGGAACACAGAAATTTAGCGTGGCTGGGAGATGACTCCATGATCTTGTACAATGCCTGGACCCGGCTGGTGAATGAGAAAAGAGCAGCGCATCCAGATGGAACACTTGACGACTTTGAACTGGAGATGCGTTTGCTCACCGAGGATGAGAGGAAGATCCTTCATGAGGCGGTGATCTCTATGGCGAAAGAAAAGCTTGGCGTTCAATCTCTAGAGATAGGCGAAGGCTCGGGGATCACGCATCACGAGACAAGTGTTGGAGCTGTAATTCCAACATTGCCCAAAACCACTGGTGCGGTAGATCCCCAGCCTGTCCCTGCATATAATCCTGACCAACCACTATTATCTTCCGCCGAGGATTCTGCCCACGTTTCGGTCCAGACCAAGGAAGGTATTTGAACGCTTCTCGTAGTTTAGTTGTGAAGAACCTTAAGCAACACACTTGGCTAACAATCTTCGTTTTGTCGCATTTCAATGACTGAAGTTATTGTTTCTGCGCCTCTTGCTCTATCAGTTCCTCATCAAACACAAGGGGTTGTTTTTTCTGAAGCCACCACGACTTCTACCTTGATTGGCGAGGAGGGAGATGAAAATATGTTTTCTTTCAGCGCTCAAATGATTGAGGAGCTTCTCAATGAACCCATCGATCCCTCTGTCAACCCGTCCGATGCTGTGAGTGGGGCTGCTCCGGTCGTTAGTTCATCTATGCCAGCTATTGGCACATCCGATGCGGCCCAAGTATCCCGTGAGGACGACGTTATTGCTGAGATCGATGCCGAGATGGCAGCAGGGAATGCTGGTATGAATCCGCCTGGGCCTGCCCCGTTAATGGTGATTTCACCGGGCGGTACCGTAGTGATTGAAACTGCTCCTGTCCCTCCTCCTGCTACTACTTCTATGCCTCCAGCTCGACCTCCTAGAAGAATTTCCGTCGCCTCCAGTTCTGAGGAAGACGTTGACATTATATCGCTGTCGGAGGGCAAGTCTGAAAAGAGTAAGCGGTCGAGGAGAAAATCAGGCAGCGGATCTGGTGGAGCTACCCCGAAGAAGAAGATAAGGAAGAAGAAAGATTGAACTCTTTCTTTAAATCTCTGTTGCGTAGGGTAGCATTTTGTTGACTTCTCTATAGCCGTGTATAGATGTGGATTCGGCTCCCACTAGTAGCGATTTTTTGAACCATTTTGTAATCAGATTCTTTTTGTTGATAGTGGAAATGAGAATGTATTCCCTTTTATCTTCAACTCGTTATGTGTTATGGTTCTGCCCCCAGTATTGGGGATAAGTGTGGAGTTGATGTATGTTTATACTCCGCCTTGCGCACTGGGAGTACGGAGTCAGTTAATGTTTATACTCCAGTTCGCGCTCTCGGAAGCTGGAGTTTGTTGATGTTTATACTCCGGTTCGCGCTCTCGGAAGCTGGAGTTTGTTGATATTTATACCCAGCTCGCGCTCTCGGAGTACTCTGGGGTTTTGTGAATGTTTATACTCCGTCTCGCGCTCTCGGAGTACGGAGTTGAATGAATGTTTATACTCCGCCTCACACTCTGGGAGTACGGAGTTAAGTAAAAAGTTCGTACCCAACTCGCGCTCTCGGAGTACTCTGGGATTTTAGGAAAATGTTTATACTCCGCCTCGCACTCTGGGAGTACGGAGTTAGTTAAAAAGTTCGTACCCAGCTCGCGCTCTCGGAGTACTCTGGGATTTTAGGAAAATGTTTATACTCCGCCTCGCACTCTGGGAGTGCGGAGTTAGTTAAAAAGTTCGTACCCAGCTCGCGCTCTCGGAGTACTCTGGGATTTTAGGAAAATGTTTATACTCCGCCTCGCACTCTGGGAGTACGGAGTTAGTTAAAAAGTTCGTACCCAGCTCGCGCTCTCGGAGTACTCTGGGATTTTAGGAAAATGTTTATACTCCGCCTCGCACTCTGGGAGTGCGGAGTTAGTTAAAAAGTTCGTACCCAGCTCGCGCTCTCGGAGTACTCTGGGATTTTAGGAAAATGTTTATACTCCGCCTCGCACTCTGGGAGTACGGAGTTAAATGAATGTTTATACTCCGCCTCGCACTCTGGGAGTACGGAGTTAAGGAAAAAGTTGTCGTGTACCAACCCATTTCTGGCCTGATGTGATGACTTGCCCCCGAGCTCGGGTTTCATTTAGTGAGTGGTTGATTGCCTCACAGCCACTCCCTACTTGAATAAATTCCACTGTGTGATGGAACTTAGCTCTTCGTGCATCGTGATGTTGTACATTGTATTTAATGAATCACAGCTCTGGCTCGAAGAGATGGCGTTTTATTGCTGAAATAAGAAAACATGGCAAAGTCAGTTGCCTTATTACAAATTCTAATTTCGACATGCAGAAACAAATTCTAAAACAGAATTTAAACTAAATAGATAAACATGGCCAGTTATGTGCAATAGCGACGAAGAATTTCGCTATCCAAGACCTTCGGTGAAGCTAGACCATCAGCGGTTGTTAACTCATATATACCATCCTCGAGCTCCTGCTTAATCTCATGTGACCCCTTCCATGTTGGTTTCATGTGTGGTAGTGCTGGGTATTCTTTTTTAATGACAATCTCATTGCGTTCAAGAGTTTTAAGTCGGTCCTCGGCATTGCGTAATCGGGCGACTCGATTTCGGCGTATGACTGTTCTCAAGTCAACCTGGTCGCCCTGGACGACTCCAACTCCGTTGACGGTAGGGAACTTTAAGGTTAAGTACCACGGGGCAATTACGGCTCTGAATTCAGTAAGGGCAGGTCGTCCTAAGAAAGCGTTGTATGGCGAGACTATGTTCAACACAGCGAACTGTAATGTCCGAACTCTCCTATGTTCCTTAGATCCCAACCTAACTGGTAGCTTCACCATCCCAATAGGTACGGTAGCGCTACCGTTGAATCCATGGAGGTGAGTTTGGCAAGGTTCCAAATCCCTGGCTTTCATCCTCATTTGATTATAAGCATGTATAAAAAGGATATTCACAGAGCTCCCGCAGTCAATTAGTATCCTCTTCATCCAAGCTGGACCTACTTGTGCCGATATCACGAGTGGGTCAGTAGTCGGGCTTCCGACATAATCAATATCCGTCTCGGAAAGTGATGTCGTTAATTATCGCTCTCTTTCGTTTGGTCGAAGGTTTATTGTCCAAGTTATCATCGTACTCAAAGTCTGTTCGTCTAGCCAAGTTGTTATATGATTTCATTTCTCCCCAGCTCCGCTTTGCTGTACGAGGACTATCACTTACAACATTAATTACCAGTCTTCCTCCGACACGACCTGGTTCTTCCTGTCTTTCTGGATTCTGTACATGATTTTGATTTGAGGGGCCCGCCCCTTCAGACTGCGGTGCCCGCACAAACTGTCTAACTTCCTCTCTCTGATCAACTTCTCAATGAGGTCCTGCAAGTGTCGACATTCATTGGTGTTGTGGCCATAACTTTCGTGGAATCTACAGAACTTCCCTATTTGAATCTGCCTCTCCGACGATTGCTTTGGAGCCGGCTTCTTGTATTGCATAGTATTGCAAGTCTGTAGGTACACATTTTCCAACAATGTATTCAATGGTGTGTAATTATCGAACATTGGAGCCTCACGCCATGGACCTCGATTTGGATCTCTTTTCTTATTCTGGCCATTGTTACCTCTTAGCTGAGTTTGCTTGTTCTGTATGTTCAACTGAACTTTTCCGGAATTGTCACCGGACTGTTTAACTGCTACATTGCTCTGTATTCCTTCGCTCTTGGGTCCAGCATCGTCCTGCTTCCTAGACTGTTTCGCGTCCTCTTGTCGTAAGAATTGTGCGGCTTTGGAGTAGAAACGGTCCAACGATGCGGGTGGTTTTCCGGCTAAATAGTTTCCAAATTCAGAATCGGGATCAATTCCCTTTGTCAAGGCCATTAAAATTGAATTGTCGTTGGGATTACTAATTTCCACACATGCCGCATGGAATCTCTCTAAGTAATGCCTTAGCGTTTCCCCACGAGCTTGGGTAACACTGGATAAGGTGTTGACATCTTTGGGTCTAGCGACATGCATGCGAAATTGTTCAACAAATTTCTTAGCCAGTTGATCAAATGAAGAGATAGACCTAGGTGGCAATCTCGTGAACCACATCGTTGCAATTCCACCCAGAGAGATGGGGAAACTTCGACATTTTACTGCGTCTTCGGCCCTCGCGGCGCTCATTGACCATTCATATTTCAAGATGTGTTGATTGGGATCAGAATTTCCTTCGTACATAGGAAGGGTTGGCATTCTGAATCGCCGGGGAGGTTCAGCATTCAGTATCTCGTCTGTGAAAGGAGTATGACTTCGAGAAATCCCCCAATCGTCGTTGGTAAGACCTTGGCTTTCGCGGATCATCTGACGTATCATAGTCGAGATGTCCGGCATTGCTACGTATTGAGCATGCTGAGCTAAGGTGTGGTCGGGTTCCACAGTGCGAGTTTGGACCGGGCGCTGTCGACGATCCAAGTTTCGCCTCCTTGGCTCAGCATCTTCTGGGACGTATGGTTCAGAAGTACGTTCATGCTGTTGATTACTTGAATCTGGAAGATGTCGGGTATCAGCCCTTGTTTCTACTGTGGCAGTTGTGACATGATTGTCCGCGGTATGCTGTGTAGTAGGGCCTCCTTGTGTTGAGGGCCCGGCCTGAAAGCTGGTCGACGGTCCTACCCTCAACTGTCCGACAGTTAGGGCGGGTTGATATCCAGCAGCTTGAGCATGACTTCCGTCCAACCGGGGACGAGTAGATCTATGATGATAGTCAGATGAGGCAGAACTTTCAGTGGATGAGCGGGAAACATCATCCCTTCTGGACCTCCTACGGCCCTGGCGGTTCAGTTGGTTTGTCAGTTCAATATTAGCACGCAACTGTTCGGCCAATTGTTGCCGACTCTGAGTCAACTCTTGAAGCAACACTTGGAATTCTTGTCTAGTGACTGTCCCAGACGGATCTGAATGGGCAGTGTTGTCTTGGTTGGATGGCTGCTGTTGAGCAGGATTCTGTCCATCCCTACCTTCTTGTCCAGCAGCTGTAGAAGTGGTTCTTGTGCTAACCATTTTGAATGATGAATCCTTTTCCTAGACTTTATGCAAATATGAATAGAATGGAAGGACGATGAATTAGAGATCTGGATCTTCCTCTTGGATTTGTGCAATCTGGTATCGATGGTAGATCCAAGGAGCAGGAGAAAAAAGCTGGTTTTTCTCAGTGAAAGCACCAAAGTGTTTGTACCAAAAATGGGCACAACACTCTTCGGAAGTTTTTGAAGAGATAAAAGTGAAGAATGAAAATTAAAACTGTGGATTATCTAACAAAAACTCCAAATAACAGAAAGTAAATTGCAAAGACAAGCGATTTAGAGTGGTTCGGCGTTTTGCCTACGTCCACTATGAAGTTTGATGATTTTATTGCTCGATTACTTGAAGGTTACAGTAGTTTATAAGGTAATACAACTGAATTAAATGCTAAGTGTCAATCTAAAGCAGCGGCGGTGTTCTGGAGTAGATCTGGTAGAATCTGGGCATTCTTCAGTACTTAGAATTATCCGACCCCTTTTCTGAATGACCAGGGGCTCTATTTATAGGTGTAGGAGGCTGATATTTCGCCTAAAATGAGGGGAGACCAGTTCTGGTACGTCAGGGGGCCCACATGGCCGAAATCTGGAGATCCGGGCCCACTTTGGGATCGATTCGACCCTTGGTTCGAATCGATCAAGAAATCATCCAATCGAGCTGAAATTTGGTGTGGACATTCTTCATCATGTGTTTAAGCTTCTGTGAAAATTTCATGGCATTTGGACTTGTAGAACTCGAGATATGATCGATTCAATGTTGCATTTCTGGAGAACAGGGATACTTCGAATCGATCTTAGTTCGAATCGATTCGGTCGACTCGATGCTTGCTGCGACGTGGCGCGCGTATCTCGCCTCGATCCATTTTGTACTCCGGTTTGACTGGGTCGAATCCATGGCTTGGATTCGAGGTGTTGGATTCGAAGGTTCTCTTCCTTCGAATCGATGAAAATGGTGCTCGTTCGAATTGATCTAGACTTGTAGCTATAGACCGATTCGAAGTTGTCTTGGCCTGGGGATCCGAATGCAATGGAATCGGAGCTCCTCCACTTGCATGGATTCGAAGGATCCTTCCTTCGATGGATTCAAACTATGGTGTATGCGAGGATGGATTCGAACTTAAGGCATATGAGGACTTGCTTGATGGAGTCGAAGGTGGTGAATGCTCCAATGGATTCGAAGCTATCGGTTTCGCCTGATGGAGTCGAAGCAATTCTCCTTTGACCGATTCGAACCAGCCTCTTTCTCATGGATACGAGGCAATGCTTGTCTGGTGGATTCGAACATAGGCTCCGCCTATGGATTCGAACTAAGGATGTTCTTCTCCATCTTTTGTCGACAATATTTCGAGCATACGAACTCGGATTGACTTGAAACTTGGATCGTTGGTTCCCACGGCTTTGCTTGACGTGCCTTATCAATTGTAGCCCGATCCGGACTTGAACAAATTTCATCGATATCCATAGCGATCCTTGCGTGTAACCGATTTCCAAGACGATCTGTCACCGGTATCTAGTCAAGTCCTTGGTGTCACGGCCTTGCCAAAAGGCGGGATAACAATGTTTTAAAATTTTCATCTCCTTATAACACACACAATAGTTAATGGTTAAGGAATGTTGACAAAACAATAAATGATAATCTAGTACTATCATTTCTAACAACCAATTCATTAAACTATCCAATTTCAAAAAATTATACTTTTATATATAAAATATAATCATACATAAAATCATTTCATTTACTAATTTAGAAAACAATATTGTGTCAGTTTGCTCTGTTCAAGTGTTTTGGAATTCCTATCGATAGCGTTGATCAGACGAACCGATCGAAACCCAAAATTAGAACTTAACAACTCAAACAACACTAATAAAAACATTTTATATCAATTAAAAATACACTCCCTCACAGGATGATTCAAGAATGGATTTAAGAACAGGGATAGAGATTCAAATTTAGAGAGACCCTAATCAAGGAAAGTTTTAGCTATGAAGATAGGTTCGAAAGGAAGATAAGGTAATTAAATTACAAAAGAGGAAAGATGAATATACTTATATTAATCGCGGTGACCTTAACCAGTTTAACAGAGACATAGAAAGGACTAAAATATCATCAAAGAAAACCAGGACATATTTGTTGAGAACATCCCGAAAAACGCGATTCATGAGATCAATGAAGAAGGCAGGAGCATGGGTTAATCCAAAGGGCATGATTAACCATTCATAGGAACTATTCGCCCTGGAGGAAGGACAACAGGTCGAGTTTCAGGAATAAGATTGATGCGGAATTCAATTTCTTGCTTAGGAGGAAGAGAAGTGACTTCACTAAACATTCGGAAATAGTTGGACAACAGGGGTGGAGTCAAGATTACTAGGATGAGCATCTAGCGAAAAGATAAAGCTGCCTGTAAAATCCCGAGGCAATCGACATTCGATCACAAGAGGATTACCCGAGTCGTCTACTAGAGAAACAGTTTAGACTTTACAAGAAATGACTGCATCATAACTGAGGACATAGAAATCTCCGGTAAATCGATGCCTGTTGCAAAGGAGTTTCACGCCTTTACAAATCATACTAAGGTTAGCGAGACCACTGATGGGATTAGTCACACACAAGAATGAAGTTGCCAATTGAGATTGCAAAATGTGCTCAAATTTATTACATAGATCAACATAAATAGAGTTATGGGATGCTCCAGTATCAAGAAGAACACGAACAGGAAAATCATGCAAAGAGAAGGAGGAGTGGGAGAGTTCCTAGCAAAGGCACCAGATGTCCTACCTCTCTGCTAAGTGGGAACCCAGAAAAGAACGAATTTCAGAACAAAGTGATAGTTCCAAAATTCAGAAGAAATCCTATTCAAAGAGGATCCTAACAAAGAATTTCAAGCTCGAACGAAGATGATTCTGTAATTAATTTTACTCATTCTAGAGTGTTACTACCCTATCTCTAATGAGTTTTTACTCCATAAGCTAAGTTTTTCCTAAACCAGAGCTCTGATACCAACTGTAACGACCTGCTATTTCGAACCATTCAAATCGACAATCATCCATACATGTCAGACTTGAATTGCTCAAAACAATAGATTGTTAATTTATATTTGCAAAACATAGCATATACAGTAAATAAATCAATCACTGAATCACACACACAGAGTAATACAATAATAAGCAACGGAATAAATAAATAAATAGTAGTTCATGATGCTTGTAACGACCTGGTATTTTGTGCCATTCGCATCCGCACATGTCGGACTTGAATTGCTCAAAATATCAGATTGTTAATTTATATTTGGCAAAACTCAGCATATACAGTAAATAAATCAATCACAGAATCACAGACACAGAGTATTATAAAAATAAGCAGCGGAATAGATAAATAGTAGTACATGAAGCTACTATATAAACATCAGAGTTTGAAATAAAATACAACAAAATATCTCAAATACAATGAAATCTTGAATACAAACAGACAACAAGTCTGAACAAAACCACTGGATAGCTGAAAGCTGAATAGATGTAGATGGATCTCCAAGTGAAGCTCAAACTCCAAAGGTGAGTCTCAAATGCTGTAACACTCAGTCTGACCTGAGCGTAAAGCAAAAACAAATTACTCGAGTCAGGATTAGCATTCTTATAACAATAAATCCAACTCAAGTGAAATATCAACTGAAATACAAGTAACTTAAAGGATGCTTGGGATTTACATCCTCTAAGGATCCGTGGAACTATCTACTATGTAGTAATATACGCTATTATAATAAATCTATAGTAAAGTAAAAGTATCAAAATAGCGTTAAGGCGTTACCTATATCCCCCTTAACACATTTTATATATTCCCGTAGTCTATACAATGCCGTATGCTCCACCAAATCGGTGGTTTACACAGAGGACACCACATATGTATGGTACAAAAAAAACACGTAGAAGGCGCGATAGGGCATGCGATAAGGCACTCGAGGCAATGCCAGGGTAGATATACCATTTGCGGATCCGGACTGGTGGTAACACAAAGCAGCTACTACCGCCCACCTCGTGACACACTCCCAAATCAAAGGGTGCACCCAATCAAATCACAAAAGCAATAGAATGGTATCGAAGAAATGTTTTCGATAGGAGGAATGACCTCACTTGGCCCGGCATGGCTCCTGTTTTAGCCGCATCAAGCTGAATCACGGGAGTCAGGGCTACGCAAATACCATATAGAATCGCCACCAAACCATCCTACTTCATTCTGGGATCTCCACCATGTACACAGTTGTTACAGTGGTTTTCGGTATTGGCAGAGAGTATGACAATATCCAATCCCGGTCTCTTTAACAACCAAATGTTATTATAACACCATGGTCATTTCAAATCATATTTCAAAACCAAAATATCATATCTATTTCAAACCTATATCAATACGATATCATTATTCACTTAAAATAATATTCATTTCCAAAATCATAACACTTTCCAAAGATTTACACTTTCCACTCAAACAGTTTAGATATAGAAAATAATATATGTAATAAAAGAGATTATAAAAATATAAAAATAGTTTATATAATAAAATAGTTTATATAATAAAATAGTTGTATATTAAAATAGTTTTATATTAAAAATAGTTTATATTAAAAATAATTCATAAAGTAAAATACTTTTATATATTAAAATACTTTATATAAATAAAAATAGTTTCCTTAAATTCACAAATCGATTCAGATCAACTCGAATTCCAAAATTCAATTTACTTTAATCTCAATTCACCAATTTCAATTCAGTTCAAAACCATTTAAATTTATATCGATTTCAAATACATATATAAACTACAATTTAAACCATTTCAATTTCAATAGATTTCAAAGCTTAAATACATTTATATTTCAAATTTAACTTTACCATTATTTAATATTGAAAAATTCACTTAGTCAATCCAATATCATTTAAATAAAACCTTAAATTACCCTTTATATAACTAAATATTCCCTTCAACCTATTGACTTGAAATATTCATTTAATCACTTTATATCAAAAATCAAGTTATAAATCATATCTTTAAAATCTCAAATTTAATAAGTTTCAAATCGGTTTATTTAAGTAAAATTCAAATAGATTCAAATTAATTTCTATTTCTCTTTCCAACTTAATTTATTAAAATTATTATAAAATATAATATCAATATTTATTAAAACCACACATATTTCTTTACAAAACCTTGGAAAAATCAATTTCAAAATATATATATATATAGACCAACGGTGTCTGTATATAATTTTCTATCCTATGGTCAAGTGATATGGATCTTTATCATTTCAATCCACAATTTAAATATCTACGGGTATATATCCTTTCAACCCGCAATCCAAAATTCAATTCAATGAAAATCGCTTGGGTTTATCATTTCAACCCATAACGATTTTCTCCTATTCTACAAAATCGTTCGGATACGTATCATTTCAACCCATAGGGATTCTATACTAATAGTGAACTTGTAGAGTGAGACCAGATATGATAATAATAATAATAATATCAACAACAGAGATATATCAATAGTGATAAATAAAACAAAATATAAACAACGAGATATGGTGTCATATTCCACAGGTGAACCATTACAGATAATATCATATCATATATAATAATTAAATAATTAACAGTTCATGTTAGTAGCATATTTCAATTGTCGTTTCAATTGAAATCAAATTTAATAAATATAAGAACGTTAATCGTGAGTGATTGCTCACCTTTCGAAGCTAGAGAGATTCGGCAAATGAAACGAGTTACGAATCCAAGCATGGATTCCAAAGCAAAGCTAGATTGGCACGAATTCAACGATCAAAGCTGATAACCGGAATGGTTGAGATCAAATTAGAACTGGATCGATGAAGATAATTGATATAAGCGAACATATATATAACCATATATAATTATATACATATATAAAAATCATATTTTAAATTCAAACACATTTAAATTTAAAATATATATGTATTTTAAAATCATTATTTTAAACCAAAACACATATATTAAAATAAAACATATATGCCATATATAATTTGAAATAAATACATCTATATATATACTTAATAAATGAAAATACTTACAGATATATACAAGTATATATGTCGGCTACACACAGCTAATATGCAGACACTATTGGTAAAATGTAATATGTATAACTTACAAAACAAATAAAAAAAATCATGTAAACCCATATATATATATATATATCACACATACTCAAACATATATAACTAATATGTACAGCATAAGCTTATATATCTAACTAATATATACTAACCTATATACAACAGATTATAGAATAATATATATATATATATATAAGATATACCTTACTGTAAAATAGCTGAAACCTGATCAAATATGCATATAAATACTTGGTAAATAAAACTGGTTTGTATATATATATATATGTATATAACACAGAACATAACAAACAACTTACCTTATAACATAAAATATGTATATAATACAACCAATTTTGACTTTATACTTAACAAAAATATAAAATGAAATATAACATTAACATCCTATAACTAAATATGCAAATATATATATATATACATAGAAACTATTATATAAGTATATACTTGAACTATAACAACTGTTATATAATATGCTTATATATATAAACAATATATAACATATATTTATTCGTATAGAACCATCAAAACAAAACTTCACCTATTACATTGTATACACATATTTTTATTAACGCAAACATATGTATATAAAAAAATTTCATAAAACATACAGTATCATATGTATATATAACATAAAACAACAATCTTATATAAACCATACATATATAAAAATTATATATATACACGTGCAAATTCAAAATTATAGGAATAGCATAAACAACATATTTAACTAATATGTATATATAGCTTGTACATAAAACTGCAAAACAAAACATATATTAACTAATATATATTCCATAATACACCCTTTAGACAAAACAGAAAATATAACAGAACATATTTTACTTATAAATAATTATATAACAGCAAATGCTAGTATACATGTGCAGGTAAATGAAATCGCTTCCTAAATTACCATTTTTACTGACATACTTATATATATATATTTTGTGGAACAAATTAAAAGATCAACTTTATAGTGTGTATATATACACTAGATACAACTTATATATATTATCCTTAAAATCAATGTTAAAATAAAATAAATCTAAACTTATATTGCTGTATATATATTAATAAACAGAATATATATATTCTCACATAGCCTTGCATAACCCAACAGACCGGGTAAATAACTTACATATAAATACTTAGATACACTAACAATTAAATTTATATAAAACATACCTATTCATATAATACTACAATATATATACCCAACAGACTAATGCCATATAAACTATTAATATAGAATATACCTACGAAGCTAGGCTGCTAGGGAAGAGGGGATCTCGAGATAGGTTGCACGTTGGTTCGAAGAGGATCTGGTTTGAAGGTTGCCCGCGTAGAGGAGGCTTGGCCAGAGGTAGGACGGTGGTGTTCCAGGCGAGCGGGAAGTGGCTATTCGCACGGGTTGTGTGCGATGTAAGCTTGGAGGCGAGTGAAAGAGGGGAGGACGAGTGTGCATGTGAAGATCGGCTAGGAAGACGAGGCACGTGAGAGAGAGGAGAAGAACGAAGGCAAGCTCAGGTAGGAAGAGGAAAAAATGCAGAGGAATACGAGAGCTTGATAAATAATTTGATATATATATATATATATATATATTCAATTGAACAGGTTGAATATGAATAGTAGAAAAGAAAGGAAGAAAAGGCAGAGGAATCGACTGGCAACATAACAATTGAATAGTAAAAGTCTTAAATTCAGAGAAGGAAAAACATGCACGATAATTCATGAAATATTAATTACAAATTGCTGTTTGATTCGACAGGTAGGCAGATCAATGGGAAAAAGAGACCAAAAGGCACAAATATAGATACTGATATGGTTACCATTTTCTCAGATTCCGCTGCGTACCGGAATTCAAAACACAGAATTGAATATACCGCAAAAATCAGCACGACGAGATGATCAAAACGGCATACATATATTAGTGGTACGATCCTCCTATCAAAAGTCGATATCGGTACCAAAAATGCTGCTAAAACGCCAAAAATAAGATAAACGGAGCAATAGCAGTCCAAATTTGGAGAAAAGAAATATGACGTCTCCACTCAGAAGATGATTTACAAATTTATTGTATAAAAATATTCAGGTTTGGAAAACATTTTATTATCATCAATTTTAACTGGTTTGAATTAAAATAGAATTTACAAAAGAAAATAAACTTCCATATTTTCTGATGAAAATTTACCATTTGTTGTGTTTAAGTAGACGTATTCCAAATATTAAATTTTTATTATTTAAAATTTCACAAATATTCAGTTAAATATATTATTAAAACAAATAAAAAATTTCGGGTCGTTACACTCTCCCCCACTCAAAACTTTTCTTCCCCGAAAAGGAAGGAGGTAGGAGAATAGAAACAACCAGAAAGAAAATGGATTGAAAAACAAAATAAAAAATTAATTTAAACCATATAAACTTCATTTATTTTAAAATTGGTTCATATTCAATTAGCTAATTCCAATTCATTTTATTTAAATCAATAAAATTTATTGTGTTCACATTTGATTGGTTTCATTTCCATATATTTTATTCAATTGATTTGTCTTCCATTTATTAACATTTATTACAAAAAATTTCACAACAAAATTTGTTTTATTTTACTCATCTATTAAATCTATTTGATCAACCATAGTTAATTTCACCACAACATTCAACTTCAACTAAAAATAAATTAATGTTCAACAATTTGGTTTAATCCATTTTATTCAACTAATAAATAGTCATTCAATTTAAAAATTGATTTCTCTTTCATTTTATTAACATTTCTTTCAAGCAAATTCATTTTTATAAATCAACTCATTTATTTTATCCATTCATCTTCAGCTAAGTTGATTCCACTAAAATTCAAGTTCACTATTCTTAAGTTCATATTTATCTGTTTAAATAGACTTCTCTTTTATTTATTCAATTTGTCTCACTTAACATATTTTGCAACAGATATTAGGTGTACACATTTGTTATACCCATTTATTATTCAACAAATAAATTTTCCTCTTTATTATTTAATTTATCATCCAATTTATTATCAGTATATTCCCTCAACACCATATCATTTTGATATTCTATTACCTATATCATAGTGTATATTATCCAATTACATTCTAATTACATTTAAACTTCCTAGGTAAGTTATATCAATGTTTATGAGTGCAATTAAATACTATACAAATTTTCCTTCTATCTACAACATTTATATTAAGCCAGATTTTTTTTGAACAATTTATTACTTAAGTTTTCTTCTTGTACACCCTTTATTATATCCTAACATTTTAACTTTTTGAATATTCTAGGTAAGTTATATATATTAGGATGTAATTTAGTGTTATACGAATAAGTTTGTTCAAATTCAATATTTCAGGTTGGTTAAATTCCATTTAACATTTCAGACATTCCAATTATTCAAACATTTCACTTTATTTCAATAATTGAAACCATTTCTTAATATAGAACTCAAGATTCAAATTTCCGGTTTTACCTCAAATTATTTTGAAATAATTATATACATATATATTTTATAAATCGATTTATACACAAGAGATTCAAATTATATACAAGAAATTCAAACAAAATTTATTGTCCAAAACAAAAGTGTAGCAAAGCTGCTACGTGGTCTCTCCACTTCGAGACTCGAAAATGAATGTCGATGATGCTGCAGTCATCACCGAAATTATTTTCCAGCGACAAAAGAAGAGAGTACAGATTTAAATTTTTAAAAGTTCTCTGGAAATGATTTCTATTCGAAAATACTTTAAAAATATACATTTTAAAACTTTAAAACCAAAGTTTGGAATCACCAAAAATTAAATTCTCAAATTCTTAATTTAAATTCATTTCAAATTTCAAATCAATTTATAAACCATGTTTTTATAAATTCATTTATTTATATCATGTGGCAATAGTCAATGGTTTACAAAATAATAATTGAAAATCAAATATTATCAATTCTAACAATCAATTCATTTTATTATTTAACTTCAGAAAATTATACTTCTGCATATAATATATAAAATTTTATTTCATTTACCATTTGAAAATAATATTGTGTCAGTTTGCTCTGTTCAAGTGTTTTGGAATTCCTACCGATAGCGTTGATCAGACGAATCGATCGAAAACCAAAATCAACATCAACAACTCAAACAACACAACATATAAAACAATTTAATATTAATCATAAATACACTCCCTCACTCGATGATTCCAGAATGGATTTCAAAATAAGGTTAGAGATTCAAATTAGAGGAACTCTAGTTAAAGAGAATTCTAATTAAGATAGGCTCGAAACAAAGATAAGATGATTAAATAACAAAAGAGAAAGGATGGATAGACTAATATTAATCGCGGGTGACCTTAACAGGGTCAACTGAGACTTCAGAAATAAGATCAATGTAGAATCTTGAGGCATATCGACCTCCGATCACAAGAGATAGAATTCGGGCACAACAAGAGATGGTAGCATCAAAACCGAGGATATAAAAATCTTCGTTGGATCAATGCTCGTTGTAAAGGAGTTTCACCCCTTTACAAATCATTCAGTGGAGCTATGGGATGCTCTAGAATCAAGAAAGCACGATTAGGGAGAGACAAGGATGGATTTCAGAACAAAGGGGAGGGTTCCAGAGTTCGAAATAAATCCGAATCAAAGAAGAAGAAATTCAAGCTCGAACGAAGGTGATTCTGATATTAAATTTACTCTATATGTTAAGTTTTACCTAAAACCAGAGCTCTGATACCAACTATAACGACCCGGTATTTCGTGGCATTCGCATCCGCACATGTCGGACTTGAATTGCTCAAAATATCAGATTGTTAATTTATATTTGGCAAAACTCAGCATATACAGTAAAAAAATCAATCACAGAACCACAGACACAGAGTATTATAAAAATAAGCAGCGGAATAGATAAATAGTAGTTCATGAAGCTACTATATAAACATCAGAGTTTGAAATAAAATACAATAGAATATCTCAAATATAATGAAATCTCGAATACAAACAGATGACAAGTCTGAACAAAACCACTGGATAGCTGAAAGCTGGATAGATGCAGATGGATCTCCAAGTGAAGCTCCAACTCCAAAGGTGAGTCTCAAATGCTGTAACACTCAGTCTGACCCGAGCGTAAAGAAAAAACAAAACACTCGAGTCAGGCTTAGCATGCTTATATCAATAAATCCAACTCAAGTGAAATATCAACTGAAATACAAGTAACTTAAAGGATGCTTGGGATTTACATCCTCTAAGGATTCGTGGAACTATCTACTATGTAGTAATATACGCTATTATAATATGTCTATAGTAAAGTAAAAGTATCAAAATAGCGTTAAGGCGTTACCCATATCCCCCTTAACACATTTTATATATTCCCGTAGTCTATACAATGCCATACGCTCCACCAAATCGGTGGTTTACACAGAGGACACCACATAGGTACGGTACAAAACAAACTCGTAGAAGGCGCGATAGGGCATGCGATAAGGCACTCGAGGCAATACCAGGGTTGTAACGACCCTAGATTTTAATTTATTTAAATTTATAATTAAATGAATTTTTGAGTAAAAAAATTTGTAAAGTTAATTTTAAAGTGATGCGAGTTTCCCCAAGTTCAAATAAACTTTATATTAAATTATTTAAATTTAAAATTTGTTATATATATGTGTGTATATATATATATATTGGATTTGAAATAATTCGTAAATAAATGGGTTGAAAATAAATGATTTGTGAATTACTTGTTGTTAAATAAGTAAAAACGTTGGATAAAATTTAATAGCATAAACAAACACTTTCATTTAGCAGTAAAACAAGAACAAGATTTGTTCACAAAGTAAAGCAACATCTAAAAAAAAATAGTAAGTAAATACATTAACTAAAATCTAACAGCATAATTAAAATAGAAACTTAGTTACATTATAAAGTGAGAAAACAAAACAAATGTATTCAAACAAGACTTAAGCAATGAATGCAGCCACCATATAAAAGAAAGGAAAACAAAACAAGTAGAATAAAATATGTTTGTACAAAATAAAGAATGCAAACCATCCCTATATCCTCTATCAGCCGAAAACAAAAAAATGATTTTTGTACAAACTCATTAATGCAAGCGTCTTCAGCCATGCTTGTATTGTTCAAACCATACCTATTATAAAACAAACATACCCTGCTGTACAAACTTGTAAAGTTGTCTTTGATAAATATTAGCCTTCTCAGTTCGTCCATTTGAGGAAATTATCAAAACTGGAAAGAAAAAATAGCATGGTTGAAACAAAATAAAAGCAAACATCATATTTTACAAATTCAAGCTTGAAAACAAATTGCTGAAGAAAGAAAAAGAAAACAGAGAAAAGGATCAAACTGCAGTTTTTAAAAAAACCAGAGTCTTTGTTCATCAATATATCCATGTGAGTAAACAACTTGAAAAGATGATTTTTAAGTATATCTATTTGGTGTTTGTAAGTCTAAAGATTTGAAACTGCTTTATTTGTTACACATATAGAAAATTCTTCCCTGTATATAGATATTGGTAGGTGTGAATGTCTGAAACCACCTCTGCCTTTTGTTTCAGAGCATCAACCTTGTTCGAAAAACCCAATACCTTGTCATTCGATCATTGATAGGCCTTGATTTCAAAAGTAAATATGTGTATTTAAGTATAAAATAAAATTTAAAAATAGTTTCAGACATGTTAAGTCTATACAGTAAAAATCATTGTGTTTATAGAGTAAAATTCAAATTTGGGAAAATTTCGAATGTAATGATTTGGTACTTCAATCATATATCGTAAATCCTTAATCAAAAATAGGATTTTTAGTATACAAATTAGAATTTTTAAGTGAGTATTTAAGGTACAATTTGAATATGAAATAAAATTACATTTTGGTCAATTGCAGCAGATTCAATTGATTTTAGTTGTTGAAATTCCGTATGTAGTAAGCTTGAACATGAATTAACCTTAGAAAAATACTAAAAAAAAATTCGAATGCATAGATTTTGGGTTTGGATCGAGAGTAGGGTTTAGTTCATATGTTTTTCGATGC
The DNA here is from genome assembly GCA_030737815.1 of Allium fistulosum. Taxonomy (NCBI): domain Eukaryota; kingdom Viridiplantae; phylum Streptophyta; class Magnoliopsida; order Asparagales; family Amaryllidaceae; genus Allium; species Allium fistulosum. Next base: position 1,133,213,235 of record CM060901.1, read on the forward strand.
TCGACATATCTTCGTTTGCGTCATCATTTCGTGATCGAGTGCCTCGCGAGTTTGGGGAAGGCTTGAACAAGGTCTGGCCGAGATGTGGGCGGAGCTACGTCGCCGCAGGTGATCGGCAATTGGGGGACGAGGCGTTTTGGTGTGAAGTGTTCGTATAGCAGGCTCGAGCAGATGGGTCGATTTTGATTTCGATCGGTTCGTGTTGTTCTGGGGTTGTTTTCCAATTATCGAGTGGATTTGTGGGTTGTTGGTGGTGGCGCGAGTAGCCGGAGGGTCGCCGAACCACCGTGCACGTGCACGGTGGTGATGATGAGTCAGTGGAAAGAAAATGGGTTATACGTGAAATTCTCGAAGCAGTCGAGTGGAACCTCGGGGATTTTTGAGAGTTGCTGGAGTTTTTCGTTGCATGGGTTCGAGTCAATTTAAAACGAAGCTATCGGTTTTTTAAAACTTAAGAAAAAAAAAGAGAGAAGAAGGAACAGGCGCGGGGAGGAGAAAGGAAGGTCTCGGGGAAGAAACGAGAGGGACCGGGTTTGGCTCGAGTCAAGTACCCTGTTTACTCGGGTGAGTATATAAATGGGTTAACCCCAAATTTTTATAAAGACTAAACTATGAAATTGAATCATGTTGTATAATTTTAAGAAAAATTTTGTTTTAAGATATTTACAAAGAAAGTATACATAAATATCAATGCTTTATAAAACCTTAATTAGTATTTAAATTAAGTAATTTAATTTAAGATAAGTATAAAGTTAATTAACACTTAAGTTTGTAGTTAATAGAAAATTCGTTTAAAATAAATCATTCGATAAAATGAAATTTATTAGTTTAACTGAAAATCTTAGTTAAATTAAGATTTTAAAATGGCAGATTTAATTATTCGGTTTATTTCGAATATTAACCGATTGTATAATATTGTCTATACAAGGTTTATAAATCAAGAAAACAAACTGGAATGGAAATTGGATTGCAAATAAAAGCAAAGGTGAGATCTTCTCACTCAGAATTAAATTTGAATTGCAGTTATTGATTGTTATTTGGATGTGCTATTAGATATAGTAGGATATATCTATATATATAGCAATATATACATATTGGCATATGTATATATATTGGATTGATGATTTCCCGCCTCGTATAGCGGATGAGACCCTATTGCGCCGTTAGTAAGCGGATATTTTTATAAAACCCATATACCGCGATAATTCCGTACTGGAGTGGAATTGGTATTGTGCTAACATCTGTGGATGCAGGGAAACAGGTTGGAGGGATCCGACTGGATTCCTCACCAGTATTTATTTATTTACAGATATATTGATATAGATCTGTTATCATATTGATATATGATATTGACTGTTGTGATGGACTAATTGATGTGTTGCATCATCGGATTCAAGTTTTAAAAATAACGACTTTTAATTTAAAAGGATTTGTAAAGTGATCTTTGAAATTATACGTTTTATTAAATTTTTGAAGCGATTTATTTTAAATAAATAAACGTTCAAATTTTAAAGTTATAAAAGTTAAGATCTTTGTGAAATATAACCGAAAAGTGATTTTTGGGATAAATGGTTGATTGATTTATAAAATGGTTTAAATTGAGATTTTTAAAATATTATAAACGGTTTACTTAAAAGGTTTATAAAGTGGACATTTTATAAGTTAAAATGTTAGTGTTATAAAACGAGTTTCTATAAGGGTTAAAATGAAGTGTAAATGGGATTTCATAAGTTAATGAAATCTGAAAGTTTTAAATTTTGAGAAGTTTAAAAGAACGATTTCTTTTAAGATAAATGAATTATAAGTTATATTAACTTATAAATTGAATGGGTTATTAAAGAAGATGTATAAATCGAAGTTGTTATAAAATGGAAATGGAAATGGAATTTATAAACGTTGTTTTATAAATTCGAAATCAATTGGATTTGATAAATCAAATATAGAAGATAATTAAAGGAATTATATCCACGATTTTGGACAGTGGATAAGCTTTTAAATAAAATGTGTAGAAATGTTGAATTTGGATAACGAAGTATATTCACGATTTTGGACAGTGAATATATTATTTAATAAATTGGATATGTTTTGGAGAAGTGATATTATGAGATGAAGTAATTGTTTTAAAAGATGTTTTAAAACGTGTTGAGTGTCGGAATCATAGATTTCAACATTTATTGTTGAAATAGACGTTTTCGAGAAATAAGGAAATGGTGGACTATAACACTGTTGTTATAGTAAATGATTTCCGAAAGGAAATGTTTTATATAGTATTGGGATTTATATATCTATCTAAATTTCGAATCCCTATACTAGTGATTTTGAGTTGTCGTAACGATGTTTTACGTAACATTCGTTTTGACTCAAATCAATGTTAAAATAAATGGTTTCCTTAAAAGAATGAGATATATACTTAATTTGATTTAAGTATATCAAATATTTTCCAAGTATTGAAAATAAATGGATTTGTGAATTACTGACTTATTTTAAATAAGTATGGAAATGTTTTCCAAAATGAAATGAAACGTTTTGAGAATTTATTTTTGTAAAGATAAATTGAATTTGAATATTGAAAACGATTTGAAAATCGTATATCAGTAGATATTTTGAAATATAAATTCACTATGGAATTTATAAAAGAAATGGAAACTGTTTAGAAAAATAAATGTTGATTTATTTTTGAAGTGTGAAAATTTTATATCTAGTAAAGATATTTTGGAAGATAAATAATTTGGGAAAATTTTTGGGAATCTGATGATGTCGCGCATCTTTATTGATAGTTAAATAACCGACTATCAATAATTACCTTGAGTAGGTATTTGTTGTGAATTGGATGAATTTGAATGCCACACTTATTTTTGAATAATCGCTCACTATTCGGGTTAGCCGGGAAAGGACCATGGGGTCGTATAACCCATTCTGAATATGTGATACGTCGTTATGAATCGCATTTGAAGACCGGTGTTGAAGACCGGATATTTTTGAAAACGGAAGGATTACTGTCGAGTTACTCTACATCGGCTGATCTCCGATTTAGAGGTTTTTATCACCCTTAGTGACGGGAAGTCCGGACGTGATTAGAAAATTATCTGGAAATGCAAGGGCTTCGTGAGAAGTGCCTTCGGTTCTGTTCGATCCCGGAACAGACTTGTATGGATTGTGTGTCTGACGTTACAATTTGAGATATAAAGCTAATTTCTTTCAAATACATTTCTGTTGGTGGCGGAGAATTTATTCTCTTAGCTTAACACCCTTCTCTGAGACGTACGAGCTCAGAGGTTATGTAGTTGAAATTTATCAGCGATATACTCCCAATTTGGTAACGTGGCATACTGAGTGTTGCTGTGAAATGATCAGTGTTTGATCATTTGCGATATGATCATTTGTTTGATCTTATATCTTTGTGATCATAGGTTGATCATTTTGTTTGACCCGAAGCAGGGCTTTTTGTAGAAAGCGTAGCTTTGTGGACGAGACTTCGTCGAGCCTCACACCTCGGAAATGGTCGAAACAGGAAGAATGCGGCAAGGTTCTAGGGAGTAGCGCCCCTTAGTGTATGTCATTCCTTCTGGATAGAGGCGGTATCATGGTATGGAGCCCAGATACTTAACCTATGTGGTTGCTGCATTATTATCTATGTGGTTTGTTGGAAATCGGGGATCCTCGGGAAGATCGGTTACGATCGGGGGATGGCATACGCGTGTCAGTAGTTACCTATTTTTGCAGAGGTAACCCGGCCTTGTGTTGGCAGAGATCCGGTTAGGTTCTCGGGTCGTCTATTCCAGGGACGTACCCATCGTGGAAAGGAAGTTCCTTAGCCTGACCATTTGTTGGAAATCCAAAGAAACAATACGAGCCTTGTACGGTTTTAGTTGTAGAACCTATCATTCACTTATGGTGGTCACCACTGTTTGGATGGTAGCTATAGTAGGCATAAGTGCGGAATGCCTATGCTGGCTAAGATTTATATTATACTTTCGAAATGTTTTCTACACTATGCACTAATAATAATATCAAAAAAGGATTTGATTTTACGTAGTAAGCATCTTTGACTATCATAAGAAGAAATCTCCTCCAATTCTGCGTTTGCATTGTGTGTGTGGTGGGAGGTCTTATGGTAGTTTCATTTTCCAAAAGCATTTCGAATTGACTTAAAAAATTATTTTGTTGTTATAAAGAATAACTGTTTTACGATCTCACACCAGTCACCATGACTGACTCGGAGTTTATTGTTTCCCTTCTAAACTCTGGGTGCCCACAAATTTCCACACGGGCAGTCTAGAGTTAGATTATCAGGATATTCTGGATATTCTGGAGCTTTGGAAGCAAGCTGGATGACGAGACGTAGTATTTGTATCTGATATTATTTATTCCGCTGTGTATTTTGTATGAGGACAAGTTATATAACTGTCCATTGTTGTATATTGACTCTGATTGATGTATGTATAAAATGATATAGTTCTTTGTTTTAGAGATTATTCATTTATCTATTATATATTATTCCGCTGCGATATGTGAGATTCTGATATTGTCTCTGTTCCTGATGTTGTTCTGTTGTTCTTCTCTCTTTTCTTCTTCTGTTTTCTTCTTCTTCTACTTTTTCTTTTTCTTAAACCCTCACTATTGAAGTTTCCGGCACTCGATTGTTCGGCAGTCGATAAAGTGAGTATCGATGTCGAATTTTCGAAAGTCGAAAAATTCGGTATGTGACAAAGTGGTATCAGAGCATATGGTTAAGCGACAACCCTGCTCTGTTGGGTGTTACTCATTAGAGATAGAGTCAGTAGTACTCTAGAATGAGTTGAGTGTAATAATAGATACGAGTGCGTATTTGTTAGTTAATATAAAATTGTTTTATATTGTGATGATTGGTTTGTTGAGTGGTATATGGATTTTGGTCGGTATTGTCCGTACAACTCTATCGATAGGGATCTCTAAACACTTATATAGAACAATTCGGCACAGTATTGTTTTAAATTGGGTAAATGAAATAATTTTACCCAAAACTATTTTTGTATACAAAAGAAATAACTTTCTATGAATTGTTACAGTATATGGTTGCATGGATGTTAGGAAAGTGATAATGTTGAAATGTTATCATTATATGAAATTAAATAAGAAATTGAAATCATAACTCCAAAGTTAAGAAATAAAATTCACATGCAAATGAAATTTGAGAATGTAAATTATAAATGTGAATTGTAAAATGAAACGGAATTCCAGAGAAGTTTTTGGAAATGTTTTGAAAAGAATTTGAAAATTTTGGAAATTTGGAAGTTTAAATCTTTTGGATTTGAAAATGAATTTCAAAGGTTTTGAAAAGTATTTGGAGAGTTGAAAGCTCTAAACTCTTTTCGGTCGCTGGAAAATAATCCTGATGATGGTGGCCACATCATTAGAATACATTTTCGGGTTTCCAAAAGACAAATTGCTGTCAAATTGTTTTAAATAGGAGTTGTTTGAAAATTTGGGTTTTTGTTTTGGAAATTCAAATGGAATTTGAATTGTTTTCAAAATGGCTTTGAAATGTTGGTAAACTCTGGAATGCTATATAAAGATATTTATGAAATATTACTAAGTGGATAACTTATACAATTTGAATTTTGATTGAATAAATTTAACTTAAGGAATTTTAAGTTGAATTAAAGTAAGTATAAGTTATATAACTTATAAAATGAGAAATAAAATAATAACCAAAGATTTGAAAATAAAATTCATATCATAAGTTTGAGGAATTATAGGAGATCGAATCTATCTATCTCTGTGTTATTTTCGTGCCTGCGAATTTCGAGGACGAAATTCTTTTAAGGGGGGAAGTTTGTAACGACCCTAGATTTTAATTTATTTAAATTTATAATTAAATGAATTTTTGAGTAAAAAAATTTGTAAAGTTAATTTTAAAGTGATGCGAGTTTCCCCAAGTTCAAATAAACTTTATATTAAATCATTTAAATTTAAAATTTGTTATATATATGTGTGTATATATATATATATATATTGGATTTGAAATAATTCATAAATAAATGGGTTGAAAATAAATGATTTGTGAATTACTTGTTGTTAAATAAGTAAAAACGTTGGATAAAATTTAATAGCATAAACAAACACTTTCATTTAGAAGTAAAACAAGAACAAGATTTGTTCACAAAGTAAAGGAACATCTAAAAAAAAATAGTAAGTAAATACATTAACTAAAATCTAACAGCATAATTAAAATAGAAACTTAGTTACATTATAAAGTGAGAAAACAAAACAAATGTATTCAAACAAGACTTAAGCAATGAATGCAGCCACCATATAAAAGAAAGGAAAACAAAACAAGTAGAATAAAATATGTTTGTACAAAATAAAGAATGCAAACCATCCCTATATCCTCTATCAGCCGAAAACAAAAAAATGATTTTTGTACAAACTCATTAATGCAAGCGTCTTCAGCCATGCTTGTATTGTTCAAACCATACCTATTATAAAACAAACATACCCTGCTGTACAAACTTGTAAAGTTGTCTTTGATAAATATTAGCCTTCTCAGTTCGTCCATTTGAGGAAATTATCAAAACTGGAAAGAAAAAATAGCATGGTTGAAACAAAATAAAAGCAAACATCATATTTTACAAATTCAAGCTTGAAAACAAATTGCTGAAGAAAGAAAAAGAAAACAGAGAAAAGGATCAAACTACAGTTTTTAAAAAAACCAGAGTCTTTGTTCATCAATATATCCATGTGAGTAAACAACTTGAAAAGATGATTTTTAAGTATATCTATTTGGTGTTTGTAAGTCTAAAGATTTGAAACTGCTTTATTTGTTACACATATAGAAAATTCTTCCCTGTATATAGATATTGGTAGGTGTGAATGTCTGAAACCACCTCTGCCTTTTGTTTCAGAGCATCAACCTTGTTCGAAAAACCCAATACCTTGTCATTCGATCATTGATAGGCCTTGATTTCAAAAGTAAATATGTGTATTTAAGTATAAAATAAAATTTAAAAATAGTTTCAGACATGTTAAGTCTATACAGTAAAAATCATTGTGTTTATAGAGTAAAATTCAAATTTGGGAAAATTTCGAATGTAATGATTTGGTACTTCAATCATATATCGTAAATCCTTAATCAAAAATAGGATTTTTAGTATACAAATTAGAATTTTTAAGTGAGTATTTAAGGTACAATTTGAATATGAAATAAAATTACATTTTGGTCAATTGCAGCAGATTCAATTGATTTTAGTTGTTGAAATTCCGTATGTAGTAAGCTTGAACATGAATTAACCTTAGAAAAATACTAAAAAAAATTTCGAATGCATAGATTTTGGGTTTGGATCGAGAGTAGGGTTTAGTTCATATGTTTTTCGATGCTCGGCATATCTTCGTTTGCGTCATCATTTCGTGATCGAGTGCCTCGCGAGTTTGGGGAAGGCTTGAACAAGGTCTGGCCGAGATGTGGGCGGAGCTACGTCGCCGCAGGTGATCGGCAATTGGGGGACGAGGCATTTTGGTGTGAAGTGTTCGTATAGCAGGCTCGAGCAGATGGGTCGATTTTGATTTCGATCGGTTCGTGTTGTTCTGGGGTTGTTTTCCGATTATCGAGTGGATTTGTGGGTTGTTGGTGGTGGCGCGAGTAGCCGGAGGGTCACCGAACCACCGTGCACGTGCACGGTGGTGATGATGAGTCAGTGGAAAGAAAATGGGTTATACGTGAAATTCTCGAAGCAGTCGAGTGGAACCTCGGGGATTTTTGAGAGTTGCTGGAGTTTTTCGTTGCATGGGTTCGAGTCAATTTAAAACGAAGCTATCGGTTTTTTAAAACTTAAGAAAAAAAAAGAGAGAAGAAGGAACAGGCGCGGGGAGGAGAAAGGAAGGTCTCGGGGAAGAAACGAGAGGGACCGGGTTTGGCTTGAGTCAAGTACCCTGTTTACTCGGGTGAGTATATAAATGGGTTAAACCCAAATTTTTATAAAGACTAAACTATGAAATTGAATCATGTTGTATAATTTTAAGAAAAATTTTGTTTTAAGATATTTACAAAGAAAGTATACATAAATATCAATGCTTTATAAAACCTTAATTAGTATTTAAATTAAGTAATTTAATTTAAGATAAGTATAAAGTTAATTAACACTTAAGTTTGTAGTTAATAGAAAATTCGTTTAAAATAAATCATTCGATAAAATGAAATTTATTAGTTTAACTGAAAATCTTAGTTAAATTAAGATTTTAAAATGGCAGATTTAATTATTCGGTTTATTTCGAATATTAACCGATTGTATAATATTGTCTATACAAGGTTTATAAATCAAGAAAACAAACTGGAATGGAAATTGGATTGCAAATAAAAGCAAAGGTGAGATCTTCTCACTCAGAATTAAATTTGAATTGCAGTTATTGATTGTTATTTGGATGTGCTATTAGATATAGTAGGATATATCTATATATATATATAGCACTATATACATATTGGCATATGTATATATATTGGATTGATGATTTCCCGCCTCGTATAGCGGATGAGACCCTATTGCGCCGTTAGTAAGCGGATATTTTTATAAAACCCATATACCGCGATAATTCCGTACTGGAGCGGAATTGGTATTGTGCTAACATCTGTGGATGCAGGGAAACAGGTTGGAGGGATCCGACTGGATTCCTCACCAGTATTTATTTATTTACAGATATATTGATATAGATCTGTTATCATATTGATATATGATATTGACTGTTGTGATGGACTAATTGATGTGTTGCATCATCGGATTCAAGTTTTAAAAATAACGACTTTTAATTTAAAAGGATTTGTAAAGTGATCTTTGAAATTATACGTTTTATTAAATTTTTGAAGCGATTTATTTTAAATAAATAAACGTTCAAATTTTAAAGTTATAAAAGTTAAGATCTTTGTGAAATATAACCGAAAAGTGATTTTTGGAATAAATGGTTGATTGATTTATAAAATGGTTTAAATTGAGATTTTTAAAATATTATAAACGGTTTACTTAAAAGGTTTATAAAGTGGACATTTTATAAGTTAAAATGTTAGTGTTATAAAACGAGTTTCTATAAGGGTTAAAATGAAGTGTAAATGGGATTTCATAAGTTAATGAAATTTGAAAGTTTTAAATTTTGAGAAGTTTAAAAGAACGATTTCTTTTAAGATAAATGAATTATAAGTTATATTAACTTATAAATTGAATGGGTTATTAAAGAAGATGTATAAATCGAAGTTGTTATAAAATGGAAATGGAAATGGAATTTATAAACGTTGTTTTATAAATTCGAAATCAATTGGATTTGATAAATCAAATATAGAAGATAATTAAAGGAATTATATCCACGATTTTGGACAGTGGATAAGCTTTTAAATAAAATGTGTAGAAATGTTGAATTTGGATAACGAAGTATATTCACGATTTTGGACAGTGAATATATTATTTAATAAATTGGATATGTTTTGGAGAAGTGATATTATGAGATGAAGTAATTGTTTTAAAAGATGTTTTAAAACGTGTTGAGTGTCGGAATCATAGATTTCAACATTTATTGTTGAAATAGACGTTTTCGAGAAATAAGGAAATGGTGGACTATAACACTATTGTTATAGTAAATGATTTCCGAAAGGAAATGTTTTATATAGTATTGGGATTTATATATCTATCTAAATTTCGAATCCCTATACTAGTGATTTTGAGTTGTCGTAACGATGTTTTACGTAACATTCGTTTTGACTCAAATCAATGTTAAAATAAATGGTTTCCTTAAAAGAATGAGATATATACTTAATTTGATTTAAGTATATCAAATATTTTCCAAGTATTGAAAATAAATGGATTTGTGAATTACTGACTTATTTTAAATAAGTATGGAAATGTTTTCCAAAATGAAATGAAACGTTTTGAGAATTTATTTTTGTAAAGATAAATTGAATTTGAATATTGAAAACGATTTGAAAATCGTATATCAGTAGATATTTTGAAATATAAATTCACTATGGAATTTATAAAAGAAATGGAAACTGTTTAGAAAAATAAATGTTGATTTATTTTTGAAGTGTGAAAATTTTATATCTAGTAAAGATATTTTGGAAGATAAATAATTTGGGAAAATTTTTGGGAATCTGATGATGTCGCGCATCTTTATTGATAGTTAAATAACCGACTATCAATAATTACCTTGAGTAGGTATTTGTTGTGAATTGGATGAATTTGAATGCCACACTTATTTTTGAATAATCGCTCACTATTCGGGTTAGCCGGGAAAGGACCATGGGGTCGTATAACCCATTCCGAATATGTGATACGTCGTTATGAATCGCATTTGAAGACCGGTGTTGAAGACCGGATATTTTTGAAAACGGAAGGATTACTGTCGAGTTACTCTACATCGGCTGATCTCCGATTTAGAGGTTTTTATCACCCTTAGTGACGGGAAGTCCGGACGTGATTAGAAAATTATTCGGAAATGCAAGGGCTTCGTGAGAAGTGCCTTCGGTTCTGTTCGATCCCGGAACAGACTTGTATGGATTGTGTGTCTGACGTTACAATTTGAGATATAAAGCTAATTTCTTTCAAATACATTTCTGTTGGTGGCGGAGAATTTATTCTCTTAGCTTAACACCCTTCTCTGAGACGTACGAGCTCAGAGGTTATGTAGTTGAAATTTATCAGCGATATACTCCCAATTTGGTAACGTGGCATACTGAGTGTTGCTGTGAAATGATCAGTGTTTGATCATTTGCGATATGATCATTTGTTTGATCTTATATCTTTGTGATCATAGGTTGATCATTTTGTTTGACCGGAAGCAGGGCTTTTTGTAGAAAGCGTAGCTTTGTGGACGAGACTTCGTCGAGCCTCACACCCCGGAAATGGTCGAAACAGGAAGAATGCGGCATGGTTCTAGGGAGTAGCGCCCCTTAGTGTATGTCATTCCTTCTGGATAGAGGCGGTATCATGGTATGGAGCCCAGATACTTAACCTATGTGGTTGCTGCATTATTATCTATGTGGTTTGTTGGAAATCGGGGATCCTCGGGAAGATCGGTTACGATCGGGGGATGGCATACGCGTGTCAGTAGTTACCTATTTTTGCAGAGGTAACCCGGCCTTGTGTTGGCAGAGATCCGGTTAGGTTCTCGGGTCGTCTATTCCAGGGACGTACCCATCGTGGAAAGGAAGTTCCTTAGCCTGACCATTTGTTGGAAATCCAAAGAAACAATACGAGCCTTGTACGGTTTTAGTTGTAGAACCTATCATTCACTTATGGTGGTCACCACTGTTTGGATGGTAGCTATAGTAGGCATAAGTGCGGAATGCCTATGCTGGCTAAGATTTATATTATACTTTCGAAATGTTTTCTACACTATGCACTAATAATAATATCAAAAAAGGATTTGATTTTGCGTAGTAAGCATCTTTGACTATCATAAGAAGAAATCTCCTCCAATTCTGCGTTTGCATTGTGTGTGTGGTGGGAGGTCTTATGGTAGTTTCATTTTCCAAAAGCATTTCGAATTGACTTAAAAAATTATTTTGTTGTTATAAAGAATAACTGTTTTACGATCTCACACCAGTCACCATGACTGACTCGGAGTTTATTGTTTCCCTTCTAAACTCTGGGTGCCCACAAATTTCCACACGGGCAGTCTAGAGTTAGATTATCAGGATATTCTGGATATTCTGGAGCTTTGGAAGCAAGCTGGATGACGAGACGTAGTATTTGTATCTGATATTATTTATTCCGCTGTGTATTCTGTATGAGGACAAGTTATATAACTGTCCATTGTTGTATATTGACTCTGATTGATGTATGTATAAAATGATATAGTTCTTTGTTTTAGAGATTATTCATTTATCTATTATATATTATTCCGCTGCGATATGTGAGATTCTGATATTGTCTCTGTTCCTGATGTTGTTCTGTTGTTCTTCTCTCTTTTCTTCTTCTGTTTTCTTCTTCTTCTACTTTTTCTTTTTCTTAAACCCTCACTATTGAAGTTTCCGGCACTCGATTGTTCGGCAGTCGATAAAGTGAGTATCGATGTCGAATTTTCGAAAGTCGAAAAATTCGGTATGTGACAAGGGTAGATATACCGTTTGCGAATCCGGACTGGTGGTAACGCAAAGTAGCTACTACCGCCTACCTCATGACACACTCCCAAATCAGTTCGCTTCTATACGTGGTTGGGCCTACCCACCCTATTTGTTCCATGATCTATGGGTCTACTGGAGCTACCCACTTCGATCAATTAGCCAAGATTTTTGTGTGCACCCAATCAAATCACAAAAGCAATATAATGGTATCGAAGAAATGTGTCCGATAGGAGGAATGACCTCACTAGGCTCGGCATGGCTCCTGTTTTAGCCGCATCAAGCTGACTCATGGGAGTCAGGGCTACGTAAATGCCATATAGAATTGCCACCAAACCATCCTACTTCATTCTGGAATCTCCACCATGTACATAGTTGTTAAAGTGGTTTCGGTATTGGGAGAAAGTATGACAATATCCGATCCCGGTCTCTTTAACAACCAAACGTTATTATAACACCGTGGTCATTTCATTTCAAATCATATTTCAAAACCAAAATATCATATCTATTTCAAACCTATATCAATACGATATCATTATTCACTTAAAATAATATTCATATCCAAAATCATAACACTTTCCAAAGATTTACACTTTCCACTCAAACAGTTTAGATATAGAAAATAATATATGTAATAAAAGAGATTATAAAAATATAAAAATAGTTTATATAATAAAATAGTTTATATAATAAAATAGTTGTATATTAAAATAGTTTTATATTAAAAATAGTTTATATTAAAAATAATTCATAAAGTAAAATACTTTTATATATTAAAATACTTTATATAAATAGAAATAATTTCCTTAAATTCACAAATCGATTCAGATCAACTCGAATTCCAAAATTCAATTTAATCTCAATTCACCAATTTCAATTCAGTTCAAAACCATTTAAATTTATATCGATTTCAAATACATATATAAACTGCAATTTAAACCATTTCAATTTCAATAGATTTCAAAGCTTAAATTCATTTATATTTCAAATTCAACTTTACCATTATTTAATATTGAAAAATTCACTTAGTCAATCCAATATCATTTAAATAAAACCTTAAATTACCCTTTATATAACTAAATATTCCCTTCAACCTATTGACTTGAAATATTCATTTAATCACTTTAAATCAAAAATCAAGTTACAAATCATATCTTTTAAATCTCAAATTTAATAAGTTTCAGATCAGTTTTATTTAAGTAAAATTCAAATAGATTCAAATTAATTTCTATTTCTCTTTCCAACTTAATTTATTAAAATTATTATAAAATATAATATCAATATTTATTAAAACCACACATATTTCTTTACAAAACCTTGGAAAAATCATTTTCAAAAATATATATATATATAGACCAACGGTGTCTGTATATAATTTTCTATCCTATGGTCAAGTGATACAGATCTTTGTCATTTCAATCCACAATTTAAATATCTATGGGTATATATCTTTTCAACCCACAATCCCAAATTCAATTCAATGAAAATCGCTTGGGTTTATCATTTCAACCCATAACGATTTTCTCCTATTATACAAAATCGTTCGGATATGTATCATTTCAACCCATAGGGATTCTATACTAACAGGGAACTTGCAGAGTGAGAGCAGATATGATAATAATAATAATATCAACAATAGAGATATATCATCAGTGAATAAAACAAAATATAAACAACGAGATATGGTGTCATATCCCACAGGTGAACCATTAAGATAATAGCATATCATATATAACAATTAAACAATTAATAGTTCATGTTATCAGCATATTTCAATTGTAGTTTCAATTGAAATCAAATTTAATAAATATAAGAACGTTAATCGTGAGTGATTGCTCACCTTTCGAAGCTAGAGAGATTCGGCAAATGAAACGAGTTACGAATCCAAGCACGGATTCTAAAGCAAAGCTTGATTGGCACGAATTCAACGATCAAAGCTGATAACCGGAATGGTCGAAATCAAATTAGAACCGGATCGATGAAGATAATTGATATAAGTGAACATATATATAACCATATATAATTATTTACATATATAAAAATCATATTCTAAATTCAAACACATTTAAATTTAAAATATATATGTATTTTAAAATAATTATTTTAAACCAAAACACATATATTAAAATAAAATATATATGCCATATATGATTTGAAATAAATACATCTATATATATACTTAATAAATGAAAATACTTACAGATATATACAAGTATATATGCCGGCTACACACAGCTAATATGCAGACACTATAGGTAAAATGTAATATGTATAACTTACAAAAAAAATAAAAAAAATCATGTAAACCCATATATATATATCACACATACTCAAACATATATAACTAATATGTACAACATAAGCTTATATATCTAACTAATATATACTAACCTATATACAACAGATTATAGAATAATATATCTATATATATATAAGATATACCTTACTGTAAAATAGCTGAAACCTGATCAAATATGCATATAAATACTTGGTAAATAAAACTGGTTTGTATATATATATATATATATATATGTATATAACACAGAACATAACAAACAACTTACCTTATAACATAAAATATGTATATAATACAACCAATTTTGACTTTATACTTAACAAAAATATAAAATGAAATATAACATTAACATCCTATAACTAATATGCAAATATATATATATACACACACACACATAGAAACTATTATGTAAGTATATACTTGAACTATAACAACTGTTATATAATATGCTTATATATATAAACAATACATAACATATATTTATTCGTACAGAACCATCAAAACAAAACTTCACCTATTACATTGTATACACTAATTTTATTAACGCAAACATATGTATATATAATTTTTCATAAAACATACAGTATCATATGTATATATAACATAAAACAACAATCTTATATAAACCATACATATATAAAACTTATATATATACACGTGCAAATTCAAAATTATAGGAATAGCATAAACAACATATATAATTAATATGTATATATAGCTCGTACATAAAACTGCAAAACAAAATATATATTAACTAATATATATGACAACTTCCATATTACACCCTTTAGACAAAACAGAAAATACAACAGAACATATTTTACTTATAAACAATTATATAACAGCAAATGCTAGTATACATGTGCTGGTAAATGAAATCGCTTCCTAAATTACCAATTTTACTGACATACTTATATATATATATATATATTTTGTGGAACAAATTAAAAGATCAACTTTATAGTGTGTATATATATACACTAGATACAACTTATATATATTATCCTTAAAATCAATGTTAAAATAAAATAAATCTAAACTTATATAGCTGTATATATATATTAATAAACCGAATATATATATTCTCACATAGCCTTGCATAACCCAACAGACCATGTAAATAACTTACATATATATACTTAGATACACTAACAATTAAATTTATATAAAACATACTTATTCATATAATACTACAATATATATACCCAACAGACTAATGCCATATAAACTATTAATATAGAATATACCTACGAAGCTAGGCTGCTAGGGAAGAGGGGAGCTCGAGATAGGTTGCATGTTGGTTCGGAGAGGATCTAGTTTGAAGGTTGCCCGCGTAGAGGAGGCTTGGCCAGAGGTAGGATGGTGGTGTTCCAGGCGAGCGGGAAGTGGCTGTTCGCACGGGTTGTGTGCAATGTAAGCTTGGAGGCGAGTGAAAGAGGGGAGGATGAGTGTGCATGTGAAGATCGGCCAGGAAGAGGAGGCACGTGAGAGAGAGGTGAAGAACGAAGGCAAGCTTAGGTGGGAAGAGGAAAAAATGCAGAGGAATACGAGAGCTTGATAAATAATTTGATATATATATATATATATATTCAATTGAACATGTTGAATATTAATAGAAGAAAAGAAAGGAAGAAAAGGCAGAGGAATCAACTGGCAACATAACAATTGAATAGTAAAAGTCATAAATTCAGAGAAGAAAAAACATGCACGATAATTCATGAAATATTAATTTCAAATAGCTATTTGATTCGACATGTAGGAAGATCAATGGGCAAAAGAGACCCAAACGCACAAATATAGATACCGATACGGTTACCGTTTTCGCGGATTCCGCTGCGTACCGGACTTCAAAACACAGAATTGAATATATTGTAAAAATCAGCACGACGAGATGATCGAAACGGTATACATATATTAGTGGTATGATCCTCCTATCAAAAGTCGATATCGATACCAAAAATGCTGCTAAAACGCCGAAAATAAGATAAACGGAGCAATAGCAGTCCAAATTTGGAGAGACGAAATATGACGACTCACTCAGAAGATGATTTACAAATTTATTGTATAAAAATATTCAGGTTTGGAAAACATTTTATTATCATCAATTTTAACTGATTTGAATTAAAATAGAATTTACACAAGAAAATAAACTTCCATATTTTCTGATGAAAATTTACCATTTGTTATGTTTAAGTAGACATATTCCAAATATCAAATTTTTATTTCCAAATTTTATTATTTAAAATTTCACAAATATTCAGTTAAATATATTATTAAAACAAATAAATTTTTTTGGGTTGTTACAAAACTACTACAGAACATCAGAGTTTAAACAAAATACAACAAAGATCCCGAATACAGAAGTCTCAACTCAAAAACAAGTTACAAGTCTGAATATAAAAAACTGGAAACAACAGGAATAATTGAAAGCTGAATAGATATAAGACAGATCTTTAAGCAAAACTCCAAGCTCCAAAGGTAAGTCTCAAATGTTGTGACACTTAGTCTGACCCGAGCATAAAGCAAAACACAAAACACTCGAGTGAGGATTAATATTCTTATGCAAGTAAATCAACTCAAGTGAAATGCAAATAACTTAAAGGATGTTTGGGATTTCCATCCTCTAAGGGTCCGTGGAACTATCTACATACATAGTACAATACGCTATATATAATGTCTAAAGTGAAGTAAAATATTAAAATAGCATTAAGTCGTTAACCATATCTCCCTTAACACATTTTTATATATATTCTCTTAGTCTATACAGTATCGTAATTCCTCCGTAAACTGGAGGACTATCAGAGGGCACTTGTAACAACCTTGTATTTTGTGATTATTTTAATTGTATATTTTGATTTTTTTAATTGATTTCCTGATTTAAAAACTTTATTTTATTTATTAAAATGAATAATTTTTGTTATTTTAAATATAAATTTTGATTTTGATGTAAATTATAATTCCAAACATAAATAAATAAAATATTTTCCAGAAATGTGAATTTTGGTCAATATGGTCAAACTTTGACTTTTAAATTTAAAAATTTAAAAGTTTGAATTTTTGAATTTATCTTTTATTTTGAAAATAAATAAAATTTCAAGTATACTGTTTTTTGTTTCGTTGAAATTTGATTAATATTGTGAAAGTTATGCTTTTTACACTATTGTATGTAAATTGTTGTATTTAACAAAAGTGTTTATTTTAATTTATATAAATAATATTTTGTTTGTCATGTCATGTTCTAATTTATGTTTACATGTGTAACATGACATGTTATGGATATATATTTTATTTTAAAACATTTTATAAGTGTAGTTGAAATTTTCCAATGATAGTTGTATTTTGTTTACAAATTTTAATACTGGTTTCAATATATTAAGCTATTTTCTTTATTTATTTTTCTATTTTTCTAAAAATTAATTATTTATTTTTGTTTTCCACTTTATTTCAGTTTGTTTTATTTTATTTACTGAGTTTTAGTTGTTTATTTTGTATAAATATAAAGTGGAAATTTGAAGAGACAAAAAGTTTCAAAACAATGACTTTTTGCTTTCTAGACTCTTCAATTTTTGACCGTTCTTTCCATAACTTTTGGCCATGAGATTTTATTCTCATTTACATAAAATACATCTCATTTCTATCAGCTACTCACGGCAAACATTTCAGAGAAAAAATTTGGTAATGGCTTCCTCTTTTTCTTCCACTTTTTCTACATTTTCCATGGAATTTTGCCTAGATTTTGCTTGATCTTCACCTATGATTCTCGGCCTAACCTGTAACGCCCCACCCCGAGACCCACCTTAGCAAAGGGAATTAACAGGTAATTTTGTCTACTAAAGCGGAGAATAGGGCTGGTTAAGGGAGACCGTCTATAATTTTGTCTTAAACATCTATTGAATACGTCGATAAATGCAATATAATTTTTTTTCAACTCAAGTGGATCGACATACCCAGTAAATGCTTAATCCAAAACTATAGGTGGCAAACGGATCTATCAGAACAAAATACAATAACTGAATGTAAATCACATCACAGAACAGTAACCAACATCATATATATACATATACACTGTTACATGTTCAGTACAATACAATAGGAATACAATAAAGGTGGCACTCAACCACACTATAAACATCGAATGAAATGTAAATACATCAGAGTCAAGCGGAAAGAAATATAAACTACACAAAAGTGCTAGGCTGATATCCAAGCAGATGCATTAAAGCAAAGTCTCGTAACTGATAGCTAACCTGAAACAACTCGGTCTGACCCGAGTACAAAGTACACGGGTCAGTCTAGCTAAAATAATCAGTTAATGAGGATAGACGATAATATGAAGCATAAGATACAAGGTGATAATTCTTTTCGAATGAGAAGAGGCAATAGAAAGAATACAACCCATGACTTAAGTGAAATAATGTCACTTAAGTATACAAAGACCTCAAAAGAGGTAAGTTCAATAATAATACTCAAATAATATAAACATTCGCCTCATATCATCGGTGACATCCCAAAATGTCTACATGGTTTTCATGAACCATATCTCCTCAAAAGTGAAACATCAATACAAAATCTCGCCAAAAAGGAAAACATAAGACATTCTCAAGTAGGATGATCCAAAACTCAAATATAAAAGAATCTCCAAACTCAATTATACCTCATCTCATTGGTATAAATGTATATAAATCTCAATCTCAACTCGCCGGAATGGAAAGGCCTAGAATATCCTATAAAATCATGAAATCATCCAAACTCATAACTCAAGGAACTCGATAAGAGTTCAAAACATCATAAATGAAATCACCATACATATAACATCTCATATAGCACTAGGCTATCGATGTAATCAAACATCTTAAAATGGTGAAATCACAATAAAACAGAAAACTCAGAAAACTTGAATTGGCCAAATCCCCGATTGCAATGCCGAAGCAATACTGCACGTGCTAAACTCAAACGGCCGAAGCCTCAGACAAGGTCGCTAACACCTACCAAAGTAGTTCATCCTCATGACAAGGTCGCTGACACCTAACCAAGCCGTTTTGTCAGTCCTAACAAGGTCGCTAACACCTTCCAAGCAGTTCGTCCTGATGACTAGGTCGCTAACACCTCTCAAAGCAGTTCTGTTATGTAAACATCGTGAATGTGTCACAAACTCACGGATAGGAACCCAAAATGTGTTAACGTGTGTCCCATACCACACGTTCGCACTTAACGGTTTACTAGCCGCTAGTCGATGCCACACTAGGAACATCATAAAACTCAGAAAATCATATCTCGCCTCATCTCATCGGTGAGTGATAAAGAGACACCATACTTGTCTCATCTCATCAACAAGAATGAAATGGCATCGTAACTTGTCTCATCTCATCGACAAGTGAAAATATCATGATGGTTCCTCATAAACCATAAATTTCCAAGTAGAAATCTCAAGCTATAAAACTCGCCAAATATTGGCCTTCCCAGATAATTCCTAAAGATAGGAATTATAAACTCAAAAACCTGCCATAAATTGGCAAAACATCTTAGAAACACTAATCCCAAATAGCTTCGATCGTACAAGTCCGGAATTAACCGAAATAGTAAACGCACATGTCTCATACCACGTGTTTTACTAAATCGTTTAATTCTCTTTCTCATACGTTCGAATAGTGCAAAAGTGTGTATTTTACATTTAAAATAGTTTACTAGAGAAAACAAGCTTTTAAAACTTTTTCCCGAAATGATTAATAAAACCAATATTTGAAATTCCTTTATTATAGGAAATAAATAGATTTTATATTAGAAAAATAATTTTAAAATACTATATAATAATAATTTGAAATTTTCATTTATTTCAAAAATCATTTCAAAATGGTTTAGTGAAAACCGTGCTCGAAAACAATAAAAAAAACAAGAAAGATAAGCTAGGACCGATAACTTGAATTCAATACGAATTCAATTCAAATTTAGCACAAAATCAATGCTATATAATAATAATTTGAAATGTCCATTTATTTCAAAAATCACTTCAAAATGGTTTAGAGAAAACCGTGCTAAAAAACAATGAAAAATAAGAAAGATAACTCAAGACCAATAATTTGAGTTCAATACGAATTCAATTCAAACTTAACACAAAATCAATTCAAATTCTATTTAAATTTGAATTTTCAAATTTTCCAAATATAGCAAGCCTATTGATAGGCATTATAGCTTTCAATACATCTCAATAACAATCATCAAAGTCAAATAAGAATGAGAGCAAAAATAAGCTAATACACTCCTCAAGTCAATAATTGTTATTGTTGTCGTTTTGCTCTCGTACCAGCAACAAACAAACACAGGTTTGACCAAGTAAACTTAAAATTTTTAGAAAACATGAAACTTTTAGTGCAAAGTTAAACCTTTCCGGAACATCTAAGATTATCAAATTCGGTTAAGAAACGAAGAAGTTATGGCCAATTTCGTTTCAGTTTCGAACACAGAGCAAATATTGGTTTTGCTCTCAGGTTAGCAGTAGAAAAGTTCAATTTTGACATAGAAAAACTCAAAATTACAGAAAACTCAACAAATGAAAGTTGTAGTATATGATTTTTCTTTCTGGAACATCCAAAATTATCAAAATCAGTTAAGAAACAAAGAAGTTATTGCAAATTTTGTTTCAGTTTCGACCACAGAGCAAATATTGCTTTTGCTCTCGGGATAGCAGTAGAAAAATTCGATTTTGACAGAGAAAAACTCAAAACTACAGAAAACTCAATACATGAAAGTTGTAGTATATGATTTGTGCTTTCCGGAACATCCAAAATTATCAAAATCGGTTAAGAAACAAAGAAGTTATGGCAAATTTTGTTTCAGTTTCAACCACAGAGCAAATATTGCTTTTGCTCTCGTGATAGCAGTAGAAAAATTCAATTTTGACATAGCAAAACTCAAAATTACAGAAAACTCAATTCATGAAAGTTGTAGTATATGATTTTTCTTTCCGAAACATCCAAAATTATCAAAATCGGTTAAGAAACAAAGAAGTTATGACAAATTTTGTTTCAGTTTCAACCACAGAGCAAATATTGCTTTTGCTCTCGGGATAGCAGTAGAAAAATTCGATTTTGACAGAGTAAAACTCAAAATTACAGAAAACTCAATACATAAAAGTTGTAGAGCATTGCCATAGCTAGAATTTAAAAAAAAAGTATCACCTAATTCTGATATACGAGTCAAAAGTTATGGCAATTCAAATAGGACACTTGAAAACTGAAAAACAAGATAATAACAAAGAGCAAAATAATTCAGCTAGAGTTTGTGAGTTTTACACTCACCTTGCCTTCATGAAGATTGAACTACGATTTAGATGCCAAAAATTAAAGCTTTTAGCCAAGAACAGAGCATCCAATCCTGTAAAACTAAGAACAGGTACATGCAAACAAGGAGAGAAGCAAATCAACAATTATCACTATAAAAACGGATTTTGATGAAGAGAAGGGTTTTAGAAATCGATTACCTGAGTTTAGCTCTTGCTTTATCTTTTTAAATCATCAATTTTTCTTTTAATTTGCTAATTTCTAGCTTAAGATTGAAGAGGATGGAAGTTCATTATTGGGTTTTCTAGAGAGTTAGAGAAGAGGATGAAAAAAAAATGTACGTATAGGCTATTCCCTTCTCATCTCTTTTCTTAATTACAGACCAGAGAAATAATTAGTGGGCTAAAGTCCAATTAGAATAAGAAGTTAGCCTAAGTTCTCTTGCCACTAATTACATATTAACAATGCATACATACAAATAAACATATATTCAAGCTCCATTTCACATTTTTAAATTATGAAACTCTAATCTCATGATAATAAAATATTTTTACACACAAATAAAAGATTATTAATATTATTAAAACATTTTATGATCATATATCTTTAATTTAAAGAAATTGACAATTTTACCTATTTAATTACAAATCCCTTTGTAATTAACATTATAAATTACACAAAAATCATATTTTTGTGTTATAAAATTTTATAACTCATTTCAAATATAATTTTACACTTAAATTATATTTTTAAACTCAATTCCATCATTATTTTAAATATATCTCATTTTAAAATTAATTACTCCTTTTTAAAATCATTAAAAGAAGTAAATAGCAATAAATAACAAAATTATTGCATTACCTCTAAATAAAACACATTTTCCTCGTTTTATTATCTCAAATCATCTTAATAAAGTTTTCAAAACTTTATTTTCTCATTTTATCCTCAAATACATTGTTTATTCCCAATAAACAATTTAATTTCTTCATTTATTATTAATTTACACTATTAAATTATAACTGCCGTTATAATTTAATACTCTCAGGTAATCGGTAAAACCAGGGTTGTTACAGACTCCACCTTACAAAAATTGCGTCCTCGCAATTTCCTAGAATAAGTGCTGTAACGAACATAAAATTCAATCGACAAAGGTGATAGACAAGCTCGAAACTCAAACCATTCATACTCTCAACATAGAATGGTAGAGAGAAATAAGAAGAAACTCCCTTGGTTAATCCAATGGTCCATCATATGCCAATATAGTGATTAGCAAACCATCAAATTTTCCAAACAACTCAAAAGAATTTCGAAAATATCCCGTCTTCGAATCAATACTCAATAAAAAGCTCAACAAATAATCTATCAAATAAGATAGATTTCTCAAAACTCTACGAATAGAGTCGGGATCAAGCTCATTCAAACCCGAACTCTAAGCAACAAAAATGATCATCAACACAATTTTCCGCATAATAATACGGAAAGAACATCCTCACAACAAGGACAAACTCAATAGACAAGATAGATAAATCACACAAAATGACTTCTCACGAGGCCACCAAACTCGAACGACCGCGAAAATGCACGTCGTTATCAATAGCACAAGAATGGAGTGAACTCCAGAACAAGAATATAAGCTCAAATTACTTTTCAATCCAAGATATTTAGATTTTTTTTCCTCGATATCTTTTAAATTTTAAATCTCAATTTTCAACATTTCAGAATTTTCAAACTCCTTACTATATTACTTAGTAAGTAATGTAAAACTCAAATTAAAACTCCAAATTTCTTCTCTTACTTAAAAATAAATTTTCAAAGAATTTTGTAAATCCATAATAATATTCCTCAAAATAAATTAAGGGTTTAAATTCTCTTTACTCTTTTTATTAAACCAGTTAAATAGTTTAAAAACAATCTTCAAATCCTCTTATAACTCTTCTCTGAAAACATCCAATGTATATAATATAGATTCAAAAATCTCAAAATATACTTCCAATAAAGTATAACTCAAGAATATTCTCATATATTCTCATCTTTATAATTTCAAAATAAATAAATAAATGGCATTGCCTTGCCATTGAATCTCTAATAATAGATATATCCGTTGGCTGTAGAGTCGATCGAACGATCAAAACTGCCTCGCCACTCTGATGCTCGTCTCTAAAATCAATGGCTGCAATTACCATTCAAAAATAAATTTAATATTTATTCTCAAAAATATTATTTTCAAAATCTCGATCTTTAAAACATAAATCATCGTGTCTGATTGCCTCATCATAGCATTTAGGAGATTCCTATCGATAACGTTGATCAGGCGTATCGACCAGAACTCTTAACTACTTGATGGATAACCCAACACTCTTAAATTATTTCTATAAAAGAATACTACTCATATAAATATATTATATTCTCAAAATATTCTTTGATTTTTAAATATCTCCAAACTCCAATTTTTCTTTTAAAACTCATGTATATATAGCTTCAAAAACTCAAACCAAAGAACATTAAGAGAATGCATGGAGATATTCCTAGAATAGCCCATTCTCAAAATCATCAGAAGGAGATAGAGTGCTCGTCAATCTTACGATGTCACGAGCCACTCCCAAAAATCATCAAGATATAGGATAAGCAAGATATTCTTCTCGAAGGAGAAGAAGCACACAATCCATGAACCACTACTTCAAACGGAGTAATGCTACAAAGGATAAAATTGATTAAGTATCTGAAAAGAACACTCAAACGAAGCTGAATGATAAACTCGATCAAACTCGAACAATCTAGAAACTCACCTCATTCCTCGGTGGATATCCTCATGGAAGGATAACCGAAGAGCTAAGAGCCAGGAATAAGGTTACCTCAACACTCGATTGCCCGATTGGATGTCAAATCCAAACGCACTCACAAAGCTCTATAAAGTCACCTTGACTAGAATTCGAGACATATCATCAACATCTCGATACTCAAGGGTGAATACAGAAACTTCGGAATCATCATTAACATTCCAAAGTGATAGAAATAATAACCAATCAAATTAGGATGCCTAAATAAATATAGGATCCTATAACAACAAAATGATCGAACTTAACATCAAATAAGTCAATCCATCCCAAATCAGATACATCTCAAGATAGTGAGTAATAAACAAATACTCACTAAAGCAGCAACAAATAGAAAACTCAGAATGCTTACAACAAGCCAATCGTTGTGGATCCCTTCAATAGGATTCACAACTCTCAAAGGAATGCAACAGGAATGCTCAAAGAAATCAATCAGCTCCATTGATACGAACTCACTTGTATCGAAAAAAATAAGAATAGAATAATCTCAAATAGGATTTTATATAAGATAAGGTGACATCAAACTCTATTATGGAATACTACGGAAATACAATATATTTATATTCCTAGACATATTCCATCTCAACAATCCCAAAATTCGAAAAGAAATAAAAAATCAAGGCTCGATTCGAAAACAAGCTCGAATAAAGGACAATGATTCACTCGTATTGTACTTTGATGTATCATGATATACGTACAGTTCTGTGTTTATTCTACTTTGTTCTGACCACAACTCTGATACCATGCTGTAACGCGCTACCCCGAGACCCACCTTAGCAAAGAGAATTAACAGGTAATTTTGTCTACTAAAGCGGAGAATAGGGCTGGTTAAGGGCGACCATCTATAATTTTGTCTTAAACATCTATTGAATACGTCGATAAATGCAATATAATTTTTTTTCAACTTAAGTGGATCGACATACCCAGTAAATGCTTAATCCAAAACTATAGGTGGCTAACGGATCTATCAGAACAAAATACAATAATTGAATGTAAATCACATCACAGAACAGTAACCAACATCATATATATATACATATACACTGCTACATGTTCAGTACAATACAATATGAATACAATAAAGGTGGCACTCAACCACACTATAAACATCGAATGAAATGTAAATACATCAGAGTCAAGCGGAAAGAAATATAAACTACACAAAAGTGCTAGGCTGATATCCAAGCAGATGCATCAAAGCAAAGTCCCATAACTGATAGCTAACCTGAAACAACTCGGTCTGACCCGAGTACAAAGTACACGGGTCAGTCTAGCTAAAATAATCAGTTAATGAGGATAGACAATAATATGAAGCATAAGATACAAGGTGGTAATTCTTTTCGAATGAGAAGAGGCAATAGAAAGAATACAACCCATGACTTAAGTGAAATAATGTCACTTAAGTATACAAAGACCTCAAAAGAGGTAAGTTCAATAATAATACTCAAATAATATAAACATTCGCCTCATATCATCAGCGACATCCTAAAATGTCTACATGGTTTCCATGAACCATATCTCCTCAAAAGGCGAAACATCAATACAAAATCTCGCCAAAAAGGCAAACATAAGACATTCTCAAGTAGGATGATCCAAAACTCAAATATAAAAGAATCTTCAAACTCTATTATACCTCATCTCATTGGTATAAATGTATATAAATCTCAATCTCAACTCGCCGGAATGGCAAGGCCTAGAATATCCTATAAAATCATGAAATCATCCAAACTCATAACTCAAGGAACTCGATAAGAGTTCAAAACATCATAAATGAAATCACCATACATATAACATCTCATATAGCACTAGGCTATCGATGTAATCAAACATCTTAAAATGGTGAAATCACAATAAAACAGAAAACTCAGAAAACCTGAATTGGCCAAATCCCCGATTGCAATGCCGAAGCAATGCTGCACGTGCTAAACTCAAACAGCCGAAGCCTCGGACAAGGTCGCTAACACCTACCAAAGCAGTTCATCCTCATGACAAGGTCACTGACACCTCACCAAGTCGTTTTGTCAGTCCTAACAAGGTCGCTAACACCTTCCAAGCAGTTCGTCCTCATGACTAGGTCGCTAACACCTCTCAAAGCAGTTCTGTTATGTAAACATCGTGAATGTGTAACAAAATCACGGATAGGAACCTAAAATGTGTTAACGTGTGTCCTATACCACACGTTTGCACTTAACGGTTTACTAGCCGCTAGTCGATGCCACACTAGGAACATCATAAAACTCAAAAAATCATATCTCGCCTCATCTCATCGGTGAGTGATAAAGAGACACCATACTTGTCTCATCTCATCAACAAGAATGAAATGGCATCGTAACTTGTCTCATCTCATCGACAAGTGAAAACATCATGATGGTTCCTCATAAACCATAAATTTCCAAGTAGAAATCTCAAGCTATAAAACTCGCCAAATATTGGCCTTCCCAGATAATTCCTAAAGATAGGAATTATAAACTCAAAAACCTGCCATAAATTGGCAAAACATCTTAGAAACACTAATCCCAAATAGTTTCGATCGTACAAGTCCGGAATTAACCGAAATAGTAAACGCACATGTCTCATACCACGTGTTTTACTAAATCGTTTAATTCTCTTTCTCATACGTTCGAATAGTGCAAAATTGTGTATTTTACATTTAAAATAGTTTACTAGAGAAAACAAGCTTTTAAAACTTTTTCCCGAAATGATTAATAAAACCAATATTTGAAATTCCTTTATTATAGGAAATAAATAGATTTTATATTAGAAAAATAATTTTAAAATACTATATAATAATAATTTGAAATTTTCATTTATTTCAAAAATCATTTCAAAATGGTTTAGTGAAAACCGTGCTCGAAAACAATAAAAAAAAACAAGAAAGAAAAGCTAGGACCGATAACTTGAATTCAATACGAATTCAATTCAAATTTAGCACAAAATCAATGCTATATAATAATAATTTGAAATGTCCATTTATTTCAAAATTCACTTCTAAATGGTTTAGAGAAAACCGTGCTCGAAAACAATGAAAAACAAGAAAGATAACTCAAGACCAATAATTTGAGTTCAATACAAATTCAATTCAAACTTAACACAAAATCAATTCAAATTCTATTTAAATTTGAATTTTCAAATTTACCAAATATAGCTAGCCTATTGATAGGCATTATAGCTTTCAATACATCTCAAAAAAAATCATCAAAATCAAATAAGAATGAGAGCAAAAATAAGCTAATACACTCCTCAAGTCAATAATTGTTATTGTTGTCGTTTTGCTCTCGTACCAGCAACAAACAAACACAGTTTTGACCAAGTAAACATCAAAATTTTAGAAAACATAAAACATAAAACTTTTAGTGCAAAGTTTAAGCTTTCCAGAACATCTAAGATTATCAAATTCGGTTAAGAAAGGAAGAAGTTATGACCAATTTCGTTTCAGTTTCAAACACAGAGTAAATATTGGTTTTGCTCTCAGGTTAGCAGTAGAAAAGTTCAATTTTGACATAGAAAAACTCAAATTTACAGAAAACTCAACAAGTAAAAGTTGTAGCATATGATTTTTTCTTTCTGGAACATCCTAAATTATCAAAATCGGTTAAGAAACAAAGAAGTTATTGCAAATTTTGTTTCAGTTTCGACCAAAGAGCAAATATTGCTTTTGCTCTCGGGATAGCAGTAGAAAAATTCGATTTTGACAGAGCAAAACTCAAAATTACAGAAAATTCAATACATGAAAGTTGTAGTATACAATTTATGCTTTCCGGGAAATCCAAAATTATCAAATTCGGTTAAGAAACACAGAAGTTATGGCAAATTTTGTTTCAGTGTCAACCACAGAGAAAATATTGCTTTTGCTCTCGAGATAGCAGTAGAAATATTCAATTTTGACATAGTAAAACTCAAAATTACATCAAACTCAATACATGAAAGTTGTAGTATATGATTTGTGCTTTCCGAAACATCCAAAATTATCAAAATCGGTTAAGAACAAAGAAGTTATGGCAAATTTTGTTTCAGTTTCAACCACAGAGCAAATATTGCTTTTGCTCTCGGGATAGCAGTAGAAAAATTCGATTTTGACAGAGTAAAACTCAAAATTACAGAAAACTCAATACATGAAAGTTGTAGATCATTGCCATAGCTAGAATTCAAAAAAAGTTTCACCTAATTCTGATACGAGTCAAAAGTTATGGCAATTCAAACAGGACACTTGAAAACTGAAAAACAAGATAATAACAAAGAGCAAAATAATTCAGCTAGAGTTTGTGAGTTTTACACTCACCTTGCCTTCATGAAGATTGAACTATGATAAGATGCCAAAAATTAAAGCTTTTAGCCAAGAACAGAGCATCCAATCCTGTAAAACTAAGAACAGGTACATGCAAATAAGGAGAGAAGCAAATCAACAATTATCACTATAAAAATGGATTTTGATGAAGAGAAGGGTTTTAGAAATCGATTACCTGAGTTTAGCTCTTGCTTTATCTTTTTAAATCATCAATTTTTCTTTTAATTTGCTAATTTCTAGCTTAAAATTGAAGAGGATGGAGGTTTCAGCCATTATTCGGTTTTCTAGAGAGTTAGAGAAGAGGATGAAAAAAAATGTACGTATAGACTATTCCCTTCTCATCTCTTTTCTTAATTACAGACCAGAGAAATAATTAGTGGGCTAAAGTCCAATTAGAATAAGAAGTTAGCCTAAGTTCATTATCTTGCCACTAATTACATATTAACAATGCATACATACAAATAAACATATATTCAAGCTCCATTTCACATTTATAAATTATGAAACTCTAATCTCATGATAATAAAATATTTTTACACACAAATAAAAGATTATTAATATTATTAAAACATTTTATGATCATATATCTTTAATTTAAAGAAATTGACAATTTTACCTATTTAATTACAAATCCCTTTGTAATTAACATTATAAATTACACAAAAATCATATTTTTGTGTTATAAAATTTTATAACTCATTTCAAATATAATTTTACACTTAAATTATATTTTTAAACTCAATTCCATCATTATTTTAAATATATCTCATTTTAAAATTAATTACTCCTTTTAAAAATCATTAAAAGAAGTAAATAGAAATAATTAACAAAATTATTGCATTACCTCTAAATAAAACACATTTTCCTCGTTTTATTATCTCAAATCATCTTAATAAAGTTTTCAAAACTTTATTTTCTCATTTTATCCTCAAATACATTGTTTATTCCCAATAAAGAATTTAATTTCTTCATTTATTATTAATTTACACTATTAAATTATAACTGCCGTTATAATTTAATACTCTCAGGTAATCGCTAAAACCAGGGTTGTTACATAACCCCTTCACCATCACCACCACCGACCACCACCACATCTTCCCCACCTAATCCACGGCCACACCATCCCCCTCCACTGACCTGAAGGTGCCATGGCCTCCCCTTGATCAAAACTTCACAAAAATAATGAAAAACACCTTGAAACCTTGCCTAGCCGACCTTATGATTACCTCCCCTTCATTGTTTGCCACGACCACCTCCTTAGACTCCACCACCACCACTTGTACACCACCTGAACATCCCCCTCTCCTCTGATCAGACCTGTAGCAGCCCAGGCCGAGCCCAAATGCGCCAAGGCCGAGTCCAAAAGTTGAACCAAACCCCTCTTTTACCTTGCCTTTTGACCTTCCACACTTTGTAACTTCCAAACCCTTCCTATTCTTGACCAAGCCATGTGTTTTCAGTCCATAACCTGACCTTTTCCACCTGAAATCATGTCATAGCTGAACCAATAAAGCCTTAAGGCCGAGCATATGTTGAGTCAAGAGCAAGCAAAACTTGTTTGAAACTTGGTGATGTCTTTGTTTATTCTATTTTCCATTTTTGTTTCAATAATTTTGGTATTGTATTTATATTTATGTATGGTCTTGTTTTATTGTTATATACAAGTTATACATCTTGGCTCTCTTCCCACTTGAATCAAATCATGCTATCGTGCTTTCCGGATTCTCTTTTGTGTGTGTTGTTTGCGGACTCCAGCTTTAAAGAGGTGAGTAATTCACACATGACATATATGCCTATATAATTGTGAAGTGACACCAAGTGAATGTGTAGAAACTTTTATATCATGTTATACCTGCCTGTGATGTAAATTATATGATGTTAAACCCTGTTATTAACTTGTCACATTATCTGTTATATTTTATTTTATTTTATTATACTGTTTATTTATTTCTGTTAATCACACTGCAAGTTCCCTGTAGAATAGAATCACTATGGGTTGAAATGATACATACCCGAACAGATTTTAGAATAGGGAAAAATCATTATGGGCTGAAATGATAGGCTCGAGTGATTTTTATTTATTGTTATTAACTTGGGATTGCAGGTTTGAAATGATAAAACCCTGATTTTTGTTTTGCAAATTACGGATTGAAATGATATATTATCTGTATCACTTGTCTTTGGTTAGAAAATAATATACACACCCGTGGTTATTTTTTGGATATTTTTAAGTATTTTAAAAAATGTAAATTATGATATTTTGATTTAAAATTTGAATTTAAAATGATTTGTTAAAGTGTTATTGGTTTTTCTATGAATATAAAATGTTAAACAAATGGATGCTTAAAATGGTAATTTGAAATTTTAACTTGACTTGGAATTGTGAGATTTGGCTTTAAAAATGGAAGTTTAAGTAAAAGAAAATAAAATGGAAATTAAGTTTTATTTGTGAAATGATAAATTAAATTAAAGTGTTAAGTGAATGTAAAGAATAGGAAAATTGTACACTTGAATTTAATAAGTGAAGTTATGAAAAATTTGATATTTATTTGTGGAATTTACTTTATAAAAATCATAAGTTAAAGGGTATTTAAATGACCACTTAAAGTTGAAAAATATGATTTTTATAAAATTAAATTGATTTAAATTGAAGTTTATTTATGGCTGGAATTCTATTTAAAATCTGGAAATTCATTTAGTAGCACTTCAGAAATGCTATTGTTTCTGGAAATGAACTAAAATCTGAACTAAGCAGAATTTGCAGCACTTTGTAAGTGCTGTAGTTGTAGAAGTGAACTAAAAGGCTAAAATTAACTAAGGCTATGACAGCACTTTGTAAGTGCTGTAGTGGCAGGAACTAAATTTGAAACTGAAACTAATGAAAGAGCTATGGTAGCACTTGTTAAGTGCTGCAGTTGGCTGAAATGTGACTTTTGAATATAATTGAACTATTACAGCAGTTTTTAAACGATGTCTTTGCTGAATTGATTTAAATCTTTTAATTTGAACCCTGAACTATTACAGCAGTTTTGTAAATGCTGTCTTTTCTAAATTGAACTATTTTTCAATGAAACTGAACTACTACAGCAGTTTATAAATGCTGTCTTTGTTGAATTGAATTGTTTCAAATATAACTTACCGCAGCACTTTCTAAATGCTGTGAAAGCTGGAATTTTAATGTTTTAATGTATTTAAGTAAATAAATGAACTCAGAAAAGGCTAAATTCTTGGGAATTGAATATTTGATTTAAAGGTATAATGACTTTACTTTTAAGTGGTTTAAATGAAGTATTTTAATTCGGAATTATAAACCATTTTGAAATGTTAACCACGGGAACATTTCTCTGTATGCTATTTTATTTCCTTGTGATTTATTTAGATGCACACCTTTGATTTGAGAGTGTGGCTAGTGGTGAGCGATTACTGCAGCTCTGCGCTACCCTGGTCACATTAACACTATTATTTGCATTGTTTACTTTAATATGGACATTTCTCTGATAGCATTTATTCCTGCTTAATTGTTTAATGGATCCTTAAAGGATGGGCGATCCCAAGCATCCTTTGAGTTATTGTGCATTGCTTTTACAGTTCACTTGAGTTGGTTTACATTGTATAAGTATGTATGTCCTGACTCGAGTGTTTGTGTTTTACTTTACGCTCGGGTAAGCCTGAGAATCACAACTTTGGATTCACGTTCTGGAGCTAGAGATCTGTTGGAGCTTATTTATCTATCGGTTCATCGACTTCTATTCCTGTTATTTCCTATTCAGTATTGTCTCTGTATTATTGATTTATGTATCCTGACTTCTATTATATTTATTTTACTATGAGAATTTTGTATATATTTTGAGAGTTTGTATATAGTAGCTTCATGAACTACTATGGTATTTTATTTCCGCTGTGAGTTATTCTGATATTTCTGTGTATGTGATTTTGTGAATGATTTTATTTGCTCCAAATTTTCTTGACAATCCACTGTTTTGAAGTATTCAAGTCCGACATGTGTGGATTTATTGTCGATTTGAATGGTCCAAAATAGTGGGATGTTACAACACTCCATAGGTACGGTACAAACCAAACTAGTAATGGGCTCGATAAGGTATGTGACAAGGCACACGAGGCAATGCCATGGTAGGATTCTACCGTTTGCACTCCTGAACTGGTGGTAATGCATAGCAGCTACTACCGCCTACCTCGAGACACACTCCCAAATCAAAGGTGCACCCAATCAAATCACAAAGTAATAGAATGGTATCGAAGAAGCATGCTCAATCGGAGGTGCGACCTCACTTGGCCCGGTATAGCTCCCGTTTTAGCCACATCAAGCTGACTCGCGAGAGTTAGGGCTACGTTCATATCTCATACAGACGTTCGCCAAGCCATCCTACTTCGTTCTGGAATCTCCACCACGTACATAGTTGTTAAAGTGGTTTTTGGTATTGGCAGAGAGTATGACAATATCCGATCCCGGTCTCTTTAACAACCAAATGCTTATTTCACACCATGGTCATTTCATAAAATCACTTTTATAATCATTTCAAACAGTTCATACTTCATATCAAAATATCATATTCATTTCAGAAATCATATTACTTTTGAAATCATATTCACGTTCAAAATCATATTCACTTCCAAAATCATTTTTCACTTTAAATCATAACCACAAAATAGTTTAAACCATCATATCAAAATATTCGCATTTAAATCCACTAAATCTAAATTATAATAGTTCCAACTTAAACCGTTTAAATATTTAAAATTATATATATATATATATATATATATATATTGAAATAGTTATAATTTAAAATAGTATATATATTTAAAAATAAGTTATAGATTAAAATAGTTTATATGTCAAAAATAGTATATATATGAAAGAGTTTATATCGAAAATTGTTTCAAATAACAATTGTCTCCTCCAATTTCACCAAATCAATTCAAATCAACTTTAGTTAAAAAATTCAATATAAATCAATTTCAGTTCAACAATTTCAATTAAAAAGGGTTAAAGGTTCAATTTAGATTCTCATTAAAACCATTTCAATTTATATCGATTTCAAATCCAGGTTTGAAGTACAAATTTAAACCATTTTCAATTCAATAGGTTTTCAAATTTAAATATTCAAACATTTATAATAACTCAATTTGATAAATTTCATTTATATTTCAAAATTCAACTTTAAATTTTATTTGAAATATTCACTAAATCATCTTTAATAACCATTTAAATAAAATCCCAGATTACAAATTTAAATAAAAATTAAAATATTAAATATCTAACTCCATTTTATTTAATTCTGAAATATTCACTTAATTACTTTTTATAAACATTTAAATAAAATCTCAAATTCAAATTTAAATCAAAATTAAATATTCAATTTCAATTTTATTTAAATTTGAAAACATTTTTAATCACCTTTAATCAAATCAAGTTATCACTTTATAAAAATCATATCTTTAAAATCTCAAATCAATAAGTTTCAAATCAGTTTTATTAAAATTCAATTATTAACCAATTTAAATTTCAAGTCAACTTTAATTTATCTTTCCAACCTCTATTTATTAAAGTTATTAAAAAATCTATTTAAAAATATTAATATAAATTTTAAATAAATATTAAAACATATTATATATATACTAATTAAATTAAATTTTATTAAATTAAATTATATTAAATTTTTATTAAATTAAATCTTATTACTAAATCTATTTTAAATCTTATTTTATATATTTTAAAAATAATAAAAATTAAGCAAAATTTTATAATTTACATTTTAAAACTTAACTATATTTTAAAATTTCCAAAATATATAATTTGAAAAATCTAAATTTTACACATATATTAAAATTAAAATATCCATATATTATATTTAAAAATCAATATTTACTAAACCACGTATATTTTTCTTTTCAAAATTCTGGAAATCATTTAAAAATAGACCAACCGTGTCCGCATATAATTTTCTATCCTATGGTCAAGTGATACGGATATTTATTGTAACATCCCTATATATCGTGCCATTCGCATCCGCACATGTCAGACTTGAATTGCTCAAAATACCAGATTGTTAATTTATATTTGGCGAAACTCAAGCTTATGCAGTAAATAAAATAATCAAAGAATCACAAACATTGAGTAATATAACAATAAGCAGCGGAAACAAATGAATAGTAGTTCATGAAGCTACTATATATATAACAGATTTAAAACAAGATATAACAGAAGTCACGAATACATAGAAGTCTCAATACAATAGTCAATAACAAAATCCGAATATATCACTAGTGTCAACTGAATAACTGAAAGCTGAATAGATAGATGAATCTCCAAGCGAAGCTACATCTCCAAAGGTGAGTCAAATGCTGTGACACTCAGTCTGACCCGAGCATAAAACAAAACACAAAACACTCGAGTTAGGATTAACATTCTTATATCAATAAATCCAACTCAAGTGAAATATCAATTGAAATACAAGTAACTTAAAGGATGTTTGGGATAACCATCCACTAAGGATCCGTGGAACTATCTACTATGTACTAATATACGCTATTATAATAATGTCTAAAGTAAAGTAAACTATTAAAATAGCGTTAAGGCGTTACCCATATCCCCCTTAACACATTTTATATATTCTCATAGTCTATACAGTACCGTAATCTCCCCCGTATTGGGCGTCGTTAGATGGCACTCCATAGGTATGGTACAAAACAAACCGTAGTAGTCTCGATAAGGTGGTGACACGGCACAACTAGGCAATGCCAGGGTAGATATACCAATTACACTTCCGGGCCGGTGGTAATGCATAGCAGCAACTACCGCCCACCTCGAGCCACACTCCCAAATCAAAGGTGCGCACCAAATCAATCACAAAGTAATAGAATGGAAATCGAAGAAGTGTGTCCGATCGGAGGAGCTACCTCACTTGGCCCGTCGATTGCTCATGTTTTAGCCACCTTAAGCTAACTCACGGGAGTCGGGTCCATGTACATACCTCAAATAGAATCGTCGCCACCATCCTACTTCATTCTGGAATCTCCACCGCGTACACAGTTGTTAAAGTGGTTTTCAGTATTGGCAGAGAGTATGACTATAACCGATCCCGGTCTCTTTAACAACCAATCGTTATTATAACACCGTGGTCATTTCAAAATGTCATACTTCAAAACCAAATATCATATCCATTTCAAAACCATATCAATACGATATCATTTCTCACTTAAATAATATTCATTTCCAAAACCATAGCACTTTCCAAAATTATAACTCTTTCGAAAGTATAACACTTTGAAATTTATAACACTTTGAAAGTCATAACTTTTGTATTCATAACACTATGAAATCCATAACACTTCCTACTTAAACTGTTTAGATATAGAAAATAGTATATATAATAAAATAGTTTATAAAATGAATTAGTTTATATTAAAATAATTAGTATATTAAAATAGTTATAAGTAAAATAGTTATAAATTAAGAATAATAATATATATTAAAAGAATTTATAAATTAAAATAGTTATTAGTATAAAATACTTTATATAATAATACCAGTTTTCTTAAATTTCACAAATCGATGCAAATTAACTTAAATTCCAAAATTCCATTTAAATCAAATCACAGTTCATCCATTTCAATTCAATTTAAATTTCGATAAACCAAATTTAATTTATCTCGATTTCAAATACGGATTTGATCCACAAAATAAAGCATTTCAATTTCAATAGATTTCAAAGCTTTAAATATTCAAACCTTCATAATAACTTCATTTTAGATAAATTTCGTTTATATTTTCAAATTTCTTTACCATTATTTAATATTAAATATTCACTTAGTCAAATCAATATCATTTAGATAAAACCTTAAATTACAATTTAAATAAACTAAATATTCCCTTCAATTTATTTACTTGAAATATTCATTTAATCACTTTAAATCAAAATCAAGTTATAAATCATATCTTTAAAATCTCAAATTTAATAAGTTTCAAATCGATTTTATTTAAGTATAATTCTTTTAAACAAATACAAATTCAAATCAATTTTAGTTTACCATCCCAACCTCAATTTAATAAAATTATTATAAAATCTATCCTTAAAATAAAACTTTAAATAAATGCTTAAAACATACTGTATACCAATTAAATTAAACTTTATTAAATTAAATCTTATTATTAAACTTATTTTATATTAAAACTAATTTATACATATTTTAAAATAGTAAAATTATAAGTAAATTCTTAAAAATTTATAATTTCAAAGCTAACTTATAATTTTAAAATTTTCAAGACATATAATTTCTAAAAATCAAGAATTTAATCATATATAAAATAACATTTATATAAATAATATTTAAAAACAATATTTTTATATAAAATCATATATATTTCCTTTTTAAAACTCTTGAAAATCATTTTCAAAATATATATATAGACCGACGGTGTCTGTATATAATTTTCTATCCTATGGTCAAGTGAAACGGATATTTATCATTTCAATCCGCAATTTAAATATTTACGGATATATATCTTTTCAACCTACAATCCCAAATTCAGTTCAATGAAAATCGCTTGGGTTTATCATTTCAACCCATAACGATTCTCTCCTATTCTACAAGATCGTTCGGGTATGTATCATTTCAACCCATAGGGAATTCTATACTAACAGGGAACTTGCAAAGTGACAACATATATGACAATAATATAATAATCAGCAATAGGCATATATCATCAGTGATAAAATAAATAACAGATCATGGTGTCAGATGTCATAGGTGAACAGATATAGATAATAGCATACATATAGCAATTTAAATATCTAACAGCAGCATATTTCAATTGTCGTTTCAATTGAAATCAAATTTAGTAAATATAAGAACGTTAATCGTGAGTGATTGCTCACCTTTCAAGGCAAGAGAGGATAGACAATGAAATGAGCTACGAATTCCAAAGCAACACTAGATGGACACGATTCGACGAACAAAGCTGATAATTAGGAATAGACGAAATCAAATCAGAACTGGATCAATGAAGATAATTGATATAAGTGAGCTTATATATATAACTATATATATAAAAATCGAATTCTAAATTTAAACATATATTAAATTAAATATATATGCACTTCAAAATCCATTGTTTTAAACTAAAACTCAAATATTAAAGTCAAACATATATATATAATAATAAATTTATATAAACTAACATACCATACCTTAAAATATAATGTATATAAAACTGAAATATAAACATTGATATCTTATAACTAAATATACACAATATATAGAAACCGTTATATAAATATATACTTAAACCATAACAAACCGTTACATATACTAACATATAATATATACATTTTAAAAGAAAAAAAATCAAATATCCAAATGTCTATATTCCGTTTTTTTTACATCAACATAAATAACCATAATATATACCTATACTTTACAACATTCAAAATAAATCTGTATAGACATATACGCGCATGCAGTTCAAAAATATAGGCAGAATATAAACTAACTGTATATAATA
Organism: Allium fistulosum; assembly: GCA_030737815.1. Classification (NCBI taxonomy): domain Eukaryota; kingdom Viridiplantae; phylum Streptophyta; class Magnoliopsida; order Asparagales; family Amaryllidaceae; genus Allium; species Allium fistulosum. Next base: position 1,133,251,532 of record CM060901.1, read on the forward strand.
CTTATAACCCAAACATTAAAATATATCTAGTTTAGTATAAACATATTGGCATCAATATAAACCCAATATACAACAGCAAACTAATATAAACTATTTATATATAAAAACTCATACAGATACATAATTAACATATATTTTATATTAAACGGATATATATATATATAACCTGTACTTAAAACTGCACATTTGAAAACTTTATATATATATATATTATTTAACAACTTTTTATATATAAACAAACAACTATATACACGTATGCCTACAAACAGATCCTATATGACTAATAAAACTTATATATACTGATATAGATATAAACTTCCTATAGCTTGCATATAACTTCATTAACATATTATATATATATATAGAAACCAGTTAATAGACATCCATCAGTAAACTTTAAAACAAATCATAGTTTTTTTTTCAATTACAAATTTTTTCAAAACAAAGCATAAAAAAATGAGCAGGTAAAAACTAAAAAAAGCAAACTTATAAATTATAGATGTTGTAGCCAAACAATATATATAAACATACTTGTATAAACCTTGTATAACATATTACTATAAAATATAAGCTATAAAAAAATTTTACAATATTCTTTATAATATAATTTATACTATAACATAGATATATAATATATACCTCAATATATAGATCACTAGAGAAGCAAGCTTGGCCTGGAAGGAGAGTTGAGGCAGAGGGAAGAAGAAGGGTAGGCGAGGCTAAAGCGCGCTCGACAGTGAGGGAAGATGGAGAAGGGCTGTCACATGTGAAGAGTATGGGTGGTAGCGGCGAACTTAGGAGGAGGTAGATTGGCTATTTGCTCGGCGAAGCAAGATGGAGATTTGTCGGCGATTGGTGGTGGATCGGCACCTGCTGGGAATTGGTGCTGCCTTCGGCTTCCAAGTGGCGGTGGCTCGCTCGTGGAGGAGAGAGAGTTCGGCAAAAAGTAGGCCAATAAGTGAAGGCCGAAGTGGTGGCCGCGAGGGGTTTTCGGCGTTGACGTGGATGAAGGCGAGAAGTAGAGGTTGGCTGCAGATGGGAAGGCCGTGCGTGTGGCTGAGGTTGATGAGCATTTCAAAGAAATATGGTTCAAAGGAAGGGACAAGCAAAGGAAAGGGTTTCCAGCAATACAAGGAGGAAAGGACGAGCAAAAACTTTCTCAGGCAAAATATAGGAACACTATTTTATATATTATTATTTTCAAGTAGAAATGACAGAACGAAATTATGAGCAGAGAAGAGAAATGGAACGAACCAGCATATTAAAATGAAAGTGGGGACAACCAAAAGTCGTACGTGAATACCAAGGAATAATAAAAGCTGTGACTATTCGTTTTTGAACGGTGGAAAATAAATGGTCACAAGGAAACAAAAAGATGGACCGTTACGATTAACTGTTTCGTGTGTTTCGTCACGTACCGGACACTGAAACACACAAATAAATATACTATGGAGATTCGCATGACGAGACGGTCAAAACGGTATACAGATATCAGTGGTACGATCATCCTATCAAAAGTCGATAATCGGTACCGAAAATGTTGCTAATTTGCCGAAAATAAGACAAACGGAGCAACAACAGTCCAAATTTGACGAAACGAAATATGACGTCTCACTCAGAAGATGGTTTCAAATTTATTATATAAAAATATTCAGGTTTGTAAAATATTCTATTATCATCTAATATTAACTGATTTAAATTTAAATAAAATTACACAAAAAAATAAACTTGCATATTAACAAATGAAAATTTACCATTTTCTATGTTTAAGTAGACGTATTACAAATATCAAATTTTTATTTCAAAATATTATTATTTAAATTTTCATAAAAATTCAGTTAATTACGTCAATAAAACCATTTAAAATTTACGGGTCGTTATACTCTCCCCCACTCAAAACTTTTCGTCCCCGAAAAGGAAGGAAGTAGGTAAATAGAAACAACCAGAAAGAAAATTAAATTAAAATACAAAATAAAACAATTAATTTAAACCATATAAATTCCAATTTAAACAAATTAATATTTAACAATTTGATTTAACCCCTTTGATTTCACTTAAGTTAATTTCACTTATAATTCTAGTTTTAACTATTTCTAAATTCATATTTATCTACTCATTATCTTATTATTCTGTTTATCACTATTAACATTTTTATAATTATAAATTAAGTATATAAACATTTGTTATAATTATGTTTTATTCAACCAATTAATTCTTTCTTTTCCCAAATTATTACTAAATTTATTCCACTTAATATATCTTATCACATAGATTAAGTAGATTGTCACTTATTATACCCACTCAAATTATTTAAAAATTCTTTTAATATCATTTTATATTGTATACTATTCAATTACTTGGTTAACTTTTGAGTAATTTAGGTAAGTTATATATGGAATGCAATTGAGTATTATATAAATAAAATTTCCAAATTCAGTTATTCCAAATTTTAAATATTTATTCAAAAATTTAGGCTTCATTTAATAATTGAAATCATCCCTTAACAAAATCTAAGAGTTAAATTTCCAGTTTACTTCAAACCATTTAGAGATAAATGTATACATATATATATATATTTCAAGTCAAATCTATAAACATATACTTATATATATTATAAATCAAGTCATACTTAAGAAATTCAAATCAAATTCATTTCCAAAACAAAATTGTAGCAAAGCTACTAAATAGTCTCTCCACTCTGAAACTCGAAAATGAATGTCGATGATGCGGCCATCATCACCGAAATTATTTTCCAGCGACAAAAGAAAAGAGTACAGATTTAAAACTTTTAAAACTCTTTGGAAACAATTTATATTTGAAAATACTTTAAATAATATACCCTAAAAATTAAAACCAAATTTCTAAAAATACCAGAAATTTAATTCTTAAATCCATGATTTAAAGTTATTTCAATTCCAAATAAATTTATAAACCATGTTTATATGTTCATTTATTTATAATATGGCAATAGTCAATGGTTTACAAAATAATAAATGAAAATCAAATATTATCATTTCTGTTAACCAATTCATTTAACTTTTTAATGTCAGAACTTATACTTATATATAATATAATTATACAAAATTCATTTACCAAGTTTGAAAATAATATGGTGTCAGTTTGCTCTGTTTAAGTGTTTTGGAATTCCTATCGATATCGTTGATCAGATGAATCGATTGAAACCCCAAATCAACACAACAACTCAAACAACACAATATATAAAACATTTTTATATTAATTACAAATACACTCCCTCACTCGATGATTCAATGATGGATTCCAAAGCAAGGATAAAGATCCAAAAATCTAAGGGAACCCTAATCAAAGAGAATTCTGACTAGAAGATAGTCTCGAGATGCAGATAAAGATGATTAAATAACAAAATAGAAAGATGGATAGACTTATATAAATCACGGGCGGCCTTAACCGGGTCAACCGAGACTTCAAGAATAAGATCGATGCAGAATTCTGAGGCAAATCGGCATTCGATCGCAATAGATAGAATTCGGGCATAGCAAGAGATATCAGCATCTAAACCAAGGATACATAAATCTTCGGTGAATCAATGCTGGTTGTAAAGGAGTTTCACCCATATACAAATCATACAGTGGAGCTATGGGATACTCCAGAATCAAGAAAATATGAATAGGGAGAGACAAGAATGGATTCCAGAACGAATGGGAGAGTTCCAAAGTTCAAAAGAAATTGAGTCAAAGAGGAAGAGATTCAAGAATGAACGAAGGTGATCCCATAATTAAATTTACTTTATATGCTAAGTTTTGCCTAAAACCTGGCTCTAATACCAACTATAACATCCCGGTATTTCGTGCCATTCGCATCCGCACATGTCAGACTTGAATTGCTCAAAATATCATATTGTTAATTTATATTTGGCAAAACTCAAGCATATGCAGTAAGTAAAATAATCACAGAATCACAGACACAGAGTAATATAACAATAAGAGTGGAAACAAATGAATAGTAGTTCATGAAGCTACTATATATATAACAGAGTTAAAACAAGATACAGTAGAAGTCACGAATACATAGAAGTCTTAATACAATAGTCAATTACAAAATCTGAATATATCACTGGAGTCAACTGAATAACTGAAAGTTGAATAGATAAATGAATCTCTAAGCGAAGCTCCATCTCCAAAGGTGAGTCAAATGCTGTGACACTCAGTCTGACCTGAGCATAAAGAAAAACACAAAACACTCGAGTCAGGACTAACATTCTTATATCAATAAATCCAACTCAAGTGAAATATCAACTAAAATACAAGTAACTTAAAGGATGTTTGGGATACCCATCCTCTAATGATCCGTGGAACTATCTACTATGTAGTACAATACGCTATTATAATATGCCTATAGTAAAGTAAACTATTAAAATAGCATTAAGGCGTTACCCATATCCCCCTTAACACATTTTATATATTCCCATAGTCTATACAGTACCGTAATCTCCCCCGTACTGGGCGTCGTCAGAGGGCACTCCATAGGTATGGTACAAAACAAACTCGTAGTAGTCTCGATAAGGTGGCGACACAGCACAACTAGGCAATGCCAGGGTAGATATACCAATTACACTTCTGGGCCGGTGGTAACGCATAGCAGCAACTACCGCCCACCTCGAGCCACACTCCCAAATCAAAGGTGCGCACCAAATCAATCACAAAGTAATAGAATGGAAATCGAAGAAGTGTGTCCGATCGGAGGAGCTACCTCACTTGGCCCGTCGATTGCTCCTGTTTTAGCCACCTTAAGCTAACTCATGGGAGTCGGGTCCATGTACATACCTCAAATAGAATCGTCGCCACCATCCTACTTCATTCTGGAATCTCCACCACGTATACCGTTGTTAAAGTGGTTTTCAGTATTGGCAGAGAGTATGACAATAACCGATCCTGGTCTCTTTAACAACCAATCGTTATTATAACACCGTGGTCATTTCAAAATATCATACTTCAAAACCAAATATCATATCCATTTCAAAACCATATCAATAAGATATCATTTCTCACTTAAATAATATTCATTTCCAAAATCATAGCACTTTCCAAAATTATAACTCTTTCGAAAGTATAACACTTTGAAATTTATAACACTTTGGAAATCATAACTTTTGAAATCATAACACTATGAAATCCATAACACTTCCTACTTAAACAGTTTAGATATAGAAAATAGTATATATAATAAAATAGTTTATAAAATAAAATAGTTTACCTTAAAAAAATTAGTATATTAAAATAGTTATAAATTAAGAATAATAATATATATTAAAAGAATTTATAAATTAAAATAGTTATTAGTATAAAATACTTTATATAATAATACTAGTTTTCTCAAATTTCACAAATCGATACAAATTAACTTAAATTCCAAAATTCCATTTAAATCAAATCACAGTTCGTCCATTTCAATTCAATTTAAATTTCGATAAACTAAATTTAATTTATCTCTATTTCAAATACGGATTTGACCTACAAAATAATGCATTTCAATTTCAATGATTTCAAAGCTTTAAATATTCAAACCTTCATAATAACTTCATTTTAGATAAATTCGTTTATATTTTCAAATTTCTTTACCATTATTTAAATATTCACTTAGTCAATTCAATATCATTTAGACAAAACCTTAAATTACAATTTAAATAAACTAAATATTCCCTTCAATTTATTTACTTGAAATATTCATTTAATCACTTTAAATCAAAATCAAGTTATAAATCATATCTTTAAAATCTCAAATTTAATAAGATTCAAATCAATTTTATTTAAGTATAATTCTTTTAAACAAATACGAATTCAAATCAATTTCGGTTTACCTTCCCAACCTCAATTTAATAAAATTATTATAAAATTTATCCTTAAAATAAAACTTTAAATAAATGCTTAAAACATATTGTATACCAATTAAATTAAACTTTATTAAATTAAATCTTATTATTAAACTTATTTTATATTAAAACTAATTTATACATATTTTAAAATAGTAAAATTATAAGTAAATTCTTAAAAAATTTATAATTTCAAAGCTAACTTATAATTTTAAAATTTTCAAAACATATAATTTCTAAAAATCAAGAATTTAATCATATATAAAATAACATTTATATATATAATATTTAAAAACAATATTTTTATATAAAACCATATATATTTCCTTTTTAAAACTCTTGGAAATCATTTTCAAAATATATATATAGACCGACGATGTCTGTATATAATTTTCTATCCTATGGTCAAGTGATATCATTTCAATCCGTAATTTAAATATTTACGGGTATATATCTTTTCAACCTGCAATCCCAAATTCAGTTCAATGAAAATCGCTTGGGTTTATCATTTCAATCCATAACGATTCTCTCCTATTTTACAAGATCGTTCGGGTATGTATCATTTCAACCCATAGGGAATTCTATACTAACAGGGAACTTGAAAAGCGACAGCATATATGACAATAATATAATAATCAGCAACATGCATATATCATCAGTGATAAAATAAATAACAGATCATGGTGTCAGATGTCATAGGTGGACAGATACAGATAATAGCATATATATAGCAATTCAAATAACTAACAGCAGTTCAATTGTCGTTTCAATTGAAATCAAATTTAGTAAATATAAGAACGTTTATCGTGAGTGATTGCTCACCTTTCAAGGCTAGAGAGGATAGACAATAAAATGAGCTACGAATTCCAAAACAACGCTAGATGGACACGATTCGACGAACAAAGCTGATAATTAGGAATAGACGAAATCAAATCAGAACTGGATTGATGAAGAAAATTGATATAAGTGAACTTATATATATAATTATATATATAAAAATCAAATTCTAAATTTAAACATATATTAAATTTAATATATATGCACTTCAAAATCCATTGTTTTAAACTAAAACTCAAATATTAAAGTCAAACATATATATATAATAATAAATTTATATAAACTAACATACCATACCTTAAAATATTATGTATATAAAACTAAAATATAAACATTGATATCTTATAACTAAATATACACAATATATAGAAACCATTATATAAATATATACTTAAACCATAACAAACCGTTACATATACTAACAGATAATATATACATTTTAAAAGAAAAAAATCAAATATCCAAATGTCTATATTCCATATATTTTTTACATCAACATAAATAACCATAATATATAACTATACTTTACAACATTCAAAATAAATCTGTATAGACATATACGCGCATGCAGTTCAAAAATATAGGCAGAATATAAACTTACTGTATATAATACTTATAACCCAAACATTGAAATATATCTAGTTTAGTATAAACATATTGGCATCAATATAAACCCAATATACAACAACAAACTAATATAAACTATATATATATACAAACTAATACTGATACATAATTACCATATATTTTATATTAAACTGATATATATAATATATATATAACCTGCACATAAAACTGCACACTTGAAAACTTTATATATATATTATTTAACAACTTTATATATATAAACAAATAACTATATACACGTATGCCTACAAACAGATCCTATATGGCTATTAAAACTTATATATACTGTTATAGATATAAACTTCCTATAGCTTGCATATAACTTCATTAACATAGTATATATATATATAGAAACCAGTTAACAGACATCCATCAGTAAACTTTAAAACAAATCATAGTTTTTTTTCAATTACAAATTTTTTCAAAACAAAGCATAAAAAAAATGAGCACGTAACAACTAAAACAAGCAAATTTATAAAACATAGATGTTGTAGCCAAACAATATATATATATATAAACATACTTGTATAAACCTTGAATAACATATTACTGTAAAATATAAGCTGTAAAACAATATACAATATTCTTTATAATATAATTTATACTATAACATAGACATATAATATATACCTCAATATATAGATCACCAGAGAAGCAAGCTCGGCCTAGAAGGAGAGTTGAGGCAGAGGGAAGAAGAAGGGTAGGCGAGGCTAAAGCTCGACAGTGATGGAAGATGGAGAAGGGTTGTCAAGTTTGAAGAGTATGGGTGCCAGAGGCGAACTGAGGAGGAGGTAGATTGGCTGTTTGCTCGGCGAAGCAAGGTGGAAATGGGTCGGCGATTTGTAACGACCCGTAAATTTCAACTGTTTTAATAACGTAATTAGTTGAAATTTTGTGAAATTTTAAACGATAAAATTTTGAAATATAAATTTGATATTTGGTATACGTCTAGTTAAACATAGCAACTGGTAAATTTTCGTCCGAAAATATGAAAGTTTATTTCGCGCGTAAATTCACTTCAATTTAATCAGTTAAAAAGCAATGAAGATAAAATGTTTCTGAAACCTAAATATTTTACATAGAAAAATTCTAAACCATCTTCTAAGCAAGACGTCATTTTTCGTTTTTCCAAATTCGGACATCTTTAGCTCCGTCGATCTTATTTTCCTTCGTTTTCTTGCATTTACCGCCGGTGGAAAATTCGAAATTTTATAATTCGATCGCGCCACTGATAATTTTACACCATTTTGATTGTCTCGTCGTGCTGATCTCTACAGTATACTCATTTCTGTGTTTTGAGGTACGGTATGCGACAGACTCGATAAAACAGCTCGTCGTAGCGGTACCGCTTTTGATGTCCATTCAAATTTCAAAAGGCTGTAGGCATTTATTATCGGTTGTTACTTTTTCCACATTTCAATGCAATGACTGCCATTATTCCCATCAGTTTTGAAATATGAAAATTTTATACGGTTGCATTTATTAATTTGAATGTTTCCCTATAACTTTCCCCATTTCAAAGTTTACATTTTCGCTAGTACGTTTTAGCTCATATTCTTCCACTTTTCCATTTAGATCATACTCCAGCTTTCAAGCTCCTTCCATGGCAACCCTTTTCATTTCCAATCCACTCCTCCCTCTCAAACCATCGGCCCAAGCTCATTTTCCCTTCACCCTTACGCCTCGTCCATCTCATCTCCTAGTCGCCGAACCCGACCTCACATCCACCTCCGAGTCACTGGCCTCTGCATCAAACCCCGAAGCCCTGTAGCCTTTCTCCTCCTTTCCTCAGCCGCCGATCATCACCTACCCAAATGGAAGCTCCTTCACATTTTTTTTCTTGTGTGTGTGTGTGTATATATATATATTTGATTTTGGAATATGTATACATGGGTTCAATTTAAAACAAATGATTTTGATGTGTGTGTGTGTGTATATATATATATATATTTGATTTAAAACGGGTTTGAATTTGGAATATGTTTATAAATGTAAATAGTTGCATATATGTATATGAATTTACGTATACCATCTATCAGCATCAATCTAGTCCTAATTTAAATTCGTCTATCCTGATTTATCAGCTTCACCCGTCGTACCTGGGTTTATCCATCAAATTCGCGCCCTCTCACTTTGCTCTAAATTCATAGCTCATCTCTTTGTCAGTTTCTCTAGCCTCGAAAGGTGAGCAATCACTCATGATTAACGTTCTTTTATTTATTAAATTTGATTTCAATTGAAACGACAATTGAAATATGCTGCTATTAGTTAATTACACTGTTATATATGCTATTAACTATATCAGTTCACCTGTGACATCTGACACTATTATCTGTTATTTATGAAATGATAATCCAGTTTGGTTGATAAATGATTGATTGTTGATATTGACATTTGATGTTAAATTTGTTAATATTGTAAATGATAAATAATTTGAAATTAAAATTGTCGTAGAATAGTTAGATTTGATATATGTTAAATTTGATTAGATGACATTTGCATAATATGACCCTTTTAATGTTGAATTAATTGACACGTAGAAATTTGGTAAAATACACCTTGAACCATTTAAATGTTTGTTGCTTAAACTGATGAAGTTTGAAATTGAACAATAGATATCAAGTGATGAACCGTATAATTATTAGTGTAATAATCTTTAATCTACATGAAATGATAGTGTAGATTCTAGAAATAATTATATTTATTTGCACAAACAACAATGCGAATTAATACGATTATTTCGGGATTATTTGAATTGATTATTGGATTGATATTGGTTGTTGTTATTGTTGTTTATTTACTTTGACACCATCCCAGTTATCACACTGCAAGTTCCCTTTTTTATGCTTTGATTTTGAATTGAATTGGAATCGGGTTGAAATGATAAATACCCAAATTGAACTTTGACCTAGGATAGAGAATTAAATAAAAACCCGATTGGTCAATAATTTGATTTAAAAATAAAATGAAGATTTTATTTGAATAAATAATATGGTTTTGAAACGAAGTTGGAAATTGAATTTTAATGAAATTTAAATGTGAATATTTAATAATCTGAAACAAAATATTAATAAAGAAATTGATGAAAGAATGTTGTTTGGAAAGACCACTTGGTTGGGTTCTTTCTTGGTCTGTTACTGAGATTGAGTCGATTGTTAGTGCTGAGCATTTGGGGCTTGCCCTTGAACATAGTAGTGAAGTGGTAAAAGAGAGTTGTGATTGCTTGCCAGTTGCTAGTGGTCTCTCCAAGGCATCTGATGGGGTAACTGTGGGGTGCACATTTGGTGTTTGTTGTAATGCCTTAGACAAAATCCCAGTTCCTGCAGTTTCGAAAGGTATTTTGCTGGATCCCCCTCCGCTTCAGCCTGTCCCTAAGTGGTCTTCCTTGTTCTCCAAGTTGCCCTATAATGCCGGTTTGCATACGCCGCGTCTCTTTGATAGTATTGAGAGTGAGGGTGTGATGATTCCGCCCTTGGAAGTTATTCAGGCTGGTGTGGATTTTTGGAAAGACCACTTGGTTGGGTTCTTTCTTGACTCCAATCCTCCGTATCATATTGTTAAGGCGAGGTGCAACTCCACGTGGAAGCCTAGGGGTGGTTTAAGTGTCCACTTTGATAACGAATTGTTCTATTTTAAGTTTTCACGTTCTGAGGAGAGGCAACGAATTCTTAAGGCTGACCCCATTCTTATTGATGGGAAGCCATTCATTATTACAACTTGGAGTCCGTCTGTGGATTGTGCTAGGGAGCAAGTCCTATCTATTCCTGTCTGGGCCTATTTTTCGCATATTCCATCTGTTCTTCAGCCTCTTATTGGTATCGACTGGCTAGCTGGCCTTGTTGGTAAGGTGATTTGTTATGATGCTAATACTGTAGCCAGAAAGAAACTTGTCTATGCCAAAGCTCTAATTGAGATTACTTCCGACAAACCTCTCCCTAGCGTTTTAAAGGTCAGATAGATGTGAGCCACGTTGCTGAGGTCAGAGTTTGCTATAGTTGGAAGCCTGAGATTTGCTCGTCTTGTCAGTCCTTTGGCCATTTAGCTGATTCTTGTTCATCTAAGGTTGTTCCCCTAGTTGACCGATTACCTCTTCCTCGTCATCCTCTTCGGCAGTGGGTTCCGAAGGTCGCTCCTGTTGTCTCATTAGTTGATACTTCTGTGCCTCCCGTTGTTATTGCTCCCTCTATGGTTCCTCTGGTTGTTGCTCCGGTATGTGTTGCTCCCTCTGTTTCCTTGTCCGTTGCTAATGCTCCTTCTGGGGTACCTCCTGTTGTTGCTCCGGATTGTGTTGCTCCCTCCATTTCTTCGCCAAATCAAGGTCCTTCTCTTATTTCTCCTCCATCGGCCCTGGACGAAATTCCCTCTGCTTCCTCATCTGATATCATTACTTGGAATTTTGTTGAGCGTGCTTGGGTTCACGCTCATTCTGATATGAGATATTCTCCAGAGCGAGACATCTTTTATGCTTTTATTAGTGATCTTGAGGGTGAGAGTCGGTTTCTTATCTACCATATTGTGGGTGATGGTTTGTGCCTCACTACGGAAGGTGCGGTTGGAGAGGAAAACAAAAGTAAGTTTTACGATGTCAAGTGGGATAGGAAATTTCTGTACTCTCCTGACTTTGTTGGGTATGATCCTCATTTAGCTGCTCTTTTCTCGGGATTTTCTCTTGTTATTGGTCCATCTTCGGCGGATGGTAGTGATTGTTCTCCCACTTCTGAGGAAGATTAGTCATGTTGCGTTAGTAGATTAGGCATCTATGTCTAGCTCCTGTGCTTTCTTTTTCTCATTTTTTGGGCTTCTTGCCCGTGTAGTTGTTCTGTGCATGTGCAGAGCACCTGTTTTGTTTATTTATATAGTGGCACGGCCCACTTTAAAGCCGGCTAGCTTTGCTAAAAATAAAATAAAAAAAAGAATGTTGTTTAATTTAAGAAATGATTGAATTAAGTTTTAAAATTATTTAATAATTTAATGAGATTGAATTATTTAATAATTAAATAAAATTGAATCCTTTGATAATTAAAATTGAACTTTTTAATTAGTGAAATTTAGTTCTTTATTAATTGAGCTTGAAATTGTAACTAAGTAAATGAATATGTGAAATTGAATTTCTTTATCAAGAAATGCAAATGTGATTTTTGAAATTAATGTAAGACTTGTAATTTAAAGGGTAGATTTGTCGAAACCAATTTAATTAAATTTGAAGTTTTGATATAATGAAGTTTGAACTTAAGTAATTGATTTAATGAATTGGAAATTTAATAGAAATTGGTTTGAATGATAAATTTACTTAACGAATATTGAATGAAATCGATAAATGGATTTAAATTGATTTGAATGTTAAATTAAGTTAATTTAAATGATTTCGGAATGAAACTTATATATGAACTTGAATCAGTATTTGAATTGTTTTAAAAATAAATTGAAATTGAATTATAAGATATTGAAATTATGAATGTGGAAGTTTTGAAACATAAATTATGGAAATTGATATAGGAAGACAAATGAAATGTTGGTTTACAAATTCTAATTGAAATTGTAATTGATTTGGTTTTTGAAATATATAAACGACCAATCGGTGTAATAATTACGAAAGTTATTAAAGAGACCGGAATCAGTTATGGACATACTCTCTGTCTAAACCGAAAACCACTTTAATAACTATACGCGGAGTGGTGATCCAGAATGAAGTGGTTGGAATGTTGTACGTGATGACTGTAGAAAGAGAACGATAATGGATAGCCTTGACAATTGTGTCAAATTGGAAATGACTAAAACAGGAGCCGTGCCGAGCCAATGGAGGTCAGCTACCTCAAGCGAACACACTTCTTCGAACTACTCATTACTTGTTGTCGATTGGTGCACCCTTGATTTTGGGAGTGTTGTTTCGCGGTGTTGCGATCGCTGCGGCGGTGCGTTCTCACCAGTCCGGATCAGGCAAACGGTAGTTTCACTACCTTGGGTATTGCCTCATGTGCCTTGTCATACTTGTATCCCTATACGCGACCACTACGATTTGTTTTGTACCTTTAGTATATGGATTGCCCTCTGGTGACTTCCGGTTTTGGGGAAACTACGGTCTTGTATATGCTCTTGGGAATAAAAATGTGTTAAGGGGAATAATGGTAACGCCTTAACACTATTTTGATATTTTATATTACTGATAGGCATTATCTACTTATCGTACACTACTACATAGTAGATAGTTTAACGGATCCTTAAAGGATGGTTATTCCAAACATCCTTTGAGTTACTTGTATTTTGGTTGCTATTTCATTTGAGTTGGATTTATAAATATAAGAATGTTAATCCTGACTCGAGTGTCTCGTGTTTTTGCTTTACGCTCGGGTTAGACTGAGTGTACCAGTATTCGAGACTCACCTTTGAAGTTGGAGCTTTGCTTGAAGATCCAGCCATCTATTCTGCTTTCAGTATTCGATGATTCCAGTGATGTATTCTGATTTGTATCTGATGTATCGTATTACTCTTCCGTTGTATCTGGTTTAACTCTGATGTAACTTATACATTTATATAGTAGCTTCATGAACTACTATCTCTTTTATTTCCGCTGCATTTATTACTCTGTGTCTGTGATCTGTGATTATTTATTTACTGTATATGCTCAGTTTTGCCAATTTAAATTAACAACGCGGTATTTTGAGCAATTCAATTCCGGCATGAGTGTCTACCTATACACTTATAATGGATGCGAATAGTCCAAAATATCGGGTCGTTATAGTTGGTATCAGAGCTTTGGTAGCTCTAGGCAAAACTAAGCATATAGGGTAAATGTATTTACTGAATCACTCTCATTCGAGTTTCAATCTCTTCCTTTTGACTTGATTCCTTTGAATTTTGGAACGTTCCCTACGGTTCCAAACTTCATTCGTGTCCCTCACTATTCGTCTTCTTTCAATTCTGGAGTATCCCATAACTCTACTTCGAATGATTTTTTATAATGAGTCGGTGGTCTTGCCAATCTCAAATTGACTTATAAAGGGGAGAAACTCTTTTACAATAGACATCGATTTACCGGAGATTTCTGTATCCTCGGTTTACGATGCTATCTATTCCCTGCTATATCTGAATTCCATATCTTGAGATCGAGTGTTGATTTACCTCGGAATTCAGCATCGATCTTATTCTTGAAGTCCCGGTCGACCCGGTTAAGGTTGCCCGTGATTTACATAAACCTATCCATCTTCTTATTTCGTTATTTAATCATCCTTTCTTCTGTTTCGAACTTATCTTCGAATCAAAATTCTCCTTGATTGAGTCTATCAAAAATTTGAATCTCTATCCTTGCTTTGAAATCCATTATTGTATCGTTGAGCGAGGAAGTGTATTTGTAAATTTATATTAAAAATGTTTTATATATTGTGTTGTTTGAGTTGTTGATGTGATTTGGGTTTTCGATCGATTCGTCTGATCAACGCTATCGATAGGATTTCCAAAACAATTGAGCAGAGCATACTGACACAATATTGTTTTCAAATTTGGTTGATAAAATAAAAGTTTTGTATGATTATATTATATAAAAATATAAGTTTTCTGAAATTAAATTGTTAATGAATTTGTTGTCAGAAAATGATAATAATTTGATTTTCATTCCTTGTTTGTAAACCATTGATTATTGCATAATATAAATAAATGAATTTATGAAACTTGGTTATAATTTGATTTGGGGTTTGAAAGGAATTTAAATAAAGAATTTGAGAATTAAATTTCTGGTGATTTTAAACTTTGATTTGAAAGTTTTAAAGTGTATAGTATTCAAAATATTTTCGAATAGAAATCGTTTTCAAAGAATTTTTAAAATATTGAAATCAGTGCTCTTCTCTTTGTCGCTGGAAAATAATTTCGGTGATGGCGGCCGTATCATCGACATTCATTTTCGAGTTTCGAAGTGGGGATCGTATTCTGTAGCTTTGCTACGGTTTTGTTTTGAAAAATATTTTGATTTGAATTTCTTCAGTATAATTTGATTTATATATATATAAATATCTTATTTTAAAATTTAATTTGATTTGATATAAATATATTATATATATCTCTAAATGGTTTAAAGTTAATCGGAATTCTAATTCTTAAATTTTGTTAAAGGATGATTTTAATTATAAATAAAACCAAAATTTGGAATAAATATTTAAACTTGAATAATTGAATTGGGAAAATTTTTATTTGTATATTGTTCAACTGCATTCTAATACAACTCACCTAAATCATTCAGAAGTCGAATATGTAATTGGATAATATATATAATATAAATTGAATTTATAAATTAAATTGAGTGGTTATAATAAATGTTATACACTTAAATTTTAATTATAAAATTTTAATTGGAATAAACAGAATAATAAGTTAACTGAATAATAGATGAGGCAAATAAATTTGTTTTAAAGGAATTAATAGATTGAAATTTGATTAACTTATGGAAATACCTTGAATTTAAAATCAATTATTGAATATAAATTAATTTAAATTGAAATTTATATGGTTTAATTTAATTTATATGGGTTAAATATATGTGATAAGATATATTAAGTAGAATAAATTTAACAATAATTTGGAATAAAGAAGAATTTAAATTGTTGAAAAAAAAATATGATTATAATAAAAGACTATTCAAATTTATGGTTTTAGAAATTGTAAATTGAAGATAATGGGATAATAAGATAATGAATTTAGAAATAGTTGAGATTGATTTTAGTGAAATCAAATGGATTAAATCAATTATTGAATATCAATTAATTTAAATTTGAATTTATATGGTTTAAATTAATTGTTATTTTGTATTTCAAATCTGTTTTTCTTTCTGGTTGTTTCTATTCTCCTACCTCGTTCCTTTTCGGGGACGAAAAGTTTTGAGTGGGGGAGAGTGTAACGACCCGTAAATTCAACTGTTTTAATAACGTAATTAGTTGAAATTTTGTGAAATTTTAAACGATAAAATTTTGAAATATAAATTTGATATTTGGTATACGTCTAGTTAAACATAGCAACTCGTAAATTTTCGTCCGAAAATATGAAAGTTTATTTCGCGCGTAAATTCACTTCAATTTAATCAGTTAAAAAGCAATGAAGATAAAATGTTTCCGAAACCTAAATATTTTACATAGAAAAATTCTAAACCATCTTCTGAGCAAGACGTCATTTTTCGTTTTTCCAAATTCGGACATCTTTAGCTCCATCGATCTTATTTTCCTCCGTTTTCTTGCATTTTCCGCCGGTGGAAAATTCGAAATTTTATAATTCGATCGCGCCACTGATAATTTTACACCGTTTTGATTGTCTCGTCGTGCTGATCTCTACAGTATACTCATTTCTGTGTTTTGAGGTACGGTATGCGACAGACTCGATAAAACAGCTCGTCGTAGCGGAGCCGCTTTTGATGTCCATTCAAATTTCAAACGGCTGTAGGCATTTATTATCGGTTGTTACTTTTTCCACATTTCAATGCAATGACTGCCTTTATTCCCATCGGTTTTGAAATATGAAAATTTTATAAGGTTGCATTTATTAATTTGAACGTTTCCCTATAACTTTCCCCATTTCAAAGTTTACATTTTCGCCAGTACGTTTTAGCTCATATTCTTCCACTTTTCCATTTAGATCATACTCCAGCTTTCAAGCTCCTTCCATGGCAACCCTTTTCATTTCCAATCCACTCCTCCCTCTCAAACCATCGGCCCAAGCTCATTTTCCCCTCACCCTTACGCCTCGTCCATCTCATCTCCTAGTCGCCGAACCCGACCTCACATCCACCTCCGAGTCACTGGCCTCTGCATCAAACCCCGAAGCCCTGTAGCCTTTCTCCTCCTTTCCTCAGCCGCCGATCATCACCTACCCAAATGGAAGCTCCTTCACATTTTTTTTCTTCCCGAGCAAGCGACCACCACGGCTCGCGCCGTTCCATCATGCATATTCTCCACCATTTCCGGTGCGTACAACCCGAGACACAACACCGTCACGACACGTTCTTCACCGCAGCCCACGCCAGCCATACCACCCGAGCCTCCTTCCTCCATCACCCGTCGCGTCTCTCGCCTTGCATCTGTCCTGCCTCCACTACTTTGGCCTTTATCCACTTCATAATGAAGGTATGCTTACATTTCTTTTACTATTTACATATATATAAAAGTAACATATTCATATATCAAACAGTTTTGACAGTTGATTTTTTTTCACATGGATATATTAGAGTAAGGCTTTATATAGCAGTATGTATGTATATGAGTCTGCAAAGATGTTACTTTAAATTTAACTTGTGTTGAAAATAATTTTGAAACAGAACACATAAGTTTTATTTATACGTATAATTTATAATATAAAATTTTATCATGTTGTTTTACATAGATATATAACTTACATAAGTTAGTGGATATAGTTTGGTCTGCTGCTTATAAGATCCTATAAGTATGAATAGTATATAAGATCAGTTGTATTTAAAATTCTATGTTGAACTATAAAGGGTTTATATATATTTCTCACGTCAGTCTATACTTTAAATTTTTGTTTTAAGTATGTAAATTTTCTTAAGTTTATATGGGGTCTGTTAGTTTATAAAGTATATATTAGTATAATATGTTATTTCCTAAGTATGTGTTACTGGTATTGTACAGTAATAATTTACTTTATGTTAGTTTTATAGAGGGTAAGTTATATAAATATTTTGTAACTTCAACAATATATGCTTTCAAAAGTTATTCCATGTCAGTTTTAACTTTGCATTCACTGTTTGATATACAATTGATTTTATAATATAGTATGTTGATAGCCGCACTTATTTTATATACTATATGCTGTCTACATTCGGGGTTTTGAATATTTATACCTTATGTTGCGTTGTACTTAGCAGAATTTTTAGTGATAATAATATATATATATATATATAGTTTATTTGTATATATAAATTGTATTTTTACGGATGTTGCTGGCGAAGCTAGGCTTGCGAATAGATTCACATAGTTGAGTATAGAATTTAGATATTTTGTTTATTCATAATGTAAGTTACATTTTATATATTGGTAGGCTATTTGTTTCATTATTTTTGGGCCATGCTGTTATACATGTAAGTGCTTAAGCATACATAGTGCGTTTCAAGTATATCTCATATATAAGAGCCTGACATACCTACTGATTTTGAGTATTTATAATATAATATGCGGCTTTTGTTTATATAAATATTACAAGAATTATTCTGTGGCAATTAATGTATAGTGCTATCAAATATAGTTTATATTAAGGTTATTTATATATGGGTTCAATTTAAAACAAATGATTTTGACGTGTGTGTATATATATATATATTTGATTTAAAACGGGTTTGAATTTGGAATATGTTTATAAATGTAAATAGTTGCATATATGTATATGAATTTACGTATACCATCTATCAGCATCGATCTAGTCCTAATTTAAATTCATCTATCTTGATTTATCAGCTTCACCCGTCGTACCTGGGTTTATCCATCAAATTCGCGCCCTCTCACTTTGCTCTGAATTCATAGCTCATCTCTTTGTCAGTTTCTCTAGCCTCGAAAGGTGAGCAATCACTCACGATTAATGTTCTTTTATTTATTAAATTTTATTTCAATTGAAACGACAATTGTAATATGCTGCTGTTAGTTAATTACACTGTTATATATGCTATTAACTATATTAGTTCACCTGTGACATCTGACACTATTATCTGTTATTTATGAAATGATAATCCAGTTTGGTTGATAAATGATTGATTGTTGATATTGACATTTGACGTTAAATTTGTTAATATTGTAAATGATAAATAATTTGAAATTAAAATTGTCGTAGAATAGTTAGATTTGATATATGTTAAATTTGATTAGATGACATTTGCATAATATCATCCTTTTAATGTTGAATTAATTGACACGTAGAAATTTGGTAAAATACACCTTGAACCATTTAAATGTTTGTTGCTTAAACTGATGAAGTTTGAAATTGAACAATAGATATCAAGTGATGAACCGTATAATTATTAGTGTAATAATCTTTAATCTACATGAAATGATAGTGTAGATTCTAGAAATAATTATATTTATTTGCACAAACAACAATGCGAATTAATACGATTATTTTGGGATTATTTGAATTAATTATTGGATTGATATTGGTTGTTGTTATTGTTGTTTATTTACTTTGACACCATCCCAGTTATCACACTGCAAGTTCCCTTTGTTATGCTTTGATTTTGAATTGAATTGGAATCGGGTTGAAATGATAAATACCCAAATTGAACTTTGACCTAGGATAGAGAATTAAATAAAAACCTGATTGGTCAATAATTTGATTTAAAAATTAAATGAAGATTTTATTTGAATAAATAATATGGTTTTGAAACGAAGTTGGAAATTGAATTTTAATGAAATTTAAATGTGAATATTTAATAATCTGAAACAAAATATTAATAAAGAAATTGATGAAAGAATGTTGTTTAATTTAAGAAATGATTGAATTAAGTTTTAAAATTATTTAATAATTTAATGAGATTGAATTATTTAATAATTAAATAAAATTGAATCCTTTGATAATTAAAATTGAACTTTTTAATTAGTGAAATTTAGTTCTTTATTAATTGAGCTTGAAATTGTAACTAAGTAAATGAATATGTGAAATTGAATTTCTTTATGAAGAAATGCAAATGTGATTTTTGAAATTAATGTAAGACTTGTAATTTAAAGGGTAGATTTGTCGAAGCCAATTTAATTAAATTTGAAGTTTTGATATAATGAAGTTTGAACTTAAGTAATTGATTTAATGAATTGAAAATTTAATAGAAATTGGTTTGAATGATAAATTTACTTAACGAATATTGGATGAAATCGATAAATGGATTTAAATTGATTTGAATGTTAAATTAAGTTAATTTAAATTATTTCGGAATGAAACTTATATATGAACTTGAATCAGTATTTGAATTGTTTTAAAAAGAAATTGAAATTGAATTATAAGATATTGAAATTATGAATGTGGAAGTTTTGAAACATAAATTATGGAAATTGATATAGGAAGACAAATGAAATGTTGGTTTACAAATTCTAATTGAAATTGTAATTGATTTGGTTTTTGAAATATATAAACGACCAATCGGTGTAATAATTACGAAAGTTATTAAAGAGACCGGAATCGGTTATGGACATACTCTCTGTCTAAACCGAAAACCACTTTAATAACTATACGCGGAGTGGTGATCCAGAATGAAGTGGTTGGAATGATGTACGTGATGACTGAAGAAAGAGAACGATAATGGATAGCCTTGACACTTGTGTCAAATTGGAAATGACTAAAACAGGAGCCATGCCGGGCCAATGGAGGTCTGCTACCTCAAGCGAACACACTTCTTCGAACTACTCATTACTTGTTGTCGATTGGTGCACCCTTGATTTTGGGAGTGTTGTTTCGCGGTGTTGCGGCGATGCGTTCTCACCAGTCCGGATCAGGCAAATGGTAGTTTCACTACCTTGGGTATTGCCTCATGTGCCTTGTCATACTTGTATCCCTATATGCGACCACTACGATTTGTTTTGTACCTTTAGTATATGGATTGCCCTCTGGTGACTTCCGGTTTTGGGGAAACTACGGTCTTGTATATGCTCTTGGGAATAAAAATGTGTTAAGGGGAATAATGGTAACGCCTTAACACTATTTTGATATTGTATATTACTGATAGGCATTATCTACTTATCGTACTGTAACGACCCGTATTTTTACGGATCGACAAGTTCGTCAAAATCTGGAATTTTTGCATTTTAAAGTCATTTCAGATTTTAGGCAAATTTTGCCTAAATCCTAAGTCGTTCACGACTTAGCATGAGTCGTGAGTCGTATACGACTTAGGAGAGGAGTTCTGGGCGAGTTAAGGACTCAAGGAGATAAGTCGTAGCTGGGCTAGGTTAGTAGGTTGAAGTTTACTCGGCAAGTGTTGAGTCGTAGGTTGTAAGTCGTTGCCGAGTTAAGGGATAACAACCTAAGGAAGTGACCGACTTATAGTTTTAACCGACTTAAGGATAGTGGTGAGTTAAGTGTTAAGTCGGCTGACGAGTCAAGATAGTGGTCGACTTAAGACCTGGACGACTTAGTAGTTAGTATGTCTGACCAGTTATTTGTTAAGTCGTTGCCGAGTTAAGGAAGTGGGGTTGACCGACTTAAGAGTTGGGTCGGCAACGACCTAAGGACATGTTGTGAGCGACCTAAGTGTTTGGGTGTTAAGTGTTAGGTCGGCAGGGTAATTGAGTCGGTAGGTAGTTGAGTCGGCAACGTGTGTTGAGTTGTGAGTCGGCAGTACGTCTCTTGTGTTAAGTCGTAACCCAGTTACGAGTTAAGTCGTAGTTGTATTCCTTCGTATGTCTTAAGTCGGCAAGGCACTTATGTCGGCAACGACCTAAGTTAAGTCGCGCCTATGTGTTAAGTCGCAGTTGCGCTTTGTTGTTGAGTCGTCAACCGACTTAGAACTTGGGTTTTGCGGCAGTATGATAAGTCTGCTTCGTTGAGTCGGTCATTTGGTTAAGTCGTAGGTCGGCGAGGCAGTTAAGTCGTTAGGTCGTATAGGCTGGTTAACTCGGCAGGCAGATGAGTTTTTAGGTCGGCAAGGCACTAGGTCGGCAAGGCATTAGGTCGGCATGGTGTTAAGTCGGCACCGACTTAAGAAGATAGCCGAGTTACGACTTAAGGCCAGTTTTCAGCTATAAATAGGAGGGGTTGTTCTCACTTTTTGGGATCCGGATTTTGAAGCGACGAAGTGCTGCCATTTTGAGAGCTCGACTTCTACACTTCTTCACTTCTTTTCTCCACTCTAATCTAGTGCTTCCATCCATCCAAATCGAAGATCGAGATTGAAGATTCAAAAGCTTGGATTGAAGATCTTCATCTTTTCAAGAGAGATTTCTTCATTTGAAGCGGATTTGTGATAGATCTAGCTTCATCCTTCGCTGTCCAGATCTGAAGTGTGTTGATTTGAGGTTGTTTAGGTGATTTGGTGAGTGGTGATTATCTCTCACACGGATCCAAAGGAGTATATCGGATTGTTGGCTCGTTTTGGTGTTAAAATAGAGATTTCCATGCATTTTCTTCATCCTATGTGTAGATCCATATAGATCCATTGTTCATGATGATGTTGCATCCACTTTATCATATGTTAACCTATGCAAGTTCATTCATCAAGTTTGTAGAGATATAATACATGTTTTCATGCTTATTGGACTTTCAACTCTTTAATTACGAAAATGCCATTATTGTTATAATTGTCTACTTAGATCATATTTGAATGCTTGATTGCTTGGATTGATGTTTGATTTGATTGCTTGTTATGAACTAGATGATTGATGATTAGATTTAGATCGAAGATGATTCAAAAGCTAAGGGAAAGGCTCTTGAAATGGAAAAGCTGCTCGTGGCATATGTAGCGGGATGATGAAGCTCTTATGCATAGATTTGATGATGTGGTGATGAGATGAGGCTTTGCGAGGATGTAATGAAGCGAGGCAATCATGTGATGAAGACTTGGTCTAATCTAGACGGGATCATTCCAAGCATGTTGATAACTCGGTGATATGATTCGAGTTGAGGATAATGAATGGATTCGAGAATAGTCATCGAGGAGGATGACTAGGAGGCTTGGATAGCATCGTTGTTGAAGGTTCTAGCATGCTCTAAGCAAGAGTACGTTTGGGCAGATTCGATAGTCCCAACGGCCAACTGTTGATGGTCGAGTACTCTGGGCAGATTCGATAGTCCTAGGCACGGGCTGCGACGACGTGCGGGAGTTATGTCTAGAACCGGGGTTTCCATTAGCCCTTGACGGACGGCTGAAAGAATGTGCCGGTCATTCAATTAACGGTGATATCGAAGCAATGATAACAGTGATAGCCAGAGTCATGGATGTTTGGTTGTATCGTCATTCGGACTCAAGAGCGGTATTTTCTGGGTGCTTATCTGATTTAGGCCTTGGTACTTGGAAAAACATCGCCCTTGACTCGAGTGATAGTAGCTTTACTTTAAATTGTATGCTCTGCTATGTTTGCTTCTGCTTAGTGTGTGTCTGGGGGCTATCACTGTAGAATGAGGTTGGAGTGGGAGGGTTGTATTCCTATTCCTTTTCCTTTATGCTCTTTTGGTATGTTGTTAGTTAATTTACTGCTCACTAAGACTGTTGTCTGACTCAAGGCTTTATGTTTTAATTCTTATTGCCTTGGGCTGTTCGTCCATTTTGGGACGGGCAGACTAGGTAGCAGGTGACAGGTGCTGTTCTCTTCTCACGATGCTGATATCGAAGACGAGCTAGAGGGTTGCATATTATCTTCTTATTATATGTACTGGATATTCCGCTGTTTTGTATTCTCTGAGAGATATGTAGTGAGGCTGGATGTATTGACTATATGGATGCTTGTATTCAACTATTATGGAGTTTTATATGATGTCATTTTGTTCTGTAAAGCTTCACTATACATATGTTCTATTGTATTTTGTCCATGCGCTGTGAGTAATACGATAGATTCTTTTGTTTTAAATCTTACCTTGACAATCGTCCATGGTCGCCTGGCACACTTTACAGCGCACTATCTCTAGATTCGGTGCAGGGGTCATGGGCGGTCGTCACATTTGGTATCAGAGCATTGGTTAATCGGTTTTACCCAACGCTCGCTGAAGTAACTACGTATGAGGGACGTAATTGTATTTTGATGGATGATTACTATATATAATATAGTAGCTTAGTAGAGTTTGAGTCCTTTATGCAGTTGTTTCTCTAGATGTTCTAATCATTCCTTTTTATAGATATTGAGAATGAGTCGAAGAGGGAGACCAGCTGCTAGGGGAGGTCGTGCTACTGAAGAGACTGCTGATTATGCAGCCATGTTCGAAGCTATGATGACTTCGATCATGAGAAGGATACCAGTTCCGGGGGCGGCAGTTGATGTTGGAGTTCAAGTCCAAACTCCGAAACCAGTGGATTTTGCTAAGCTGTGCAAGGATTATACTGCTCTTGGAGGAAAGGTTTTCTTGGGAACAGAATCTACCATTGAGGTCCAGAGGTGGATAGATGCTTGTAGAAGGATCTTTGGTGATTTGGGAATTGATGATGCAACTAAGAGGAAGTTGGCATCAAGGCAGCTTCAAGGGAGAGCTTCTGATTGGTGGAACTCTATTACCATCAATACTGCGGAGGAAGAGATTACTTGGGAACAATTCCAAGCTAGATTTGAAGCTAAGTTCATTTCTACAGCTCAGAAGTCTGTTCTGTTCAAGAAGTTTGTGGAGCTCAAGCAGGGAGGGAGATCTGTTCTTGAGTATGTTTCTGAGTTTGAAGCTTTGTCCAAGTATGCTCGGTCATATATTGAGTCTGCTTACCAGAAGAATGAGAAGTTCGTGACTGGTTTGGATAGTTATCTTGGGAGACAGTTGGTGGATCATTTGGACGATTCATTTGAGAAGCTTGTGGAGAAAGCTCTTAGGCATGAGAGTCTGTTTCCTAAGGAAGGACCTGTTGTTGCTGTTACCAAGGGAGAATCTAAACCACAGCAGGGCGGAAACCAGAAGAGGAAGCAGCAGCAGCAGAAGGGTAAGGATGGCCAGAAGAAGCCGAAAGGCGAGGTGACTTGCTACAATTGTCAGCAGAAGGGCCATTTCTCTAAGGATTGTAAGAATCCTAAGGTGCCGATGAAGTGTCACAATTGTGACAAGCCGGGGCATTTCAGGAAGAATTGTCCAGAACCGAGGAAGGACAGGCAGATTGTGCAAGCTTATGCTTTGGGGGTTGTTCCGTCGTCTTCGAAAGCTCCTACTGCTGAAGAAAAGGGAAAGAGTGTGGTTGTTCAAGGTACTCTTTTCCTATGTGGTGTTCCAGTTAGAGTTCTGTTTGATACTGGAGCGTCGCATTCGTTTGTTTGTAATGAACTCGTTGGCCGGTTAGGTTTGACACCGGGTATTGTTGATAGGCCATTGGTCGTGACTAATCCAGTTGGGGGTTCGTCTTGTTTGTGTATGTTATGCCGTGGTCTGGTTGTGTCGAGTCATGGTTGCTCTTTTGTTTGTGATTGCTTTGTTCTGAACTTTGCGGGGTTCGGAATTATTTTGGGTATGGACTGGCTTAGGAAGTATGCGGCTAAGGTTGATTGCGAAAGGTTGGAAGTGACAGTCGAGAATGTGGAAGGGCGAAAGATTGTGATACGATGTAAGCATGAAGAAGGCGTCTTCATGAGCTTCATGTATTCGCTAGTTGTTCCACGGGATGGACTGTCATCAGTGCCGATCGCTAATGGATTCGAGGATGTCTTTGACGAAGTCAAAGGGTTGCCGCCGCATAGAGAG
This sequence comes from Allium fistulosum, assembly GCA_030737815.1. Taxonomy (NCBI): domain Eukaryota; kingdom Viridiplantae; phylum Streptophyta; class Magnoliopsida; order Asparagales; family Amaryllidaceae; genus Allium; species Allium fistulosum. The sequence continues at coordinate 1,133,277,171 of CM060901.1, forward strand.
ATCGAGTTTCGAATAGATCTAGTTGAAGGAGCCAGACCTGTTGTGATGCCTCTTAGGCGGATGGCGCCTAGGGAACAGCAGGAGTTGAGGGTGCAAGTTGATGACCTTTTACAGAAAGGATTCATTCGGCGTAGTGTGTCCGAATGGGGTGCACCAGTTGTGTTTGCAACCAAGGCAGATGGGTCGTTGAGATTGTGCGTCGATTATCGTGAGCTGAATAAGGTGACTAAGAAGAACAAGTATCCATTGCCGAGAATAGATGACTTGTTTGATCAGCTTCACGAAGCCAAGGTGTTTTCTCAGATGGATTTGGCAACGGGATTTCACCAGTTGAGAGTGGCTAAGGATAGTGTGTCGAAGACTGCTTTTAGGACACCATCCGGTTTCTTTGAGTGGCTGGTAATGCCGTTTGGATTGACTAACGCGCCAGCATATTTTGTGGATCTTATGAATAGAGTGTTCAGAGATCAGTTGAACAAGTTCGTACTTGTGTTCGTGGATGATATTCTGATTTATTCCAGAACGGAGGAAGAGCACAAGACGCACTTGCGTATTGTTTTGGAGATCTTACGGAAACATCAGCTGAAGGCTAAGTTTTCGAAGTGTCACTTCTGGAAGAGTGAAGTGAGGTTCTTAGGCCATGTGATTTCTGGAAATGGAATAGCGGTTGATCCCGCTAAGGTGGCAGCAATCCAGGATTGGGTTAGACCTAAGAATGCATCTGATGTGAGAAGTTTTCTTGGATTAGCAGGATATTATCGACGGTTTATCAAAGACTTCTCCAAGATAGCTGCACCGTTAACAGGATTGACGAAGAAGAACCAAGTGTTCAGTTGGGATGCTAAGTGTGAGCAAGCTTTCGGAATCCTGAAAGAGAGACTGACAAGTGCTCCTGTTTTGACTATTCCTAGTGGGAATGATGAGATGGTGGTTTACACCGACGCATGTGGTACTGGACTTGGAGCAGTGCTGATGCAGAAGAATAAAGTTGTTGCGTATGCCAGTCGACAACTGAAGCCGCATGAAAGGAATTACCCAACTCATGATTTGGAGTTAGCGGCGATTGTATTTGCTCTGAAGATGTGGAGACATTACCTGTTGGGAGTTCGATTCGAGTTGTTTACGGATCACAAGTCGTTGAAGTATCTTTTCTCCCAGAAGGATTTGAATCTTTGGCAGCAACGTTGGTTAGAGTTTTTGGCATCGTATGATTTTGGTATAGCTTATACTCCGGGAAAAGGTAACGCAGTGGCAGATGCGTTAAGTCGAAGACATGCAGGATTGGGAGCCATGTTTTCAGAATGGAAGAGTCTCGAGTATTTAGCTGAGTTTGACTTCAGGCCTAGATGCGAATTGGAACCTGAAATGTTGGCAAACTTATCGATAAGACCGACTCTTGTGGAAAGGATTGGCGAGAGTCAAAAGCGAGATGATAAGCTTGTCAAGATTATCCGTGAATTGGAATCTGGATTGGAGCCAGAAAAGGATAAAGGATTCGAGGTCGATAGAGAAGGTTGGCTTCGAAAGCAAGGACGACTAGTGGTTCCCGATATAGATGAATTGAGGAGTGAAGTTCTGAAGGAAAGTCATCACTCGAAGTTGACAATTCATCCAGGTGGAAATAAGATGTATCGGGATATGAAGAGAACCTACTACTGGGAAGGCATGAAGAAAGATGTTGGAGATTTCATTTCCAAGTGTATGAACTGTCAGTTGGTAAAGGCTGAACAGAAGAAGCCAAGTGGATTGCTTCAGCCCTTAGAAGTTCCTACATGGAAGTGGGAACAAGTGTCGATGGATTTTATTGATGGATTGCCTAGAACCAGAACAGGAAATGAAGGGATTTGGGTCATTGTGGATCGTCTGACTAAGAGTGCACGATTCATTCCTGTTCGATCGACTAGGACTGCATCAAAGTTGGCTGAGTTGTATGTGAAGTGGATAGTTCGATTCCATGGTATTCCGAAGAGTATAGTGAGCGATCGAGATCCATTGTTCACTAGTGGATTTTGGAAGAGCTTCCAGGAAGTTTTGGGAACCGAGTTGTGTTTGAGTACAGCTTATCACCCTCAGACAGATGGTCAGACCGAGAGAGTCAACCGAGTTTTGGAAGATCTTCTTAGAGCATGTGTTTTGGACTTCGGAGGATCATGGGAAGATCACCTTCATTTGGTGGAGTTTGCGTACAACAACAGTTACCAGTCAAGCATTGGTATGGCACCGTATGAGGCATTGTATGGAAGACCGTGTAACTCTCCGACATGTTGGTTGGAAACTGGAGAAAAGCTGATGCTTGGGCCAGAGATGATTCGACAGACTTCAGATTGCATAGAGATCATTCGGCAACGAATGAAGGCAGCCCAAGACCGTCAGAAGAGTTATGCTGATAAGCGTCGAAAGGATTTGGAGTTTGACGTAGGAGATATGGTTTTTGTGAAGATTTCTCCACTGAAGAATGTTATTCGATTCAGAAAGAAAGGAAAATTGACTCCGAGATTTGTCGGACCATTCCCGATTATCGAGCGAATTGGAAGGCTCGCTTACAGATTGGAGTTACCGGAGAAGATGTCGGGTGTGCACAATGTTTTTCATGTATCGTATCTACGGAAGTATGTGCACGACTCGAGAACAGTGGTTTCTGCTGATAGCTGTGAAGACTTAGAAGTTGATCCAGTTGATAGAAGACCTCGTAAGCCGCTTCGTGTTGTTGAAACCGACACGAAACAGCTTAGGAGGAAGGTAGTTAAGTTGCTCAAGATACAATGGAGTGATGATGATAACGACTGTACGTGGGAAGTGGAAGAGAGGATGAAAGCAGCTCATCCTGAACTCTTCGAGGTATGGCCCTAAGGTGTCGTGTCATCTCGCGATATTGTAACTTGTTCTAATTTTAGAATTTCTGTACGCTAAGTTAGAATTGGATGCATGGTTTGTTGATTGCTATGGATGGTAGGCGTACAGAATAGTTTTTGATTGCTTGGAATTTCGGGGGCGAAATTCCTAAGGGGGAGAGAATGTAACGACCCGTATTTTTACGGATCGACAAGTTCGTCAAAATCTGGAATTTTTGCATTTTAAAGTCATTTCAGATTTTAGGCAAATTTTGCCTAAATCCTAAGTCGTTCACGACTTAGCATGAGTCGTGAGTCGTATACGACTTAGGAGAGGAGTTCTGGGCGAGTTAAGGACTCAAGGAGATAAGTCGTAGCTGGGCTAGGTTAGTAGGTTGAAGTTTACTCGGCAAGTGTTGAGTCGTAGGTTGTAAGTCGTTGCCGAGTTAAGGGATAACAACCTAAGGAAGTGACCGACTTATAGTTTTAACCGACTTAAGGATAGTGGTGAGTTAAGTGTTAAGTCGGCTGACGAGTCAAGATAGTGGTCGACTTAAGACCTGGACGACTTAGTAGTTAGTATGTCTGACCAGTTATTTGTTAAGTCGTTGCCGAGTTAAGGAAGTGGGGTTGACCGACTTAAGAGTTGGGTCGGCAACGACCTAAGGACATGTTGTGAGCGACCTAAGTGTTTGGGTGTTAAGTGTTAGGTCGGCAGGGTAATTGAGTCGGTAGGTAGTTGAGTCGGCAACGTGTGTTGAGTTGTGAGTCGGCAGTACGTCTCTTGTGTTAAGTCGTAACCCAGTTACGAGTTAAGTCGTAGTTGTATTCCTTCGTATGTCTTAAGTCGGCAAGGCACTTATGTCGGCAACGACCTAAGTTAAGTCGCGCCTATGTGTTAAGTCGCAGTTGCGCTTTGTTGTTGAGTCGTCAACCGACTTAGAACTTGGGTTTTGCGGCAGTATGATAAGTCTGCTTCGTTGAGTCGGTCATTTGGTTAAGTCGTAGGTCGGCGAGGCAGTTAAGTCGTTAGGTCGTATAGGCTGGTTAACTCGGCAGGCAGATGAGTTTTTAGGTCGGCAAGGCACTAGGTCGGCAAGGCATTAGGTCGGCATGGTGTTAAGTCGGCACCGACTTAAGAAGATAGCCGAGTTACGACTTAAGGCCAGTTTTCAGCTATAAATAGGAGGGGTTGTTCTCACTTTTTGGGATCCGGATTTTGAAGCGACGAAGTGCTGCCATTTTGAGAGCTCGACTTCTACACTTCTTCACTTCTTTTCTCCACTCTAATCTAGTGCTTCCATCCATCCAAATCGAAGATCGAGATTGAAGATTCAAAAGCTTGGATTGAAGATCTTCATCTTTTCAAGAGAGATTTCTTCATTTGAAGCGGATTTGTGATAGATCTAGCTTCATCCTTCGCTGTCCAGATCTGAAGTGTGTTGATTTGAGGTTGTTTAGGTGATTTGGTGAGTGGTGATTATCTCTCACACGGATCCAAAGGAGTATATCGGATTGTTGGCTCGTTTTGGTGTTAAAATAGAGATTTCCATGCATTTTCTTCATCCTATGTGTAGATCCATATAGATCCATTGTTCATGATGATGTTGCATCCACTTTATCATATGTTAACCTATGCAAGTTCATTCATCAAGTTTGTAGAGATATAATACATGTTTTCATGCTTATTGGACTTTCAACTCTTTAATTACGAAAATGCCATTATTGTTATAATTGTCTACTTAGATCATATTTGAATGCTTGATTGCTTGGATTGATGTTTGATTTGATTGCTTGTTATGAACTAGATGATTGATGATTAGATTTAGATCGAAGATGATTCAAAAGCTAAGGGAAAGGCTCTTGAAATGGAAAAGCTGCTCGTGGCATATGTAGCGGGATGATGAAGCTCTTATGCATAGATTTGATGATGTGGTGATGAGATGAGGCTTTGCGAGGATGTAATGAAGCGAGGCAATCATGTGATGAAGACTTGGTCTAATCTAGACGGGATCATTCCAAGCATGTTGATAACTCGGTGATATGATTCGAGTTGAGGATAATGAATGGATTCGAGAATAGTCATCGAGGAGGATGACTAGGAGGCTTGGATAGCATCGTTGTTGAAGGTTCTAGCATGCTCTAAGCAAGAGTACGTTTGGGCAGATTCGATAGTCCCAACGGCCAACTGTTGATGGTCGAGTACTCTGGGCAGATTCGATAGTCCTAGGCACGGGCTGCGACGACGTGCGGGAGTTATGTCTAGAACCGGGGTTTCCATTAGCCCTTGACGGACGGCTGAAAGAATGTGCCGGTCATTCAATTAACGGTGATATCGAAGCAATGATAACAGTGATAGCCAGAGTCATGGATGTTTGGTTGTATCGTCATTCGGACTCAAGAGCGGTATTTTCTGGGTGCTTATCTGATTTAGGCCTTGGTACTTGGAAAAACATCGCCCTTGACTCGAGTGATAGTAGCTTTACTTTAAATTGTATGCTCTGCTATGTTTGCTTCTGCTTAGTGTGTGTCTGGGGGCTATCACTGTAGAATGAGGTTGGAGTGGGAGGGTTGTATTCCTATTCCTTTTCCTTTATGCTCTTTTGGTATGTTGTTAGTTAATTTACTGCTCACTAAGACTGTTGTCTGACTCAAGGCTTTATGTTTTAATTCTTATTGCCTTGGGCTGTTCGTCCATTTTGGGACGGGCAGACTAGGTAGCAGGTGACAGGTGCTGTTCTCTTCTCACGATGCTGATATCGAAGACGAGCTAGAGGGTTGCATATTATCTTCTTATTATATGTACTGGATATTCCGCTGTTTTGTATTCTCTGAGAGATATGTAGTGAGGCTGGATGTATTGACTATATGGATGCTTGTATTCAACTATTATGGAGTTTTATATGATGTCATTTTGTTCTGTAAAGCTTCACTATACATATGTTCTATTGTATTTTGTCCATGCGCTGTGAGTAATACGATAGATTCTTTTGTTTTAAATCTTACCTTGACAATCGTCCATGGTCGCCTGGCACACTTTACAGCGCACTATCTCTAGATTCGGTGCAGGGGTCATGGGCGGTCGTCACACGTACACTACTACATAGTAGATAGTTTAACGGATCCTTAAAGGATGGTTATTCCAAACATCCTTTGAGTTACTTGTATTTCGGTTGCTATTTCATTTGAGTTGGATTTATAAATATAAGAATGTTAATCCTGACTTGAGTGTCTCGTGTTTTTGCTTTACGCTCGGGTCAGACTGAGTGTACCAGTATTCGAGACTCACCTTTGAAGTTGGAGCTTTGCTTGAAGATCCAGCCATCTATTCAGCTTTCAGTATTCGATGATTCCAGTGATGTATTCTGATTTATATCTAATGTATCGTATTACTCTTCTGTTGTATCTGGTTTAACTCTGATGTAACTTATACATTTATATAGTAGCTTCATGAACTACTATCTCTTTTATTTCCGCTGCATTTATTACTCTGTGTTTGTGATCTGTGATTATTTATTTATTGTATATGCTCAGTTTTTCCAATTTAAATTAACAACGCGGTATTTTGAGCAATTCAATTCCGGCATGAGTGTCTACCTATACACTTATAATGGATGCGAATAGTCCAAAATATTGGGTCGTTACACGATTGGTGGTGGATCGGCACCTGCTGGGAAGCGGTGCTGCCTTTGGCTTCCATGTGGCGGTGGCTCGCTCGTGGAGGAGAGAGAGAGTTCGGCAAAAAGTAGGCCAATAAGTGAAGGCCGAAGTGGTGGCCGCGAGGAGTTTTCGGCGTTGACGTGGATGGAGGCGAGAAGTGGACGTCGACTGCAGATGGGAAGGTCGTGCGTGTAGCTGAGGTTGACGATCAGTTCAAAGAAATATGGTTCGAAGGAAGGGACGAGCAAAGGAAAGGGTTGCCAGCAATACAAGGAGGAAAGGACGAGCAAAAACTTTCTCAGTCAAAATATAGGAACGCTATTTTATATATTATTATTTTCAAGTAGAAATGACAGAACGAAATTATGAGCAGAGAAGAGAAATGGAACGAACCAGCATATTAAAATGAAAGTGGGGACAACCAAAAGTCCTACATGAATACCAAGGAGTAATAAAAGCTGTGACCATTCGTTTCTGAATGGTGGAAAATAAATGGTCACAAGGAAACAAAAATACAGACCATTACGGTTAACCGTTTCGCGTGTTTCGTTACGTACCGGGCACCGAAACACACAAATAAATATACTGTGGAGATCCGCATGACGAGACGGTCAAAATGGTATACAGATATCAGATGTACGATCATCCTATCAAAAGTTGATAATCGGTACCGAAAATGCTGCTAATTTGCCGAAAATAAGATAAACGGAGCAACAACAGTCCAAATTTGACGAAACGAAATATGACTCTCACTCAGAAGATGGTTTGCAAATTTATTATATAAAAATATTCTGGTTTGTAAAATATTCTATTATCATCTAATATTAACTGATTTAAATTTAAATAAAATTACACAAAAAAATAAACTTGCATATTAACAGATGAAAATTTACCATTTGCTATGTTTAAGTAGACGTATTCCAAATATCAAATTTTTATTTCAAAATATTATTATTTAAATTTTCATATTCAGTTAATTACGTCAATAAAACCATTTAAAATTTATGGGTTGTTGCATTTATTATTTCAATCTGCAATAATTTAAATTTACGGGTATATATCATTTCAACCCGTAATCCCAAAATTTCAAAAACCAATAAAATCGCTTGGGTTTATCATTTCAACCCATAACGATTTTCCCTAATCTATAAGATCGTTCCGGTATGTATCATTTAAACCCATAAGGAATTCCTAACTATCAGGGAACTTGCAGTGTGAAAATAACATAACATACAAATGATGAGCATATATCATAATTAAAAAGTTTAAATATAATATATATGCAACATGTTATGATATCATATATCAATCATAGGTGAACAATTTAAATAACAACATATCATATTCAACAATTTAATTACTAACAAATTAAATTTTAACAACACATTTCAATCGTCATTTCATGTGAATTAAATTTACTAAATATAAGAATGTTAATCGTGAGTGATTGCTCACCTTTCGAGGCTAGAGAAAATAGACACACAACAAGCTACGACTTTGGATCACGAACTCGACACTCGACCAATCCAAATGACAATTCCCAAAGCAAAGTAAGGTGAACACGAATTCGACGAACAAAGCAAAGCTGGTAACTTGGAATCGATGAAAACTAATCAAAACTAGCTTGATATTAATGGAAACAAAATATATATTAAAGTTTTTTTTTCTTCTTAAAATCAATATTCAATTTAAAACACATATTTAAAATAAAATCTTCATATTATATTTTGTTATGAAAAAAATATTTATTAAAACCCAAATTTTTCTAAAATTCTTCAAATAAATATCTAAAATATATATATATATGTATATATATATTAAAGTTATAAAAAAATCTATTTTGAAAATATTAACATAAATTTAGCTAAACACTTTTAAACATATTATATATATACACTTTTCCTTCTTTGGAAACAATATAGACACGGTTTCAAAAAATCTGATATGCAAGATAATTTGGAAAGCATATACATATAAACTTACCTTATTATATTTTCATATAAAGGAGAGGAGGCTACTGCTACTATGGGCCGGGGTTGGCGTGAACTGCTAGTTCGAAGGAGGGTTTACAGGCTGCAAATGGAAGGGCTATTGAGTGTGGGCAGCACCGTAGAGGAGGAGAAAGAGACTGCGTGGCGGAGGACAGGTCAGTGAGGTTGAAAGGGTTGGAGCTGGAGGGGTTTGAGTGCATGGCGGGTGTCGACGCTACTGGAAAGTGGCTCGGATGGTGACTGGAAGGTAGCAGGTTGTTTGTTGAGAGGGGCATGGTCGTGCAGCAGAGCCGAGGGAGGTTCAAGGCAGAATGAAGGCTAGGTGGTGATGGGAAGAAGGATTCAGTGGCACGTGGTTGATGTTGGAGAGGGTGGTGTAGGCTCGGGCTCGTGGTGCTACTATGGGCGAGGGTTTCGATTGACAGTGGCGATGGGTGGAGTTGCGGAGATAGGTGCTAGTCAAGGTAGAGGGCAGGTCTGGGTATGTGCTATGCTTCGGTGCAGGTAGGTGGAGTTGATGGAGGCGAGGCCAGAGAGTCTCGGGTTTGCAGAGGCTGGTGGTGGGAGAGGCTTCCGAAGTGGGCTACGAGTTCAGGTTGTGGGTGGCGTGGAAGGTGGGCTGTTCCATTGATGGGCGCGGCAGTGTGGGATTTCGGGCAGAAAAGGCGGCGCTGGGTGGATACGGTGGGTTCAAGGCTAAGGGAAGTGTCGAAGGAGTGGATGGGCGGTCGAGTTGTAAATGGAGGTGGGAGGAGAGGACGAGCAACTAGGTTGATGGGGATGATGGGTTTGCGGGCTGACTTGATGTGCGGCATGGGGTTTAGGCAGGGTGAACGGCACGAAGGTGGGACGAACTGCTCTCAGGCAAAAAAATTTAATGCAAATAGTTATCTTCCTTTATTATTATTATTATTATTATATATATATATATATATATATGAAGCAAACATAGAACAAAGGAGCAAGGAGATAGAGAATAGGAATGAAGAGAATTAAAATGAAATGACAACAAGAAATACAAATTGGACATGTGGAAAAGAAAAGGTCATACTAATTGAATTCAACAAATATTAATAACTAAAGGCCAATTAATTTACACGGTAGATAAATGAAAGGTCATAGAAACCCAAAAGGCCAAAATACGGAACCGATACGGCAAATCGTTTTATCGATTTCGCCGCGTACTGGACACTGAAATGCACAAATGAATATACTACGGAGATCGGCACGATGAGACGAACAAGATGGTACACAGATATTAGAGATACGGCCATCCTATCAAAAGTCGATATTTGCTGCCAAAACTGCTGCTAAACCGTCGAAAATAATATAAACGGAGCTAGAGCAGTCCAAATTTGGCGAAACAAAATATGATGTCGCACTCAGAAAATGATTTATATTTTTATTATATAAAAATATTCAGATTTCAAAAATATTTTATTTTCATCAGTTTCAACTGATTTAAATTTTAAATTAAAATTTCACAACAGAACTAACTTTTATATTTTCCAATGAAAATATGATACTTACTACGTTTAAATAGACATATTCCAAATATCAAATTTTCATTGTTAAATTTAATTGTTTTATTTCATGAAATTTTTTTAATTAATTACGTTATTTAAAATCATTAAAATTTCCAGGTCGTTACAGAAGAAAGGGAGAAGAAGGGTGGGAAGCATTGGATGCGGGTTCGTAGCATTTGGGCTTGGCCTAAATTGGATTTGGGTGATTTTTAAATTGTTGTTTAAATAATAATTATATAAGCAAATTTGTCAAAACTTTGAATGGCCATATCTTGCTCGTATGAAATCTGATTGAGACGCGGGTTTTTGCGTTGTACTCGTATTGACGAGTACAACATCATAGTGTAATCTTTTGATAGCTTTGGACAAGTATAAATTTGTGACATATTAATACGGACCGAATTTAAATCACGTTATTTTAAATAATAACGTCTTTTAAATTTATATACCCTAATTATTGATGTTTCTTTAGTCAAATAAATTATTGTTGAGTTAACTTGGATCGAATATGATAATTGGACATCAGGTTAAGCAGAATAAAACACTATTCCTCTAATTAAATTAATTTGGCAATTAATTAGCAGAATAAATCCCCGTTCTGCTATTTTATGGATTTGGACGTTTGATTTTACCGTTAATTGATATTCCGCTTTGAATAAGTGGTATATTAACTAATGATGGTTAAGTATTGGATTATTTACGTAGTCATGGATAATTAACTTATTAATACAATAATAGTGTTGAAATTAATTTAATATATTATTAAATAGATTCTAAAGTTATTATTTTAAATAAGTGTGATAACCCGGATTTTTGGACATCGGATAATTGGATAATTAACTGATTTTAAACTATTGAGATACTGATTTTATTTAGTTGAACAAATAAAATTCTGGTAGTTAAAAATATCCTGGAATGTATGATATGTAATATGCTTTGCATGGCTGTATGAATGTGATTTCCTATATATATATATATATATATGTATGTATATATGTATGTATGTATTGTGATTAGGAAGCATTGACTTGAATTCAATATAATAATTTTCAAAAGATATTTAAAGTTAAAATTCTATATTTTAAAACACTATAGATAAATATGTATTAATTTAAGATATAATAGCTTAAGCTTAAAATAGGATTAATAAAAGGGTTAGTATACTTTCTTTTAAAATTATACATGAAATAAATATAGTTTATATATATAAAATATAAAACATAAAACATAAATAAATAAAACATAAAAGGAAAAAATATAAAATATTGTGTTGGACATTTGTAAGCTAAGGGTGATATGCAAAATACAAGTGGCATAGTTTTCTTTTAAATTGAAATAATAAATAATAAGGAAATGAGAAACCAGGCTATATTCAGTTCAAAACCTTTTACATATTTATTTTCTCAACTCCATTTTTTTTCTTTCATCTTCCAAATTAAAAACTTGAGAGGAACTAAATCAAAACTTCTTCTAGTTTCAACCTAAGCAAAAGAAAATTCATCTCAACATAAAGTAAATCAAGCTTCAGTTCAAATCAACTATTAGTCAAAATGAAGAGCAGTTCTAGATCAAAGTTTGTTCTCTGGTTTCTCTCTGCTTATCAAATCCAGTGAGTAAACTCTTAAATATATATATATATATATATATATATATATATCTTGATCTGCCTGTGATAAATGCTTGTAGTATGATTGTGAAATGTTTGAATAGATGTAAGTAGGCATGCATGTATATATATACATGTAAATGATGTGTGTATGTCTGGGTACAAGAACATATATCCCTGTTCCAGGTTTACAGGGCTTAATCCAAATTCAAAAATCAAAATCTCCTCACCTATTCTCTAATAGGCCTTAATATTTAAACAAAAAGTGTTTGAATTAACATGATTTGAGTTTTAAAAATATTTTTTAGTATAATTAGTTAAAGTATTTTCTGGAAATTAGGAAATACAGTAAAACATAATGCATGTTGAAAATTCGAGTGTCAAGATTTCTTATTTCACTTATATCATCTTGTTCGTGTTCGAAAACTATGATTTTTAGTGGTAATATCAAGATTTTTAAGTTTGGAAATCATAAGCATTCGCGAATTGATCGGTTTTGGTACTTTTGGTGATTTCTGGTGATCGGCGTGGTGAGGGAGGTCGTGGTCATGGCTGGAGGAAGCCTATGTGATGGGGATTCATGGAAAATGCTCGGGAATTTTATAGATGAACAGAGTGGATGGTCGAAGTCGATTTAGGGTTTAAGACCCTGTTGGGTTCATCGTGGTTTTCGAAAGCATTGCATGGTCGTGGGTGGACCGGAGGTGATCGGACCAAGGGAAAAAGGTGCGTAGGTCTTTGGCGAGTCTATGGACGAAGTTGCGTGGTGTCCGGTGGTAGGAGGTGGCATTGTGAGGTGGTTTTGGATGAACTGTTTTGTTCCAGGTAGAAGTCGATATGCTCGAATTCGATTTCGAGTTTGATTTAAAGTTTGGGTGGCCAGGATCGATAGAGGAAGTCAACGACGACTTGTTGGCAACGGCGATGGTGATCGGAATGGCGGCGTTTGGTTGTACACGTGCACGAGTTTCTGGTTGTATCTGATGTTGTCGATGTGTTGTACGAACTCGAGTCAAGACTCGAAGAAGATGGTGGTTTGTCTCGGGAAAGTTATGATTTGGCTCGAGTTTGTTATCGAGTGTACGCGAGTGTTTAGCTGTGTAACAGTTTTTAAATTTAAAACAAAACAATGTTTAAAGAAAAAGGGAAAAAGAAGAACTGGCTCGGGTGGGAACTCAAAGTTGTCTCGGGTCAGAGATTTAAATATATGTTAACAAGTTTTAAAAGTTTAAATTAATCAAGTGATTATATGATAATTAATTTAAAGGGCTATTTAATATAAGTAATTAAGAGATAATTACTTAATAAAATTTATTACTTAATAAAATTTAAGATTTTTACTTAAAGTAATTAAGGGATAATTACTTAATGAAACTAATTAAAGGATAATTAGTTAATTAAAGGTTAATTGGTTAATTAATTAAAGGTTAATTAATTATAATTGAAAGTTAATTATTTAATAATGAAAGGATAATTAATTTATGGAAGTGATTAAAAGGGTAATTACTCAATGTAATTAATTAAAGGATTAATTAATTAAGGTAATTAATTAAAGGGTTAGTTGATTTATGTAAGTAATTTAAGGATAATTAATGAATATGATTAATTAAAAGATAATTAATTAATGTAAGTGATTATGGGATAATTAATTAATGTGATTAATTAAGGATCATTAATTAATGTGAGGAATTAAGGGTTAATTAATTAATGTGAATGGTTATAGGATGATAAATTAATTTAAAGTAATAATAAATGGTTTGTAATTAATTAATGTTAATTAAGCAGGAATTAAAAGTAATTAATTAAATTAAATTAATTAGGAATTGTATAACTAATTAACCTTGCTTATGGATGATTAAATTATATCGAATACCTTGGATTAATTGATATATCTCATATGTGATTGTGATGCTCTGTGATATGAGATGCTTTAGATGAATTGTGATAATGTAAGTTATCTATCTGTGATAGAATTGCCATGTGAATATGATATCCCGAATATAAATTGAATTGTTTAAACTTAAAACAACTTGGCTTAAAAGATGGTATTGAATTCGAAGAGACCGGGATCGGATATCAGCGATATCCGGAACCACTTCGATTAGTAATCTATAATTCTTTATAGATTTGATTGTAAATCAAATAGGCTGGAATGGAATAAATTAAGTAAACTAGACCATTGAAACTAAGTAACGGTACTTAGACATTATTTTGTGAAATAAGTGTTTGACTATAATAAGATAAGAACTCGTAGTGAGGTATGAGTTACCCTGGGTTTCAAGGAAGTTTTACAACCTTAGTATTGCAATTTAAATGGGTTTACTCACGCTGGTTTCTAGCCTGACTCGGGTGTTACTTTATTGTAATGCTCGGGTCAGACCGAGTATAACAGATTTTCACGTTAGGACGTTCTGGAGCTCAGGTGGCGAGCTGGATGGCAGGAACGTATGGAGTTTATTCCGCTGTGTATTAGATTTTGTTCTGTTTGTATTCAGGGACAAGTTGTTATAACTGTCCAGATTATTTGTGTATGGTTGTAACTCTCATGTATTGTATATGAATTGGCAAGTACAGCTTTTCTTTGTATAAATGCTATTATTTGATATTATATTTTGATCCGATGCGAATGTGAGATTCTGTGTTTTCTTTTCTATTTCTTCTTCTACCTCTTTTCTTCTTTACCCTAATAATCTGAAATTTCCGGCGTTCGATTGCTCGGCATTTCTACAGTGAACGTATTAATGTCGAATTTTCGGGGTCGAAAATTTTAGGTCGTTACATTTGGTATCAGAGCAGAAGGTTAAGCGAGAACCTTGGCTCTGGTGGGTTTACTCATTAAGGATAGGGTCAGTAGTACCCTAGAATGAGTTGAGTGTAATATATATATATATGAGAGCGTACTTGTTATTTTCTTATACAAAGATTTTGAAAACGGTTTTAAAAATGAAATGATTTTTTTTATATAAGCTTATATTTTGGTATATAAAGCAATAGTTTTTCTAATTAGTATATATATTAAGGAATTGGTTGATGGTTATTGGAATTAAATATAATAATAAGAATTGGGTGGTAATTTATATAACCAAATAGAATTTGAATAATATTTTTAAATGTAGGAATTTTATTTTAAAACAAGAGTTGTTTTAAAGGTTTAAAAGAAATGTGTTTTGAACTGAAAACCAAAGGTGGTTTAAAAATATGTCTTGGGGTGCAAAAGAAATAAATATGTATACATGAGTGGATGTACATAATATGGAAGATGATTTGAAATAAACTCTGAAGTGTTGAGTTTTGATTCTACCTGGAGTGTGATTTAAAACCCAAAGAGAAATAAGTCTTTGAACGTATAAGTGAGAAGGGATATTGATAAGAAGTTTAAAATTCGAAATGGAGAATTCAAATTTAGTAAGATTGACTAGATTAAATGAATTGAATTTAACTTAGGGAAAGTTAAATAAGTTTAGAACAATCAACCTGAATTGGAAATTTCAAGATGAAATGGGGATTTAACTTAAGAAGTTAAATGGGTTGATGTGAGATCTGGAAATGGGTAATGGATGCTATTGATTGGTGTTTGGATAATTTGGATGTTTATTTACCTTGGCTTATCCGGATATCATCCTATTGTTATTAATAATCTATGGAACTGTGAATTAGATTGTTTAAATGAATTAAGAAGTAGATTGAGATAATATATATTCCATTACTGGAATTTAATGGAATTTAACTTTAATTTAAAATTGTTTAATGGTTTTTATTATTAGAGATAAAAGATTAACTTATGATACTGAAATTTGGAAAAAATGAGAAATGATTTTTGAATGGAAAGGTATATTTTGAAAAATGAAAGATGAAATAAAATGGGAGTTGGATATTTCTATGATTAGAACTCATTTTATGGGTGAATGCTATCAACACATTGTCATTGGAGGGCAATGAGCATTCTAAGTGTAAATTTCTTGAAAGTTAAACGTAGCCTCAAGCCTCATCAGCCGGGAATGACTAAAAATCAAGGGAGATGCAGCAAGGCTAAGTGGGTCACACCCATTATGGTATGTTGTCACCATTCTAGATACATCTACATATTTATGGATTGGTTGTGCATGAGATCTCAAATAAAAAGGGTTGCAAAGCAACCGGGGTGATGACATATTCGATACTATCTAATCAGGGGTAGGCCGGTTGTAATGACCCTAAAATAAAATTAAAATAAAATGAAAAATATACATTTATATTAAGAAATTCTGAAATTATATATATATTGCATCAAAAAAAAATTGGAACTCAAAAATAATTATAGCTCTATGTCCAAAGAATTATGCAAATACATACATATGGGGTGTTTTTTTTGTTTTATATAAAGATAGAATAAAAATGAAGTTTAATAAAAAGGTTTATATGTCTTATAATTGTGCAAAAAATAATTAGCATAATATATGTGATTTTTATTTAAATATAGAAGGAGTTACTGATTTGACAAAGAGGCAGAAATATATATATATATATATATATATATATATATATATATACAAAATCAAATAAAAATTTCCATATCTTATATTTATTTCAAGCAAATAATATGGGTGAATGATTTTTACATTACATAATAAGGTATGATAGTATGCATGATTGAATGGAGATAATAGATAGGTAGAAAATACAAAGGAGATTTTCAGATTCCTTAAACTTATAAAAAGAAATGAATAAAGGATCACATGCATATGGCATGAATAAAAGGGAGACATGAAAATAGCATGCAGTGTTAAAAATGCATGATCCCCAAAATAACTAATTAAAGTAACCCAATGTGTGCATTTCCAACTTAGGACCACACAGGAATGTGATATGTACATGAACACCTAAGGGTATCAGGGGAATTACCCATTTTCTTAAACCCTAGAATGGATTTATAAATAACTGCACATAACCAAATCCATCATTCTCTCGGGATCAAAACAAAGATAAAATAAACTAGGAAAAACACTAGCTTGAGGCTTTGGGGGATTTGCTGTTCAAAGGATTAAGGCAGTGAAAGGAAAACATTAGGTGAGTATTTATCCTTTGTATGCAATGGCATTAAGTCCTATTGCAGGCAGCCTAAAATATTATTATGAGTCATTTAAATCTCTGAATTGATTTGTTATGGGTGATATGGATGTTTGTTTGTGCATTTTTGTTTGGAGTATTAATCTGTAAGTAGGCCTTTAGAGTTAACATGATTTGAGCATTCTTGTTCTATCTTATTATCATTAGACATGGATATAGATTAAACAGGGGAACATGTGGTTGAACCAGAAAAATATACAAGCAGTTATATCTTTCTGAAATATGAATGAAAGAAAAACTAAATTGGTCACTTGGGAGTTAGTCAATGATCTGCTTACTTCAGGTGGGAGCAAGTATATGCATGGTGCAACTGCACCCTGAGGCCTTTGTGTGTTGGAATAATTTAAACAACCTGGGAGTTTCCTTCATAATGCATACATAGTGTTCATTTGACAAGGAGATGTAGACCATAAAATAAATGGGGACAGGGGTTTAAAAATCTGGGTTATGAACATCCAAATATGGTGTTAATTTAATCAAGATAAACATTGTTCATTGGTTAGTTGCTGGATAAAAATTTGGAGTATAAAACCTGAGTTTACTTATCTAGATTTGGAAAGAATGAATCAAGAATTGTACATATGTTTATTTTAACCGTTTGCTGTGTATTGTTTAAATAGATGAATGTGTTTGTATCTCTTATGAACCAAAACATGCTAAGTACAAAATCTGTTAAACTAGGAAGGCACTGCAAGATTATCAAAAAAAAAGTTATGAATATGTATACAAAGTTATAAATGCTCATACCGGTGAAAACTGACCCTTTTGGTTGCCCTTGCAATCATCTGGGTGTCTCAAAAATTCTTTGGGGCAGCTAAATGAATTGCTTGCAGGAAATTGAAGTTGGCTTGATGAGTAAAGAAGGCATTGGCTGCTAGTATAAATAAGAGAGATTTGTTTTAAAAATTTGCAGTTGCATTGTAATGAAATTACTAGTCAAGTTCTATTTCTGTAATTGAAGTTACTTGTAGGAAACTTTCTAAGTATTTGGGTTGAAAATATGTACTTAAGCAAAACCTGTTGTGAGTGATCATTGATGATGTTTGGTTAACTACTAATTTATTTTATGAATGTCTGATTTGGAGAAAATAAGGAGATAGACATATCATATACATATGATATGTGCATATATATATATATATATTTGATCTCTGATTTTTATTGCTTATATTTTGTCTTATGGAAATTAAAAAGCCAAGGGGGTTGATTTTTTTAAATGAACTCTCAAGATTTTAGTAGAATATTCAAGTGAAATGAATTTGTGCATGGCAGGTAAGTGATACTGGCATATGCACGAATTCTGGAAATTTGTATGTAATTGAGTATTTAAATTTAACCTCTGAGACGACTGTCATAAAAATTTAGACGTCTGAGATCGAATTTAGACGTCTGTCACAAAAATTTAGATGTCTGAATTTAGTTCAAAATGTTTTTTACTCTCTGTTTAAAATTTAGACACTCTGAGACGACTGTCATAAAAATTTAGACGTCTGAGATCAAATTTAGACGTCTGTCACAAAAATTTAGATGTCTGAATTTAGTTCAAAATGTTTTTTACTCTCTGTTTCAATTTTAGATCTCTGAGCCGTCTATCATAAAAATTTAGACGTCTGAGATCAAATTTAGACGTCTGTCATAAAAATTTAGACGTCTGAACTGCTGATTTTGCCTAATTTGCCTATTTAGAAAAGAAATAAGTGGCTATGTAAATAGTTTGTATGGTATTTTGATTTCTATTTGATTTAAATTCCCTCTGATAAAAAAAAATAAAAAATAAAGAAACAATTGTATATCATCAAATATACAATTGACTTAATTTGTTTGTACACTGATATGATTATATTGGTAAAACCAGGGTCTTGGGAAAAATATTTGGAAATTACATAAATATTCAAATATAAAAGAATTGGGGTTTAGTGGTGAATTCCTCTTGAAAGTTTAGAAAAAAAAAATTCTAGAGGCTATAGAGTGAGGGTCACCACAGTTGGTATCAGAGCTATGTTTTAAATAACATAGTAAATGTTGTTGTATGCATATGGATGTTTGAATGCATTGTTTGAATTATTGGTGTTGAATGCTTTTGTTTTATGTCTGAAAAAAAATATGTGTGTACATGTGATACATGCACAGTGTGCACAGAAATAAAAAAATGAACCAAGTAAAGACACCAAAAATGATAGGGGTAAATAAACTAACATAAAAATCATATTTATAGCATTATGGTAGGACCAAGGCATCACACAGGTGCAGGATCATCACGTGAGCCACCTGTGATGTAACGACCCGTAAATTTCAGTGGTTTTATTTATTTAATTAATTGAATTTTTTGAAATTTTAAACAATAAAATTTTGAAATTTAAATTTGATAAATATAATGCGTATGTTTTAACATAGCAACTGGTAAATTTTCATCAGAAAATTTGAAAGTTTATTTTCTAGTGTAATTTTATTCCAATTTATATCAGTTAAAATTGATGGTAATAAAATGTTTTCCAAACCTAAATATTTTTCTATGGAAAAATTGTAAATCATCTTCTGAGTGAGACGTCATATTTCGTTTCTCCAAATTTTGACTGTTATTGCTCCGTTTATCTTATTTTCGGCAAAATAGCAGCATTTTGGTACCGATATCGACTTTTGATCGGATGGTCGTATCCCTGATATCTATATACCGTTTCGATCGTCTCGTCGTGCTGGTCTCAGCAGTATGTTCATTGATGAGTTTCGAAGTCCAGTTAATGGTGAAACTCATGGAACGACTATCCGTATCGGTATTCAAGAATTTGTCTTTTGTTTCCTTTTGACCGTTTAACCATCCACTGTGTAATCAAACGCCATCAACAATTATTATTTTTCACCTTTCAACCTTTTTCTATTCCTGTATTGAATAGTTGTGACTTTTGCAATTCTCACAATTCATTTGAGAATAACATTATATAAAATATATCTGTCCTTAGCAAATTGTTTTCCTTCTTCTGTTGCCTCTACTGTTTTATTTTCTGGAATACGAAAGCACCCAACAGAAACTCATCTCCTTCCCCGAAGTAATCACTTCCAAACCCATTCGTTCCCCTACCTCTGTGATGCCTTCCTCCATGTCTGAGACTGTGAAACCCATTCCATCCCTCCATTCACACCTCCCTGCACCCAAACAGTGCACCGACCACCAAGCAACCGGCCTCATCCCAAGAACTCTCGCACTCTCCACCTCATCTCCTTCCGCCCCCAGCTGAGCCTGCCTTTCTGAAGCCATCTGCCGCGTTCCACCTTTCTCTGCGAGCCATCTTGTAACGCCCCACCTCTATACCCACGCTAACCAAGAACACTACGATGTAGTGCTGTCAATTAGCACGGAGAATAAGGCTGTGGAGGAGCGACCATCCATGTAACTTCTTTGTGCGAGCACCGATACGTCAGATAGAATAGAATGCATATCTTTTAAGGAGGAAATCCGACATGCCGATACAAACACAAAGCTATCACACGGTGGCTATATATTATCTTCGGAAAACAAACATAGAAATAATCATAACATAAATCAGTCACAGACATCCATATCACAAAGGCGGAAGAAGATATGAATAAATATATAACACATGAAAGTGTTCATCAGAGTAGTGGTCAGAAAAATCCACGATAATACAAAAGAATAGCATCACGTGCTATACAAAAGAATAAGTACACAACATAGAGTCTATATCTCAAAGGTGTACATCCAAAAACTACTAATCTAAGTAGTTAGCCAAAAGTCAGAATAATCCTGAAGAGAAGTCAAGCAGAAGCACCTGTAACATCTCGGTCTGACCCGAGTATTATTTATAAGAAAATAATAAACGGATCAGTCTAACTATAAATATCAGATGATATGGTATACAGAAAAAGGCATGACATGAACATGTAATAACCATAGCGACATACTACTATAAGTATGTAAATGATAATCAACAAAAGATTAATCAATATCACAAGAATCTTCTCAAAGATAAAATAGGGCATCATACCCTAAACTTGTATTCATAACAAGTCAATAACACATAAATTCACCAATGCACAAAAGCTGATATCATATCAATGAAAATCATGAAAATGGGTGAAGCACAAAATTCCAGAAATCATCATCAGAAATCCAGAAAACACATAAAGGGGGGGAGGCCTAACACATGAATGGGAGCATGAAGCTCACCTACGCGTAAACACATGACGAGAAGTTATCTCATGGAAGCTATCCATTAAATTTTCACACATGAATGGCCCGAAGACCATAGGAAATGTGATGGCGAAACATCACATGATCGGGGTATAGTCTCCCACGTAGACAAAGAGACATCGCTCAATCGCTAGTCTAAATCACAAAAATGATCGTCATGATCATAAGGAAGTGTCAATCACACCAAGCCAGTAAATATATGAGTTTAGCTTCATGTCCCATAACCACTTGCTTAACTTAAATATTTACGAACAAGCTGTAAATCTTCACTAGGAAATTGTCACAAAAAGGGTTCAATCGAACAAGTCCAAGAGCTAACCGACGAAGTGAACGCAAGCGTTTCATACCACTCGTTTTACTAAGTCGTTTAAGTCGATTTCTCATTCGAGTGAAGTAAAGGCTTGTATATACTAGTAGATTGAAAATCGGTTTGAGAAAACGAACTTCTGATACTTAAAATAGTGTTGAAATCGCTTTGATGAAAGAGTTTTGATATTTACTATTAGTATTGAAACCTTCATATATCTTTAAAGTGACAAGTCATAAAACGATGGTAGAACAAATCAATTCACGTTCGAAGACGTGAGTAAAGTCCAAAGAAGTCAATCCCAAAACCATCAAAGTAGAAATTCTGATCAATGTTTTTCAGACGAGATTGCCTACGCAGAGTAATACGGGGTTCGACCTGCCCGGTCAGGTCGCGGGGGTCCAGGGGGCAGCGCCCACGGCGGGGTGCGGGGCAGCGCCCCGTCACGGTACGACTTAGTGAAGGCGAGCTGGTCCAACGACCTAAGGAGAAGTAGGTCATACGACCTAAGGGAAGACTGCCGTGCAACCTAGCTGAAGAACAGGTAAAATGACTAAGTACAAACTCGCGAACGACTTACGACTTAGGGGATAAGGTCATACGACCTAAGTGGAGAATGCCAAGCGAGCTAGCAGAAGAACAGGTCAAACGACCAAGTACTAACTCGCGAACGACTTACGACTTAACGAAGTCAAGCGACCTACGACTTAGGGTCAAGCGACCTAAGAGAAGCAGCGGGAATGTTAGGTCTGAGACGACCTACGACTTAAGGTCAAGCGACCTAAGAGAAGCAGCGGGAATGTTAGGTCTGAGACGACCTACGACTTAAGGTCATACGACCTAACAGTTGCGAGCTAGCGGAGTTGGCATGGCCGAGCGACTTAAGAGAAGCAGCGACCTACGACTTAACGATTTAAAGCCAACGACCTAGGACTTTAAGGGAGGCAAGAGACTTACGACTTAAGGGAGGTAAGCGACTTACGACTTAAGGGATAAGGTCATACGACCTAAGTCTTGAACGACTTAACGACTTAAGCCTTTAACGACTTAACGACTTAAGCCAGGGCGAGCGAGCTAACTGCAAAACGACCTACGACTTAAGGCCTTTAACTCCTGAACGACTCATGCCTTTAGCTCCTGAACGACTCAAGCCTTTAGCTCCTGAACGACTCAAGCCAGTAACTCGCGAACGACTCAGCCTTTAATGAACGACTTAGCACACCCAGAACGACTCAACGCCTGGAACGACTTAACACTTTTACTCGAGAACGACTCAGGCCAGACGAACAGAAATACACGCGCGCGACCTAAGCCCTTAACTCGTGAACGACTCACGACTTAGGCCTAACTCGTGGACGACTCAGCGAAGGCCAGAAACGACTTAAGGCCAGGAAAATCACCAAAACGCTGAAAATTGAAGTTTTTCGCCAATCCAATCCAAACCAAATGCAAATGTTGATGCAAATTCAATAGGGGATCATTCCCAACAGTCCAAGATAGATATAGGCAAGATGTGAGATCAAAAATCTCACCTTTTCACGGAATTTGATGAAGATGGAGATTTGAGAGCAAGGCAAGAACACCACCAAGCTTGAATCAATGGTCTAAACGTGAATTTGATGTTGAATCTCGGATTTGCAATGGAATTTGTGTTTGGGAGTTTTAATTTCTCTTTCCCTCCACCATTTTTGAAGAAGCTTGAAGTGATGAAGAGAAGAGGGGGTGGGCTGAGTTAAGAAGGTGCAGTCCAACCCAAAGTCTCAAGCGGGAAAAGTGACGAAAATTTCACTATCTCCAAACATATCGAAGTTTACACTCAAAAAGATCGCAAACGTCATTTTGAACTCAATGGGGGTGGTCTCGAGTCCTAATTTGACCGTATGCAAAAAGTAGCTTTTCGGACTAACATCCGACTAACGATAAAATATTTAAATAAAATATTTAAATATAGAATTGATAGATATGCGGGTTGTTACACATCTTTTCACAATCACCACCCAACCTCCACCGAGCATAGCTCCCCACTTCCATGCTCGTACGCCACCTCTTCGTTGCCTGATCTGCTTGGGTTCCTCTGTTGTATATATATATATTATATATATATATGACGTGTACATATGGCTTGGTTTGTATATATACGAATATGTATACGAATGAGCAGCTGGAAAGGATTGTACGATCCTTTGCCTTGCCAGGTTCTAGCTCTGCAGCCTTCTCTTTATGTTATATTTTAAATTCTATTGCATATGTATGCTATGCGTGTGTGTATATATACGGTTTCATTCTTTGTATTAGTGTTGTGCCTTACTTCATTCTACTGTCATAGCTTTATTGGCACATATATATATACAGTGTACATACTTATTTTTGTTAGTTATAAAAGTAAGTTTTGTATAAGTACAATACGTCAGTATATACGTATGTTATAAGTTTTGGGTTTGTTTAAAAGTATACACATGGGTGAGTATTTACGTGTTTAAGTGGATGTTATTATAAGATTCATATATATATTGTAATCTAGTTCAGGTTTATGTGTATTGTCATGAACTTTCTATAGGTTATATCTTAGTTTATATAAGTGTATTTGATCTGATCTGTGGAGTATTATATAATAAGTTAAGGATAAATTTTCATGCTTCCTCATATGCATCTTCTTATATCACGGTTTGGTCGGGGATTTCCTTGTATTTCATTTTGTTTTAAGAATATTTTATATGTAGGTTTTGATTTTTAACGCACGTATATATTATATTTAGTTTATGCGTATCTGCATTTGTTTATTTTAAAGTTTGAGATATTTTATTTATACGCATACTATATTTGGTTGTGGGTGTTAGGCTATTAACACGTATAGATTTTTGAATATAATATGTATTGGTATTTTGATTGTTATGAGTATATATATATATATCAGTAGATACTATATATTATATTATATTATGTAGTTGAGTATATGCATGTCTAGCAACCAATTTTAGTATATACAGTTCTATATTATAAGTAAATTTATATTGATTTCAAAATATAGGTTGTTTATAATATATAAGTTATATAGTTAGTATATATGATTACTTGTATATATATGTTTACAAATTTGGGTAAGTATATTCTGGTTTCAATATACAGGTGAATTTTGTTTTCATGTATATATGGATTTTTATTTTGATTGAAGTTAAGTTATTGATTTGAAAAAAAAATCTATATATATATATATATATACATATTATTTTAAATATATGTTGATCTTGATATATGTGCTTAATTAAAACTATGACTTTTATTATAATTGTTGTTCCTATCAACTGATTCTGATCATTTCCACCAATTTCTATTATCAGCTTTGATCGTTGAATTCGTGCCAATCTCACTTTGCTTTGGAATTCGTGTTTGGATTCGTAATTCAAATTTCAGTGTGCGTATCCGTGTCTCCTTCTGTATTCTCCAGCCTCGAAAGGTGAGCAATCACTCACGATTAACGTTCTTTTATTTATTAAATTTGATTTCAATTGAAACGACAATTGAAATATGCTGTTGTTAGTTATTTACACTGTTTTATATGCTATCACCTGTATCAGTTTACTTATGACATCTTACACCATTAACTGTTAATTATGAAATGATAATCTAGTTAGCTGATAATTGATTGATTGTTCGATGTTTATATTGGACGTTAATTTGTTAATGTTAAGTGATTAATAGTATGCAGAATTGAAACTGATATAGGATAGTTGACAATTTTAAAACTGATTTATATGTTAAATTTGATTAGTCGAATATGACCCCTTTTAATTGTCAAATTAATTGACATGTAGAATAGTGATAATTACACTTTGAACCATCGGCGTATATTGGATTAATCGTTGTAGTGTAAAATTGAAATTGAATGACAAGTGAAAACCGTAATGTAATAATCTTTAATCTACATGAAATGATAGTGTAGATTCTAGAAATAATTATATTAATTCGTACAAATAACAATGCGAATTAATACGGTTATTTCGGGATTATTTGAATTGATTATTGGATTGTTATTGTTTGTTGTTATTGCTTGTTTATTTACTTTGACACCATCCCAGTTTATCACACTGCAAGTTCCCTTTGTTATGTTTTGATTTTGAATTGAATTGGAATCGGGTTGAAATGATAAATACCCAAATTGAACTTTGACCTAGGATAGAAAATTAAATAAAACCCGATTGGTCAATAAATTGGATTTAAAAATAAAATGAAGATTTTATTTGAATAAATAATATGGTTTTGAAATGAAGTTGAAATTTGAATTTTAATGAAAGGAAAATGTTAATATTTAAAAATCTGAAACAAAATATTAAAATTGAAATTGATGAAAGAACGATGTTTAATTTGAGAAATGATTGAATTAAGTTTGAAATTATAATTAAGTTTGAAATTATTAAACTTTGAAATGAAATAATAATTAAGTTTGAAATTATAATTAAGTTTGAAATTATTAAACTTTGAAATTATTTAATAATTAAGTTTTGAAATATTTAATAATTAAATAAGATTTGATTATTGATAATTAAATAAAAATTTGAATTCTTTGATAAGAGAAATTGAACCTTTGAATAAGTGAATTTTTATTTCGTAAATAATTGAAATTGAATTTCTTTATTAATTAAGTTTTGGAAAATTATTTAAGTAAGTAAATAAGTGAAATTGAATTTCTTTAACAAGAAATAAAATGTGATTTATTGAAATTAAAATAAGACTTGAAATTTAAAGAATTTGGTTTGACGAATTTAGTTTAATTCAAAATTGTAAGTTTTGATTTAATGAAGTTGAACTTAAGAAATTGATTTAATGATTTGGAAATTTAATAGAAATTGTTTTGAATGATAAATTTACTTAATGAATATTGAATGAAATCGAAAAATGAATTTAAATTTGATTTGGATGTTAAATTAAATTAATTTAAATGATTTCGAAATGAAACTTTTGTACGAACTTGAATCAATACTTGAATTGTTTTAAATAGAAATTGAAATTGAATTATAAGATTTGAAAACGGTAAATTGGAAGTTTTGAAACGTAAATTTTGGAAATTGGTTTAGAAAGACAAACGAAATGTTGATTTATAAACTCTGATTGGACTTGAAATTGATTTGGTTTTGAAGTTTATTAAACGACCAATCGGTGTAATAATTACGAAAGTTATTAAAGAGACCGGAATCGGTTATGGATATACTCTCTATCTAAACCGAAAACCACTTTAATAACTATACGCGGAGTGATGATCCAGAATGAACTGGATGGTTTGGTGAACGTGTTGACTGAAGAAAGAGAATGATGATGGATAGCCTTGACACTTGTGTCAAATTGGAAATGACTAAGACAGGAGCTGTGCCGGGCCAATGGAGGATTAGCTACCTCAAGTGGACACACTTCTTCGAACTACTTATACTTGTTGTCGATTGGTGCACCCTTGATTTTGGGAGTGTTGTTTCACGGTGTTGCGGGCGCTGCGGCGTTGCGTTCTCACCAGTCCGGATCAGGCGAACGGTAGTATCACTACCTTGGGTATTGCCTCATGTGCCTTGTCATACTTGTATTCCATTTTTGCGCGACCACTACGATTTTGATTTGTACCTTTAGTATATGTATTGCCCTCTGGTGACTTCCGGTTTTGGGGAAACTACGGTCTTGTATATGCTTTTGGGAATAAAAATGTGTTAAGGGTGGAATGGGCCATGACTTAACGCTATTTTGATATCTTTACATATTACTGATAGACATTATCTACTTAGCGTACATTACTACCTAGTAGATAGTTTGACGGATCCTTAAAGGATGGTTATTCCAAACATCCTTTGAGTTACTTGTATTTCAATTGCTATTTCACTTGAGTTGGATTTATTAATATAAGAATGTTAATCCTGACTCGAGTGTTTTGTATTTTGCTTTACGCTCAGGTCAGACTGAGTGTACCAGTATTCGAGGCTCACCTTTGGAGTTGGAGCTTTGCTTGAAGATCCAGCCATCTATTCTGCTTTCAGTATTCGATGATTCCAGTGATGTATTCTGATTTTATCTGATGTATCGTATTACTCTTCCGTTGTATCTGGTTTAACTCTGATGTATCGTATTACTCTTCTGTTGTAAACTCTGATGTATTTTATATATTTATATAGTAGCTTCATGAACTACTATCTCTTTTATTTCCGCTGCACTTATTACTCTATGTCTGTGTTCTGTGATTATTTATTTACTGTATATGTTCTGTTTTTCCAAATTTAAATTAACAACGCGGTATTTTGAGCAATTCAACTCCGGCATGAGTGTCTACCTATACACTTATAATGGATGCGAATGGTCCAAAATAGCGGGTCGTTACAGTTGGTATCAGAGCTTTGGTAGCTCTAGGCAAAACTCAACATATATGGTAAATGTATTTACAGAATCACTCTCATTCGAGTTTCAATCTCTTCCTTGACTCGATTCCTTTGAATTTTGGAACGTTCCCTCGGTTTCGAAATTCATTCGTGTCCTTCACTATTCGTCTTCTTTCGATTCTGGAGCACCCCATAACCCCATTTTTAAATGATATCTATAATAGATCGGCGGTCTCGCCAATCTTCGAATGATTCGTAAAGGAGCAAAACTCCTTTATAATAGGCATCGATTTACCGGAGATTTCTATATCCTCGGTTTACGATGCTATCTATTCCCTGCTATACCTGAATTCTATTTCTTGAGATCGAATGTCGATTTACCTCGGAATTCAGCACCGATCTTATTCCTGAAGTTACGGGCGACCCGGTTAAGGTTGCCCGTGAATTAAATAACTTACCCATCTCCCGATTCTGTTATTGAATCATCTTATCTTTTATTTCGAACTTATCTTCGAATCAAATTTCTCTTTGATTTGATTTCCATCAAATTTGAATCTCTATACTTATTTTGAAATCCATCCTTGTATCGTCAAGCGAGGAAGTGCATTTATAAATTAATATTTAAAAATGTTTTATATATTGTGTTGCTTGAGTTGTTGATGTTGATTTGGGTTTTCGATCGATTCGTCTGATCAACGCTATCGATAGGATTTCCAAAACACTTGAACAGAGCAGACTAACACAATATCATTTTCAAATTTGGTAAATGAAATAAATTTGTTTGAGTGTATTGTAAAAATATAAGTAAAATTTTCTGGAATTTAATAGGTTAATTAAATTGTTTATTTGAAATGATAATATTTGATTATCATTTATTGTTCTAAATAAATTTATAAATACGGTTTATAAATTGATTTGGAATTTGAAATGAATTTAATTCAGAAATTTGAGAATTTAGTTTCCGATGATTTCGAATTTTGGTTTTAAAATTTTAAAGTATATATTATTGGAAGTATTTTCGAATAGAAATCGTTTCCAAAGAATTTTAAAATGTTGAAACCAGTGCTCTTCTCTTTGTCGCTGGAAAATAATTTCGGTGATGGCGGCCGCATCATCGACGTTCATTTTCGAGTTTCGAAGTGGAGATACTATTCTGTAGCTTTGCTACGGTTTTGTTTTGAGAAAAAAAAATATATATTTGATTTGAATTTCTTCAGTATAATTTGATTTATATATATATAGGTATCTTATTTTAAAATTTGATTTGATAAATACATTATATATATCTCTAAATTGTCTAAAGTTAATCGGAAATCTAATTCTTAAATTTTGTTAAAGGATGATTTTAATTATAAATAAAACCAAATTTGGAATAAATATTTGAACTTGAAAAATTGAATTGGGAAAATTTTATTTGTATATTGTTCAACTGCATTCTAATACAACTTATCTAAATCATTCAGAAGTCGAATATGTAATTGGATAATATATAAGATAAATTGAATTTATAAATAAAATTTGAGTGTTTATAATAAATGTTATACACTAAATTTAGATGTTAATAGAGTTAGATAGGATAATAAGTAAACTTAGTTAATAATGAAATAAATTTGTTTTGAAAGAATTAATAAATTTGTTTTGAAAGAATTAATAAATTTGTTTGAAAGAATTAATAAATTGAAATTTGATCAACTTATGAAAATACCTTGAATTTGAAAGCAATTAGTAAATATAAATTAATTTAAATCGAAACTTTTATGTTTTAAATTAATTTATATGGGCTAGATATATGTGAGTAGATATATTAAGTAGAATAAATTTAACAGAAATTTGGAATAAAGAAGAATTTAAAATTGTTGAAGAAAATATGATTATAATAAAAGACTATTCAAATTTATGGTTTTAAAAATTGTAAATTAAAGATAATTGGATAATAGATAATGAATTTAGAAATAGTGAGATTGATTTTAGTGGAATCAAATGGATTAAATCAATTATTGAATATCAATTAATTTAAATTTGAATTTATATGGTTTAAATTAATTGTTATTTTGTATTTCAAATCTGTTTTCTTTCTGGTTGTTTCTATTCTCCTACCTCGTTCCTTTTCGGGGAAGAAAAGTTTTGAGTGGGGGAGAGTGTAACGACCCGTAAATTTCAGTGGTTTTATTTATTTAATTAATTGAATTTTGTGAAATTTTAAACAATAAAATTTTGAAATTTAAATTTGATAAATATAATGCATATGTTTTAACATAGCAACTGGTAAATTTTCATCAGAAAATTTGAAAGTTTATTTTCTAGTGTAATTTTATTCCAATTTATATCAGTTAAAATTGATGGTAATAAAATGTTTTCCAAACCTGAATATTTTTCTATAGAAAAATTGGAAATCATCTTCTGAGTGAGACGTCATATTTCGTTTCTCCAAATTTTGACTGTTATTGCTCCGTTTATCTTATTATCGGCAAAATAGCAGCATTTTGGTACCGATATCGACTTTTGATCGGATGGTCGTATCCCTGATATCTGTATACCGTTTCGATCGTCTCGTCGTGCTGGTCTCAGCAGTATGTTCGTTGATGAGTTTCGAAGTCCAGTTAATGGTGAAACTCATGGAACGACTATCCGTATCGGTATTCAAGAATTTGTCTTTTGTTTCCTTATGACCGTTTAACCATCCACTGTGTAATCAAACGCCATCAACAATTATTATTTTTCACCTTTCAACCTTTTTCTATTCCTATATTGAATAGTTGTGACTTTTGCAATTCTCACAATTCATTTGAGAATAACGTTATATAAAATATATCTGTCCTTAGCCAATTGTTTTCCTTCTTCTGTTGCCTCTACTGTTTTATTTTCTGGAATACGAAAGCACCCAACAGAAACTCATCTCCTTCCCCGAAGTAATCACTTCCAAACCCATTCGTTCCCCTACCTCTGTGATGCCTTCCTCCATGTCCGAGACTGTGAAACCCATTCCATCCCTCCGTTCACACCTCCCTGCACCCAAACAGTGCACCGACCACCAAGCAACCGGCCTCATCCCAAGAACTCTCGCACTCTCCACCTCATCTCCTTCCGCCCCCAGCTGAGCCTGCCTTTCTGAAGCCATCTGTCGCGTTCCACCTTTCTCTGCGAGCCATCTTTTCACAATCACCACCCAACCTCCACCGAGCATAGCTCCCCACTTCCATGCTCGTACGCCACCTCTTCGTTGCCTGATCTGCTTGGGTTCCTCTGTTGTATATATATATATTATATATATATATGACGTGTACATATGGCTTGGTTTGTATATATACGAATATGTATACGAATGAGCAGCTGGAAAGGATTGTACGATTCTTTGTCTTGTCAGGTTCTAGCTCTGCAGCCTTCTCTTTATGTTATATTTTAAATTCTATTGCATATGTATGCTATGCGTGTGTGTATATATACGGTTTCATTCTTTGTATTAGTGTTGTGCCTTACTTCATTCTACTGTCATAGCTTTATTGGCACATATATATATACAGTGTACATACTTATTTTTGTTAGTTATAAAAGTAAGTTTTGTATAAGTACAATACGTCAGTATATACGTATGTTATAAGTTTTGGGTTTGTTTAAAAGTATACACCTGGATGAGTATTTACGTGTTTAAGTGGATGTTATTATAAGATTCATATATATATTGTAATCTAGTTCGGGTTTATGTGTATTGTCATGAACTTTCTATAGGTTATATCTTAGTTTATATAAGTGTATTTGATCTGATCTGTGGAGTATTATATAATAAGTTAAGGATAAATTTTCATGCTTCCTCATATGCATCTTCTTATATCACGGTTTGGTCGGGGATTTCCTTGTATTTTCATTTTGTTTTAAGAATATTTTATATGCAGGTTTTGATTTTTAACGCACGTATATATTATATTTAGTTTATGCGTATCTGCATTTGTTTATTTTAAAGTTTGAGATATTTTATTTATACGTATACTATATTTGGTTGTGGGTGTTAGGCTATTAACACGTATAGATTTTTGAATATAATATGTATCGGTATTTTGATTGTTATGAGTATATATATATCAGTAGATACTATATATTATATTATATTATGTAGTTGAGTATATGCATGTCTAGCAACCGATTTTAGTATATACAGTTCTATATTATAAGTAAATTTATATTGATTTCAAAATATAGGTTGTTTATAATATATAAGTTATATAGTTAGTATATATGATTACTTGTATATATATGTTTACAAATTTGGGTAAGTATATTCTGGTTTCAATATACAGGTGAATTTTGTTTTCATGTATATATGGATTTTTATTTTGATTGAAGTTAAGTTATTGATTTGAAAGAAAAAAAATCTATATATATATATACATATTATTTTAAATATATGTTGATCTTGATATATGTGCTTAATTAAAACAGTGACTTTAATTATAATTGTTGTTCCTATCAACTGATTCTGATCATTTCCACCAATTTCTATTATCAGCTTTGATCGTTGAATTCGTGCCAATCTCACTTTGCTTTGGAATTCGTGTTTGGATTCGTAATTCAAATTTCAGTGTGCGTATCCGTGTCTCCTTCTGTATTCTCCAGCCTCGAAAGGTGAGCAATCACTCACGATTAACGTTCTTTTATTTATTAAATTTGATTTCAATTGAAACGACAATTGAAATATGCTATTGTTAGTTATTTACACTGTTTTATATGCTATCACCTGTATCAGTTTACTTATGACATCTTACACCATTAACTGTTAATTATGAAATGATAATCTAGTTAGCTGATAATTGATTGATTGTTCGATGTTTATATTGGACGTTAATTTGTTAATGTTAAGTGATTAATAGTATGCAGAATTGAAACTGATATAGGATAGTTGACAATTTTAAAACTGATTTATATGTTAAATTTGATTAGTCGAATATGACCCCTTTTAATTGTCAAATTAATTGACATGTAGAATAGTGATAATTACACTTTGAACCATCGGCGTATATTGGACTAATCGTTGTAGTGTAAAATTGAAATTGAATGACAAGTGAAAACCGTAATGTTATAATCTTTAATCTACATGAAATGATAGTGTAGATTCTAGAAATAATTATATTAATTCGTACAAATAACAATGCGAATTAATACGGTTATTTCGGGATTATTTGAATTGATTATTGGATTGTTATTGTTTGTTGTTATTGCTTGTTTATTTACTTTGACACCATCCCAGTTTATCACACTGCAAGTTCCCTTTGTTATGTTTTGATTTTGAATTGAATTGGAATCGGGTTGAAATGATAAATACCCAAATTGAACTTTGACCTAGGATAGAAAATTAAATAAAACCCGATTGGTCAATAAATTGGATTTAAAAATAAAATGAAGATTTTATTTGAATAAATAATATGGTTATGAAATGAAGTTGAAATTTGAATTTTAATGAAAGGAAAATGTTAATATTTAAAAATCTGAAACAAAATATTAAAATTGAAATTGATGAAAGAACGATGTTTAATTTGAGAAATGATTGAATTAAGTTTGAAATTATAATTAAGTTTGAAATTATTAAACTTTGAAATGAAATAATAATTAAGTTTGAAATTATAATTAAGTTTGAAATTATTAAACTTTGAAATTATTTAATAATTAAGTTTTGAAATATTTAATAATTAAATAAGATTTGATTATTGATAATTAAATAAAAATTTGAATTCTTTGATAAGAGAAATTGAACCTTTGAATAAGTGAATTTTTATTTCGTAAATAATTGAAATTGAATTTCTTTATTAATTAAGTTTTGGAAAATTATTTAAGTAAGTAAATAAGTGAAATTGAATTTCTTTAACAAGAAATAAAATGTGATTTATTGAAATTAAAATAAGACTTGAAATTTAAAGAATTTGGTTTGACGAATTTAGTTTAATTCAAAATTGTAAGTTTTGATTTAATGAAGTTGAACTTAAGAAATTGATTTAATGATTTGGAAATTTAATAGAAATTGTTTTGAATGATAAATTTACTTAATGAATATTGAATGAAATCGAAAAATGAATTTAAATTTGATTTGGATGTTAAATTAAATTAATTTAAATGATTTCGAAATGAAACTTTTGTACGAACTTGAATCAATACTTGAATTGTTTTAAATAGAAATTGAAATTGAATTATAAGATTTGAAAACGGTAAATTGGAAGTTTTGAAACGTAAATTTTGGAAATTGGTTTAGAAAGACAAACGAAATGTTGATTTATAAACTCTGATTGGACTTGAAATTGATTTGGTTTTAAAGTTTATTAAACGACCAATCGGTGTAATAATTACGAAAGTTATTAAAGAGACCGGAATCGGTTATGGATATACTCTCTATCTAAACCGAAAACCACTTTAATAACTATACGCGGAGTGATGATCCAGAATGAACTGGATGGTTTGGTGAACGTGTTGACTGAAGAAAGAGAATGATGATGGATAGCCTTGACACTTGTGTCAAATTGGAAATGACTAAGACAGGAGCTGTGCCGGGCCAATGGAGGATTAGCTACCTCAAGTGGACACACTTCTTCGAACTACTTATACTTGTTGTCGATTGGTGCACCCTTGATTTTGGGAGTGTTGTTTCACGGTGTTGCGGGCGCTGCGGCGTTGCGTTCTCACCAGTCCGGATCAGGCGAACGGTAGTATCACTACCTTGGGTATTGCCTCATGTGCCTTGTCATACTTGTATTCCATTTATGCGCGACCACTACGATTTTGATTTGTACCTTTAGTATATGGATTTCCCTCTGGTGACTTCCGATTTTGGGGAAACTACGGTCTTGTATATGCTTTTGGGAATAAAAATGTGTTAAGGGTGGAATGGGCCATGACTTAACGCTATTTTGATATCTTTACATATTACTGATAGACATTATCTACTTAGCGTACATTACTACCTAGTAGATAGTTTGACGGATCCTTAAAGGATGGTTATTCCAAACATCCTTTGAGTTACTTGTATTTCAATTGCTATTTCACTTGAGTTGGATTTATTAATATAAGAATGTTAATCCTGACTCGAGTGTTTTGTATTTTGCTTTACGCTCGGGTCAGACTGAGTGTACCAGTATTCGAGGCTCACCTTTGGAGTTGGAGCTTTGCT
Source organism: Allium fistulosum (assembly GCA_030737815.1). Taxonomy (NCBI): domain Eukaryota; kingdom Viridiplantae; phylum Streptophyta; class Magnoliopsida; order Asparagales; family Amaryllidaceae; genus Allium; species Allium fistulosum. The sequence continues at coordinate 1,133,311,902 of CM060901.1, forward strand.
CGAAGATCCAGCCATCTATTCTGCTTTCAGTATTCGATGATTCCAGTGATGTATTCTGATTTTATCTGATGTATCGTATTACTCTTCCGTTGTATCTGGTTTAACTCTGATGTATCGTATTACTCTTCTGTTGTAAACTCTGATGTATTTTATATATTCATATAGTAGCTTCATGAACTACTATCTCTTTTATTTCCGCTGCACTTATTACTCTGTGTCTATGTTCTATGATTATTTATTTACTGTATATGTTCAGTTTTTCCAAATTTAAATTAACAACGCGGTATTTTGAGCAATTCAACTCCGGCATGAGTGTCTACCTATACACTTATAATGGATGCGAATGGTCCAAAATAGTGGGTCGTTACATGTGATGAGCATGGAGGATTTTGTGAGAGCTTTAAGGGATGGAATGGCCCCAAGGCAAGACAATCCTCATGAAGAACTCTCCAAACTGCTTAAGACATGTACCACTTTGAAAGGAAAGGATTTTGAAGGTACTGAAGGAGCTATAGGTGTTCAAACTTGGATAAGAACTATGGAGAGGGTCTTCACAGATATGCAAATCAATGACCAGAGGAAGAGACAGATAGCTTCAAGGAAATTGAAGGGGGTTGCACTGGATTGGTGGGAAGTTGTGACAGCAGGAAGACAAGAGGATACTATCACTTGGAATAATTTCAAGGACATGCTTGAGGCCAGATTTGTCCCAGCATCTGCCAAGGCCACACTACTAGAAGACTTTATTAGATTAAGGCAAGGAAGCATGAGTGTGAATGAATACACTCAGAAGTTTGAAACATTATACAAGTATGGAATGGTGTTAATAGGGAATGCAGAAGCAAAGAATGCAAGGTACATTCAAGGCTTGAACCCTAGTCTGTCAAGGGCAATGTTGCCATACAAGGACAAAACCTTTTATCAAGTAATTGATCTAACTCTCTCATTTGAGCAACATGACACTGCAAGGGAGAAATTCATGAATATGAAGCTAAATAAGAAGAAGGGTGGTCAGAACAAAGTGCAACCTTATGACAAAAGAAATGCAAGTAAAGGAGTTAAGAAAGGGGAAGGAGCAATAGCACCTGAAAGCAAGAAATTCACTCATTGTTTTAATTGTGGAAAAGCTGGACATTATAGTAACCAATGCCCTGACCCTAAAATACCTAGAGGAGGCTGCTATAATTGTGGAAAGATGGGTCATCTCAAGAAGGATTTCCCAGAAACCAATAGGGGAACAACAAGGGTAGGAGCTTTGGCAGCAAGTAACATTGGGAATGTTGGGCAACTTGAAGGTATAATTTTTATTCATACCCAACCAATATCAGTAATATATGACACTGGTGCCTCACATTCACTAATATCTTTGGAAATTGTAAATAAGTTAACACTTGCTTGTGTTTCTATTGATCAGCCCTTGATTGTACACAGTCCCATAGGGAGTCATTGTATGTTAGGGATGAAGTGTATGGGTCTGAAATTAATTATAGGGGGTTATGAATTTAATTCAGACTTATATACCTTAAATTATCCTGGTATTGGGATTATTTTGGGGGTAGATTGGTTAATGAGAAATAAAGCAATTTTAAATTTAGAAAACCTTACTATTTCTTTGGAGACAAATGAAGGTAAAAGAATTACCATCTTAAGTGAAATAGCAAAGAATACATGTTTTAATAAAATCTGGAGTATTAATGAAGTTCAAAAGGAATTAAAAATAGAGGAAATCCCAGTAGTCAATGGATATATAGATGTGTTTGGAGAAATGAAGGGAATTCCTCAAAATAGACCAGTTGAATTTAAAATAAAATTAATGCCAGGAACAAATCCAATCATTAAGAAGCCTTATAGAATGGGTCCAAAAGAGTTGGTAGAATTAAAACGTCAACTAGAAGAATTAGAAGAGAAAGGATTCATAAGATCAAGTAGTTCCAGTTGGGGTTCCCCAGTGCTTTTTGTCAAGAAACATGATGGAACAATGAGGTTATGTGTGGACTATAAGGATTTAAACAAGGTAACTATTAAAAATAAGTACCCACTGCCTAGAATAGATGATCTATTTGATCAATTGCATGGAGCTAAAATATTTTCAAGGCTAGACTTAGCCTATGGATTTCACCAAATGAAAGTTGCAGAGGAAAGCATTGAGTACACAGCCTTCAACACAAGGTATGGCCTTTATGAATTTCTAGTAATGCCATTTGGTTTGACCAATGCTCCCTCCTATTTTGTAGACTTGATGAATAGAATTTTTAGAGACTTTTTGGATAAGTTTGTCTTGGTATTTATAGATGACATATTAATTTATTCAAAGTCAGAAAATGATCATGCTATGCACCTACATTTAGTATTATCCAGACTTAGAGAACATGAATTAAAAGCCAAGTATTCAAAGTGTATATTTTGGCAACATGAAGTGAAATTCTTAGGACACATAGTGTCACAGCAGGGAGTAAGTGTAGATCCAAGCAAGGTCATTGCAGTTCAAACATGGAGTAGACCCAAGACAGTGACTGAGGTGAGGTCATTCTTAGGTTTGGCAGGGTACTATAGGAGGTTCATCAAGGATTTTTCAAGAATAGCAGCACCAATGACCAAACTAACCAAAAAGAACCAACCATATGTGTGGACTGAGCAGTGTGAACAAGCTTTTGAGAAATTGAAGCAAGCATTGGTGGAAGCTCCTGTCCTATAAATCCCAGAAGCAAATGAAGGAATGGTCGTATACACTGATGCTAGTGGGTCTGGGTTAGGTGCAGTGCTTATGCAACATGGCAAGGTAGTGGCCTATGCATTAAGACAGCTTAAACCCAATGAAACCAAGTATGCAACTCATGATCTAGAATTAGCTGCAATAGTGTTTGCACTAAAACTATGGAGGCATTATTTGCTTGGGGTAAAATTTGAATTATTCACAGATCATCAAGCACTGAAATATTTATTTTCTAAAAAAGATTTAAATATGAGGCAAGCAAGGTGGTTGGAGTTTCTAGCTGCATATGATTTAGATATTTTGTACACTCCTGGAAAAGCTAATAGAGTGGCGGATGCTTTGAGCAGAAATCATGTTAGATTAGCCAGTTTGATGATTGATGAATTTAAAAACCTTGCAGTGCTTGGGGAGGCAGATATATACAGCAAGGATGAAGTGAATTTTAAAGAACATGGTGATATGGTGGAGTATGGTACACTGGGAATAATCACAGTGAAGTCTAATCTGGTGGAGAAAATTGGTAGCATGCAGGATCAGGATCAAAGCCTAAAGGAGAAGAAAGAAATGTTATTAAATAACATTGAGTCAGAGAATTTTAAAATAGATTCCAAGGGTTATTTGAGGAAAAATGATAAGCTTTGTGTACCAAACATTGCAGAGTTGAAGGAAGAAATCATGAATGAGCATCACAAGACCAAGTACACCATACACCCTGGTGGTACTAAAATGTATCATGATTTAAAAAGAAGCTACTGGTGGCCAGGAATGAAGCAAGCAGTGGCAAGATATGTGGCAAAGTGTTTCACTTGTCAACAAATTAAAGCAAACCACCAAAAGCCTTCTAGCATGTTGCAACCTTTGGAGGTACCTCAGTGGAAATGGGAAAGTATTTCCATGGATTTTGTGGATGGTTTGCCTAGAACTAAGAAAGGCAATGATAGTATATGGGTAATTGTTGATAGACTAACCAAATCAGCTCACTTTGTCCCTGTCAGGTCAGATAGAAATGCATCTAAGCTTGCACAATTATTTATTAAGGAAGTGGTGAGGCTACATGGTATACCCAAGACTATTGTAAGTGATAGAGACACTTTGTTCACCTCAAGATTTTGGGAAAGCTTCCAAGAAGCAATGGGAACACAACTTTGTTTAAGCACCGCCTACCATCCTCAAAGTGATGGGCAAACAGAGATAGTGAATAAAATATTGGAAGATTTACTTAGAGCATGTGTGCTTGATTTTGGGGGTAATTAGGAGGATCATATTCATTTGGCAGAATTCACTTACAACAATAGCTATCAATCAACAATAGGAATGGCTCCCTTTGAAGCCTTGTATGGGAGACCCTGCATGTCTCCTGCCTGTTGGTTGGAAGCAGGAGAGGGTGTAATGTTGGGGCCAGATCATGTTAAAGAAACTTCCAACATGATTGAATTGGTTAGGCATAGAATGAAGGCAGCACAATCAAGACAGAAGTCTTATGCAGATAGAAAGAGAAAGCCAATGGAGTTTGAAGTAGGAGAGCATGTTTTTCTGAAGGTATCACCAATGAAGAGGTGTTCAGGTTTGGGAAATCTGGTAAGCTATCACCAAGGTTTGTAGGACCATATGAAATTATGCAAAGAATTGGTTCTATGGCCTACAGACTTAAGTTACCTGAGGAGTTGAGTGGTGTGCATCTAGTATTTCATGTTTCTCAATTGAGAAAATGGGTGCATGATGAAGGAGCAATTCTGGAGTCACCTACTCAAATTCAAGTCCAAAAGAATTTGATTTATATAAATGAACCAGTAGGGATAGTTGCCAAGGAAGAGAAAAAGTTGAGGAATAAGGTGATCAAACTGGTAAAAAATCAATGGAGCTTGGACACTAATGATTGTACATGGGAGGTTGAAGATAAAATGAGGGCTAAATACCCCAATTTGTTTACTGATGGAGTGGTATGTTTAAGCAGCTTATGATGATTTTTCTAAAATATTCTTATATATATTGTTTGCTTTCATAAACTGTGAGTATGGGGTTATGGAGTTAAAACAGGCTATAGATTAGTGTTTCTTTTTTTAATTGGAGAAAAATTATGGGGACATAATTCCTTTAAGGGGGAGGGTATGTAATGACCCTAAAATAAAATTAAAATAAAGTGAAAAATATACATTTATATTAAGAAATTCTGAAATTATATATATATATATATATATTGCATCAAAAAAAAATTGGAACTCAAAAATAAATATAGCTCTATGTCCAAAGAATTATGCAAATACATACATATGGGGTGTTTTTTTTGTTTTATATAAAGATAGAATAAAAATGAAGTTTAATAAAAAGGTTTATATGTCTTATAATTGTGCTAAAAATAATTAGCATAATATATGTGATTTTTATTTAAATATAGAAGGAGTTACTGATTTGACAAAGAGGCAGATATATATATATATATATATACATACAGAATCAAATAAAAATTTCCATATCTTATATTTATTTCAAGCAAATAATATGGGTGAATGATTTTTACATTACATAATAAGGTATGATAGTATGCATTATTGAATGGAGATAATAGATAGGTAGAAAATACAAAGGAGATTTTCAGATTCCTTAAACTTATAAAAAGAAATGAATAAAGGATCACATGCATATGGCATGAATAAAATGGAGACATGAAAATAGCATGCAGTGTTAAAAATGCATGATCCCCGAAATAACTAATTAAAGTAACCCAATGTGTGCATTTCCAACTTAGGACCACACAGGAATGTGATATGTACATGAACACCTAAGGGTATCAGGGGAATTACCCATTTTCTTAAACCCTAGAATGGATTTATAAATAACTGCACATAACCAAATCCATCATTCTCTCGGGATCAAAACAAAGATAAAATAAACTAGGAAAAACACTAGCTTGAGGCTTTGGGGGATTTGCTGTTCAAAGGATTAAGGCAGTGAAAGGAAAACATTAGGTGAGTATTTATCCTTTGTATGCAATGGCATTAAGTCCTATTGCAGGCAGCCTAAAATATTATTATGAGTCATTTAAATCTCTGAATTGATTTGTTATGGGTGATATGGATGTTTGTTTGTGCATTTTTGTTTGGAGTATTAATCTGTAAGTGGGCTTTTAGAGTTAACATGATTTGAGCATTCTTGTTCTATCTTATTATCATTAGACATGGATATAGATTAAACAGGGGAACATGGGGTTGAACCAGAAAAATATACAAGCAGTTATATCTTTCTGAAATATGAATGAAATAAAAACTAAATTGGTCACTTGGGAGTTAGTCAATGATCTGCTTACTTCAGGTGGGAGCAAGTATATGCATGGTGCAACTGCACCCTGAGGCCTTTGTGTGTTGGAATAATTTAAACAACCTGGGAGTTTCCTTCACAATGCATACATAGTGTTCATTTGACAAGGAGATGTAGACCATAAAATAAATGGGGACAGGGGTTTAAAAATCTGGGTTATGAACATCCAGATATGGTGTTAATTTAATCAAGATAAACATTGTTCATTGGTTAGTTGCTGGATAAAAATTTGGAGTATAAAACCTGAGTTTACTTATCTAGATTTGGAAAGAATGAATCAAGAATTGTACATATGTTTATTTTAACTGTTTGCTGTGTATTGTTTAAATAGATGAATGTGTTTGTATCTCTTATGAACCAAAACATGCTAAGTACAAAATCTGTTAAACTAGGAAGGCACTGCAAGATTATCAAAAAAAAAGTTATGAATATGTATACAAAGTTATAAATGCTCATACCAGTGAAAACTGACCCTTTTGGTTGCCCTTGCAATCATCTGGGTGTCTCAAAAATTCTTTGGGGCAGCTAAATGAATTGCTTGCAGGAAATTGAAGTTGGATTGATGAGTAAAGAAGGCATTGGCTGCTAGTATAAATAAGAGAGACTTGTTTTAAAAATTTGCAGTTGCATTGTAATGAAATTACTAGTCAAGTTCTATTTCTGTAATTGAAGTTACTTGTAGGAAACTTTCTAAGTATTTGGGTTGAAAATATGTACTTAAGCAAAACCTGTTGTGAGTGATCATTGATGATGTTTGGTTAACTACTAATTTATTTTATGAATGTCTGATTTGGAGAAAATAAGGAGATAGACATATCATATACATATGATATGTGCATATATATATATTTGATCTCTGATTTTTATTGCTTATATTTTTTCTTATGGAAATTAAAAAGCTAAGGGGATTGATTTTTTTAAATGAACTCTCAAGATTTTAGTAGAATATTCAAGTGAAATGAATTTGTGCATGGCAGGTAAGTGATACTGGCATATGCACGAATTCTGGAAATTTGTATGTAATTGAGTATTTAAATTTAACCTCTGAGACGACTGTCATAAAAATTTAGACGTCTGAGATCGAATTTAGACGTCTGTCACAAAAATTTAGATGTCTGAATTTAGTTCAAAATGTTTTTTACTCTCTGTTTAAAATTTAGACACTCTGAGACGACTGTCATAAAAATTTAGACGTCTGAGATCAAATTTAGACGTCTGTCACAAAAATTTAGATGTCTGAATTTAGTTCAAAATGTTTTTTACTCTCTGTTTCAATTTTAGATCTCTGAGCCGTCTGTCATAAAAATTTAGACGTCTGAGATCAAATTTAGACGTCTGCCATAAAATTTTAGACGTCTGAACTGCTGATTTTGCCTAATTTGCCTATTTAGAAAAGAAATAAGTGGCTATGTCAATAGCTTGTATGGTATTTTGATTTCTATTTGATTTAAATTCCCTCTGATAAAAAAAATAAAAATAAAGAAACAATTGTATATCATCAAATATACAATTGACTTAATTTGTTTGTACACTGATATGATTATATTGGTAAAACCAGGGTCTTGGGAAAAATATTTGGAAATTATATAAATATTCAAATATAAAAGAATTGGGGTTTAGTGGTGAATTCCTCTTGAAAGTTTAGAAAAAAAAATTCTAGGGGTTATAGAGTGAGGGTCACCACACCGGTCTTGTGTTGGCAGGGGATCCAGGCGAGGTCCTCGGTACATTTTTTAAACATGTACCGTGATAGGTGGTACCCCAGTGCCTAGTCATTGTATGTAATACATTCTCCAATAAGCGCCATACGGTTTTGATTGTGCCCTACTATGTTGAAATGTGAGATGCAAGCATTTCAGCTATTTTCATATTTTACTTTGACCTCTAGGCATTATTATAATATTATTGGATTTTCTGATATAAAGGTTTTGGTTATCGTAAGGTAAAAACCCGTCCGTGTTTATGTGCGGCGTGGTCTTACGAGATACCTTTGATTTTAAATGATTTTAAAAGTTATAATAAATAAAATGCCTTGCTATTTAAGTTCTCACGCTGGTTTTACCAGACTGACCCAGGCGTTGTTTTCCTAAAATGCTCGGGTCAGACCGAGCATATTTCCAGGTTTACTTGGATATTTGGAGCTTCAGGAGAGGAGCTGGAGGCCCAGAGACATATGCACATAGATGAATATATTTTCGTTGCTTACATTGTTGTATATTATTCAGCTATTGTGAGGACAGGTTGTTATAACTGTCCGTGCTGAATAGGTTAGTATAATCTGATTGATGTCTGTACATACATATATTACAGTTTTTTTTTTGTGTAAAGACTTGTTATATATTATAGATTATTCGTTCCACTGTGATATTCTGTGTTGCTTAATTTCTTCTTGTCTTCTTTCTTCTTTCTTCTTCCTAACTATCCGCCTTTCCATTCAATTTGGGTTAGACATATTGATTTATTGTCGGCTTAAAGTGTACAGAAAAGTATGTTCTTACAGTTGGTATCAGAGCTTAGTTTGAGCAAACACCTAGGCTTGTTGGGGTTGACTCATTTGAGATAAGGTAAGTGAGAACGTAGATTGAGTTTGAGAGTGTTTATATATATAAGAGAACGTATTTGTTAGTGACATAAAAGTGTTTTATATTGTGTTGTTTGATATGTTGAGTGGCTTAAGAATTCTGGTCGATGTGTTTGGCCAACATTATCGATAGGGATTTCCTAAACACTCGAACAAGACCAATTGACATGGTATTGTTTTAAAATGGGTAAATGAAATAATTTTATCTGGAAATTGTGACGACCCGCCCTTCTCGACCCTCGAAAATCGACACAAAATACTCAACAGTATAATATGCCGACGATCGAACGCCGGAAAAGACAGATTGTAGGAAAAGAAAGAAGGTAGAAGAATGAACTAAACAACATCAAAACCTCACAGTCGCAGCGGAATAAAATATAATATATAGAACAGAACTTTACACAAATCAAAACTATATCTGTTTATATACAATACATCATCATCAGAGTATATCAATACAACCAACCATAACCAGTCAAACAATCTCAACAATCACAGCAACGGAATAATACAAGTACGAGAAATACGTCTCGGACTCCAGCCCCTCTCCTGAGCTCCATGGCAACCTATCCTGAAATATACTCGGTCTGACCCGAGCATTATAATAAAATAACACCCGAGTCAGTCTGGAATACCAGCGCATCATAAATACATCCAAACTGATTATTAAAGTTCAAAAATCCTTTGAAAACAAAAGCATCTCGTAAGGCCACGCCACAAATAAACATGTCGGGTTTTTACCTTACGATAGCTAAAACACTTTTATATTAAAATCCTCTGATATTATAATAGTGTCTATTTACAAATACTTATAAAATAGCCGAAATTGTTACATCTATTAAATTCCGGCATACTAGCCACAACGTGGGTAATACAAACAAAACTCGTACAAGGCACGTAGGGAGAATGGATTTCCAACGAATGACTAGGCACTGGGGTACCACCTGTCACAGTACGTGGCCTAGATCACAATACCGAGGAGTACGCCCGCTCCCCTGCAACACAAGACCGGAATCATCCCTTACTGGATAATTCCAAGTAAAATCACCCCACGGTTGTGATCAGCAACCGCACCACTAAGCCGAAATAAAAAGGGACATCTAGACAGGGATGACCTTACTCTCAAGTGGGGGCTACCCACGAAGCCTTGCTGCATAACCCCTGATTTTCAGTCATTCCCGGTTGATGAGGCTTGAGGCTAAACGATACCTTTATAGCACAAATCCCTTAGAATGCCCATCGTCCACCTGACGATGTCACGAAAGCATTCGTCCATACAAGTCCGTCCCGGGTCCGAACGGAACCGAAGGCACTACCCCTACTACATCCATTTTGGAAATATCCTCAGGATTAGTAGCGACTAGCCCTTGCACTTCACTGCTCCATCTTCGACTCCGAAATCGTTTTCGCGAAACGTACAAACCGGATCGAAGTGGTATTCGAGTCTCCAGACCTAGAATCCCGGTATACGGAAACTCGATCCCGGTCTCTTCGAAACGATCAGCGCATTTGGCCAATATTGATAGTCGGTGATTTAACTATCAATTGATGTTCACAAACATCCATACACATCCATCACACAATAAATAATCTCCATATTATTTATTTTCTTCTAATATCTTTCAAAGATATATTTTCACATTTTCAAAACTCATTTGAAACAATTTTCCACTCTTCCTTTACAAGGTAAATCTCTTACCCTTTATTCCCATCGGGAATAACCAAGTATAAAACAATTTGCATTTAAAACAGTTAAAAATACTTTATACTGAAATATACTTTAAAATATGAAAATTACTTCTATTTATTTACTCAAAATATAAATTTAAAATATGTGAAGAAAACTAGTTATTAACACATAAACTTTGATTTAAAAATAAGGGTTTTAGTTTCACTAAATTCAAAATGGCGTTATAAGAAGAAAAATGCTAATTTTAACCACTTAAGCTAAAACCAACTTTTAAATAAATCCATTTGTAACAATAATTGCTAATATACTCCCAAATTATTACGGTATTAAAATTATTAATTTATTTCTTTAAAAATAACGATTTCTTAAAAATACTTTTAAAACGAGTTAAAACTTAACCTTAGTTAAATAAAATCTTTTTATAAACATTTACTTGGTTTTCCCAGGGAAACACTTTCCCGTTTCTAAATATTCCAAAGTACTCTTTCATATAAATCCACTGATTTATTTCAAGTCAATTATGTTTTACAACATAAATCCCAAATCCCATATTTAACTATGACTTCATCTGAAGTTCATACCCAATTTCCCATATCCGGAAATTCATTTTTAAATATAGTTTAAACATTTTTAAATAAACATTTTGGTAAATTCTTCAATGATAGCCAGATTTCCAATTTACTTAAATAAAAATTCCAATGAAGAAAATGGTATTTTAAAATATTCTATTAACATTTAAAATTGTACATTTATATTCGGAAGCTTCATTTTAACATATTTTTTTTACTTTTCCGGATATCACTATTCATCATTAAATAAACCACTGTTATTTAACTCGATTTATAATTTCATAGAATTCATTTCCAGAAAACTTATATTTCACATTCAACGATTAATAAATTTCCCACAATATTTAAAATCCCAATTTTACCAATTTACATTTTCCATTTCAAAACAGAATCCAATTTTTTATATTCCTTTAATTTCCTTATTTAACAATTTCTTTAATTTCTTTTAAATCCCCAATTTCTTCATTTATAATTTAATTCTGGAATTATAATTTATACCACCATTTCACAGAACAATTTAAAATTCCAGATTTATCAATCACAACATATAAACAGGTATCACTATCAATTATAAAATAATTGCTACATCGTGAGGAATCCAGTTGGATCCCTCCAACCTGTTTTTCCCTGCATCCACAAATGTTAGCTCATCACAATAAAAATATCAATCCAGACAGATAACAGCAGTTATAGTCAACCAATCATTCAGATATTTAAATATCAATTATTTATAATGTCTAGCATCCAGATGTGAGTGAGAAAAACTCACCTTGAGTTTCGGCGAGCGTTCGAAATTTAAATTAAACCGGACGACGTCCGATTTAACCCAAATTTCTACTTGCCCGGAATGACTCCGGATCCGCACCATTTCGTAGCACGCGCTCCTGCGATTCCAACGCATCCAAAATCGTCGAATTCTGATATAGTATGAATCCGTTACAAATTTACAAAGTTTCGATTTGAATTTAAACAAATTTCTATTATTTTCTAAAAACAAACGAACCAGCCCGCATACGAACCCGGCCCGCTTCTCCCCTACGTCTCCCTCGCGTGTACGCATGCTCCAGTACACACGAACCCAACTCGTCGAAACTAGGGTTGCCGTCGCTCCCATCCACGGCCACCCAGACGACGATCGCCCACCACCACTGAGTCGCCCTTGCCACCACGCACCCCCACCAGGCTCCGCGTCGAGCTCGGTCCTCCGGTGAACTCGAAAAACACGTACAAAACGGCACCCTTCGTGGTCGATTTTCCGACAATCTACCCCACTATATTCGATCATACCCGTTGAATAGGTAGATCTCAGTGCTCTCTTCAATTCCCAAGTTGAAACTTTTTGCTAATAGTCGATGAATCAAGAGAGATTCGAGGGGAAAGATGATAAACTTTCGGCCATTGAATAAAAAGAACGGCGGCGCGTTCGTTCTGCTAGGGTTTAGTAAAGATATTCATTTATAAAATAAAATTTTATATTATTATAATATCGTTCTTCATATTTTAACCATCTATGCAAATGAACTCCAATTTTCACGTTCCAACAGGCTATCCTGAAGATTTTCTGCGTTCCGGACGCAATGGAACAGGTTTCGTAAGCTAATTTGATCGCATGCGCGAGATACGGAATTAAACGATCAATTTAAAATTAAATCGGTTAAATCGATTCCGATGCGTTTCGAGCTGCCACGGTCAAACGACAACTCCGATTGCTACGAAAATTGAAATCCGATAATAACTAACTATTACGGATCCAATGGAACTGGTTTCGTCGAATTCCGAGACTGTGCCCCGGAAGGCTATTTTACCCGTCTATTAAATCGAGAAATTTTCAAAATTTACGAAAACACTCAAATTTTCACTTTTAAAATTTTATTAACTCAATAATAAGTCATATAAAATGTATAACCACATTTAAAATCATTCCGGCTCAATCCGGACTCAAAATCTGATTATTTGCATTTTAACAATATTAAATTCATTTTTAAATTAATATAAAATCCCAAATATTAATTTATCAACTTTAAAATTCATCTGAAATTTCAATAATATTATTCTTAACCAATTAAACTTAAAAATACATTTAAACATCATTTTATAGCTATTTACACCCGAATCCACCTTTTTATCTCAATCCCGAATATTTAATTATTATTTTCCATTATTCAAATTCAACCAGAATTGCTATAATTAAAAATTACAGCTTATTTCATTGATTGAATCTGAATCTATTCATTTCAATATCAATTAAGAATCCACATTAACATTTAAAATGAATTAAATGTTCAAATTCAATGGCTTAAAAATACGGGATGTTACATTCCTCCCCCCTTATAAAAATTTCGTCCCCGAAATTTGCTAAGGTAGAAAATATACTCCAACTCAACTCACTTATTCAATTTGCCTAGCTAAAGTTTATATTCACTTTCCAAACCTCTTTAGCCCAATCCCGAATATTTGCTTCATTTACATTCAAAAGCTTTAGTTTCACTTCATTTCAAAATAACTTTACTAGTTATTAAAATTTCCAAAATCTCAAAAATTTTCTAACTCCCAAAATTTCTGGAAAATTTTGGCGGAGTCTCCTTTGTACGGAGGAGCTTCTGCGATATCGCAGGATACACAAACATATATACATCGGCTCACATGGCCGGAAACCAAAATATATCACAATATATATATCATTTTCCCAATTATATTTGCGTAGGCGTACCTTTTAAGCAAAATTTAATAGTGAGCGGCTAATATAACGCATAAACGCGCTCCAACTCTCTCGAACGCCTCCCGCACCTGTACTAAACTCAACAAACTCATCAAATTTCAAAGATAAGAACATTTCATTAGCATTTCCAATATAAATGCAAGCCAAACATATCCATTTCATAACCAAACCAAGCAATTTCGTATTTATGCAAGCTAACCAACTTTATAAACAAATTTCACAATTCCAACATCATTTAAACTCTCATTACAAACTCAAACCCCATAGTTTAACAATATCACTGTACTTTCAACAATCCAAAGATTTCAATCACCTTTAAATTTGCTTATTCAAGTCCAAACTTCAATTTATTTCTCTTGAATGACTTACATTCAAATTCTCTATATGAAATTTATATTTTTTACAACCAATTCATTTCTATTCAAAAATATGATTTACATATGTCTTACTTACATCTCTTATTTAAATTAAAATTCCCTATCTGATTCACCATCAAATTTTATTTTAAATTTGAAGCATTTGCATTTCTTTTATGATCCACCTCCATTCACATGCAAGATTACTCATTAAAAGGTCAATTCATTCCTATTGATTCAAAATCAATTCCATTCGCTATTTTTGAATCAATTCACTTGCATTTATTTACAAACCCTCTGAATTTGATTCCAATTCATATCAATTTATTCAAAATTCAATTTCAATTGCCTATTAAACAACTCAATTCCGATTGCTTTTAAACACTCAATTCTGAATACATGCAAATTTCCATGTCATTCAAGCAAAATAATCACCACTTAAGCTTATAACCATTTAAAATTATTTCCAACTTGGATTCATATAAATTTTATTCCATTACAAGGTTCACAAACCAAATATTTTCTCTTTCCAATGTAATTGTTAAATTACATTTTCCTTACATCTTTATTTCCATTAACCAAATCCAAGTTTACATTAATATCATTCATTCCTGAGTTATTTACAACTCTTATATTTTTAACTTATCACATTAATTAATTTAAAATTCATTTCACTTGCATTTAGTTTATTTCCTAACAATTCCATTCAAGAGTACTCAATAAAGCTTATACATAATCATTTGTTTTAGTTCTCTCAAGTATCTACACATTTCCATTTCTTCTTGAATCAGTTTTATTTTATTTTCATTTGATTCTCATCCAAATCAAATCTCAATTCATTTATAAATCTAAATGCTGACTACTTATCCAATCCATTTTAGATTTATTATATTAACAAAGAAACCTCTTTAAATTATTTTACTTATTTGAAGTTTCTTTACAACTCAAACTATCACTATTACAAGCTCATTCCATTATTCATTCACACCTCCAACACAAAAATTTCAAATCTCAAATCCTATTCCAAACTGGATTTTACTTACCTTTCAAATTTTGACAAACTATCAAAATCCCATTTATTGCAATACAAATTCCATTTAATTAGGCTTACACTGAATTTATTTCCAAACAATCATTTTGGATTTAATTGAGTAAGCATTTACTTCATTCAACATCACTTCAACTAAATTAAATTTCCATTAAACTCAATTCTTATCCCATTTTAATTCAAGGTTAACTAAATTATATATGCATTTTCAATTTAATTCCTTCCCAGAATTTATTCAAGTTCATCTAAATTTTATTTAGCCAACCTGAATTTTATACCATTTCCTTTACTACCTTAAATAAGAATTTAATTACATTCATTCTTATTCATAACACAACAGAAATTTTAATATTCAGCTTAATTCCATCTTAGTCGAAGTTAAACCAAATTCAATTTAATCTTAATTCTCCATATCCAAGTTCAACTTATTTACTAACTTCAGTTCACTTACCTCTTTTATATTTTATAATTGTTTCACCTTACTTGTATTCCATTTAAAATTAAGTTCGAATTCACCATTCCATTTATTATTTCCATTTGTGATTATAATTCCATTTTACTTGAGTTAAAATCAAATCTTCCATTCTCAAGTTCTCCAACTTATTTACTTGTAAGTTTATATTGCTCATTTCAAACCAATCCACATTTTTATAATCACAATGTCAAATTTTAACACTTAATAGCTTAAGAATATGAATACATTTGCACAATCATAAGCATTTACACTTCACCTTTATATCAACTTCCATTTAATTCCAATTCATTTAGATTTAATTCAATTTCAAATTCTTAATTTTATTTAACTTATCATAAGTTAAATCCAGATATATTTCATTCACCTTCATTTATTCAAAGTAGATTTACATTCCATATATACTCAATTCTTCTTTAAATCAACTTTCCTTTATAAGTTATATAGTTGAATCATTTCAACTTTCACATTTTTATTTTAAAATAGAATTTCCAGAATTCAATTTGCCCGGATTTATTTCAAAACCACTTTGAAATATAAATCAACACATTTCTCTTTTGATATTCAAATCAAATACCAAATTCCAAAACAATCTGCTTTTACCAAAACAATTTTCCCCTTTAAAATTGTTAAAACGACTTGTATATAAACAAGTATAAACAAATATCTTAACCAATCACCACGGAAGCAATCCATCACCTTAGAAACTCGAAAATGAATTCTAATGATGTGGCCAGCATCATCAGGATTATTTTCCAGCGACTGAAGTGAGTTCAATGCTCTTTACTTCTGAAATTCTTCTCAAAGCAATTCCCATCTCAAAATATTTTTCCAAATGAATACCCCAAACTTCCAAATGCTTTTGAAAACATTTCCAACATTTCCACAAAGTTTAATTCCCAAAACTTTGTTTAATTCCATTTGAAATCCCTTTCAAAATTTCCGGGGTCAAAATTCTAGTTTAAATCAAATTTTAATTTCACTTCATATGATTTAAAACATATTTAGCCAATCTCTATTTGGTTATAAACCATTTTAATATTTTAACTTCTTATTGGCTTATAAATCATTTCGAATTTTAGCTCATATTTTAATTTCTTATTTGATTATAGAAGAAACAACCAAACAAACATCCAATATATATAATTTGGAAAACTTATTTCTTTTTATATCAAAATATAATTTTGGGTAAAATTATTTCATTTACCCACTTTAAAAACAATACTATGTCGGTTTATCTTGTTTAAGAGTTTAGAAACCCCTATCGATACGGTTGTACTTCCCGCACCGACCAGAATTCATAAACACTCCACCGATAAGTCAACACAGTACAAAAACAATTTTATATCCACTAACAAGTACGCTCTCATAGCTATTATTACACTCAACTCATTATAGAGTACTTCCGACTCTATTTAAAAATGAGTAATTTTCCCACCAAAGCCTAGGTTGTCGCCAATCTAAGCTCTGATACCAAGTGTGACGACCCGCCCTTCTCGACCCTCGAAAATCGACACAAAATACTCAACAGTATAATATGCCGACGATCGAACGCCGGAAAAGACAGATTGTAGGAAAAGAAAGAAGGTAGAAGAATGAACTAAACAACATCAAAACCTCACAGTCGCAGCGGAATAAAATATAATATATAGAACAGAACTTTACACAAATCAAAACTATATCTGTTTATATACAATACATCATCATCAGAGTATATCAATACAACCAACCATAACCAGTCAAACAATCTCAACAATCACAGCAACGGAATAATACAAGTACGAGAAATACGTCTCGGACTCCAGCCCCTCTCCTGAGCTCCATGGCAACCTATCCTGAAATATACTCGGTCTGACCCGAGCATTATAATAAAATAACACCCGAGTCAGTCTGGAATACCAGCGCATCATAAATACATCCAAACTGATTATTAAAGTTCAAAAATCCTTTGAAAACAAAAGCATCTCGTAAGGCCACGCCACAAATAAACATGTCGGGTTTTTACCTTACGATAGCTAAAACACTTTTATATTAAAATCCTCTGATATTATAATAGTGTCTATTTACAAATACTTATAAAATAGCCGAAATTGTTACATCTATTAAATTCCGGCATACTAGCCACAACATGGGTAATACAAACAAAACTCGTACAAGGCACGTAGGGAGAATGGATTTCCAACGAATGACTAGGCACTGGGGTACCACCTGTCACAGTACGTGGCCTAGATCACAATACCGAGGAGTACGCCCGCTCCCCTGCAACACAAGACCGGAATCATCCCTTACTGGATAATTCCAAGTAAAATCACCCCACGGTTGTGATCAGCAACCGCACCACTAAGCCGAAATAAAAAGGGACATCTAGACAGGGATGACCTTACTCTCAAGTGGGGGCTACCCACGAAGCCTTGCTGCATAACCCCTGATTTTCAGTCATTCTCGGTTGATGAGGCTTGAGGCTAAACGATACCTTTATAGCACAAATCCCTTAGAATGCCCATCGTCCACCTGACGATGTCACGAAAGCATTCGTCCATACAAGTCCGTCCCGGGTCCGAACGGAACCGAAGGCACTACCCCTACTACATCCATTTTGGAAATATCCTCAGGATTAGTAGCGACTAGCCCTTGCACTTCACTGCTCCATCTTCGACTCCGAAATCGTTTTCGCGAAACGTACAAACCGGATCGAAGTGGTATTCGAGTCTCCAGACCTAGAATCCCGGTATACGGAAACTCGATCCCGGTCTCTTCGAAACGATCAGCGCATTTGGCCAATATTGATAGTCGGTGATTTAACTATCAATTGATGTTCACAAACATCCATACACATCCATCACACAATAAATAATCTCCATATTATTTATTTTCTTCTAATATCTTTCAAAGATATATTTTCACATTTTCAAAACTCATTTGAAACAATTTTCCACTCTTCCTTTACAAGGTAAATCTCTTACCCTTTATTCCCATCGGGAATAACCAAGTATAAAACAATTTGCATTTAAAACAGTTAAAAATACTTTATACTGAAATATACTTTAAAATATGAAAATTACTTCTATTTATTTACTCAAAATATAAATTTAAAATATGTGAAGAAAACTAGTTATTAACACATAAACTTTGATTTAAAAATAAGGGTTTTAGTTTCACTAAATTCAAAATGGCGTTATAAGAAGAAAAATGCTAATTTTAACCACTTAAGCTAAAACCAACTTTTAAATAAATCCATTTGTAACAATAATTGCTAATATACTCCCAAATTATTACGGTATTAAAATTATTAATTTATTTCTTTAAAAATAACGATTTCTTAAAAATACTTTTAAAACGAGTTAAAACTTAACCTTAGTTAAATAAAATCTTTTTATAAACATTTACTTGGTTTTCCCAGGGAAACACTTTCCCGTTTCTAAATATTCCAAAGTACTCTTTCATATAAATCCACTGATTTATTTCAAGTCAATTATGTTTTACAACATAAATCCCAAATCCCATATTTAACTATGACTTCATCCGAAGTTCATACCCAATTTCCCATATCCGGAAATTCATTTTTAAATATAGTTTAAACATTTTTAAATAAACATTTTGGTAAATTCTTCAATGATAGCCAGATTTCCAATTTACTTAAATAAAAATTCCAATGAAGAAAATGGTATTTTAAAATATTCTATTAACATTTAAAATTGTACATTTATATTCGGAAGCTTCATTTTAACATATTTTTTTTACTTTTCCGGATATCACTATTCATCATTAAATAAACCACTGTTATTTAACTCGATTTATAATTTCATAGAATTCATTTCCAGAAAACTTATATTTCACATTCAACGATTAATAAATTTCCCACAATATTTAAAATCCCAATTTTACCAATTTACATTTTCCATTTCAAAACAGAATCCAATTTTTTATATTCCTTTAATTTCCTTATTTAACAATTTCTTTAATTTCTTTTAAATCCCCAATTTCTTCATTTATAATTTAATTCTGGAATTATAATTTATACCACCATTTCACAGAACAATTTAAAATTCCAGATTTATCAATCACAACATATAAACAGGTATCACTATCAATTATAAAATAATTGCTACATCGTGAGGAATCCAGTTGGATCCCTCCAACCTGTTTTTCCCTGCATCCACAAATGTTAGCACATCACAATAAAAATATCAATCCAGACAGATAACAGCAGTTATAGTCAACCAATCATTCAGATATTTAAATATCAATTATTTATAATGTCTAGCATCCAGATGTGAGTGAGAAAAACTCACCTTGAGTTTCGGCGAGCGTTCGAAATTTAAATTAAACCGGACGACGTCCGATTTAACCCAAATTTCTACTTGCCCGGAATGACTCCGGATCCGCACCATTTCGTAGCACGCGCTCCTGCGATTCCAACGCATCCAAAATCGTCGAATTCTGATATAGTATGAATCCGTTACAAATTTACAAAGTTTCGATTTGAATTTAAACAAATTTCTATTATTTTCTAAAAACAAACGAACCAGCCCGCATACGAACCCGGCCCGCTTCTCCCCTACGTCTCCCTCGCGTGTACGCATGCTCCAGTACACACGAACCCAACTCGTCGAAACTAGGGTTGCCGTCGCTCCCATCCACGGCCACCCAGACGACGATCGCCCACCACCACTGAGTCGCCCTTGCCACCACGCACCCCCACCAGGCTCCGCGTCGAGCTCGGTCCTCCGGTGAACTCGAAAAACACGTACAAAACGGCACCCTTCGTGGTCGATTTTCCGACAATCTACCCCACTATATTCGATCATACCCGTTGAATAGGTAGATCTCAGTGCTCTCTTCAATTCCCAAGTTGAAACTTTTTGCTAATAGTCGATGAATCAAGAGAGATTCGAGGGGAAAGATGATAAACTTTCGGCCATTGAATAAAAAGAACGGCGGCGCGTTCGTTCTGCTAGGGTTTAGTAAAGATATTCATTTATAAAATAAAATTTTATATTATTATAATATCGTTCTTCATATTTTAACCATCTATGCAAATGAACTCCAATTTTCACGTTCCAACAGGCTATCCTGAAGATTTTCTGCGTTTCGGACGCAATGGAACAGGTTTCGTAAGCTAATTTGATCGCATGCGCGAGATACGGAATTAAACGATCAATTTAAAATTAAATCGGTTAAATCGATTCCGATGCGTTTCGAGCTGCCACGGTCAAACGACAACTCCGATTGCTACGAAAATTGAAATCCGATAATAACTAACTATTACGGATCCAATGGAACTGGTTTCGTCGAATTCCGAGACTGTGCCCCGGAAGGCTATTTTACCCGTCTATTAAATCGAGAAATTTTCAAAATTTACGAAAACACTCAAATTTTCACTTTTAAAATTTTATTAACTCAATAATAAGTCATATAAAATGTATAACCACATTTAAAATCATTCCGGCTCAATCCGGACTCAAAATCTGATTATTTGCATTTTAACAATATTAAATTCATTTTTAAATTAATATAAAATCCCAAATATTAATTTATCAACTTTAAAATTCATCTGAAATTTCAATAATATTATTCTTAACCAATTAAACTTAAAAATACATTTAAACATCATTTTATAGCTATTTACACCCGAATCCACCTTTTTATCTCAATCCCGAATATTTAATTATTATTTTCCATTATTCAAATTCAACTAGAATTGCTATAATTAAAAATTACAGCTTATTTCATTGATTGAATCTGAATCTATTCATTTCAATATCAATTAAGAATCCACATTAACATTTAAAATGAATTAAATGTTCAAATTCAATGGCTTAAAAATACGGGATGTTACAGAAATATATTTTATATATAAAAGAATAATTTTTCATAGTTATTCTAATTGTGATTGGTTGTTAGGAAGGATAATATTCCATCATTATCATCTAGGATTTGATCAGTCATGCTCGCCCATTTCTGAGCATTGACCATTATCCATTAATCTATCTTGAATCTTCCTTTTTGAAATCTAGTTTGGGTAGATAGGAATTTGGGAATATTGAAACGAATACCTTGTGAATTAAGTTTCACAATTTGAATATAAGGCGTTCGTTAATAATGTTGGGTTAAAATTTGATTTCTAAGGGTAGTTTTAAAAGAAAATTTGGAATATTTGAAAATAATTGAATATAAAAGTTAGTTGTTTTAAATTTGGGTTTTATAAAAGAAGTTATTAAAAGTAAACTCAAATATTTCTAAAAACAATATTTGGAAAATGATTTATATAAGAAAACTAGAATATTTTTGCAACAAACAATTGAGGAATGAATTCCTTTAAAAGGATATATTTTATAAATTTTATTTATTAAAATGTGCCTTATAAATAAAAGGAATTCGAGAGTTTAAATCCCTGTGATTTTGGAAAAATGGTTTCCATGATTTACAGGTTAATAATAGTAATTGAAAATGTCCTTGGGATAAAATAAATTTTAATTTGATTCAAACAAGTATGGTTTGATTTTCTATAAAGTAAATGTATATTATCATTTCAAATGATTTTTGGGGAAAGGAAATAATAATTTTGTTTGAGATAGTTTTACAGTATAAATGACTTTGGAAATGATAATAATAGTTTCTTAAAGAGGTTTTAAGGTATCTATATTTTGGAAATAGTACACTTAGAAATATATCTAGGTATAAATATCTTTGAAAGGAATTTTAGGGAAAGGTGTATTCCTTTGGATTTGGTTTGGGGAACGAGTCCCGATTTGTTTTGTGATGATCGGAATAATCTTCTAAGTGACGATCGGATGTTGCTGAGGCGAATGATATTGTGCACTTAGTAAATTATTCTCTTTGTCATTATATGTTTGGGACGAGTTCGAACCCGGACGAATCCGAAGTAGGTTGAAATGGATAGTTTGTTAAAACCATTTATTTAGAAATATATTGATATGGTTTCAAAAGAGGTATTTTGAAAATTGGAAATTTTTTTTAGTTAACAAGGTCGAGTGGCTCGAAAATAACTAAAAATGGGTAAGAGATACGTTTGGATGGTAAATGTTTCTCTTGAGCATTATCCTTCTTGTAAGGAAGTATATGATATTGTTTGGTAGTACCCAATTCCTTTGTATACTTTTGGGGTAACTCGGGCTATATATATATATGTTATGGATTAAAATATATATAATACCATTTCAAGAGTTTTTGAAATAAATATCCAAGTATTTGACCCTTAAGTTTCTAAAATATATGGTATCGTTTCAAAAAGGTGTTTTGAATAATAACCAGATGTCTAAGATTCTTAAGTAAATTGAAAATAAAAGTTTGTATTATAGTTTTGTATACCTTTTGGGAATTACAGGGAATTTTATAAGTTATATAACTTAAGCTTTGTTTTATGAAGATGTTTTCATAAATATTTTAGTGGTAACAGGATTGGTATTGGAGTAACCAATTAAATAAGTACGTGGAATGGATGTGGATCATTTCTTTTCCATATAGTTGATCTAACATTCGAGTACAAGGCTTTGAGGTGTATCACACCATTCCAAATAAAGATTTATTACTTGATTTGGATGGCGAACACTTGATGAGGATTCTTGATACGGAACCAAGGTTTTCTATCATAGCTAAGCTATGCAAGGAGAGCAGGGGTTCCTAATCAGTGAGCCTGATCGGGGTCCGCATTAGTAAATCGGGTGAATGATACTAATTTGGAAGTGGAGTCATGTATTCGAGTAGTGATTGAATCAGATTCTGTATATGAATGATCTATAGACATCATGTGGGCTTATGAATATTATTGAATGTTCTTGTGTTGGAATTTCGGGGATGAAATTCTTTTTAAGGGAGAGAGAGTGTAACGACCCGTATTTTTGGGTCTTCGAATTTGAATATTTAACTTATTTAAATATTCAGATTTGATTTAAAATATAATAAAATCTATATTTCAAATTAAGAACTGATTTTTGATGATGTATTTTTAATTTAATTTTTCCATAATTTTTAATTTGGAAAATAGGTAAATTCTTATTTGACGTATTTTACGGCAAAATGTTGGCATTTTGAAATTTTATAGAATTTAATAGCTTGTCCATTTTCTGATTGTTTTGCGATCACGTCTCAATTCTATACGCGATCATATCTCATTTTCTGCCATTCGTGGCTCGGAGGTGATGTGGGGTAGCCAGGTACCATAAT
Organism: Allium fistulosum; assembly: GCA_030737815.1. Taxonomy (NCBI): domain Eukaryota; kingdom Viridiplantae; phylum Streptophyta; class Magnoliopsida; order Asparagales; family Amaryllidaceae; genus Allium; species Allium fistulosum. The sequence continues at coordinate 1,133,335,552 of CM060901.1, forward strand.
CTATTCAAATCAACACCTGTGTACAAGCACCTTAGTATGTACACAAGTACACAGCAGCACAACATTTTGTTTTCCTTTTCCCTACCATCTCTCCCTGCTTTTGCTTTCCTTTCATCTCAGTATCTCAGTAGCCACCATTGTCCTCCTTTGATTTAAACTACATTTATGTACTTGGATTTGATGGGTGAGGGCTCTGCATATATATATATATATACCATGTCCATCCATAGCTTCTCCTTCTTCTTCATATTTGTTCTCTGTAATGTCAAAAATCAAGAAAAAACAACTTCCCTCAATATTCCAAAAATTAAATACTCCCAATCTACCTAGTTTCAACTCAATCGTCCAACATGAAAGTTGTTCATCATCGAATCTAATTTCCAGTAAATATAGTTTCATGGATTTTCGTTGAGTGGTTTAAGAGATATCTACAAATAACTGCAAGTGGTCGAGAAAACAATCGTTTTCGATGATCATGGATTGGCGAACGGAAGGTACGGATGGGTTCGTAGCGGCTATTGGGGATTTTTAGAGGCATTCGTGTGATTTCTAGTGGCTTGGTTTGTCGTAGTGAAGGAGATGATCAAAAAACATTCAAAAAATAATTTCCGACGAACCGATGGTCGAGTGTAGATGATGGGGAGGAGCCTTGGGATAAGGTGGAGATGATGACCGTGGCGGATTTTGCCATAGTGGCTTGTGCTGTGGGAATTTGGCTCGAGTAGGGTTTTAGGGCTATTTCAATAGGGTTTAGTTATCTCGTCGCCACGATGATAGGAAGTGATCGTAGTCGACCGTGATGTGGTCAGAAGGCGGAGGTTGGGTGGGAGTTCTATTGGCGTAGGTGACTTAGGTAGGCGAGAAGTAGGGAGGCAGGGCGAGCTCGGTTTGTGATGGGTTCGAAAACTTGAGTGCACTGTCGATTTAGGAAATATGGTCGCATTTCGAAGTAGCCGGTCGAAGGCTTGGGCGAGGGTGGCGAGCAGTTGAGGGGATGAAGGCTGCCATGTCGGTGAAGTTGGATGGTCGTCAGGTGATAGGAAGGGCTTGTGCACGTATACGCGTGCACACGTGCATATGGGTCGAACTGCAGATGGAAGAAAGGGAGAAGAAGAAGGGTGAGAAGCATTGGATGCGGGTTCGTGGCATTTGGGCTTGGCCCAAATTGGATTTGGGTGAGTTTTAAATTGTTGTTTAAATAATAATTATATAAGCAAATTTGTCAAAACTTTGAATGGCCATCTCTTGCTCGTATGAAATCCGATTGTGATGCGGGTTTTTGTGTTGTACTCGTATTGATGACATCGTAGTGTAACCTGTTAATAGCTTTGGACAAGTATAAATTTATTACATATTAATACCGACAAATTTAAATCACGTTATTTTAAATAATAAGGTCTTTTAAATTTATATACCCTAATTATTGATGTTTATTTGGCCAAATAAATTGTTGAGTTAACATGGATCGAATATGATAATTGGACATCTGTTTTAGCGGAATAAAACACCATTCCGCTAATTAAATTAATTTGGCAATTAATTAGCAGAATAAATTCCCGTTCTGCTATTTTATGGATTTGGACGTTTGATTTTATCGTTAATTGATATTTCGCTTTGAATAAGTGGTATATTAACTAATGATGGTTAAGTATTGGATTTATTTACACAGTCGTGGATTATGTAAATATCTGCTATTAACTTGAAAAGTTAATTGAATAATATGGTAGTTTTTTAAAGTACCATGGTAATAGTTAAGCCTCCTTCGGATTTGAAAAGTAAATGATTGTTTTGAAAGTTATTTAAGATAATTATTCGTATTATGAGCCTTAAAGATAATTATTATTTAGTGATAAGGTTTATAAAAGGTAATAACTTATTAGTGATAATATTTTAAAAATAATTTATAATTGTTTTATAATGTTTAGAGTTAATTATATTGTAAATATGATTCTTAAAGGTTATTCCTTAATGAATGTTTAATTATTATTTTAAAGTTATTTAGTTATTGTTTTAAAAATGTTCTAAATTTTAATTTAATTACTTATTTAAAATGATTTAACAATACTTTAATTTTTAATTAAAATTAATTAATGATTTTAATTTAAATTATTTAATTATATTTAAAGGATAATTAATTATCATATTAATATTAGTTTAAAGTTGATTAATTATTGTTTTAATAACGTTTAAAATTAGTTAATTATCGTACTAATATTGTTTCGAAGTTAACTTATTAATACAATAATAGTGTTGAAATTAATTTAATGTATTACTAAATAGATTCTAAAGTTATTATTTTAAATAAGATTTGATTAAAATGAAATAGAAGGATGTTTAAATAGTAATTTGTTATTTAAAGCTATTTTAAATAACTTATGGTTGATCGGGGCACTTGATTGACTTAAAGAGTCCATTAATGATTTGGATGAAATATGGGTAGAGTTTTATAAATGGCTTTGAATAATTATTAAAGAAATTATAAATGAGTTCTAAAGATCCGAGAAGGGGAAAATTTATAAATGGGGTTTGGGATTTATTAAGAATGTTTTATAAAGGGATTGGTGTTTTGGGTTTCTCCATTTAAATGATCATTTAAAAATGGAAAATCTTTCTAAGTGTTTGGTGAATATGCTTATACCATTGAGAAAAGTATATGGTTATATTTTCTAAGTATCGGAAATATAGTGGTTTGTGAATAAACTTATTCTGTTGAGATAAGTATATGGAAGGGATTTCCAAGTATTTGAAATGTGGTTTTAAAAAAATGAAAATTTAATTAAAATGAGGCTTAGTGATTTCTATGGGAAATGAAATTTTTTTTTTGAATGGTTGTTTATTTGATAGTTAAATAACAGACTATCAAATCTGGACCAAAACGTAACTTTGGAAATATCTAGGAGAAACACGGAAATTATATGATATGGTTACCGTCGATGGTGATATACTGTATGTATAATCTCATTTCATTCTTCTAGGACAAATGATAAGGAAATTCGTCCACAAATGGTTAGGAGGTGAATGCCGCTCTTATCTTTATCTGTTTATTTCCTTAAGAACTGGGGTTGAGTTTACCGGAATTATCGAAAGTTGTTTCGAAGCGACCGAGATCAGATATGTTATCCGAAAACCACTTCAACCCAGCGAATGCATTTCGAAGTGAAGACATCGTGAAGAGCATGGAATCGATGATAGAGATGTGAAGTGCAAGGGCTAATCGCTACTAATCCTGAGGGTGATTCCAAAATGGATGTAGTAGGAATAGTGCCTACGGTTCCATTCAGACCCAGAACGGACTTGTATTGATGAATGCTATCAGCACATTGTCATTGGAGGGCAATGAGCATTCTAAGTGTAAATTTCTTGAAAGGTAATCGTTGCCTCAAGCCTCATCAACCGGGAATGACTAAAAATCAGGGAAGATGCAGCAAGGTTAAGTGGGTCGCACCTATTAGGGTATGTTGTCACCCTTCTAGATACATCTACATATTTATGGATTGGTTGTGCATGAGATCTCAAATAAAAGGGTTGCAAAGCAACCGGGGTGATGACATATTCGGTACTATCCAGTCAGGGGTAGGCCGGTCCTATGTTGGCAGGGGATCCAAGCGACGTCCTCGGTACATTTTCTAGACGTGTACCGTGATGGGTGGTACCCCAGTACCTAGTCATTGTATGGAATCCATTCTCCAATAAGCACCGTACGGTTTTGATTGTGCCCAAATATGTTGAAATGTGAGATGCAAGCATTTCAGCTATTTTCATATTTTACTTTGACTCTAGGCATTATTATAATATCACTGGACTTTCTGATATAAAGGTTTTGGTTATCTTAAGTTAAAAACCCATCCGTGTTTATGTGTGGCATGGTCTTACGAGATACCTCTGATTTTAAAGGATTTTAAAAGTTATAATAAATAAAATGCCTTGTGATTTAATTTCTCATGCTGGTTTTACCAGACGGACCCAGTCGTTGTTTTTCTAAAATGCTCGGTCAGACCGAGCATATTTCCAAGTTTACTTGGTTATTTGGAGCTTTAGGAGAGGAGCCGGAGGCCTAAAGACGTATTCACGTAGATGATTATATTTCTTTTGCTTACATTGTTGTATATTATTCAGCTATTGTGAGGACATGTTGTTATAACTATCCTTGCTGAAAAGGTTAGCATACTCTGATTGATGTCTGTACATACATATATTACAGTTTTGTTTTCGTGTAAAGACTTGTTATATATTATAGATTATTCGTTCCGCTGTGAGATTCTGTGTTGCTTAATTTCTTCTTGTCTTCTTTCTTCTCCCTAACTATCCGCATTTCCGTTCATTTTGGATTAGACATATGTGGTTTAGTTTCAGCTTAAAGTGTACTGAAAAGTGGCTCATTGTAGTATTATTATATATACTCAAACCTAACAAAACTTTCCAAATCCAATCTATTTAAAAAATAAATCATATTCATTTCATAAATGCTTTTATATTTCAAAATCCATAAAAATATGTATCTCATAATTTATCTTTACCAATTTAAATTCAAATGAGAGTTAAATCATATTAATATAATCTGTAAAATAATTCAAACTTAAACTCCATTAATTTCAAAACTCTTTTCAGTTTATAATAAACTAAATACTTTTTTCCTTGCAAATTAAGATAACTAAATAGCTTGAATAAAATACAATTTTTTTCAAACTATGTTATTATTTACCTTTTCAAAATCTCAAATATCACTCAAAATATATTTTACCATTTTTTTTCATTTTCCCAAAGTCTTTACATTATTTTACAAAATATTAATTCTTCATTTTTACAAACATTGTATTTTTTAAATTATTTTCAAAATGTTATTTTCTTTTTCAAAACATATTATTATTTTCAAACCATTGTATCGAAATGACTCATCCTAGTGTTTAGGAATTCCTATCGATAATGTTTGCCTAAAGCATCAATCATAATTCTTAAAGCACTTGTCGTAAAAATTAACACCAAAATAAAATGCTAAGATAATTTTAGTCAATTTGTAAAATCAATTTCACATTTTATCAAATCATTATCTTGCTTGTGTGTAAATATTTATCTCCAAAACTTGTATATATATCCAATTCATCTATCATTAATAACAATGAAAATCATCACACGTCATTCGTCCATAATATCAATCAAGCATTCTATTAATTTAATTTAATTTAATTTTTCATTCCACATTTTTTTTGCAAGGCAAGCAGGGTTGGATGGTCCCCTACCACTTTATTGGAGCACCTTAGACACACATATATACAAGAGTACAAAGATACACAAAGCACACCAAAGAAGAAAAAACAACAAAACAAAAACACAAAAGAAAAGCTCAAGAGAACACATCAAGAGCTCTTTTAATTCCAGGATCGAAAATGAACCCAAGACATGAAATGTCTGATCTGATAGCTGCATAAACTTTAAACCTTAGCTGCATAGGGGTCAACCTGCTTTCCTGCCTGAACACATTAGTATTTCTTTCATCCCATATAACTCTGACCACTTTTTTAAGCATGTAAAGGAAAGATCTTTTTCTATCACCATTCTCTCCTGTCAGACTATAGATTTGATCCCAAAGGTCTGAGTTTATACTGGTCACGAGATGCCCTCCTGTTACCTGCATTAGTTCATTCCATAGAGAACAAATGATAGGACAAGAGAAGAACAAGTGGTCCCTTGTTTCCTCATTAGCATTGCAAAAGGTACAAGAAGTGTCAATGACCATTCCTCTATCCCTTAGCTTGTCCTTTGTAAAAATAGCTTTATTTAATATTTTCCAAAGATTGATATTTTCTTTTGTAGGATTGTCCTTTTTCCAAACCCTTTTATACCATTTCCATGTTAAGAGATTTTCGAAACCTGCTAGAGAGCTGTATAACAAAGATATAGAGAAAGCATTGCTACCGGAACCCCACATGATTTTGTTATCCAAACCATTGTGTACTTTTATACTACGAGCTTGCTCACTGCAGCGTAGATTACCATTACACAATAAAGGTGGAAAAAGAATAGTATTGGAATTGATATAATCTCTAACCTTAGAACTATGACCAATACCACTCAACACTTTTTCAAGATAAGAACATGAAGTTTCTAGAGTTAATCCCTTTTCCAACCAAGGATCAGACCAAACTTTGGTGTCATATTCAATACCAACTTTGTATTGCACATGAGGCATGATCACTTCCCTATACTTAAAAAGGGCTCGCCAGGTCCAACTTATATTTTGAGGAGGGTTCATTAGCCAGAAATTTCTACCTCTTAAAACATTCTTTCTGGACCAGACAACCCAGACATTATCTATTTCATTTAATAAGTTATCAAGATGTTTCATCATGGCAGCTTTGTTCCAAAGTGCCACGTTAATTATACCTAAGCCTCCAAGTTTGATTGGCCTTTCTATAACTTTAAAGGCAATCGGAGAAGATTAATTTCCTTCAGTTTTTCCATTCCATATAAATCTCATCAGCGCTGTTCTGATCATTTTTGTTAGCTTTGGGGGAAGTAGAAAGGTTCTGGACCAATACACTTGCATAGAGAACATAACTGCCTTAACCAAAGTAATTCTACCTGCTTGACTTAACAATCTATTTGTCCAAGAATTCAGCTTATTAGTAATCCTATGGAAAAGTGGCATGCATTGAGCTACTGTGATTTTGGTTGTTGTAAGAGGAAGACCTAAGTATGAACTTGTATCATTGGGGCTACTCAGACCAGTGTAATCCTTCAAAATATCTATGGTGTGCTGTGGAACTCCAGCAAGTAGCATCTCAGACTTTGTTAGGTTTACCTTAAGACCAGTCATGTTGTGAAACTCTAAAAGGGTGTCAAGAATTGTTTTGATAGTGGGAAGATTAGGGTTACAGAAAATAACCAAATCGTCTGCAAACATTAAGGCAGTTACCCTAGGGTCTTTACACTTTGGGTAAAGGCTAAACAAATTACTATCAACCAACTTATTAATCATCCTGGTAAGGAGTTCCATGACCATGGTAAATATGTATGCAGAAATAGGGTCCCCTTGCCTAACACCTTGTTTACTATTAAAGAACCCCACATGAGCCCCATTAATAATAAGAGAGAACTTGGCACCTATAATGCACTCATAAATCCATGTTATAAAATGATGGGGGAAATTCATATAGCCCATGATTCTGACTATACTATCCCATTGCAACATATCAAAAGCCTTCATTATATCAAGCTTTAACATACCTCTAGCAGATATATTATCCCTAGCATAACCATTCAAGAGTTCATGAGATAAGAGCACATTGTCTAGAATACTTCTTCCTGTCAGAAATGCTGCTTGATTGTGAGAGATAATGGAGGGTAGGACAGTTTTAAGTCTTGAGGCTTGAGGCTATGATTTTGGTGATACACTTATAAATAGTATTACAACAAGAGATTGGTCTGAACTCGGCTACTTTACTAGGGCATTGGACTTTGGGGACAAGGGAATATTAGTGTTATTGAAAAACTGCACTAACTTTGCAGTCTTGAAGAAGTGTTGAATGGCACTAATAACATCATCAGAGACTATATCCCAGCGGTTCTGATTTCTTAAACAGATTTATTATCCCCTAGCGGTTCTGATTTAGATAAACTGTTGCCTTTTGTTAATATTTGGCTCTGTCCAGAATCAAGTGGGTTAATAACTGATTTAGATAAACTGTTGCCTTTTGTTAATATTTGGCTCTGTCCAGAATCAAGTGGGTTAATAAATATTTGAGCGATAACTCCTATTTAATCCTCACTTTCTAGATTAAGTTCAACCAAATAAACAAATAAAACAACTATTTATACAACAATTAACGCATCAATCAAACAAATAAACAGATGCCTACAGCAGAAAGGTATCTACTAGCATCCGCTGCACACTCTGATCTCTACTGGATCATGCTACTATATGCATAGCCATACAGAGGTTTATTCACCATTACCAATCTCGACACTACTCATCGTGCTAACCACTTCTTATTTCATTGCCTTCCTCAAAAATTATTCCATAATGAATACACCAAAGTGATAGAGATAAGAAATACATATTTATATGAAGGTCGTTATTGATCGAGTAATATAGAGTATTCTACTAAATTAAGACTTATATACCAGTAGCTTAAATAAAGTCTATATAACTAATCACTAGTAGATAAGCAGTGGAATAAATAAAGTAAAAAAGTAAAAATGATCACACCAGAGATTTTTATACTGGTTCGAACTTCCAGTTCTACGTCCAGTCCTAGACTCCTTCTAAATTTAAACAACACCCTCACTTAACCCAGAGGAACAAGTAAATTACAAACCGCTTGAGCCACCAACATGAATTTGTGCCTAGCGATCTCTAATAGGATTACGACTAGAAATAGTAGTAAAATGTTTTGACTTCTTGTGTTCTGAATAACATGGATGAGTCGGTATAGTACAACCTTCCTATAATCTTCTTCGTAAGTGGTATAACATGCATTTGGAAGGAATTAAAGGTATATGATCACTCTAGAAATGTAACTTGAGTGTACAAGTGATCAATAGTTTGCAATATAAATCTTTTGAATGCAAGAGAGGATTCAACAAGAAATATAATGAAAATGCAAGAAGAATTAGATAGTAAAAAGCATAGATTGCAACTCTATTTACAGTAGTGAATAGTGTTAGTTGAAAGGTTACAGCCATTAGAAAGTTGCAACGTTTGGGAAAGAAGGCGACTCTCCAAAATTCAAATTTCTATAAAGAGGCACTTCTTCCCATACAGGTATGGTTTTAAAATTCAGGTGGCTGAAAATATACAAAGAAAGGCAAAAACAAATTGGTTCAAAAAAGTTAATTCAGACGTTTGAAATTGTATTTCAAACGGCTGAAACTTATTTTAGACGGCAGAAATTCAATTTCATACGTCTGAAATACACTTTTTAAGTGTATGTTTCTTTGCCTCCTTTTTTATTTTAAATTGCCTTTGAAAACATTTTATATTCTTTAAACAATGTTTTTGTTAATGACTTGTGTGTGTATACCACTTTAAAGGGATTTTAACATATGTATATTTTAGACATGACACTCTATGACTAGTAATACATTGTATGTCATCTTCATCTTGTCTCTGTCGTGTATTTCTCTTTAATAGTTGGTATAATTTCCTACAAAAGTTGATTATATAGATAATATATTCTTGTGCAGTTGTCACTATCAAAATATCAAATAATGAGGTTCTAACATTCTCTTTCTTTTTTATGATGACAACTATACAAGTTAAAATTTATATAAAACTAAGTTAGTTCTCCCCCTAATTTTTATACTCCCCTTATCGATATGGCTTTATAGTTTTCTCCCCCTTTGTCATCGACAAAAAGGAAATATATATCGATAGGAGTTATATAAGACTTTAATTTGTAGATAATATAATTAAGTTCTAAATATGAATTCTTAAAAGGATATATTCAAAGATAAGATTACTAAATTTTCTGATTTTCCACCATTTTTTACTTACATAAGCATCAAAAAATTGGAAATATATCTCCCCCTCCATATGTGATGTACCTAAAAAATGATATATGTCCTGGTACCCATTTCCTATGTTAGGGTCCGGGGTTTAGGTCGTAGGAAGCCATACCCAAGAGGGTTTGGTGTTCCCTTTGAAAATAAAATCAAAATTTTTATGTACATTAGATATATACGTCTCTATATACTTATTTCTTATGAGATGGTTGTTTAGTCTTTGGAACCCATATCTCTATATTTTTAGTCTTGTTTACTGGTTTCTTTTGACATCATCATTCTTTTTTAAATTCGTATATAATGAACTATATTTCTTAGGACTAGATTTTACTTCCTTACTAGTTTTATTACTATCTACACCTTTCTTACCAAAAGAAGATTGTGAATTATTAATAATTCTAGATAGGTTTTCTCTACCTTTATTACAATTCGAAACATTTTTAGAAATATTATCTAACTTTTTTTAAGGTTTGTTAATTCTATGCCTAGCGTACTAATACTAGTATTTAAATCACAATTTTATTTTGTAAGTTTAACATTCTCATTTTTCTAAATTACTATTTCACTACTTAATATTGTGATTCGAGATGTTATATTTATTCTTGAGATTTCATTAATTCTTCTTCTAATATTTTCTTTTCAGCTTTTAACATGTCAACTTCTAATTGGCTTCTATTTAACTCTCCTAAAGTGTCTTTATATTTTCTTTTTAGATCTTTTAGCCTACCGATTAACTAATAATCTGTTTCTACTAGAATATCGAAAGAAAATTCACTTACATTGTTATTAGCAGCCATGAAGTATACGTTTACCTGTTCTGAATCATTCTCACTACCGAGGAGGAAGATGAGTCCAAGTCATCCCATGTGACTGTAAATGCTTCCTTTATCTTTTTGTAGAATTTCTCACTTTTGTTCTTGAAGCTATTCTTCTCCTTCTTGATGTTAGGGCAATCTTTCTTTATATAACCTATCTTCTCACATTCATAGCATTTAAGAGAAGACGCTTGCAGATTGTTATTGCTATTTTTGTTGTTACCAAATTTTTTATTCATTTTAAACTTTAGAAATTTTATGAAATTCTTAGCTAGAAAAGCAACACCATCGTCATCTTCGTCGAATTCTTCTTTCTATGCTTGAAATGCGATTTCCTTTCTGTCTTAGGTTTATACCCATTCTGCATGTAAATTCAATTCATAGGACATGAGATTTCCTATTAACTCTTCAAGTTTTATGGTTGAAATGCTATTAGTTTCTTCGATATCTAAGACCTTTCGTTCTCGGTCATTCTTTAAAAAGTTAAGGATTTTCGAACCAATATTAAAATATGTTACTTTTCTCTGAGTGCAAGAGGTTAATGATAAATATCTTGAAATTTGAAGTACATATCATTAATGTTCTAATCTTGCTTCACTCTAAAATTTTGAAATTGATTTTTAAGTATAGAGATTTTACTCTGTTTAACCTTATTTGTACCTTCATGGGTTACTTTTAAGGTGTGCTAAATTTCATAAGCATTTGTGCACATACTAACTCTATTGAATTCATTTTAGTCTCGTGAGCAAAAAAGCATGTTCATTGCTTTGGCATTACTAGTAGCATCAATCTTATGGGTGTTTGACCATTGTGCATAGTTAGTAGTAGATATAGTGTACTCCTGTTCTGTAATGTTCCAGGTGTCATACCCATTAGCTTGCATATATATTCTCATCCAAGTTGACCAATATGCACGGTTTAGTCTATTAAATAGTGGTGGTTGTACAGTAGATTGTCCTTTAACAAAAGTCATAGTAGTGTTGTCCATGTTACTTGAATATCAAAAAATTTTGTTGCGATTATATGATGGCCTTGCTCCGATACCAAATGAAGGCCGTTATGGATCGAGTAATATGGAGTATTCTACTAAATTAAGACTTGTATACAAATAGCTTAAATAAAGTCTATATAACTAATCACTACTAAATAAGCAACAGAATAAATAAAGTAAAGAAAGTAAAAACAACCACACCGGTGACTTTTATATTGGATCGAACTTCTCGTTTTATGTCCAGTCCCAGACTCCTTTTGGATTTAAACAACACCCATACTTAACCCGAAGGAACGAGTATATTATGAACCGTTTGAGCTGTTGAACAGGAATTTGTGCTTCAAGATCTCCAATTGGACTTCGACTACAAATTGTAGTAAAATGTTTTTAAAATTTGTGTTCTGACTAACATGTAAGAGTTGGTATAGTACAACCTATGGTATAGTGTGTATTTGTGAAGAATTGGAAGTATATGATCACTTTAGAAATGTAACTTGAGTGTACAAGTGATCAATAGTTCACAATATAAATATTTTGAATACAAGAGAGGATTTAATAAGAAATAGAATGAAAAAGGAAGAATAATTGGTTAGTAAAAAAGCATAGATTTTGACTCTATTTATAGTGGTGGATAGTTCTAGTTGAATGGTTACAACCACTAGAAGGATTGCATCCTTTGGGGAAGAAGGTCACTCTCCAGAATTCAAATTTCTATGAAGAGACGCTTCCTCTCAAATAGGTCATCTGGCTGATTTTTAAATTAAAATGGTTGAAAATATACAGAGAAAGGCAGAAACAAATCAGTTCAAAAACCAGCTATTTCAGACGACTGAAATACAAAGTGTATGTTTCTTTGCCTTCTTTTTATTTTAAATTGCCTTTGAAAAAATATGTTGTCCTTTAAAAAATGTTTTTGTTAATGACTTGTGTGTGTACCACTTTGAAGAGATTCTAACATATGTTTATTCCATATATGACACTCTATGACTAATAATACAATGTATGTTATCTTCGTCTTGTCTCCGTCGTGTATATCGCTTCAATAGTTGATATAATTTCCTGCAAAAGTTGATTATATGAACAATATATTTGTGTGCAGTTGTCACTATCAAAACATCAAATAATGAGGTTCTAAAAATATAATCAAGAAAAATAACATGTATGTTCCCTGATGATTACCCTAGTAATCATTGTATACTCTTAATATCCCTTTAATATAGGGTAACTATCTAAAATACACAAGGGACAAGGACTGTAAGTCTTATCCAAGGTCATGACATGCATCTCATATATATAATGTATTATTCCGAACCTGCTCTAATACCAACTGTAAACACCCTCACCTATATACCTATACTATTTAAGAGCATTATAAAGTAATACTGTCAGATAATATAGAGAATAAGGCGATATGTGGTACGCACATGAATATGATAATACTGAGAATGAGGCGATATGCGGTATTGACGTGAATATTCCGTTGGACTAACACTGGTACGTATTTAAACATCGAATATAACTCACCATAAAACATATACAGTATCGATAAAAAGCAATAAATATGTGTGCCTTAGGATAGAACAATACATAATATACAATATATAATAGAGAACACAGAGTCAAAATCTCCACGATAATGTATAATACTAAATATACAAGTTATGTCTAATATACATCATATGAATATACATATAAGAGATAATACAATATAAAATGATAAACTACTACACTAAATTACCAGCCTCCTCTATACCTAACACAAAAGCTAGTTTCACTATCCCTATACCAAAAGGTCTTGGACTGACTCGAGTATTACATAAATAATACACGGGCCAGACTATATCTAAATCATGGGTTAGTTATATAAAAGTATATGTATGAAATACACATAGATAATTACGATAACATATATAACTATGATATATCTAAAGATAATCATCGAAAAACCCATGTGTCAATATATAAGGTATGTAGTACTAATTGCATAATATATATGAAATCCCCAAATTACCACATGCTGTCAAACATCTTCAAACCCATATATAAAGCTGTCATTACCCATATAGAAACATATAAAATCAAAAATCATGGGGTCAATGTCAACTGGTTGAATCATTCATATTCAGAAATCATTGTCAAATTCTAGAAATCATCAAATATGAGATATCATCAAGTATAGTTAGGATAGAATATAGTAATGCCTAAATATATCTCTCAGTGTCATATTATAAAATATAATCATTAAATCCCAGAAACCAATAAAATGTTTGGGCTAGTGTAATGACCTGACTTTTCGACCCTCGAATGTCGACACTAAATATATCCACGACATTTGTGTGCTGAGCACCCAAGTGCCTAAAAGATAGAAAGTTAGAGTAAAATAAAATAAAAAAGAAATAGAACAAGAAAGCGAGAAAACAACATCAGAATCTCATAATGGAACGATAATATATAATATCAAAGGAATGGTACAAAGAGTTACTCTAAATACAAAAATACCGTAGTTACTAAAACCTCTATCATCAGCTTGGAAAGTTATAATTGTCTGTCCTCACAATGCTGATATATACAATACAGAAATGCAGCGAAAATAAGAATACTACAGAAGATAATCATCCAGCTCTTCTCCATAATCTCCAAAGTGTACGTAGCTAAATCTGGAAACAAACACAGGGCTGACCCAAGCATTATAAGAAAATAAACCCAGATCAGTCTGGTAGACCAATATGAGAACTCAAGGTATATGTGACAAGTAACATAAACTATTGAGACCGTATGGATTCCTAGAATATTTTTCCCCACAAAGAGGCCAATCATTCACTAAGTTTAAAATATAGTGATATGATAGATAATGTTTAGAGTGCGGCACATAAATCATATCAAATAGCTGTTGTATGAATGCCACAACAATAATAGGTATACAATCAATACCGCTAAGGTCCGTTCGCATAATGGATTTTCCATAGAGATCTCCTCGGGTCTAGCCGAGTCCGAATTCTTGTACAAGGATAAAAGATATCCTTCTGAGAAATGTACATCTCTAGGTAATGTACTGTAGGAAATGTATAATTGGCCCACACCTAGAAAATTGTGGTTTCAAATGCATCGCTCCCACATGCATGTTCATAAGTAATGCTAGATGGAGTCATCTGCACCCTTGAGATTACTAAAATGCTACGTTCCCTTTAGCTATGAACCCTATCTCTGGTTTTAGTCATTTCCAATGTCGAGGCTACATTCGGCCTCTCTCATATGAGTCTTCGTCACTCAAACAGAACACGAATCCCAATGGATTTCCACATCTCGAAATAGATCACGAATCACTACATATATTCGATCATCTCGAATAGATCTCGTACCTGCACATAGGTTACGTGCATAAGTCCTCCCATGAATGCTAATATTGTCCTCTCTCTTGGAATACTCCTCAATATAGATAGTCCCACATGATAACATCATTTGAAATGTTAATGCCGACTTCTCCCTTGGACTTAACCTTAGGATTGACAGTTCAACTCTATAACATTTCACTTCATAACCTCTTCCAAAACATACAACTCATATACTAGTTTTGAAGTGGTATATCAATAAGTAAAACACTTACCGATCCCGGTCTCTTCAAAACTAAATTGATGAATTTTCGGCTAACTCAATTTCGGTTCTTTCAAAAGTAAGAAAAAGCTAAAGATGTTTCATACTAATGCTCCTTCCTAGGTATTCTCATTGATATGAAATTGTAAAGCCTTTTGATAACTTCTTAAGTCAATATTAGGTCAAGTTCAATAATCAATTAATCGATTATCTAGTCAAAATAATTGCTTATACAAATCATGATTCATATGCTTAACTCGTTTCCGACATTCCAACTCAACTATTCCTCATCCAAGAATCAAGCCAGGTAAGTTAGAGCATTGGTTGCTTCAAAGCCTTGCCTAGACACCTTATTCTTGAATCTCACATATAGATAAATCTACCTCATTGGCATTTAGTGTTATGTATAATATTAATGATTTCCATAAACAAGAAGAAATCAAAACGATTAACACGTTTTCGACATTTTTCGACTTACTATTCCTCGGTCAAGAGGGAAACTAGTAGGTTAGAGCTCTATTTCTCTATCCCTACTCAACATCAATCTTAACTCTCATAAATAGATAAGCCTTACTTCGTCGGCTTTAAGTGTTAAGCAAAATTAATTACTTTTCAAACAAGTAATTAAACAATTAACCATTTGGCCATTAAGCAATTCTTAACTCCTTTTTAAAAACATTTTTATATACTTTTAAAATACTTGAAAATACTTATAATAGGTTTTAAAACATTTATCCAAAATATTACTTGAAAATAACAACTTTACAATTTTCCTTAAAACTTGAAAATAACATTTTCTATATATTTTAACAAAATATCCCTTCTTCGAAAATTCATAACTAATCCTTAAAAATTCATAAATATCTCAAACCACATTCCAAATACTCTAATATGAGTTATTAAACACTTGTAAAAAGAATGAAACAAAATATTTAAATTTAAATATCTTTTCAACCCTTTTAAAGTCCAAAATCCATGCAAAACGGGGCAGTTTAGCATAAGTGAAATTTTGGCCACTTTTCGAGATGTTACTTAACTTTTTACTATCCAAGCTTTTAATAGCAACAAACATACATATAAAAAATTATAAATATGGCGAGAAACCCCTAAGGATCTCTCTACAAAGTTCCATAGAAATCGCTGAAAAAAAGACAATTCACAACTGCATCTATAGTGACTATCACAATAAGTGCACTTCCAAATCTGAGCCATCTAAACCAAAGTCCATCTATAACTTATGTGCTTTGTTCAAGGTCTTGCCCCGAGCCAAAAAAGTCGAATACAAGTTTGTTCAAGTCCATATACATGGATCACGCATGTCATTTACTTTCAATGCAAGAATTCAAACCAATGTTTTAACATATGTCAACAACAATTCAAACAACTTAAACACAATCTAACACAAACATATATGTGTTATATTTTCCATTCAAAGTGAAGGGATAATTCACCTTTAACTCAAAAACAACAAAAATCCAAGAACCTAATATAGCAACACCTTTCCTTTCCTCTCTTCCTTGCTTTTGCCCTCCTTCCCTCACTTATAGCTCATGGCCTTCCTATGTAGGATGAGAGTGGCTTTGTTTCTTCAACTTCTATGGAAGGTGTTATAATATCCCCCCAAAGGCTTCACTCCAAATTTGAGTTGATATGGATTTGACTTGCAATAATTTTCTTCAGAACATTATGAAGAAGAGGAAGAAAAAGCCATGGATTTTATGATAACTTTACCTTTGAATTTGTGATTATACTCTAAGGTATGCCTCTCCTTATATAGGCATAAGAATGGTGTTTCCTAAGCTTTCACTCACCCCCCCACTATGCTATAGAAGACTCACTTCCCATCACTTCTCCTTTAAGACACTTCTCATTTATGCTAATTTCCATTATACCCTTCTCATGATAATATCTCTTATCCATTAGAACATCTACAACCTTCCAATCTTTATGAAGGGGTGTGTTTTAATTACTTGCTAATGTGCTCATTTGATCATTAGAAAAATACACAAGAGTTCAAACAACTTATATCGATCGAAAAGCTGTTTACCAATAAACCAATTTTCGGTCAAATTATCGTTTTTCTATCGAAGAATATGTTTTTATAAATAAATTTCAAAAACAAGTTTTCTATCATTATTTATTAATTAAATGATGTCTAACATGGTTATAAAATCATATTTATAACACTTAACTATATTTCAAAACATTTTGATATTTGAAGACGTAGTGTTCAAATTTTTGGGTCGCTACAGCTAGCAAACGACAAAGGCCAAGTAAAGTCAATAACGATTATGCTGTCTACCTGAAAAGAATAGGACGTTTTCCCATCAATAGTATAAGGATGAGATACGGGGATCGACTATACTCTGGACATTGTCTTTGGAGGAATATTAATAATATATGTTTATCTACCACATGCCGGAACCAGACGAGAGACTGACAGCACGTCTGCTAGCTCTAGGAGCCACACATTTGTTTGTCAAACATGACTCCTATAGTCATTGGTTACCTTCCCTCGGTGTCATGACAAGATCCACCTTTGTGCTCATCTACACGAGGACTCTACTCGGTCATCACCCAACTCATGCCCCTATAGGTAACTGATTGGCTGCCTAGGTGACATAGAAGCAAATGCACAAAACAAAGGCATACAACAATATATATATATATAAGGGTGTCACGGATTTGGAGTACGGACCACGATCAAGCCACAAGAGTGGATACTGGCCAATCCGGTTCACTTCTAAAACATAAAGGAAGCTGGACAAAGATAGATAAACACATAGAACCTATATTCGATAGTTAACACATAGCTCTATATATATATATGCTAACACATGGCTATACATGTGACTCGCCATAACAAGCCTCACCACAAATCCCCTTCACGTGAGTTTCATCTACTTACAATGAATAATCGAATAAATATCACAACAGCGTCCCGTACAACTGTGTGATACTCAATCATTTATTCATTGTTTATAAACTACACTCAATCTCCAATATTCTATATAACGAGTCCAATGAATAATCGGAGAAATATTACCAAAATTCCCATATCAGATGGTATTATTTCTCCGTTTATCAGGTTCTCGTCACACAGAATGAAAATAATCAAATCACTCAAACATAAATTAAGAAAGAGGTTATATTATAAAAATGTAATAAAATTTCTTTAATTAATTTTTATATTTAGAAAATAATAAAAACCATTAAAACACTTATAAGTATTGAACAATATATTCATTTTATTTATTTAATCCCAATATAAAGATTCAAATACTGTAATTCATATCCAAATCCTTTATACATATTTTCAAAACTTCCAAAATCACTTTTCAAATCAAAAGTAAATATATAAGCCATTTCAAAATTTTCTGTAACTAAATAGTTCTTCAAAATAAATTTATAAACTTTCAAAATAATTCCTTTCATTTCAAACCATAATTTATAATTCAAAACCTTCACTATATACTTAAATCTCAAATTCTCTTATAATTCATAATGAAAATCAATAAATAATTCTTTAGATTTATTTTTATAATTTTCTATATATAATACTATTTCAATATAAATTTATGAATTACAAAATAAATTATAATTATTTCAAACAATAGAATAATATTCAAATTCTTTAGTTTAGGCTCAAACTAATTAGAAATAAAACATTTTTCATTAAATTATATCATATTTGGAATTCTCATATTATGGAAAGGGATTTCTATTTATTTAAACCATATCAAAATCATTACATAAAAATGAAGATTTATTCCAAAAGTTTGAAAACTTATCTGAAAATATTTATATAACATTTATGATCAGAGCACTCCGAATAAGATAATTACTTTATTAATATATTTTAAAGAATAATAATAATATACCAATTTTTATCTTTAAAACAATTTCAAATTTATAATATAATTATAACGGTGACTTTTAAAGGATTTTTTAACCAAAAGAAAACTTTATTTGTGTGTGTGTGTAATTAATAATAGATTTTTAAATATGAAAATAACTAATAGGTAAAGTTCTAGTAAATTATTAATAAAGTACTTATAATTTAATTTTAGAACACTTGAATAATTTTCAAAGCTTTTTGGACATCTTTTAAACCCAAAAATTCAAAAGAATGTCCTAAACTCATGGAGCAAAATTTTCCATAATCATTAACCAATCACCAATAAAATAAAATAAAATATATCATTTGGCCTGAATCGAATTACATCGAATTCCAACCATCCATACCATATACACACATATTTGTAATATACTACACATTGGAATGTAATCGGACAACATTTCCTTTGCATTTTGGACAATCCAACATACACAAAATGTCCCAATCTAATCCAAAATCTAACTAATATCACGAACAAACAATTCATCCAAACAATTCAATCGACAATCTCAATCAATTCAACTAAGCAATGCAATAAATTATCAAGATAAATATATATACGATGCAAAGGAAACTAGGTATAAACGTGAGTATAAAACCTATCCAAATGATGCTCATTCAGCCAAATCGAAAACTGCATTGATGTGCTTCACATTCCTTGCTGCAAGTAGCATGTCACAGCAACGCAACAGCCTTCTCCACTATGTTTCCATACCCTAACACAACGCACGCCCATGCCTCTAGGTCACATCGCAAACCTCCTTCATCGTATCATTTTCCATCATCGGCCTTTGGTTGCCCAGCTCGCGATGCTCGCCTATACCAAGCATGCATGCGAAAAACCTAATCACATGCTCCTCCCTCTCCATTACACAGGCTGACAACCATAGCCAGGTTCGAGTCTCCATGTCGCATTTTCCCACCACATCACCAATTGCAATCGCTCCTTCCCTAACATCCACGATGTGGCCGATTTCGCCTTCTGGCATCACGCGCCACAAGCAATATTTTTCCTTTATCGTGATTTCTCTTTCTGAAATTTAGGGTTAGGAATATATGTAATAGGGTTCGGGTTTAGCTATAGGGCTTGATAGGTGAGATGTGGAGAAGCTTCTAGAATCAAGGAGAAAAGGAAATGGGCTTAATGATTTTGATTTGGGCCTTAAGTTCAAATTTAATTTACTTTAGTTAATTTCTTTCACACTTTAATTTGAATACATAGAACTATATTTTAGCCTAGTTTAGATTAATTTATACTTCATTCCGCAAATTATATTTCAATAATTGGTCAGTTTTATTCAATTCAATACTTGTTTTTTTATTTAATTATTATTGTCTTAATATAAAATAAAATTTTATTTTCAACTATTTTGATCATTTGAAAATTATTTACTATACACAAATATTTCACATTTTTTAAAGCATTTTATTCAATTTTAATATTATCCAAAAGAATTTAATAGTTTAATTCTATTCATTAAAAAAATCTTTTATTAAATAAACTTCAAATAAATAAGAATTTTTTTTCAAATTAATAATTAGTAAACATTGAATTCAAATATTTTTATTTTTGTTAAATTTATCTATTTTACAACGTAGAAAGTAGAATTGTTACATTATGTGTAGTATTACTAATATATTGAATAGATGAGGCAAGGTAACTTTATGTATTTGTTGAGCAAATTCAAGATACATATACTATACTTAGGCCATTGAAATATGGTAGATACGGGTGAATAATTTCTTTCGAATTGTTGAGTAAACTTTAGGTCAAATGAGATTAGGATAAGGAACCATAGGTTAGGAGTTATATGTGATACAACCAATAAGGAGTTATCCATCGTTTATGAGGCTATGATTTGTTAAGTAAACTCAAGGTCGGAATCCCAAGATAGATGAGTCCTAACACCCACTAGTTAAGTCGAAAGACTTCTAAATTTCGTCTTAGGGTTTGGAGAAATATAAAAGACAAATGAGAGCCTTATTAGAAAAATGAAATGATAACATTTAACCTTTCTAATATTATAAGAACATATGCTAAATAATGTTATAATAATCTACATTGATAAGTTTGTGCATTTAATATGATTGATAAAACATTTATCAATTAAAATATACAAATTGAAATGAATTGATGATTGACAAATAGAAATTAAATATACACACACACTCACTATTAAATACTTCTTACATGTTAATTTTTCTACACCTATGCAAGTGCCTAATTTTACAACTATTTAATATGTTTTCAATTTGGTCACCCACATGATGATTTGGTTGAGACCATGTATTGCATTCTATGAATTTCGAACTCAAAATCAATACAGGTCTATGGATATTTGTTCTATATACTATCACATATGAGTGTTATATGATGAACGATTATAGTTCCTAATGTATGATACTTAGATGAAATTAGTTCATTTAGAGCAAACAAATAAACCATATTATGAAATCGAGTATTCAATTTGATTGATCATATTGTGTTAAGTGTAACAATAGACCAAAACTACAAGATAGCTCTAAGAACTCGATCGTTGAAATGTCAAATTGATCAGTTTACGCAAAATGCAACATATTTGATATCCTTAAATGTTAAGGATGATCAAGTGCGTTTTTGTAAAGAGTTCGTTATGATGTTGTAGTAAGGATATTCTTTTGAATGGTTTGACCATTTAAAAAGAAAAATGAATGTACAAGAGTAGATGTGATTTAAGGTAGTACACTTGAGATGAAGAGAGTGAATAGTCATTTCTGCTTTATAAAGAAACATCAAAAACGAGAATTGTAATAATAATAATTAATACTTAACATTGGAATAAGAAATATGATT
Organism: Allium fistulosum; assembly: GCA_030737815.1. NCBI lineage: Eukaryota > Viridiplantae > Streptophyta > Magnoliopsida > Asparagales > Amaryllidaceae > Allium > Allium fistulosum. The sequence goes on from CM060901.1 coordinate 1,133,357,181, forward strand.
TCTATTTCGAAATATATTTTCATATAGAAAATTGTTTTTTATGAGACTTGTTTTTTTGAGTTCAAAATTTTTCAGCAAAGAACTCTCTGTTGTAAACTAATTGTAGTGTATGAAATAATAATCTATATTAAGCAAAAAATTGACCTTCGAATTCACTACTCTACTATAGTAATATGGGAAATAATGAGAACATGCCATATAACAATTATTGATTATAAAGTTATGAAAATTGTTTTTGTAAAACATATCGAACATTATGTATGAAATAATGACTATTTTTCTATGTCAACTGAAAATAGACAGTTATATTTCAATGTGAATATTATGCATATTCATTATGAAATAAAACTATAATATGGTATTTGTTTTCATAACAAAATGATTCACTGGAATATAATGAAGTATCCAAAATTATTTACAATTATTTTGGAATTATAAACTAAGCCGCATTTTGAGAGATAAATTTTATTATATGTTTATGAATAATATGACACTGGGTAATTATATTTCAAACAATTAAGGGAAAAGCACCCATTCAGTAGGAGCGTCAAAAGAGTTGATGAATTCTTCGGGTTAATAAATATGGATGTATACAATCGTAAGTCTATTAATACCAAAACGGGTCTACATACTTTGTCATATTCACCGATGAATTATCACAAATATGGACATGTGTAATTGATATGCATATATAATCTATGAAAAGATCATAGAATATAAAACGTAAGTAAATAAGATAACGTGTGATAGAAATGATTAAATTTGGTCGAACGAGTAAGTATATTGGAAAGAGTTTCAAACATACCTAAATGAATAAAGATTCAATCTCAAATGTCACTCATACCTATAATACATAATGATTTATTAATAAGGAGTAATCAAACTTTGTTGGACAAAGCATGATTAATGATGAGTGAAGTTGAGTTAAATTCATTTTATAAGGTGTTTGCTTAAGAGTAGTACATAAAGGATAAAATTAATATCATCCAAAGAACAGTTTACAAAACCATACAAGATTAGGGTTTATAAGAATCTCCTACATATCCTTGGCCAAGGAGTTGTAAGGTTGTGCGAATCAAAAAACTACACATGATAATTGTATGTAAGGGATCTTGTATGAATCATCCCAAGTGAATTTCGGAAACGATGGTCATTAGATGACTAATTTATTTTGTGAACATAAATATATTATGAACTAATGCAAAATCAGTTTTATTAAGGTGTTACACCAGCATTTATCTCGAGCTGCACTAAAGGAAAATAGGACTGGGCATGACACCAAGAAGGCTGCCTCATATCGAGAAAAAATAGATCTAAAGAAAAAGGAATTGAATCGATCAAACTCATACTGCATAGGGAGCCACCTTGAAGCTACAGTACTTAACCCGATTCGAACCCTGCAATCAAGGGTATCGCAGCAGAAGATGGATATTGCACTCATAAGGAAATAGGGGTAGGTCATAATGACAATACATAAGATCAAAGCAGAACAAGAATATTGCGCCGGGGCATAAGAGGCAGTATGTGCTAAACTGAGTTGACCGCATCTCCAAAACTTATACTTTGTCAACATATACAAGAACAGGTTTGCACATCACATATCGAAGGCAACCTAAGCAATATCGCAAGGGGTCAAAAGCACTCCAAAGGCTGCATGCAGGGCCATTCAAAATATGCTTCAATGTAGAACCATACTTACAGGTAGACAACAAAGATATGGAGCTCCTCCCATCTCTCATCAGCAACCTGAGCATATTTGCAATGATTGCAACTCAAATTGCAATCATCTTAGATCAGGGCTAACCCCGAATATGTTCCAAGCATATGTCAAGCTAGCAACAAGATCAACCTGAGTCATGGCCTGCTTAGGTCATGTCCACAAGCACTGCTAACTAACGCCCAAGCTATGGTAGGGCAGTATAACTTCACCTCGATACGATGCCAAAAAAGCAAGTGCAAATCAGCACCGTAGCATCACGTAAAGATCATACATTAGTCAGCGCAGATATGATGATAGTGTCTCAAGGCCAAAAAGTGACACTTAATGTCCCTCTAAGAACTCACATGTAAAGTCAATTCAAATTTGAATTCTTGCACCATAATTTCGAATATTCCCAGTCTAATTTCAGGAGTTCCCGCACTCACTCAAGCTTCCCACCCAATACACGTTAGCAATCTGGACACATCAAATAAACAACACGGATAGATGACATCTAGTAGAATCCAAGGGTTGAAGCATAACGGCAAGGAAAAAATTCCAACAATCTGCGTACATCTCAATAATATAAATAGATAAAGCATTGTAGCATGAAAGGAACATTTCACCTTTTCTCTTTTCGAATACATTTAAAGTTTTGTTGTACTCTCTGCCATGAAAATCTATACCAAACTATTGAAAAGGGAAGAAAGAGAAGTTCCCCCATGGACGTAGGATTGCTTAATATCTGAACCATGTAATTTCCTCGTCTCCTTTACTATTTTATGCTTTTGTTATTTTCCTGCTTAGTTTTCAGTATCTAATCCTACCTTATTTGTACTTGAATTAAATACTAGTTGGATTTGATAGTTTAACGAACAATTAAAGTGCAACTACCTAATTGTGTAAGCACCAACATAATAATCACTACTTCACAGCAAAATTAAGACTACTTGATTTTGCTAATTCAAATAATTGGGGTAATTAGCACGCTAATTACTTCACACTAAATTGAGGACTTGGAAGATGAAAAAGTTCACCAATATTTTTTGGTGCTAGAAGGAGGGCAAGAATCTTTGTTCATTTCCCACATCCAGTAAAATTTTACACCACATACTAGGAATCTTACCGATTCACCGACTACTCCAATCCAAGAATCTTTACACTTGGTAGCAAAGACAGCCAAAAAATCACTTATACCTTCAAAAACCCAAGATGAAGTGGGAGCTTCAATCGAGGTCCCCGTAAACCCCATCCCGGCCGCATTCCAATCCTTCACACACCAATTAAACCAACGCATGGAAGGATTAGAAAAAACAATGACCTAATACATCATTCGCAGACCATCTTTACCTCCTCACTTCATAGCTCACTGCCTTCGTTCCCTTGTTGCGTTGGACATTTAGCAAGGAAACGATAATGGCACTCCCATAAATGGGAATGGTGATGTTAGACTAAAATCTGATGCCAAGTTGAAAGGCAAAACCCATGCTAACCCTCAGATTAAAACCAAGCCAGCCAACATAAACCCCCTACCACTAGAAAAACCAACCCAATCTACCAGAGATGATGAGGACACCACATTTGATGGTAATTCATCCCAGGTTGATGAGAGAGAATGCGAAATCCATCAGCTAAAAACTCGGGTAGAGTAGTAGGCAAGGATCTGCTAGCAGATCACTGGAGAAAAAATAGAGGAAGTCATTTGCTTCCCTTTCAGTGAGATCGTTATCGAGGGAGATTTTCCTGATAACTTCAAATCCCCCTCAATTGACAAGTTTGATGGAACTACCAACCTCGAGGATCACCTTAGCGCTTTCAAATGCTTCATGAACATCCTGAAGGTTGAAAGGATGGTCTGATGCAAGTTGTTCCTTGTATACTTTTCTAGTGCAGCCTCACGGTAGTTCAGAGGATACAGACCAGGAGAAGTCCAGCCTTGGAGACAATCATTTGCCAATTTTCTAAGGCAGTTCAAATCACGAAGAGAAGCCTCCCCAGATGTCTATACCATGTCATGTGTGAAGCAGAGGTAGAACGAAAGCCAAGTAGTTTCATTAAGTGCTTTAAGGCAGAAGCTCTCTGAATTGGGGCGACAAGAAAAGAAGCATTACTAATGGCAGCTCATGCTGGGATTAGGGGAGGAACTGCTACGTGGGAAAAAAATAGCAGAAAGTCTTGCCATAGCATAAACGCTTTCTATAAAAGGCAGCTGGTTATATTAGTGTGACAACCCTGGTCGAGATTACCTGAAATTAAATCTAAAATATGAATTATCTTAATTAATTTTTAAGATGAATTTAGGGAATTTTAATTGTTAATTATCAAATTGAAATAGATTTGGGATTAATTAAATTGGATATTTCATAAATTGTCCTTTTGTGTAACTTAAATCTTATATTTGTTAATATAAGAATAACTTGGGGAAAAATTAGAATTTAATAAATTATGTGGAAAGTAATTATTATTAAGATGAGAATAAAGATATTACATTCACTTGTTTATTTGAATAGGAATTGGTGATGGATATTTTCCTTTGTAATTATTTTAACAAAAATGTGGTAAATTCAATAAAAAAAAATTAATATTGATATTTATTGTTAAAAAGGATATTTTTGGTAGTGAATATGTTATTTTATCTAAATAATAATAATAACTTTTATTTGAAAAAGTTTTTGTCGACTATTTTTCAGTACATTTCAATATCGATAAATGAAACGTTAATTGAAATGTAAAATAATGGTTTATAAATAAGGTATTTCAATGTTGGTAAGAATGAGAACTTTTACATGTTAATTCTTATAGGAATAATTTAGATAAAACAATGTTTGAAATAAACAAAAATAAAACATTACTTTTTACCATTAGTATTCTATAAGAGATAAAATAAAATAAGATTAGTAACACTTCTTCTAAAATTTGGAACATCTTGCTATTAGGTTCATACCCAAACCCACTTGGCCCATGGAGGAAATAATAAATAAGTATGTACACTTGTTTCTCATTTCTTGTTTTATCTCTAAAACCTAAAAACGAATCCTCTTCATTTCTAAAACCCTAGAAACTTAAATCCTCCTCAAATTAAAGTTAAATCAAAGGGTAATTGGCTAAGTATTGAAGATAATCAACTCAGGTAATCTCTTCTATCCTATACCGCATCTATTGGAGTTTTAATTTCAGTTTTAGCTTTGTTTAGTAATCTTGTCTTTGCAATTTATAAGAAGCAAACCTAGGTTTTGTGGCTGAGAGGTGATAGCTTAGGTGAATCGGGATTCTAAGCACTAATTCAAGTTCAAATTCGGTGAGTTAATCTCACACTTCTAGCCTATAATTGAATGCATGTTGCTGTGTATTTTTGAATTGGATGAACCTATGTTGAATTAATCTCAACCTTGTTGTGTTATTTCTATCTTATGTTATTCAATTCTTTGTTTGCTGAAAATCCTCATCATAAAAACATGAATTTCATCCAATTGCACATGTTTACATGCTTGCTTGAATGTTAATTCAGTACCCCGACCTAAAGAAGAACCAGGTATGAAGAAATGAGCGACAATGGACCATTGGAGCGCCACCAAAGCCGCTTGGAACTCAGTCTAGGCGTGACCATCGGTGGACCGATCCCACTAGACTGGTGGACTGATGGTGACTAGGTCTGATTCTAAGGTCAAGCTATTCGGCTTCCGGTTGCACCCGTTTTCCCCTCCATTTGCCCGTGTGATCGCTTAAACCTATTTGCTTGATTTTGGTGCTGCTTTCTATGCCAATTTTAATGCTATTTCAGAAATTTAATTTATGAATTTGTGAATTCATCTTGGAGTTTATTATACCATAGAATTGCTCTATGGGTCCATTACACAACGCACAATTTCTATCATCCGTTTTCAACTAGAGTTTTCAGAAGAACGATTTTCAAACCAAACTGTTTTCTCAAATCTTTTTAAGTATGAATATATTTTCTATAAATGATATCTAGAATATATATATATATATAATATTTATTTATAATAATAATGGTTTTAAAGTTTATTTGGAACAATGGGTTAAAAATTGTACTTATATATATATTTTAGCAAGGGCTTTCCAATATTTATATATATATATATATAAACACACGCATATATATTCTAGTTTATAAAACAATATTTTCGAGAAGGATCTCAAAGTAAGTAATTTTGTAAAATTGCATGACATTGACGGATTAATAAAACCAGTGGTATGAAATGCCCGCGTTTTTTTTCCGATTAATTCCCAAACTTGTTCGATTGAGCCATTTATACATACGAGTAGAGTTTACTAACCTATAGTAAACGCTTAAATAAACTCGTGCGGTATGGGACACCTAGTTGTTGTTTATTCGGTTACTATTCGAAGGTATATAACATTTATCGACAAGTTAATGACTTGCCTTCGGAGTTTATAGGTCTCGTACCTATCTTGATGTTTATAGGCCTCGTACCTATCTTGATGTTTATAAGTCTAGCTCCTATCTTGATGTTTATAAGCCTCGTACCTATCTTGTTGTTTATAGGTCTTATATGTCTATTTTGAAGTTACATGCATGTAGGTGAATTTATTCACTAATCTTGGAGTTTTGGCGCCTTTCCCCTTTTATGTGATTTTCTGGATTTATATTATGATTTCAAGATCCGAAGTTATTTGTGTTATTACCATATGAATTTCGGGGTTTTGCTTTTAAAAGCTATCGTAGGGTTTTAATATTCGATGACTTCGTACTTGGAGTTTTTTGAAGCATTCTTGTTATATTTGCCAATACTTGGCTTTGTGCCTATTTGAGATCTATATCATTATATCCATTATTTTTTAGCTTAACTCTTTCATTATAGACTTGACTGATCCGTTTATTATTTTATAATATTGTAACATCCTTTTTCTTGAGGCCTAAAGCTAAATGTTACAGATGCTGCAGTCATCTATAGTATTAACTTCTGGTGAAAAAATACAGTAATGTTAATGGTATCCATAATATCAGAGTCACATGAATATGAAATACAATCATCACAGATTAAAATAACTTTTCTGGTTACATTTCAAAACAACATTTCATATTCAAATTACATAACCCCATAATACTTTCCCAGGTTCAGACAAAAAACAATTATTACATAAATACGCCAAGAGCGACATATGATGATGCCCCATTGGTTGACCAGAGTACTATATAGTCATAACTGACATAATACAACACAGCGGAATCAAACAAAATGAAACAGCAACACCTAAATAGCTATTCGTCAGCCACCTGCTCATCTCCGGAAGCTTTATTCGCCAACCTACTAAAAACCTATAAATCCTCAACCCTCGGTCTACTCAAATCAATTTTGAGCACCCAAGAGTTTAAGGGGAAAAGCATAAACTTCGAGTCAGACATAAAGTCTAGTTTGAATAAGACTATACATCTCGGTTATTTGATATTAAGTGAGACCATGCTGCTTGGCAGAACGGGTTTCCCCTCAATAATATCCATTTTAAAAAACCTATCTTTTGCAAATCGTTTCCTACAACCAAAACTGGTTAAAACGGTAAAGCATTATAATGTAAACATACATATCAGGTAACAAATGGACTATCTGTCCAAACACTATATTTTTGTTTAGCTAACTACTAACCTTTGGTTGACTGGGGTTTTCCGAACAAAATAAAAAAAATAATCTAACATTTGTTAGATACATCTCTTCTTGACGGTCTGTCCCTTACTCACTTCTCCAGGTCAATTGATCCTAATGGTTTTGCGGGCTTACCAATAACCTACCTCTGTACGAATATATTCCTTTCTGTGGGTAACATCATTTTAGTCTTACCTGTGACAAAGCCCTACATTTTAGTCCCATCTAGTATACAAATATCTGAGTCATTTTACTTAGGGTAATATTCCCTTAAATTTTCCTTGAAAACCTTTTCATCTCAAATTGATTTAAAACCTTTAAATCAAACTTAAACAAGGAAAATATATACTCTATGCTTTACTCAAAATCACATTGCCATGTTATATATACTTTATTCAAATCTTTGTTGATGAAAACATTTAAACCTTTGAAAGTACCCCTTTCGAATCCATTGAAAGTACTCCTTTCAAAACCAAGTAAACCCTTTTCTTTCACCTAGGCTGAAAGGCCAAACATTCCTTTCGAAACCTTTTATATAAACCTTTCGAAACCATTGAAAAACTTTTCCTTTAAAAGCTATAAAACCTTAGACATCCTACCTTTAAACACTTAAACATTGCCTTTTGAAAACATTAGAAACCTTTCCTTTCAAACCTTTCGAAACCATTGGGGAACCACCCCTTCGAAACCTTCACTAAAACCTTTCAAAAACATTAAAACATCAAACCTTTCAAAACCATTTGGGTTCGAGTAAAACATGTGGATTAACCTTTCGAAACCATTTAAAACTAATTCATTCGAAACCTTTGGGTTCTACCTCCAACAGAGCAAAATGGTCATAAAACATTTAAGTCGAAAGCACTCTTTCGAAAGCATTTCCTAAGTAAATAAGTGATGTTGTTGAAACCAACCTTTCAAAAGCATTGGAGAAGCGGCTTGGGTTTTAAAACAAAGTATACCTTCCGAAAACATGTGCTTCAAATGGTAGAAAAGCGGCAACTAGGGTTTCGACCCCGTTCGAAAGCATTTACTTAAAACAAAGGCGCAAACCCATTTGTAACCATTCCTTAAAACAATTTGACCCAGTCGGAAGCCAACCAAGTTGAAAGCATATCCTTCGAAAGCAAAGCAGGAGCGTTTTACATTTGAAAGTTAAGTACGCTTTCAACCTCCTTCGGATCCACTAGTCTCGACCTAATACCTTCCGCCTATATCCAATTTGCCGCGCACCAAGTCTTTGATGCCATGCACATTAGTTTCGATGGTAATGGAGGCGGAGCTACTAAGTTGGAACCCCTGGTGCCGAAAGTGGCGGAACATGCTAAAAGCATGTAAAAACTGATTTTAACTTTAAAAAGAAATTCTTTTCAACTAAGCTGCCTTGTTTGTTAAAATATTATTGGTTGCCAATTTTCTTTTCTAAAAGTGTTGCCAAAATTTCAGAATTAAACAATTTAAATAATTTACAAAATACCCCTTCTCCTTTTATAAATATATAAAACATTTAAGTCTCATACCTTAAATAATTTTATATATCTATTAAAACACTTAGGAAAATTCTACAAAAATTCCAAAAAATCATTTTTAATATGTTTTCTAACATATATTAATTTCAGACCCAAAACTTATATTATTTAGCCGTAAATAATTTTAAACCCAAATAATCATTTTCCTTACTAGAAAATTAATATAAAATCCATATTAATTTAGAAAATTATGAAAATTGAAACCTGTTTCTATAATATCATTTCTGATTTAAATCTAAAATTGCAAAGCATTTTGATGTAATTTAATAGGGTTTTCACATTAAAACATATTATAAAACCTATATGAATGAGAATAAATCATCAACAAGCATATATAAACTTTTTATCATTCAAAAACATGGTATAACTTTGCAAGTTAAATCAAGTTTAGCCTAAAACCAAAAATAATTAGAAAACATGAGATGTATTCATTATTCAACTTAGCTTTGAGATTAAGGAGTTTGAGATTCGATTAATCTTCTTCCTTAGTTTATTGTTTTATCTTCCTCTTTCTTGCTAATGGTGACCACCCTCTTGTTGTTTAAATTATAAAATGGACGTATGAAATGAATTTCGACGGGTTTTAGGGTATAAGAATACTATTTTTCCAATTTTGCCCTCATCTATTTCCCTTATCTATTTTAATTCATGTTAGCTCATTTTAGTTTATTCATTAACATAGCACGGCTACCCCTATCAATCACAAATCTCAATCCCCTAATCATCACATTATTTTATTTAATTTAGCTAATTAAATATCCTAAATAATGTTACTATAAATATGGGTTGTTACAGTCTCCATTCCTTAAAGAATTTCGTACTCGAAATTACGATATGGTACACAACAAATCAATCAAAAAGGTAAAACATACCATTAAACAAATCAGGATAAGTGTCTCTAATCCTACTCTCAGTCTCCCAAGTACAGTCTCTCTCATCGTCGCTCCACTGGACTTTCACTAATCTGACTGTCTTGTTTCTAAGACTCTTCTCATCTCTAGCAACTATCTGAACTAGCTTTCTAACTATAGTCAAGTCTGGTTCTACTACCATGTCATCTACTAGGGTCGGTGCTATAATAGACTTCGGATATCTAACATTATTCCTTAGATGAGAAACATGGAAAACATCGTGGACTCCTGCCAAAATGTTTGGTAACTCTACTCTATATGCGAATTTGCCGATCCTCTCTATAATAGGAAATGGTCCTACGAATCTCGGTGCCAATTTCCCTGATTTTCCAAATCGAATCACACCCTTCATCGGTGACACCTTAATAAAAACGTGATCTCCAACAGAGAACTCTAAGTCTTTTCGTCTTCTATCTGCATAACTTTTCTGCCTAGACTGAGCTTCCATCATCCTAGCCCGAATCAACTCAATCTTTTTTGCAGCTTCTCTAATCAAATATGGAGCAAGAACCAACCAATCCCCGATCTCTAACTAGCATACTGGAGATTTGCATGGCCTTCCATACAAAGCTTCAAACGATGCCATCCCTATACTAGTCTTATAACTGTTGTTATATGAAAACTTGACTAAGTGTAGATGGTCTTCCCATGATCCCCCAAAATCTAGTACACAAGCTCTTAACAAATCCTCCAAGATTTTGTTAACTCTTTCTGTTTGCCCATCGGTCTGTGGATGGTAAGTGGTGCTCATCTTGAGCTTGGTTCCTAAAATTTCTTGTAGACTCTTCCAAAAATCGCTAGTGAATAAGGAATCTCTATCACTTACTATGCCACTAGGAATTCCATGAATTCTAACTATATTCTTTATAAATAACTAAGCCAAAACAGGTGCCATCCTGGTTGACTTAACTGGAATGAAATGGGCACTCTTGGTCAATCTATCCACTATAACTTGTATGCTTTCATTTCCTTTATTTGACCTTGGCAACCCATCTATAAAATCCATAGAAATAGAATCCCACTTCCATACTGGAATATCCAATGGTTGAAGCAACCCACTTGGCTTCTGATGTTCAGCCTTTACCTGTTGATAGTTCAAACACTGTTTCACCCATAAGCCTACATCCTTCTTCATACCTTCCCAGAAGAAACTCCTCTTCATATCCTAATACATCTTAGTTCCTCCTGGATGAATAGTGAACTTCGAACGATGGAATTCCTCCAAAACTTCCTTTCTTATGTCTCCCACATTTGGAACACATAACCTACCTTTCTTTCTCAACCAATCATTCTGGTCAAGACTAAAATCCTTCAAGTCATCGCTCTCCGTTCGATCCCTTAACTTCTTGATTCGTTCAACCAATACTGGATCCTCCTTTTGTTTAGAAGTAATCTTTTCGATCATCACCTGTCAAACTTCTAAATCTTTTCGATCATCACCGGTCAAACTTCTAAACATGGAAACACTACAGCTTCTCTATTAGATCCAGCCTCAGATCCCCACTGCACTCTGCAAGTTGACAACGCTTCCAAATCTTTCCTCAACTATCATTGCCAACACTGCATTCTGGTGCTTTCTGCTAAGCGCATATGTAAGCTTATTACCTTTCCCTTGTGTGAACTCAATTCCAAAATCATAAGCGGCAATAAACTCTAACCATCTCTACTGTCCTGTAACACTCCTAATTTTTGATAACATTATTTAGGAGATTTAATTAGATAAATTAAATAGAATAATGTAAATGTTAAGTGATAAGGGGATTAAGATTTAATTAAATATAGTTAGGGCCATGTTCCATTAACTAATTAAATGGGCTAAAGAACGATTTTTAGGTTAATTAATTTACATAATGGTATAATGGGAAATTAGGCACATAACCCCTTACCCTTATATATTCTCGTTCCTTACCATTTCATTTCCAATTCACGTCATTTTATAAACGCAAAATAAAAAATTAAAGACGAGCCGACCATTAACAAGAAGAATTCAATCAAAAGATAGGGATTAAAGCTAGGGGAATAAACCTTAATCTCAATCCAATCTCCATATCTTAATCAAGGCGAATAATAATTCATTCCATCTCTATTTTGTTTTATAATCATATGTTTTTAGATTTAAGGGTAAATTCGTTTTATGATGAGTTGAATGATGATATGCTTGAACTACAATTTGTTTGATTTAAACAAGAATGTTTACATAAGATTATATGCGGTTTTAGGGCAAACCAATTGATATTGATGTTTAAATGCTATGGAAAAATTTTATGTCGTGTAAAATATGATTTTGGAGTTGGATTTTAATTTTGATAATTTTCTAAGCTATGGAAAGATTATTATGAATTTTCCAGAGAAAATATGGTTAATTGAGTTTTTAAATTTATTTTGGAAAATATATTGAGAATTTGGGTCTGTAATTTTGATATGTTAGATGACATGATTAAAGTGAATTTCGAGAATTTTTGGGGATTTTTCCTAAGTGATTTGTTATACAAATTAAATTATTTTAGAAGAAGGACTTATTTGCAATATTGGTTTTGCTTGATGGAAGGGCTTATTTGCTAACTTAACCATGGTTTAGGTCTGAATTTAGCGACAGTTATTTTAGTAAAGAATTTAAAAAGTTAAGGTAACCAATCATAAGTTTACACATGGCAGGTTAGTTAGAAAGTGTTTGCTTTAATTAGTATGAAATCAGGTTTACCCAGAAAAGTTGGTTCCGCATTCTTTAGAAGTACCTTTCGACTCAGAGCATCCGCCTTCAATCAAGTCGAAACCTCACTAAGCCGAAACCAATACACAAGTATCACTTAGATGGTACGTAGTGGATTGGAGAAAGGCGGAAGGCATTGTGTCGAAAGCATAGCTTCCGATGGGGTCGATACCTTTTTGTTTGTTTTAAAAGTAAAGCGCCTGCCTTTATTTTAATTAAAGCCTTTGAAGGAGTCGAATCATAAGTTTTCGAAAGAAGTTTTCTAAATGCTTTCGAAGGGGTTGCCATCAACTTATGTTTTAAAGAATAAGCTTTCGAATGAGTTCCTTTACTTATAAAATAATGCTTTCAAAAGAAGAGGTTCCGACCTAGTCGAAGCTCTGCTGCCGTTCTTTAGCCTTTCGAGTGTATTGAAGACCTCATTGCTTTCAAAAGGTAGTGGTTGTTCTAAAGATTTCTAAGCCACTTCCTAAATGTTTTCGAAAGGGTCCAAGGGTTTCGAAGGCAATGGCTTCGAATGGGGGATTCGATGCAATCCTTCAATGTTTTGTTTAAATGGTTTGAGGCTTTTGAAAGGGATGGTGCCGATGCCATCAAGTTTGCCCCAATATTTTTATATGATAAAGGATGGTTTCGAAAGAGATACTTTCGTTTATATTCACTTTTATCCAAATGATATTTAAGTATAAACCCAATGGTTTCAAAAGGGGGACTTTTAATGGTTTCAGAAGGGATACTTCCAAAGGTTTCGAAAGGGGTACTTTCACTGGTTTCGAAGCTATGTTTCAAAAGATGATAAGTAATACTTTATTACATTCGAAAGGTTTCGAAAGAGAGGTTTTAAAGTGTTTCGAAAGGTAGGGGCCTAATTTTTTGAAAAGAGATTTATATGATTTCGAAGGAGGTTAACCAGTAAGGTCGAAAGCAAGGTTTTGAATGTTTCGACAGCCTTAGTTTTCAAAGCAAATAACCCAATCTCATTTTAAAAGAAAACCATGGCATAATTAAATAAAGTGTTTTGAAAAGGAGTTTTTGAAGAAGTTTTCTTTGATTAAAAGGTTAAAGGGATTAACCAAGTTATTATGTATGCTTCTTCATATATGTATATATATTCACATTGTAATGGAACCATAACTAAATTTTGGGGAAGGGCAGAATAACCCGCTAGGTTGACCCAGTAGTGAATATAAATTAAGTTAACTCCTGAATTAGTAGAAATTGCATCCAGGAGGTCAGAAAGACCAGAATATAGGATGCTAAATTATTAAAGGAAGATATTGGCAAGGGCCAATAGGTTCTCAGTAAACCCATGAAAACTGTGTATTGGTAAAGATATTGGCCGGGGCCAATAGGTTCATAGTAAGCTCATGAAAACTATGTATAAATGAAGATGTCAGAAAGACAGGTTCATAGTAAGCCCATGAAAACTATGATTTGATATTGTCAAGGGGCAGTAGGTTTGTAGTTAGCCCATGAAAACTATATATGGATTAAGATATTGACAGATGTCAATAGGTTCCTAGTCAACCCATGAAAACTAGGATAAGAAGAAAAGATATTGGAGTTACCAATAGGTTCCTAGTCAACCCATGAAAACTAGGATAAGAGTAAAGATATTGGAGTTACCAATAGGTTCATAGTGATCCCATGAAAACTATGTAATTGGACAGGGAGTCCTTATACATTTTAACGGTTATTAGTCAGCCCATTAAAACTATTAGGTTAATAGTAATCATAGAAACTATAATTGAGACAGATAGTTAAAATGAATGGGGATGGGTATTTCAGAATTGATTCACTTGTTTTGCATATCATCATATTATATTGTTTTGAATTGTTTTAACCATTGTGGATGCAGGAGCACAGTACATGGTTTTATAAAAGTTTTAAGATACTATTGAGGGGAAAACCCGTTCCGCTAAGCAGCGTGGTCTCACTAGATATCTAAATGGTTTGAGATGGTAGATTATTATTCATACCATGCTTTATGTCTGAGGTTTGAGATGAGTAGTTTGAGAGATTGATGTTTTCAGGTACCTCATTAGATGAATAAAGCTTCCGAAGAAGTCCAGGAGGCAAGATAGATATCTAGAGTTCCCTTTTATTTTGTTTCCGCTATGTTGTTTGTAATGGCAAAGTTGTTAAATTGCCCATATATACTCTGATCATCCAAGGGGGCATCTTCATATGTCGCTCTTGGTATATGTTGTAATAAATATATTTTCTCGAAACGTGGTTAACAATTGTGGGATTATGTAATGAATTGGAAATATTTTTAAATGGAATGTGATCTTGTTTGATGTTTTAAATATTTTCGATATACATATTTTCGGTGTACCAATGTATCTAACACCGTCGTATTTGGTCGCCGAGGATTAATAACTATGGATGACTGCAACATCCGTAGCTGCTAGTTTTGGGCCTCCAAGTAGGGGGATGTTACATGTCTCATGTTCAGCTCCTTTTGAGAGAACAAATACTTCAACGACTTATGATCCATATAAAGCTCAAACCTCTCTCTCCCAAAAGTTAATGTCTCCACACTTTTGCAAATTTCACCGCAGCCAATTCCAAATCATGCATTGGATATCTAATCTCATGCAGTCTAAGCTGCCGAGAAGCATAGGCAATGGCTTTACCTCTCTGCATTAACACAGCCCCTAATCCAGTTCCACATGCATTTGTATACACTACAAAGTCCTGATTCCCTTCCAGAACAACCAACCCAGGTGCATGGGTTAATAAGTGTTTCAAGCTCTGGAATGTCTCCTCACACTTATCGATCCAAGCAAACTTCACATCTTTTCGTGTTAGCTTGGTCATCGGTGCTGCTATCCGCGATATATCCTTAATGAACCTCCTATAATATCCAGCCAATCCCAGAAAACTCTTTATATCAGTCACTGTCTTGGGTCTCTTCTAAATATTCACTGCTTCAATCTTAGTCGGATCTATAGACAACCCTTTCTCTAAGACTACATGACCAAGAAACTTCACTTCCTTCTTCCAAAAATGACATTTCGAAAACTTCGCCTTCAGATGATTCTGCCTCAGCGTCTCAAGCACAACTCTAAGATAAACTTCATGCTCCCTTTCATCCTTAGAGTATACCAAAATATCATTTATGAAAACCAACACAAACCTATCCAAGTGCTCTCGGAAAATTCGGTTTATCAAATCCACAAAGAATGTTGGCGCATTTGTCAGTCCAAACGGCATCACTAAATATTCGTACGATCCACATCTAGTTCTAAACGCCATCAAAGGAATACTATCCTTTGCTACTCTAAGCTGATGGAACCATGTTGCCAAATCCAACTGAGAAAATACCGCTCCACTCAACTGATCGAATAAATCGTCGATTCTAGGCAACATATATCGATGCTTTATCGTCTTCTCATTCAACTTACGATAATCGATACATAACCTCAACGATCCATCCGGCTTCTTAGCAAACACTGCAGCTACCCCCCAATGTGAACTACTAGGTCTAATAAAATTCATGCCTTCCAAATCTACCAACTGCACCTTCAGCTCTCTCATCTTTGTAGGTGTCATTCTACTTGGTGGCCTACTCACTGGTTCTGCTCCAAGCACTAAATCTATCTGAAACTCATTAGCTCGTTTCGGTGGCAATCCAACTACAGGCTCAAAAACACCTGCGAATTATCTAACCACGAAAACTCGACTCAACTCGTTTTCTACCTCAACAACACTCAACAAAGAATTCACCTCACAAATAGGGCTTTCTACGGTATATACAATCTGATCACTACGGTCTGGGTGTCTAAGCGATATTTTGCAACCATGGAAAAATATCCTAGCATCGTACTAACTTAACCAATCCATAACCAAAATAATTCTGAACCCCACAAAGTCAAATACATGCAAACTACAAACAAAAGTATGACCTAACAAATCAAACTCTAGGTGGTCACACTTCATCCCAAGTGTCGCATACCCTCCTATCAGATTTGCAACCCTTAAGGAAGTAACTAAATATGAGGGTTCTAGGTTGAGCTTATCTACCAAACAATGAGATATAAAAGAATGCGATGCACCAGTATCAAATAGAACGCTAACATATATACCATGAATATGAAGTGTATCTCCCAACACTACCCTTCCTTGTTCTTCTGTTATTGGCCTCGAGGTAGCTAGCTCCAATGCATACACCTTGCCCTTTCCATCCTTAGCAGGCCCCTTGCATTGGTTCTTGTAATGACCAATCTGATCGCGGTTGAATCATCTGATATTCTTCTTTTCGATCACTTTCTTTGCCTTTCCAGCACGACATTCATTAGCAAAATGTCCCTTCTTATCGCACTTGAAGCAAACAACCTCAGACATTCCTTTCTTCACGGCTCCACCTTTCTGAGCACCCTTCTTATGAAAGAACTTTCTTTTCTAACTCTACCCCATCTGGACCTCCTTTGCCCTACTCTTCTCCAGAGAAGCAAACATCTTCTCATGCCTTAGAGCCGTCACAACTACAACATCACAAGGATCCCTAATATAAGGCAATGTTGCCCTGGCCAACTCAGGCTTCAACCCCCTTATGAACTTCTCATTTCTCCTCATCACGGTATCCACAGTAGCATATCCATACCTTGCCAACTCCTCGAACGTAGAATATTCCAATATAGTCATCTCCCCCTGTTCTAACTTAGCAAACTTCCTGATCATGGTAGACCTCACCATCACAGACATGAACCTCTCCTCGAACCTTCTTCTAAACTCAGCCCATGTCATCGTCTCTTCATTCACTCTGACCGTCAGACTATTCCACCAGAATAAAGCTGCTCCCTGAAGTTGTCTTGAAGCAAGCCTCCTCTTTTGCTCATCATTGAGCCCTAAGTTAGCAAAGATTCTCTCACAATGCAACAACCAGCTCTCCACCTCAATAGCATCTTCAGTTCCAATAAATGGCTTCCCTCCAAGACTAACTTAATCTCTGCTCAAGATAGCATAATTGTTGACCACCAAAGCTTCCTGAACTCCTACTCCAGCATTTCCTCCAAACACTTCAACAGCAATTCCATCTTGCATCATGTTTACAAAAAATAGATACATAGCTCTCATATCCACTTGTGGAACTCCAGCACCCACATTTCCAACTTGCTCCTGACCTGGTTTTCTCTTGGTATTTGGTCTGGCATTACCATTTATAGTGGTGCTTCCCCCTCCAAGGTCAATTCTTCCACTTCTAGCATCCATATCTGTATTAAAGCCATGTGAGATACAGAAGAACAGCCTAAGAGAGATAGGAGAATAGAGGTATAGCATACACTTATATATATAGCAAATACAAGTACGTTACTATAGCGTTATCCCATACCCCGATCTTACTCTAATTCCTTAGGATTATGTTTTCAAAAATAATTTTTTGTTCAAAGTTTTTCATAAACCTATGCTCTGATACCAAGTTGTAACATCCCCTATCTTGAGGCAAAAAGCTAAACGCTACAGATGTTGTAGTCATATATAGTATTAACTTTTGGTGACAAAATACGGTAATGTTAATGGTATCCATAATATCAGAGTTACATGAATATGAAATACAATCATCACAGATTAAAATAACTTGTCTGATTACATTTCAAAACAACATTTCATATTCAAATTACATAATCTCATAACGCTTTCACAGGTTCAGATAAAATATAATTATTACATAAACGCGCCAAAAGCAACATATGATGATGCCCCCTTGGTTGACCAAAGTACTAAATAGTCATAACTGACATAATACAACACAGTGGAATCAAACAAAATAAAACAACAACTTCTAAATAGCTATCTGTCAGTCACCTATTCGTCTTCGGAAGCTTTATTTGCAAACCTACTAAAACCTTGTAAATCCTCAACCCTCAGTCAACTCAAATCAATTTTGAGCACCCGAGAGTTTAAGGGGAAAAACATAAACTTCGAGTCAGACATAAAGCCTGGTGTGAATAAGACAATACATCTAGGTTATTTGATATTAAGTGAGGCCACGCCACTTAGCGAAACGGGTTTCCCCTCATTAATATCCTTTTCTAAAAACATACCTTTTGCAAATCATTTCCTCCAACCAAAATTGGTTAAAAGTGTAAAGCATTATCATGTAAACATACATATCAGATAACAAATGGACTATCTGTCAGAACAATATAGTTTTGTTTGGCTAACTACTAAGATTTGGCTGCCTCGGGCCTTCTGGACAAAATAAACAAAATAATCTAACATCTTTTAGATACTTCTCGTCTTGACGGTCTGTCCTTAACTCACTTCTCTAGGTCAACTGATCCTAATGGTTTTGCGGGCTCACCAATAACCTACCTCTGAACAAATATATTCCTTTCTATATGTAACATCATTTTAGTCTTACCTTTGACAAAGCCCTACACAATGGAATTTTGGACTAAATTAACTAAGGGCTAATAGCTAATGTATAGGGCGCGACCCTATACCAGTCCCATCTGGTATACAAATATCCGAGTCATTTTACTTAAGGTAATCTTCCCTTAAATTTTCCTTGAAAACCTTTTCATCTCAAATTGATTTAAAACCTTTAAATCAAACTTAAACAAGGAAAATATATACTTTATTCTTTACTCAAAATCACCTGGCCATGTTATATATACTTTACTCAAATCTTTGCTGATGAAAACATTTAAACCTTTGAAAGTTCCCCTTTCGAATCCATTGAAAGTACCCCTTTCAAAACCAAGAAAACCACTTTCTTTTACCTAGGCCGAAAGGCCAAACATTCCTTTTAAAACCATTCATATAAACCTTTCAAAACTATTGAAAAACCTTTCCTTCGAAAGCTATAAAACCTTAAACATTCTATCTTTAAACACTTAAACATCGCCTTTCGAAAAAATTGGAAAACCTTTCTTTTCAAACCTTTCGAAACCATTAGGGAACCACCCCTTCGAAACCTTCATTAAAACATTTCGAAAACATTAAAACGTCAAACCTTTCAAAACAATTTGGGTTCCAGTAATACATGTGGATTAACCTTTCAAAACCATTTAAAACAATCTCCTTCGAAACCTTTGGGTTTTACCTTCAACATATCTAAAGGGTCATAAAACATTAAGTTGAAAGCACTCTTTTGAAAGCATTTCCTAAGTAAAGAAGTTATGGTGTCGAAACCAACATTCCGAAAGCATTGGAGAAGCGGCTTGGGTTTTAAAACAAAGTATACCTTCCAAAACCATGTGCTTCGAAAGGTAAAAAAGTAGCAGCTAGGGGTTTCGACCCCATTCGAAAGCATTTACTTAAAACAAAGGCGCAACCCCATTTGAAACCATTCCTTAAAACAATTTGACCCAGTCGGAAGCCAACCAAGTCGAAAGCATATCCTTCGAAAGCAAAGCAGGTACGTTTTTCATTTGGAAGATAAGTAACGTTTACCTCCTTCGGAACCCCTGGTTTCGACCTAATAACTTCCGTCTATATCCCATTCATTGCACACCAATTCTTTGATGCCACGTGCATTGGTTTCGATAGTGATGGAGGTGGAGCTACTAAGTCGAAACCTCTGGTGCCAAAACTGACGAAACATGCTAAAAGCATGTAAAACGTGATTTTAACATTAAAAAGAAATTCTTTTCAACCAACCTGCCTTGTTTGTTAAATATTATTGGTTTCCAATTTTCTTTTGCAAAAGTGCTGCCAAAATTTCAGAATTAATTTTTTTTAATAATTTACAAAATACCCCTTCTCGTTTTATAAATATATAAAACATTTAAGTCCTCAACCTTAAATAATTTTATATATCTATTAAAACACTTAGGAAAATTCTACAAAAATTCCAGAAAATCATTTTTAATATGTTTTCTAACATATATTAATTTCAAACCCAAATCTATATTATTCTGTAAATAATTTTAAACCCCAATAATCATTTTCCTTAGAAGAAAATTAATATAAAGTTCACATTAATTTGTTTATTATGAAAATTAAAATCCATCTCTAAAATATCATTTCTGATCTAAATATAACATCGCAAGGCATGTAGGGGTCATTAAATAGGGTTTTCAAATTAAAACATATCATAAAACCTATATGAATGAGCATAAATCATCAACAAGCATATATAAACATTTTATCATTCGAAAACATGGCATAACCTTGCAAGATAAATCGGGTTTAACCTAAAACCGAAAATAATTAGAAAACATGAGATGTTGTCATTATTCACCTTAGCTTTGAGATTAAGGAGTTTGAGATTTGAATAGCTTTGATTTGATTAATCTACTTCCTTAGCTTTTCTTGTTTATCTTCCTCTTTCTTACTAATGGTGACCAACATCTTGTTGTTTAGATTACAAAATGAACGTATGAAATGAATTCCCAAGGGTTTCAGGGTATAAGAATACTCTTTTTCCTATTTTTCCCTAATCTATTTCCTTTATCTATTTTAATTCATGTTAGCTCATTTTAGTTTATTCATTAACATGGCATGGCTACCACTACCAATCACAAATCTCAATCCCTTAATCATCACATTATTTTATTTAATTTAGCTAATTAAATATCATAAATAAAATTATTAAAAATATGAGGTGTTACGGTCTCCCCTCCTTAAAGATTTCATCCTTGAAATTACGATAAGGTACACAATAAATCAATCAAAAAGGTAAAGCATACCATCACACAAATCAGGATAAGTGTCTCTAATCCTGCTCTCAATCTCCCAAGTACAGTCTCTCTTTTCGTCTCTCCACTAGACTTTCACTAATCTGGCTGTCTTGTTTCTAAGCCTCTTCTCATCTCTTGCAACTATCCTAACTGGCTTTCTAACTATAGTCAAGTCTGGTTCTACTACCAAGTCATCTACACCAGTTGGTGCAATAGTAGACTCCGGATCTCTAACACTTTTCCTTAGATGAGAAACATGGAAAACATCATGGACTCCTACCAAACTGTTCGGTAACTCTACTCTATATGTGAGTTTCCTCATCCTCTCTATAATAGGAAATGGTCCTACGAATCTCGGTGCTAGCTTCCCTGATTTTCCAAATCGAATCACACCCTTCATCGATGACACCTTAATAAAAACGTGATCTCCAACAGAGAACTCTAAGTCTTTCCGTCTTCTGTCCGCATAACTTTTCTGCTTAGACGAGCTTCCTTCATCCTAGCCCGAATCAACTCAATCTTTTCTACAGCTTCTCTAACCAAATTTGGACCAAGAACCAACCTATCCCCGGTCTCTAACCAACAAACTGGAGATTTGCATGGCCTTCCGTACAAAGCTTCAAACGGTGTCATTCCTATAGTAGTCTGATAACTGTTGCTATATGAAAACTCGATTAAGTGTAGATGATCTTTCCATGATCCCCCAAAATCTAGTACACAAGCTCTTAACAAATCCTCCAAGACTTTGTTAACTCTTTCTGTTTGCCCATCGGTCTGTGGGTGGTAAGCAGTACTCATCTTGAGCTTGGTTCATAAAATTTCCTGTAGATTCTTACAGAACTCGCTAGTGAATAAGGAATCTCTATCACTTACTATGCTACTAGGAATTCCATGAAGTCTACCTATATTCTTTATAAATAACTTAGCCGAAACAGGTGCCATCCTAGTTGACTTAACTAGAATTAAATGGGCACTCTTGGTCAATCTATCCACTATAACCCATATGCTTTCATTTCCTCTGTTTGACCTTGGCAACCCATCTATAAAATCCATAGAAATAAAATCTCACTTCCATATTGGAACATCCATGGTTGAAGCAACCCACTTGGCTTCTGATGTTCGGCCTTTACTATTGATAGTTCAAACACTGCTTCATCCCTAAGTCTACATCCTTCTTCATACCTTCCCAGAAGAAACTCCTCTTCATATCCTGATACATCTTAGTTCCTCCTGGATGAATAGTGAACTTCGAACGATGGCATTCCTCCAAAACTTCCTTCCTTATGTCTCCCACATTTGGAACACATAACCTACCTTTCTTTCTCAACCACTCATTCTGGTCAAGACTAAAATCCTTCAATTCATCGCTCTTCGTTCCATTCCTATACTTCTTGATCCGTTCAACAAATACTGGATCCTCCTTCTATTTAGAAGAAATCTTTTCGATCATCACCGGTCGAACTTCTAAGCATGACAACACTGCGGCTTCTTCACCAGATCCATGCTCAGATCTCCACTACACTTTGCAAGTTGACAACGCTTCCAAATCTTTCCACTCAGCTATCATTGCCAACACTGCATTTTGGTGCTTTCTGCTGAGCTCATCTGCAACCTTATTACCTTTCCCTGGTGTGAACTCAATTCCAAAATCATAAGCGACAATAAACTCTAACCATCTTTGTTGTCTCATGCTTAGCTCCTTCTGAGAGAACAAATACTTCAACGACTTATGATCCGTATAAAGTTCAAACCTCTCTCCCAAAAGGTAATGTCTCCACACTTTTGCAAATATCACCGTAGCCAATTCCAAATCATGAGTTGGATATCTAGCCTCATGCTGTCTAAGCTGTCGAGACGCATAGGCAATGAATTTACCTCTCTGCATTAACACGGCTCCTAATCTAGTTCCACACTCATCTGTATAAGCTGATGGAACCCTGTTGCCAAATCCAATTGAGAAAATACCTTTGCTCCACTCAACTGATCGAACAAATTGTCGATTCTAGGCAATGGATATCGATTATTTATCGTCTTCTCATTCAACTTACGATAATCGATACATAACCCCAATGATTTGTCCGGCTTCTTAGCAAACACTACGGTTGCTCCCCAAGGTGAACTACTAGGTCTTATAAAATTCTTGCCTTCCAAATCCACCAATTGCACCTTCAGCTCTCTTATCTCTATAGGTGTCATTCTACTTGGCGGCCTACTCACTGGTTCTTCTCAGGCACTAAATCTATCTGAAACTCAATGGAACCTTTCGGTGGCAATCCTACTACAGGCTTAAAAACATCTGCGAATTCTCTAACCATGAAAACTCGACTCAACTCGTCTTCTACCTCCACAACACCTAAGAGCATTCAACCTTACAACTAGGGCTTTCTACGGTATATACAATCTGATCACTACAGTCTGGGTGTCTAAGCGATATTTTCCTACCATTGCAAAATATCCTAGCGTCATACTTACTTAACCAATCCATATCCAAAATAATTTCGAACCCTACAAAGTCAAATACTTATAAACTGCAAACAAAGGTATGACCTAACAAATCAAACTCTAGGTGGTCACACATCATCCCAAGTGTCGCATACCCTCCTATCGGATTTTCAACCCTTAAGGAAGTAAGTTAATATGAGGGTTCTAGGTTAATCTTATCTAGAAAATGATGAGACATAAAAGAATGCGATGCACCGGTATCAAACAGAATGCTAACAGACATACCATGAATCTAGAGCGTACCTCCTAACACTGCCTTTCCTTTTTCTTCTACTGTTAGCCTCAAGGTAGCTCGCTCCAATGCATACACCTTGCCCTTTCCATCCTTAGCAGGCTCCTTGCATTGGTTCTTGTAATGACCAATCTAATCGATGTTGATGCATTTGATATTTTTCTTCTCGTTCACTTCCTTTTCCTTTCCAGTATGAAATTCATTAGCAAAATGTCCATTCTTATCGCACTTGAAGCAAACAACCTCAGACTTTCCTTTCTATATGGCTCCACCTTTTTTAGCACCCTTCTTATGAAAGAACTTTCTTTTCTAACTTTGCCCCACCTGGACCTCCTTTTCTCTACTCTTCTATAGAGAAGCAAACATCTCTTCATGCCTTAAAGCCATCTCAACTACAACATCACAAGGATCCTTAATATGAGGCAATGTTACCCTTGCCAACTCAGGATTCAACCCGTTTATGAACTTCTCATTTCTATTCATCACGGTATCCACAGTAGCATACCCATACCTTGCCGAATCCTCGAACCTTCTAGAATATTCAAACATAGTCATCTCCTCCTGCTCTAACTCAACAAACTTTCTGATCAAGGTAGACCTCGCCATCACAGATATGAACGTCTTCTCGAACCTCCCCCTAAACTCAACCTATGTCATCGTATCTTCATTCACTCCGAACGTCACACTATTCCACCAAAATAAAGCTGCTCTCTGAAGCTGTCTCGAAGCAAGCCTCCTCTTTTGCTCATCATCGAGCCCAAAGTCAGCAAAGATTCTCTCACAATGCAATAACCAGCTCTCCACCTCAATAGCATCTTCAGTTCCAATAAATGGCTTCCCTCCAAGCCTAACATAATCTCTGCTCAAGATAGCATAATTGTTGACCACCGGAGCTTCTTGAACTCTGACTCCAGCATTTCCTCTAACCACTCCAACAGCAATTCCAATTTGCATAATGTTCATGAAAAACTGATACATAGCTCGCATATCCACTTGTGGAACTCCAGCACCTACATTTCCATCTTGTGCTTGACCTTGGTTTCCCCTGGTATTCGATCTGGCATTTCCATTTGTGGTGGTGCTTCCTCCTCCAAGGTTAACTCTTCCACTTCTAACATCCATATCTATATTCAAGCCTCGTGAGATACAAAAGAATGGCCTAAGAGAGACAGGGGAATAAAGGTATAGCGTATACTTATATATATAGCAAATACAAGTACGTTACTATAGCGTTATCCTATACCTCGATCTTACTCTAATTCCTTAGGATTATGTTTTCAAAAATATTTTTTAGTTTAAAGTTTTTCATAAACCTATGCTTCGATACCAAGTTGTAACTCCCCTGTCATGAGGCCAAAAGCTAAATGCTATAGATGATGTAGTTATCTATAGTATTAACTTCTGGTGACAAAATACGGTAATGTCAGTGGTATCCATAATATCAGAGTCACATGAATATGAAATACAATCATCATAGATTAAAATAACTTGTCTGATTACATTTCAAAACAACATTTCATATTCAAATTACATAATCCCATAATGCTTTCCCAGGTTCAGATAAAATATAATTATTACATAAATACGCCAAGAGCGACATATGATGATGCTCCCTTGGTTGACCAGAGTACTATATAGTCATAAATGACATAATACAACACATCGGAATCAAACAAAATAAAACAAAAAATCCAAAATAGCTATCCGACAGCCACCTGCTCATCTCCGGAAGCTTTATTCGCCAACCTACTAAAAACCTGTAAATCCTCAACCCTCAGTCTATACAAATCAATTTTGAGCACCCGAGAGTTTAAGGGGAAAAACATAAACTTCGAGTCAGACATAAAGCCTGGTGTGAATAAGACTATACATCTTGGTTACTTGATATTAAGTGAGACCACGCCGCTTAGTGGAACGGGTTTCCCCTCACTAATATCCTTTTTTAAAAAGTATCTTTTGCAGATAATTTTCTACAACCAAAACTGGTTAAAACTATAAAGCATTATCATGTAAACAGACATATCAGGTAAAAAATGGACTATATGTCCGAACACTATAGTTTTGTTTGGCTAACTACTAACCTTTGGCTGAGTCGGGCCTTCTAGACAAAATAAACAAATAATCTAACATATGTTAGATACTTCTCTTATGGACGGTCTGTCCCTAACTTACTTCTCCAGGTTAACTGATCCTAATGGTTTTGCGGGCTTACCAATAACCTACCTCTGTACAAATATATTCCTTTCAATGCGTAACATCATTTTAGTCTTACCTGTGACAAAGCCCTTACACACTGGAATTTTAGACTAAACTAGCCAGGGGCTAATAACTAATGTATAGGGCGCGACCCTATACTAGTCCCATCTGGTATACAAATATCTAAGTCATTTTACTTAGGGTAATCTTCCCTTAAATTTTCCTTGAAAAGCTTTTTATCTCAAATTGATTTAAAACCTTCAAATCAAACTTAAACAAGGAAAATATATACTCTATGCTTTACTCAAAATCACCTTGCCATGTTATATATACTTTACTCAAATCATTGCCGATGAAAACATTTAAAACTTTGAAAGTACCCCTTTCGAATCCATTGGAAGTACCCCTTTCAAAACCAAGTTATCCCCTATCTTTCACCTGAAAGGCCAAACATTCATTTCGAAACCATTCATATAAACTTTTTGAAACCATTGAAAAACCTTTCCTTCAAAAGCTATAATACCTTAGACATCCTATCTTTAATCGCTTAAACATTGCCTTTCGAAAACATTGGAAAACCTTTCCTTTCAAACCTTTCGAAACCATTGGGGAACCAACCCTTCGAAACCTTCATTAAAACCTTTCGAAAACATTAAAACATCGAACCTTTCGAAACCATTTGGGTTGAAGTAAAACATATGGATTAACCATTCGAAACCATTTAAAACTATCTCCTTCGAAACATTTGGGTTCTACCTTCAACAGCGCAAAAGGGTCATAAAGCATTTAAGTCAAAAGCACTCTTTCAAAAGTATTTCCTAAGTAAAGAAGTGATGGCGGCGAAACCAACCTTCTGAAAGCATTGGAGAAGCGGCTTGGGTTTTAAAACAAAGTATACCGTCCGAAACCATGTGCTTCGAAAGGTAGAAATGCGACAGCTAGTGGTTTCGACCCCATTCGAAAGCATTTACTTAAAACAAAGGCGCAACCCCATTTGAAACCATTCCTTAAAATAATTTGACCAAGTCGGAAGCCAACCAAGTCGAAAGAATGTCCTACGAAAGCAAAGCATGCGCAGTTTTCATTTGAAAGCTAAGTAAGGTTTCGACCTCCTTCGGAACCCCTGGTTTTGGACCCAATACCTTCCGCCTATATCCAATTCGCTACGCACCAAGTCTTTGATGCCATGCGCATTGGTTTTGATGGTGATGGAGGCAGAGCTACTAAGTCGGAACCCCTCCATCATCATGTAAAAACTGATTTTAACTTTAAAAAGAAATTCTTTTCAACTAACCTGCCTTGTTTGTTAAAATATTATTGGTTGTCATTATTTTTTTCTAAAAGTGCTGCCAAAATTCAGAATTAAACAATTTAAATAATTTACTTATAAATATATAAAACATTTAAGGCCCCTACCTTAAATAATTTTATATATCTATTAAAACACTTTGGAAAATTCTATAAAAATTCCAGAAAGTCATTTTCAATATGTTATCTAACATATATTAATTTCAGACCCAAAACTTATATTATTTAGCCGTAAATAATTTTAAACCCAAATAATCATTTTCCTTACTAGAAAATTAATATAAAATCCACATTAATTCAGGAAATTATGAAAATTGAAACCCACCTCTAAAATATCATTTCTGATCTAAATCTAATCTCATAAGGCATTTGGATGTCATGTAATAGGGTTTTCACATTAAAACATATCATAAAACCTATATGAATGAGCATAAATCATCAACAAGCATATATAAACATTTTATCTTTCAAAAACATGGCATAACCTTGCAAGATAAATCGGGTTTAACCTAAAACAAAAAATAATTAGAAAACATGAGATGTAGTCATTATTCACCTTAGCTTTGAGATTAAGGAGTTTGAGATTTGAAGAGCTTTGATTTGATTAATCTTCTTCCTTAGCTTTTCTTGTTTATCTTCCTCTTTCTTGCTAATGGTGACTGGCCTCTTGTTGTTTAGATTATAAAATGAATGTATGAAATGAATTCCTAAGGGTTTTAGGGTATAAGAATACTCTTTGTTTCTATTTTGCCCTCATCTATTTTCCTTATCTATTTTAGTTCATGTTAGCTCATTTTAGTTTATTCATTAACATGGCACGACTACCCCTATAAATCACAAATCTGAATCCCCTAATCATCACATTATTTTATTTAATTTAGATAATTAAATATCCTAAATAATGTTACTAAAAATATGGGGTGTTACAAATACTCAGGTCAGACCGAGATATTCCAGGTGCTCTAGTTTGACTGATCCCGAGAAGATTTTACTCCGGTCCTCTAGTTATTATTTAGTTTGAATCATCTTGTATATGTGTATAGATTCATTGTAGTGTGGTATCTATACTGAGTCTAGATTAATTCCTTATACTTATTCATTTCTTGAGTTGTAGTGTTGATGTATTATATGAATCTTTTGTCTATAGTCTTGTACTCGACATTATGTATCTAACTTCTCTATTCAGTTGTATCCATTGTATATTCCGCTGTGCGTATTCTATGATCTATGATTCTTTGATTTGTATTTATTATATATTGTTCTCGATTATTATTTTAGCCATTGTAGTTTTGTTTTAAGCCTGGATTGCATATGTCAATTATACTTATGAAGGAAAATATATATATAGCATATTAATCGATGTATCAATGCTCGCTTAAAATAAAATTCACGGATGGTCACTCTTAACCAGTCCTTGTCTCTGCACCAGTAGATGATCTTACTCTATAATATCCTTTGTTAGTATGGGTCTCGTAGTGGGGAATCACAGCTTAGTATCAAAGTTAAGTTCAGAACAAATTATGATATTACGGACACAAATCTTGTCCTAGGTAAATATTAGAGGCCCTCTATTAGGAGTTCTTAGAGTAGATAGTAGTAATCATTCGCTTTAGAAAAAGAAAGTGCCTTTTGGGATTTTAGGAATGTGTTCCTTCGTTCCCACTCCTTGATGTTCCTATTATCGAATCACGTGTTTCTTAAGTAATCTTTGATCCAATCTTACCCATTCTGAAAATGTATTTAACTAGCGGTTGAGCCACTCGTTCTTGTATAGGGCATTCCTGCGAGCCCAGTTGAGACGTAGCACATAGTCCATCCAGCAACTCATGAAGCATAATATAGTCTTTTTGATATTAGAGTCGCACAGCGGAATCAAGTAGCTTGTTTCCGCTAGGCACATTATCTAATAGATTTATGATTGATTTTTTTAGATGTTTGTTTGCATAAGATTCTTACTAGTAATCTAAATTAAACTTAGAGTCATTCCTAGATAATTCCAAATTCTATTTGAAGATTAATAATTGAATCTTGCGGTATCTTCATATTAGAAATTAGTACAAGAGAAATTGAATTTCTTTGGTATAAAATAAACAAGGGTTAAAAACTTGTAATTATAAGATGTCTAAGGGCGATGATTATAAGTTTGTTATGGTATGTAAGAACAAAGGCATATCAAGTTATAAGTATTCTCCATTTTAAAAGAGGATTTGTGAAATATATATATATTTGAGTGTTAAATTGTCCGTGGATGCTTTAGGTATTATGGTCGTGGACGTTTGACCAACGTACACGATAAGGATTTTTAAACATTCAAAACGAGACAATTGGACATACACTATTTATTAAAGTAGTGGTTTGGAAAATTCATATTTTTGGAAATATGTTAATTCAAGAAAGAAATAAAATATTCTTGAAAACTAATGTGGTTTAAAATAAAATGATATTTGGAAAGGTATACATATAAGTATAAATCAAAATCTTGGAAATATAAAGGTATTTCTATAAAAAAAATTAGAAATATCAATCAAGATAAATTATATGAGTAATAATTTAATAATGTGCTTAAATGCTAAATTATAGAGTTCGCCAAGAACAATGGCGAGGCTATGTCGATTTTTATCAACACCATAGCTAATGGTTAAGGCTGTTTATTCAGAATAAATAAAGTGGTAACATTATGTGTTATTTAAAACATTTGGATATTTCTTAAGATTTGTTCTAGAAAATTAAATTTGATATAAAGCTTCTGCTAAGCTATGAAGGAACCATTACAATCTATGTAAAAATAGACATGTGCAAATCTTTAAATAGCCAGATCATCAAAAGCTAAATAGAAGCATGTTTCTTTTACTTGATACAATTGGAAGAAAATTTTGTAAGCTTAGAAATAAGCTTATGTTGAATAACATAAAAAGTTGAGATACCATTTCTAACTATATATTGAAATATTAAAGGAAATTTGATGTATTCCAAAAAAGAGGCGAGAGGCTTCATAATAATCTATGATATATACACACGCACACACACACACTGAGTGTGTGCGTGTATATATATTGATTCTATATTAAATTAAGCAATGCCTTAGATTTCAAATTAGAATAATCAAAATTTTGTAAAATGTTTTGGAATTTCAAAAGATAAGAAATTGTAAATGAAAAAATCCAAGGGTAAGTGTGATGATCCGCCTTTTTAACCCTCGAAAATCGACACAAACACATCCTTGATATTCACATGCCGCAAATCCAAGTGTCGAAAAGACAGATCGATCAAGGGTAAGAAGAAAAAGAAGATAGAACAGAATCTTACACAAAAGGAATAACATATATTATTTCAATATATAATCTTTACAGCGGAAATTTTTAATACATACACCAGAGTCAATCCTAATCTCAGCCTGAACAGTTATAAATCTCTGTCCCTACTAGTGCTGAATACAAACAATAACAAATGCAGCGGAAATGGGAATGGATAACCATCAACAGAAGAAAATCCAACTCCTGCTCCAAGCTCCTTAAAATGTTCCAATCTATACCTGAACTACTTGGCTGCCCCGAAAAATAGGGCACCTAGAGTTTAAGGGAAAAGAAAATAAACTCTGGATCACTTATGGGACTAGTGTGAGAAAACTCAAAACACGGATAGTTTTGAAAACAAAGGGTATCTCATAAGACCACGCCGTACATAAACACGAATGGGCTTTAACCTTATGATAACCAAACCATTTGCTACAAAAAATCGGAGATATTATTTTTGATGACATTCTAAATAAATATATATAATCTTAGCCGAAATTGTTACATTCATTAAATTCCAGCATAATAGGTTTACAACTAAAACCGTAATTGGAGAATGGATTCCACACAATGAAAAGTTAAGGGATTAGCTTCTGACAGTACATCTCTAGAGGGATGCACCCAAGGCTCCACCTCTACCAACACAGAACCGGCCTACCTCTACCATATATAGTACCAAATATGCAATCACCCCAGTCGTTGCCGACCTATCCATGGCCACAACATACACAATAAATCCTGAAATATAAAGGGTAATCTAGAAAGGTGATAACTATATCCTAATGGGTGTGACCCACTTAGTCATGCTGCATCTATCATGTTTTTGTCATTACCGATGTGTGAGGATTAAGGTAACATTTTACCTTTCACATAACAAATCCCACTTTGAATGCTACGTCGTCATTTCTGACGACACGCTAATTGATTTCCACAAAAGCACACCCCTCGAGTTCATACCCCTTAAGGAAGGGTGTTAAGTATAAGAGGGGTTACCTCATACACCACCAAATAGATGTACGTTTGTAAAAACCAATGTACATGGTCTTAGAAATGCAATGTCAAACACTCGTCCATTCAAGTTGTCCAGGCACAGGACAAATCAAAAGCGCTTCTCCACTTATATCCTATTGGGAATCAACCTGAGGTTTTATTGAAGATTTCAAATTGAAGGAATCACTGCCACCATATATATGATAAGGGAATTACCTTAGAGGTTAGTGACAAGTAGACCTACATTATGAAGGTATCCGTTATCAAAATTATTGTCTTCAACATGTTTTCACTTTCGAATGTATATTGGTTTGAAGTGGTTTTTGGATAGGAATCACCCAAATCCGATCCTGGTTTCTCTGAACCAATTATCGATAAAAGATGTCAAGTATATAGGTTATTATTATTCGATTAATCGGTATCTTTTATCCAAGTAAAATATCTCTTTAGAGATATACATCTTTAGATGATATTATGTTTCAGTATATACAGGATAATTAAACCTATTTTATCAAATCGTTTGGTTAAATAAACCCCTTTTTAACTTTGGAAATACCAAAACATTTCATCTTTAATTACTTAGGAAAAGTACAATTTAAATCTTAATGAAGATTTCACATTTCCAAAACATATTTTTAATGGGTCGGAAAAAAGTTATTTAAGACACCGTTTACTGTAAATCCAAACCAGTTAGTATTGAATAAAAGGGATTCATAAATTTCAGACTGATTATACCCAATACTAATTTATGTATTCAACCTATATTATTCGTCGAATAACGGTGAAATCACCGTTTAAATTCATACGGATAGTACGAGTCCCTCCTTGGAATTCAATATGGAGTTTAACTAGAATGTTTTCTTTAACAAGCAAAATCCTATTTTAAATCTTGTTTAACTTTTGGAAAGCTCTAAATCTCTTTTTATCTTAGGAAGATGTGGTCCGAGTAAATCAAATTTACTATCCCCTCCGTTGGGCTAGTCCGAATAGCTAGAGCGGAACCCTGACACTGGTTGTCCATGCTTAGGTCTAAACAATATCTCCCTGTCACCCATAAGACGGTCAAGTTATTTGATCAACTCAAAACTCTTTTATATGACCTTTTAGAGATGATTTTCATTTACTTAACACAATTCCAAATATTGTTTAAAACAATTTTCCTTTAACCATTAATTTAAAACACCTTTAAAATAATTATAAAACTTCCAAATCATCTTCAAAATACTTAATTATTCATTTGAAAAGATTAATAAAAAGATTGGGTAAGAATAATTATACTAAAACCATGATTTTCCAAAATTACCGTAACCGTTGCGAAAACTGCTGCGAATAGTGTTTTTAGAGCTTCTTTGTTCAAAGCACTAATTCCATTTCATGTATGTCCATTTTTATAACCCAAATCCCTTTTAAAACATTTTCACATATTTCTAAAATTTATTTCATAATTTTAAAGATTTAAAAATATCAATTTTAAAGCATTTGCCACTTTGGTTCCCAAAACTGCCAAATCGCTATATTTTTAAAAACGACACAACTCAAATTATATTTAATGAAATCTTGTTTTTTCTTCTTCATTTGAAAATTATAATTATAAGATTTCATAAAATTCTTATTTTGAATAATTCCGAGCTATATTCCATTCTACGCATTGATTTAACTTTTGTGGCGCGGAATCACGAACTACCGTTACAGGACGCACTAATTTTAACTCCATTTTCAAATCATTTCCATAATTTATGAAAATGAGTTTTAACGTTTTATAAAAAAAAATTAAACCATTTTATTTATGTTTAAAGAGGTTTAACTATTCCGTAACACTTTTATAATTCATATAGGAAAGTGATTTCCTTTATGTAAATTTGAGTTGTATTTAACATGAATTATTTCCACAACCAAACAAACATATTATCTCATCCAAAACATGATGATCAAACATAGAAAACAATCATGGAAAATATATCATATCATCACATAATTTATAATAAATTAGCGGAGTAATTCTCACCTTCATTCGTTTCTAGATTTACTAAATTTGACTACAGCTCTGTTATCACCGCACCGAAGCTTATGAAATCAACCGTATGACTCTTGGAAGTGTACGGCCTATGCTAAAGAGGGTAGAAGCTCGGGCTTGAGTGGTGATGGAGGGTGGCTGTGAGTATAAGAGGAGATGATTGCTCACTTTTATTTCAAATTATGATGATATATTTTGCGATATGGAAGTGTATTTCTCAGCAGAGCTTTGCTATGGCTATGGAATATTTATGAAAGCATGGAAGCCATTAATAAAGAGAAAACGAAGATGAAGAACTTAAGAAAGGAAGAGGAGGAAGGTGTGAAAATTATGAGAGGATGAGGCATGTGTTTATAGGAAAATAATGTGTAAAAATATCTAAATGCAAAATTACCTTCCTACCCCTTGTCCCCTCTCCTCCATACACACGGCCACCCCCTTGTCCTTCTCTCCATGAGCTTGAGATGATGGTGTGTAAGTGTTTAAGGATGTGAGGTTTTAATGTGTAGTTTGCTTTTGACTTTTTATAAATATCTTAGACATTTTGTGATATGTATATATATAAGTGTATGTCTATATGTTATATGTGTACATGTATATGTTATTTTATATGTTCATGTCATATATGTGCACACGACATATAAATAACATTGCGACCACTTTGAACAACTTCCGTTCGTTAAGCCGCTGAAAATCGAAAAGCCGATTCCTGGTCACATTTTCACTTATCAAGAAAATTGCATATAAATGAAAAAAAATTTGAAAACTAATTTCTTATCATTAGTA
Source organism: Allium fistulosum (assembly GCA_030737815.1). Classification (NCBI taxonomy): domain Eukaryota; kingdom Viridiplantae; phylum Streptophyta; class Magnoliopsida; order Asparagales; family Amaryllidaceae; genus Allium; species Allium fistulosum. The sequence goes on from CM060901.1 coordinate 1,133,391,605, forward strand.
ATAAATTAAAATGATCACATTTGAAATATAAAACCATATAAATTACTATTAAGTAAGTGTTTACAAAAAGTGTTGTCGTATCGACAAAGCGTTATGAATTTTCTTATATATTTTTTAAAACAAGTATATATCTTTATAAAACTATTATAAATGATTCAATATCACTATATAACTTATTAATATGAATTATTAGCATTTTAAAACATTTAATCGATTATTTAAACTTAATTTAAAATTTTAGAAAATATATAAAAGTGATAATATCCCTGATGATGTCATCAATGTATTTTATTTTCAAAAATAAAATAAATAATTTTTATTTCGTATTCTTGCCTAAATGGATAAATAAGTGTATGTATCTGGTTCCATTTTCTTTAATATTGAGAAAATCTAAATTTTCACGAAAACTTATTTTCGTCATTTTTCCGATGAAAATCCCCAAATATCCATATTTGTTAATATACCTTTAAAACTAGTTTACCATCATTACTCATGGTTCAAAACATTATAATTTGTGTTATAAAATCTTGTATTTAAATATTTTAAATATAAATATAATTTATCAAAGCGATAAATTTTCGGGTCGTTACAGACTTTCCTCCTTAAAAGAATTTTGTCCCCGAAATACGCCTAACCAAAAACCCGGTAAAAACGTTATTTTAAATTTCAAATACATAACCGTGGTACGCTCACGAACTATCTGTATGCACTATCTAATTCGATCTTAAATTCAAATATACATTTTGCTTCTGAATTGGTATTGATCCTCTGATTCTCTAGTGCGGACTTTGTTTAGGCTCAGAAGCTTTTCTTTTCCTTGCATATTTTCTCAAATATGATAGAAAATGTAAGTATCCAACTGTAAATCCTCATCAATGTTTGTCATCGAGCATCGATTGATCATTTTTTTTGAGATATCAAAGTATATCCAAATCTTAGGCCAGCTCGTGCTATGAAATAATTCATGTATAATGTATGTGCTCTTTATTTTTTCAAAAATATTTATGAGAAAATTTTTGCAAAATTTTGGTTCAAGTTCTTAAATATCTCATAAAAATATAGTTTTATCTTAAAGAAAATTCTCCTTTTAAATTTTGTTTCCTTTATCAAGAATTCTCATCAAGTGATTTATTAAATTGCAAATGAGAGAAGTCATAACAAAAGATCATCTTAATATTATATCAGCCTTGGTACATAGGTCAATCCTTAACATACACCCATCATCCACAAGTTATCCTTACATAGGTCATTACACCTTACATATGTCATCATAGGTCATCCTATCCATACTTTACCATACTAGAAATACACAACCATAATAAAAAGCCATTATACTACTACTTAAATACTATATTAGATATATATCACCAATCTTCAAATCATATCACAACGCCCAACAATTCTTTTGATTCTAATGTTGATGGTCCATTCCAATTTCCAAACTCAAATAGAACTTCCACCATATTATATTCATTATTACTTTCTTTCTTATCATCCGCTTCATTTCCATCCTCTTCTTGATGCAGTAAATCCATCCCATTGGTTGCCAAGGCTATCCCTGGGGAACCCCTGGAATATGTCCTAATCCAACTGGTACTTCGGGTAAAACTTCTCCTTCAGCTAACTCTTCTAAACCTTGAACTCCCTCTTTCCAAGGATTCTCAGCTTCTTCCTTATATTCTTCCATATCATCCCAATTGATGTATGAACTTGACGGTTCTTCATGCCAAATAGCATAATCATTTTCACCAACTTCCCAAACGATGTTGCTATCACTACTACTGTTATTTGATTCACCTGATATTTCATCCATCCATGCATCATATGTAGTAGAGTCTTGACTATTCATCGCAGCATTAATGTCCTCCTCGGGCTCGGGCTCTTCTTCTATTAGTTCTTCTTCGAAAATTTCCTCCTCGTCTTGTTTAGGTTTCGAACCTGCTGGATCGGTGATCCACATCATATTTGAGGATTCTTGAGGCAACACTACAGGTTCTAACTTCAAGATTATTTCCACGTTTTCCGATATCTAGGTGGTTTCTTGTAACGACCCGTAAATTTTAATAATTTTTATAATGTATTTAATTGAATTTTTTTGAGAAATTTTAAATAATAATATTTTGAAAATACGTATATTTAAACATAGCATATGGTAAATTTTCAATTAATTATATGGAAGTTTATTTTATTGTGTGATTCTATTAAATTCAAATCAGTTAATATTTGATGATAATAAATTTATTTCCAAACCTGAATATTTTTCAATAGAAAATTTCTAAATCCTGTTCTGAGTGAGACGTCATCTTTCGTTTTTTCAAAATTCGGACTTCTATCGCTCCGTTTATCTTATTTCTGGCAAAATAGCCGCATTTTCTGGTACCGAATATCGATTTTTGATCGGATGATCCTATCACTGGTATCTGTATACCGTTTTGATCGTCTCGTCGTGCTGATCTCTACGGTATATTCAATTCTGTGTTTTGAAGTCTGGTACACAGCGGAACCCACAATACCGGTAGCCGTATCGGTACCGGATCCGTGACCATTTGATTTTTTTCGCGTTTTAAATTTTAAACGTGACTGTCACGCAACAATCTATTGCCTTAATTATTTTCAGCTGAATCTAGGGAACCGTTTCCATTTATTATCCACTGTTCCTTTTCTTTGCCTTTTGCATTCTTTCCGTTTGATTTTTCTTTTTTTTAAGAGCAGATCTAACATTTTTTCTCGTTCACTTTTTCCTCTCTGAAACCACTCCTCTGCTTCTCTTCCTCATTTTTTTTTCTTCAGCCTCCACTCCCTTTCTTTATTTGGCCAAGCTTCCACCGTGAGCCGCATTTTCCCCTCCAGCCCACATCAGCCTCGCCGACACCACAAACCACCGCGCAGAGCACCACTTGTCTCGCCAATCTCTTCCTATCCCCTCCTATGTTCCACGTCCGCCTTCTTTCCTTCACCATCACTGCCTGATATAGCAGTAGCCGCCTTCCATCACCTCATCTTCCATGCCGACGTCGTTCAGCGAACCACTGCCTTGCCGCGATGAGTTTTGTTTTCCTCTTCCTTAATTCTTCTCTGGTTATATATTTTGTTCACATATATATTAAACTTATATACATATAAACTATAAAACAGTTTTGTAAAGGTGATAATATTATATAACTTATTTTCATATATACGTGCTTGATATCTTGTTTACAAATAAAACACTGTTTAAGTATGATATATGTGCTTAAATTTATGTGTTGCGTGTATATATATTAGAATATATGTGTTGCGCGTGTATAGATATTTGTATATTTGTGTTGCCTGTATTGTAAAATATGTGTGTTTTTGTGACGCCCCACCTCTATACCCACGCTAACCAAGAACACTACGGTGTAGTGCTGTCAATTAGCACGGAGAATAAGGCTGTTGAGGAGCGACCATCCATGTAACTTCTTTGTGCGAGCACCGATATGTCAGATAGAATAGGATGCATATCTTTTAAGGAGGAAATCCGACATACCGATACAAACCCAAAGCTATCACACGGTGGCTATATATAATCTTCGGAAACAAATATAGAAATAAACGTAACATAAATCAGTCACAGACAATTCATATCACAGAGGCGGAAATAGATATGAATAAATATACAACACATGAAAGTGTACATCAGAGTAGTGGTCAGAAAAATCCACGATAATACAAAAGAATAGCATCACGTGCTATACAAAAGAATAAGTACACAACATAGAGTCTATATCTCAAATGTGTACATCCAAAAATAACTACTAAACTAGAGTAGTTAGCCAAAAGTCAGAATAGTCCTGAAGGGAAGTCAAGCAGAAGCACCTGTAACATCTCGGTCTGACCCGAGTATTATTTATAAGAAAATAATAAACGGATCAGTCTAGCTATAAATATCAGATAAAGTGATATAGAATAAGAGATATGACAAAAACGTATCATAACCATAATAGCGTACTGTGATAAGTACGTAATTGAAAATCAACAAGAGATTAATCAATACCACAAGAATCTTCTCAAAGATTAAAAAGAATGTCATATTCTCTATTTAATTCACCAAGCCACAATAAATGACATACATATCAATGCCCATCGTAAATGCTGGTGAAACATAAAATTCCAGAAATCAATATCCAGAAATCAAATAATCCGAAGCAACGACGTCGTACAGCGTAACGTCCGATGATCCAGAGACATAAATAAATAGGAACAACGACGTCGTACAACGTAACGTCCGATGAACCAAAGCACAAATAAAAGGAACAACGATGTCGTACAGCGTAACATCCGGTGAACCAAAGCATAGGAAAATGGAACAACGACGTCGTACAGCGTAACGTCCGATGAACCAAAACACAATAAAAAAGAAAAGGAACAACGATGTCGTACAGCGTAACATCCGATGAACCAACACGTAGCGAAATGGAACAACGACGTCGTACAGCGTAACGTCCGATGAACCAAATCACCATAAAAAGAAAAGGAACAACGACGTCGTACAGCGTAACGTCCAATGAACCAAAACACAGTAAAATGGAACAACGACGTCGTACAGCGTAACGTCCGATGAACCAAATCACGATAAACGGAACAACGACGTCGTACAGCGTAATGTCCGATGAACCGAATTAAAGAGACATCGCACATTGCTAGTCTAAAACACAAGAATGATCGTCATGATCATAAGGAAGTGTCAATTACACCAAGCTAGTAAATATATGAGTTTAGCTTCATGTCCCATAACCACTTGCTTAACTTAAATATTTACGAACAAGCTGTAAATCTTCACTAGGAAATTGTCACTAAAAGGGTTCAATCGAACAAGTCCAAGAGCTAACCGACGAAGTGAACGCAAGCGTTTCATACCACTCGTTTTACTAAGTCGTTTAAGTCGATTTCTCATTCGAGTGAAGTAAAGGCTTATATATATTAGTAGATTGGAAATTGGTTTGAGAAAACGAACTTTTGATATTAAAAATAGTGTTGAAATCGATTTGATGAGAGAGTTTTGATATTTACTACTAGTATTAAAACCTTCATATCTTTAAAGTGACAAGTCATAAAACGATTGTTGGAACAATCTATCACAAAAATTCACATTCGGAGACGTGAATAAAATCCAAGGAAATCAGCTCAAAATGCATCAAAGTGGAAGTTCTGATGAATGCTTTTCAGATAAGATTGCCTACGCAGAGTAATACGGGGTTCGACCTGCCCGGTCAGGTCGCGGGGGTCCAGGGGGCAGCGCCCCGTCAAAACGGTACGACCTAAGTGAAGGCAAGCGACCTCGTGAAGCCAAACGACCTAAGAGGAAGACGGGTCGAGCGACATTCTCAAAAATCCCAAGAAGAAGTCATCAATGAAAAAAATAAATGATAACGACGAATCGGATAACCTTGAATTGATAGAAATTAGAATCTCGAGATAAATAGGCAAGAGCAAGCAAAGTAGAGTCGCTCACAGGCACCAGACGTCTGAGGTAAATTCTCAGACGTCTGCAGGAAGTTTCGGGAACTTCCTGAAACAGACCCCAGACGTCTGAACATATCTGCAGACGTCTGGTGAGGAGCTGAAGTTGTTTTTCAGCCCAGTGGGAGAGCAAACTCTCCCACATTTTTCACCCGATCGAGCAATGGACTTCGGGGCTTTTTGTCAATCGATAATACGGCCCTATAGGCACTCCGATTCACAACCAAAGACATGTTCACAAATCAAAGCAAGGAGATGCAAAGTTTGAATTAAAAGCATCAAAAATTGAAATGTTCGCCAAAGCAATTCAAACCAAAAGCAATTGAACATGTAATAGTGTTAGGAATTCATACCCAACATCAAAGATGGTTATAGTCATAGATGTGAGATAAAAATCTCACCTTTGACACAAGAACAAGGAAGGAGAAGCTTGAAATCAAAGGAGAATCAACCACTCTTCAACACAACCCAAATGAGCTTGAATCTATGCTCAAAAGAGAAACATTTCCCAAATTAGGTTTAGGGAATTTTCTGAAATTGAGAGGAGAACGGGTTGGAGGAGATGAAGGAGATGCTTACCAATGCTTCTTCTTGAATTTTGGAGGTAGAAGCTTGAATTTGCAAATTTGAAGCTAGGGCTTAGGAATTTCCATTTCCAATCTCTTCCCCCATTATTCTCTTGAGCTTGAGGGTGTTAAGAAATGAGGAATGAATGAAGAGAAGTGGAGTGGAGAGGGGTAATGATATAACCAGATTTGGGCAAGTGGGCTGAATCCAAACCCAAACCCAAAGTCCAATAGAAAATAGCAAAATTCGACTTTCTCCAAACATATCGAAGCTTATACTTAAAAAGGTCGCAAACGGCATTTTGAACTCAATGGAAGTGGTCTCGAGTCCTAATTCGACTGTTTGCAAAAAGTAGCTTTTTGGACAAAAATCCGACAAACGATGAAATATTTAAATAAAATATTTAAATATAAAATCGACAAATATGCGGGTTGTTACAGTTTTATAATATTAGTTGCAGATTCTTCGCATACATATGTAAGTTAATATACTGTTTATTTATAGCACTCTATAAATTTTGTTTTACTGAAAACAGATTTGTAACATTGGTATATATGGTTATATAACTTATCTTTAAATTTGCTTGTACACACAAATATATATATATTGTTAATAGAATTGTTTTGCAAATAACCGGTTATAGCCTGAAGTATGTACAAACTGTAATGAGTTTACAGTATATATTTTTGTCCCATTATACAGTTTTAAGGTTTATAAAAATTTTAAAGATAGTTTATATATATATAAAGTTATATTATTTTAAACCCGTTTTATATTAATATATATATTATGTTTTGTTTGCGTATATATTTTATTTTATATATATTAAGTTGTTATCAATACATAAGTTATATTAGTGATCTGCTAGTCTATATATATATTAATAAATTAAGTTAGATTGGCTTTACTGTTCGATTTATATGTAATATAAAGTACAATATGTTTCAACTTTATTTTAGTATTTGGGTTCGAAATATATTTGTTTGTACCAGAGATATTATATGTATTTGATTATTTGTTTGTATGTATATATATAATACAGTATATATATATATATTATTTAATAACGGTATTGTATTATATGAATAATAAATCTAGGTGGTTCGATTTTCTAATAGTTTGAAGTAACCGAGTTATGTAAAGTTGTGTGCTGTCATTTGTATGTGTGAAGTATTATATGTTTATACCAGACTGTATATATAATATTATATATATATATAAATAGTTATAGTTATACGAGTTATTGTTTTATGTGTATATATCTATATAAGTTACAGTATTTGTATATATGTATTTAAATTTTTTTTTATAAAATATATATGTTTTGCTTATATATGTCTAAAGAGGATATATTGAAAGTGAAGTTTTGATTTTTGATTGTTCTATACTATTATACATTATTCTGTTTCAAAATAGTTTATACTGCTGTGTTAAAGTATTTGTTTTGGGAAATGGTTTTAAGTATAATAAAAATCTTTGATCTTTAATGCTTGAGTTTAAGAATAATGATTTAGAATTTTTATTTTATTTTAATCTTGGTCTTAAATTTAAAATACTGAAATATATAATAATAATGTATATATATTCTGTTATATCAAGTTGATTTGATTTGTTCTCATCGATTTCTATCTATCAGCTTCACCTGTCTAATCTGTGTCAGCTTACTTCATTTTGAGATTCGTTGTTTGGATCGATCGATTGTCGAATTCGTGATTTATCCCGTATGTTGTCTTGACTTGTCTAGCCTCGAAAGGTGAACAATCACTCACGATTAATATTCTAATATTTATTAAATTTGATTTCAATTGAAACGACAATTGAAATATGCTGCTGTAGTTATTTAAATTGTTATATATGCTATTATCTGTAACTGTTCACCTATGGGATATGACACCATATCCTGTTGTTTATATTATATTGTTGTTTATGATATATGCATGTTATCATTATTATCGTATCTGTCATCACTCTACAAGTTCCCATTAGTATAGAATTCACTATGGGTTGAAATGATACATACCCGAACGGACTTTAGAATAGGAGAAAATCGTTATGGGTTGAAATGATAGACCCAAGCGATTTTCATTGAATTGAATTTGGGATTGCGGGGCAAAATGATATCTACCCGTATATATTTAAATTACGGATTAAAATGATAAATATCCGTATCACTTGACCATAGGATAGCAAACTTCATGCCGACACCGTTGGTCAATATATATAAATATTTAAAAATGATTTCTATGATCTTGAAATACATATATGGTTTTATTTAATATTGGAAATATTTTATATAGAAATAAGTTTTGATATTAAGTAGATTTAATAATAAACTTTAATTTAATAAAGTTTGATTTAATTAATATAATATGTCTAAGTATTATATTTTTAAATAGATTTTTAAAGATTTGTACAAGTTAAGAAAGATAAAGTTGAATTAATTGAAATTGTATGTAATTAAGAATTCTACTTAATTAGGTTGATTTGAACTATTGAATTTGAAATTTAATATTTATAACTTGACTTTTGATTTAAAGCGATTAAATGGATATTTCGAGTTTAATTAATCGGAGGGAATATTTAGTTTAAATGTAATTTATGGTTATTTAAATAATACTGAATTTATTAAGTGAATATTTCGAGGCTAAATAATAATGTGGTTAAATTAAGATCTATATGAAACTGTTAAATTGAACTTTGAAACGTTGAATATTAAAGCTTTGAAATATATTTGAATTTAAATGGATTATTTTGTGATTCGGATCTGTATTTTGAAATCAATATAATTTGAATTTGTTATTTAGAAACTGAATTGAATTAAAATGGATAAATCTAGATTGAATTAAATTTTAAGTTGAAACTCGAGTTGATTTGAATCAATTTGTGAAATTGAGGAAATATATATATTTAATGAAATGATATTTTGGTTTTGAACTATAAATTATTTTGAAATGGCCACGGTGTTATAATGATGTTTCGTTTCATGGATCCTTAGAGGATGGTTATCCCAAACATCCTCTGAGTTACTTGTATTTCAGTTGATATTTCACTTGAGTTGGATTTATTTATATAAGAATGTTAATCCTGACTTGAGTGTTTTGTGTTTTGCTTTACGCCCGGGTCAGACCGAGAAATTCAGTATTTGAGACTCACCTTTGGAGTTTGGAACTTCGCTTGGAGATCCAACTATCGATTCAGCCTTTAGCTTTCCAGTTGATTTGTTCAGAGAGGTCATATGTTTGTACTGGAGACTTCACTATATTTGAGATATTTTGCTGTATTTTATTTCTAACTCTGATGTTTATATAGTAGCTTCATGAACTACTATTTATCTATTCTGCTGCATTAGTGTTATATTACTCTGTGTCTGTGATTCTGTGATTTATTTATTTACTATATATGCTGAGTTTTGCCAAATTTAAATTAACTATCTGATATTTTGAGCAATTCAAGTCCGACATGTGCGGATGCGAATGGTTGAAAATACCATGTCGTTATAGTTGGTATTAGAGCTTTCGCTCTAGGCAAAACTTAGCATATATGGTAAATTTATTTACAGAATCACTTTCATTCGAGTTGAATCTCTTCCTTTTGACTCGATTTACTTTGAACTTTGGAACGTTCTTTACGGTTCCAAAATTCATTCTTGTCTCTCCCTATTTATATTCTTTTGATTTTGGAGTATCCCATAACTCCACTTCGAATGATCTCTATAAGAATAGGCGATCCCGCCAATCTTTGAATGATTTGTAAAGGGGTGAAACTCCTTTACAATTGGCATTGATTCACCAGAGATTTCTTTACCCTCGATTTAGATGCCGCTACCTCTTGCGATCGAATGTTGATTTTCCTCGGAATTCTGCATCGATCTTGTTCTTGAAGTCACGGTTGACCCGGTTAAGGTCGTCCGTGATTTATATAAGTATATCCATCTTCTATTTTAAATTTAATCTTCTATCGAGCCTATCTTCGAATCAAATTCTATTTGATTAGAGTCCCTCTAATTTGAATCTCTATCTTTGTTTTGAAATCCCTTGAAAAATCGGGCTTGTTTGTATTTTAGAAATTGTTTTATATGTCGAAATTATTATCTTGATAAGTATGATTTTATTCTATATATAAAAGTGAAAATGTTTTCGATAACGACTATATACCTTTTAAATACAAGAATTTGAAGTTTCGAAAGGATTTGAAAATTTGAAATTATATAAGAAATTTGATTTATTTAAAAATGATTTATAACTGAAGGATTTTAAATTGGAAAATCGAGGGGTTGAATTCCGGTGTTTTGAAATTGGTTTTAAGATTTTGTAAATATATAATAATACGATTTGAAAGTATTTCCCGAATAAGAAATGTTTCAAATGACTTCAAATGAGTTCCAATAATTTCGAAGAAATTTCAAAGAAGTTTTAAGAAAATGGAAGTCCAGAACTCACTTATGTCGCTGGAGAATAACTTCGGTGATGAGTGCACGCATCATCGACATTGATTTTCGAGTTTCAAAGTGGGGGAGAGGCCACTTTAGTAGCTTTGCTATGCGAGTGATTTTGGTGAAACCAAATTTGATTTCAAATTCTGAAGTATGATTTGATATTTTCGAAAGATATATGTATATATATTTGAAATGATTTGAAGTAAGCCCGGTGTTCAGTCCTCGAGTTTCGAATTTAACCCTATCTATTGAAATTGATTTACTGATTTGTTGCTGATTTCCAACTCTTGGATTGAAAATTTGATTTCTCCGACTATTTTGAATGTTCGAACACTTCCAAATCAAGGTTTAACTTTCAAAGCTAAGTAATTTCGAAAAGCATAAATTATTTGATAAAGTATATAAATATTGGTTTTGTATGTCTAAGTATGAAGTAATATGATCTGTATAAGTTAGAAACTGTTTTGTTAAGTAAATGGATAAGTCTATTTTGAATTATACTAATATGAATTTTAGTTTTTAAATGTTTTGGATAAAATTTAGTTTTAAATGATTTACAAAAGGTAAATTGGATCTTTCAAATTGAAATAAAAAGTTTAAAGGTTTTAAAGGGATGGTTATAAACTTGGTAATCATTTTTGGGTGTAATTGATTTTGAGAAAATATTTGGTTTCGAAAATAGATTGGATTTTAAAACCCAGTATTTATATGATGATTTTGGAAATGAATTGTTTGACTTAAATTATGTTGATTTGGAAACTGGGATTATTTTCTAAACCTATTATTTTGTAAACTTTGAAACTGGAGATATTTAGTTTGGAAGAAATAATTTGGTGAAATCGTATATGATTTTTTTTTGAAACTGAACTGATATTGAAACGAATTAAAATTGAGAACCTTATTTTACTATATACTTGATTTGGGAGTTATCGAACTTATATAAAATTGATTTGTATAAGTATGATGTTGATTTGAAACTATTGATTTGGAAAGGTACTCAATTTGAAAAGCGAAATCTTATATAATCGAAGTCTATATAAGTGTGATTTGATATACTATTGATTTTGGAAAGTATTCGATTTGAAAATGAAATCTTATATATAATGGAATTTATATAAGTACGATATTTGAAATTGATTTGAAAGGTACTATATGATATATATTTTCGAAGTAAAGATATGGAAAGTGCATTCTGCTTGATATCCGATTTGTGGCCACATCTTGGATTCGTTCTATAGGTATTATTCTCTATGATTTTTGGTTTTTCGGATATGATACTCGAGTGTCCATCGAATTCCATGGCGATCTCCATGGTCTTACGAGCATGACTGCATAGCGTAATTCGCAGGGGCTGCGAGAGCCTAGGGTACGGATGTTTCCTGGGGGATCCAGCGTAACCATTGTGTATCTACGATCTATTGGGTCGCTTGGTAGCGTAATCTACAAGGGCTGCGAGAACCTAGGGTACGGTTGTTTCCTAGGGGATCCAGGCATAACCATTGTGTATCTGCGGTACTACCAGTCTTCATGGCGTAATCGCAGGGCTGGGGGAGCCTACGGGTACGGATGTTTCCTGGGGGATCCAGGCGTAACCATTGTGTATCCGCGATCCATGATCGACATGTTTTGGTTGTTTTGTTTGGATTGTACTTTCCATATCTGTTTTAAAAGTTTTTCCAGTATTTTCACTGGGTGTTGAAACAAGTCTACTAAGTACCTGGAGAATTCTAGCTTTGCACTTGATCAACGCATGACCAGAGTCTACCGGAACGAGGATAAACTTGTTGAAACATCGAGTTATAAAAGTATTTTCGAAAGGAAAATTTGCTTCGATATAAAAGTATTTTATTATAAAAGTATTTTATTATAAAGGTATTTTATTATAAAAGTATTTCCAGCAAAGAAATTTTGTATTAATATTTGAAACTGAAATTCTTATGGTTTGAATTAACTATTCGTGCCTGATAATATTCTTTTGAATCTACCTTATCTGCTCAGCTTTATTTATTCACCTATATTCTGTATTTCCAAATCTACCTTCTTTTCCTTTTTTAATATATTCTTTTAAAATATTGTTTATTTATATACTACATAGTTTAATAGAAAATTTTAAGTGTTATAAATATTTTAGAAGTTATTACTTAAATAAAACATATTTAAAATAAATTATTATTGATAATATTTGAAAGTATCTTGAGATAAATTAATAAATTTATGAATTTTGGATTTAATGTTTTCAATAGCTTCTTTGTAAATATAACTAATGATGTAAATAATTGTTTTCAAATAGTTTCCATATATTTATAAAGGTGTTATTTAAACATATAAATGGTATTTATAAAGGAAGTAAGAAATTTAACAAATAGGTTTGAAAAATATTAAAGTATTAAAAATAATTGATTTGCAAATGAAGTGTTCAAAAGAATATTTCAAGTAAAATTTATATAGTTTTAAGTTAATTTATTGTATTTGGTATTTCAATCTATCTTCTTTTCTGGTTATTTCTATTCTCCTACCTCTTTCCTTTTCGGGGACGAAAAGTTTTGAGTGGGGGAGAGTGTAACGACCCGTAAATTTTAATAATTTTTATAACGTATTTAATTGAATTTTTTTTGAGAAATTTTAAATAATAATATTTTGAATTAAAAATCTTATATTTGAAATACGTATATTTAAACATAGGAAATGGTATATTTTCAATTAATTATATGGAAGTTTATTTTATTGTGTAATTCTATTAAATTCAAATCAGTTAATAATTGATGATAATAAATTTATTTCCAAACCTGAATATTTTTCTATAGAAAATTTCTAAATCCTCTTCTGAGTGAGACGTCATCTTTTGTTTTTTTTCAAAATTCGGACTTTTATCGCTCCGTTTATCTTATTTCTGGCAAAATAGCCGCATTTTCTGGTACCGAATATCAATTTTTGATCGGATGATCCTATCACTGGTATTTGTATACCGTTTTGATCGTCTCGTCGTGCTGATCTCTACGGTATATTCAATTCTGTGTTTTGAAGTCTGGTACACAGCGGAACCCACAATACCGGTAGCCGTATCGGTACCGGATCCGTGACCATTTGATTTTTTTTGCGTTTTAAATTTTAAACGTGACTGTCACGCAACCATCTATTGCCTTAATTATTTTCAGCTGAATCTAGGGAACCATTTCCATTTATTATCCATTGTTCCTTTCTCTGCCTTTTGCATTCTTTCCGTTTGATTTTTCTTTTTTTTAAGAGCAGATCTAACATTTTTTCTCGTTCACTTTTTCCTCTCTGAAACCACTCCTCTACTTCTCTTCCTCATTTTTTTTTCTTCAGCCTCCACTCCCTTTCTTTATTCGGCCAAGCCTCCACCGTGAGCCGCGTTTTCCCCTCCAGCCTACATCAGCCTCGCCGATACCACTGACCACCGCGCAGAGCACCACCAGTCTTGCCAATCTCTTCCTCTCCCCTCCTATGTTCCATGCCCGCCTTCTTTCCTTCACCATCGCTGCCTGATATAGCAGTAGCCGCCTTCCATCCCCTCCTCTTCCATGCCGACGTCGTTCAGCGAACCACTGCCTTGCCGCGGTGAGTTTTGTTTTCCTCTTCCTTAATTCTTCTCTGGTTATATATTTTGTTCACATATATATTAAACTTAAATACATATAAACTATAAAACATTTTTGTAAAGGTGATAATATTATATAACTTATTTTCATATATACGTGCTTGATATCATGTTTACAAATAAAACACTATTTAAGTATGATATATGTGCTTAAATTTATGTGTTGCGTGTATATATATTAGAATATATGTGTTGCACGTGTATAGATATTTGTATATTTGTGTTGCCTGTGTTGTAAAATATGTGTGTTTTATAATATTAGTTGCAGATACTTCGCATACATATGTAAGTTAATGTACTGTTTATATATAGCACTCTATAAATTTTGTTTTACTGAAAACAGATTTGTAACATTGGTATATATGGTTATATAACTTATTTTTAAATCTGCTTGTACACACAAATATATATATTGTTAATAGAATTGTTTTGCAAATAACCAGTTATAGCCTGAAGTATGTACAAATTGTAATGAGTTTACAGTATATATTTTTGTCCCGTTATACAGTTTTAAGGTTTATAAAATTTTAAAGATAGTTTATATATATATAAAGTTATATTATTTTAAACCTGTTTTATATTAATATATATATTATGTTTTGTTTGCGTATATATTTTATTATATATATATTAAGTTGTTATCAATACATAAGTTATATTAGTGATCTGCTAGTCTATATATATTAATAAATTAAGTTAGATTGGCTTTACTGTTCGATTTATATGTAATATAAAGTACAATATGTTTCAACTTTATTTTAGTACTTGGGTTCGAAATATATTTGTTTGTACCAGAGATATTATAGGTATTTAATTTATTTGTTTGTTTGTATATATATAGTACAGTATATATATATATATATTATTTAATAACGGTATTGTATTATATGAATAATAAATCTAGATGGTTCGATTTTCTAATAGTTTGAAGTAACCGAGTTATATAAATTTGTGTGCTGTCATTTGTATGTGTGAAGTATTATATGTTTATACTAGACTGTATATATAATATTTTATATATATAAATAGTTATAGTTATATGAGTTATTGTTTTATGTGTGTATATCTATATAAGTTACAGTATTTGTATATATGTATTTAAAAAAATTATAAATTATATATGTTTTGCTTATATATGTCTAAAGAGGATATATTGAAAGTGAAGTTTTGATTTTTGATTGTTCTATACTATTATACATTATTCTGTTTCAAAACAGTTTATACTGATGTGTTAAAGAATTTGTTTTGGGAAATGGTTTTAAGTATAATAAAAATCTTTGATCTTTAATGCTTGAGTTTAAGAATAATGATTTAGAATTTTTATTTTATTTTATTTTAATCTTGGTCTTAAATTTAAAATACTGAAATATATAATAATAATGTATATATATTCTGTTATATCAAGTTGATTTGATTTGTTCTCATCGATTTCTATCTATCAGATTCACCTGTCAAATATGTGTCAGCTTACTTCATTTTGAGATTCGTTGTTTGGATCGATCGATTGTCGAATTCGTGATTTATCCCGTATGTTGTCTTGTCTTTTCTAGCCTCGAAAGGTGAGCAATCACTCATGATTAATATTCTTATATTTATTAAATTTGATTTCAATTGAAACGACAATTGAAAATGCTGCTGTAGTTATTTAAATTGTTATATATGCTATTATCTGTAACTGTTCACCTGTGGGATATGACACCATATCCTGTTGTTTATATTATATTGTTGTTTATGATATATGCCTGTTATCATTATTATCGTATCTGTCATCACTCTGCAAGTTCCTGTTAGTATAGAATTCACTATGGGTTGAAATGATACATACCCAAACGGACTTTTGAATAGGAGAAAATCGTTATGGGTTGAAATGATAGACCCAAGCGATTTTCATTGAATTGAATTTGGGATTGCGGGTCGAAATGATATCTACCCGTATATATTTAAATTACGGATTGAAATGATAAATATCTGTATCACTTGACCATAGGATAGCAAACTTCATGCCGACACCGTTGGTCAATATATATAAATATTTAAAAATGATTTCTATGATCTTGAAATACATATATGGTTTTATTTAATATTGGAAATATTTTATATAGAAATAAGTTTTGATATTAAGTAGATTTAATAATAAACTTTAATTTAATAAAGTTTGATTTAATTAATATAATATGTCTAAGTATTATATTTTTAAATAGATTTTTAAAGATTTGTACAAGTTAAGAAAGATAAAGTTGAATTAATTGAAATTGTATGTAATTAAGAATTCTACTTAATTAGGTTGATTTGAACTATTGAATTTGAAATTTAATATTTATAACTTGACTTTTGATTTAAAGCGATTAAATGGATATTTCGAGTTTAAATAAATCGGAGGGAATATTTAGTTTAAATGTAATTTAAGGTTATTTAAATAATACTAAATTTATTAAGTGAATATTTCGAGGCTAAATAATAATGTGGTTAAATCAAGATCTATATGAAACTATTAAATTGAACTTTGAAATGTTGAATATTAAAGCTTTGAAATATATTGGAATTTAAATGGTTTATTTTGTGATTCAGATCTGTATTTGAAATCAATATAATTTGAATTTGTTATTTAGAAACTGAATTGAATTAAAATGGAAATATCTAGATTGAATTAAATTTTAAGTTGAAACTCGAGTTGATTTGAATCAATTTGTGAAATTGAGGAAATATATATATTTAATGAAATGATATTCTGGTTTTGAAGTATAAATTATTTTGAAATGGCCACGGTGTTATAATGACGTTTCGCTCCATGGATCCTTAGAGGATGGTTATCCCAAACATCCTCTGAGTTACTTGTATTTTATTTGATATTTCACTTGAGTTGGATTTATTTATATAAGAATGTTAATCCTGACTCGAGTGTTTTGTGTTTTGCTTTACGCTCAGGTCAGACCGAAAAATTCAGCTTTTGAGACTCACCTTTGGAGTTTGGAACTTCGCTTGGAGATCCAACTATCGATTCAGCCTTCAGCTTTCCAGTTGATTTGTTCAGAGAGGTCATATGTTTGTACTGGAGACTTCACTATATTTGAGATATTCTACTATATTTTATTTCTAACTCTAATGTTTATATAGTAGCTTCATGAACTACTATTTATCTATTCCGCTGCATTTGTGTTATATTACTCTGTGTCTGTGATTCTATGATTTATTTATTTACTGTATATGCTGAGTTTTGCCAAATTTAAATTAACAATCTGATATTTTGAGCAATTCAAGTCCGACATGTGCGGATGCGAATGGTTGAAAATACCAGGTCATTACATTTCTTCATCACTAGACATCGTAGAAATTTCGGGAGTCTCGGGTGGTATAAGTATCCTAGCCTTAGGATAATCATCTTTGTCTAGATGAGTGTACTGATCCAGCTCTTCCTTTGTTTATAGCCAACTGTTGCTAGGCGGCTATACTTCAGGTTCTTCATCACTGTCAAGAATTATCAAATTAACTCATTCGTCCCAGTTGGCTCTTGATGATTCCCCCTTAAAATACTTTCCTCCGTAACTAGAAGGCTTCTACAGTTATAAACAAAAAAATACATAAACACTAAGTATTTTAGTTGTTCTAACTTAATCTAACGTCATATTATTAATCTAGGTTTATACTAACAAACATCCATTTTAACTACACTATTTTAAAGAGAATAATCCACGAAGCACTTGGTACAATTTTCCACAAACAGATATTAGATTAATAATTAGAAATCAAATCGAGATCTTTGTTTAAGTGATTGTTAAAGATAGTTTTTCTAACTTAGATCTTTTCTAACTTAGATCTCTTCCCACCTTGGTAGCATCCAAAGTTCATGAATTATCAACTTCAGCATATGACTCTCCAAGAACTGCAGATCTTTTTAGTAGATAAAGATTCTGGACCATTATCCTTTTCATGATTAGAAGAGCATCACGTGTCACCTTCAAGCTATCCGACTCTATCATGATCTCGCAACCCAAAGATACTAGCTGACCCAAAGATGCTAGCTAACCCTAAGACAGAAGATATTTCCTTAAACTTGGAACATAGCGGACTCTAGTGATAGTGCACATCATGCCATCGTGCATGCAAATACGCACTGATTCTTCTCCTGATGACCTACAAGTAGCATCATTCCTCATCAATATGGCACTTCCCTTCTTACCTTCATAAGAACAAAAATATTCCTTCCTAAGCATCATGTGGAAAGACGTCCCTGAATCCAGCCGACAATGGTCTGATACATCAGAAATGGATGTAGTCAATACATCATCAGAAACAATATTCTTCACCGCAATAGATGAAGAACCATCCGCTTCATTTCTGCTCCCTAAATCCGGTCAATCTTTCTTCTAGTGGCCATGCTTCTTACAAGGATGAAACCTGTTGTTTGTAGACTTGCTTCTCCAACTACTTCCAGGCTTCCCCGTTGTGACGACCCGCCCTTCACGACCCTCGAAAATCGACACAAAATACTCAACAGTATAATATGCCGACGATCGAATGCCGGAAAGACAGATTGTAGAAGAATAAGAAAGTAGATAGAAGAAGAAAGAACTAAACAAAATCAGAACCTCACAGTCGCAGCGGATAAAATATAATATATAGAACAGATCTTTACACAAAATGAAACTATATCTGTTTATATACAATACATCATCATCAGAGTATATCAATACAATCATCAATATCCAGTCAATCAGTCAATACAACAATCACAGCAGCGGAATAATACAAGTACGAGAAATACGTCTCGAACTCCAGCTCCTCTCCTGAGCTCCATAGCATCCTATCCTGTAAATACTCGGTCTGACCCGAGCATTATAATGGAATAACACCCGAGTCAGTCTGGAATACCAGCGCATCATAAATACACCCAATTGATTATTAAAGTTTAAAAAATTCTTTGAAAACAAAAGCATCTCGTAAGACCACGCCACAAATAAATATGTCGGGTTTTTACCTTACGATAGCTAAAACACTTTTATATTAAAATTCTCTGATATTATAATAGTGTCTAAAGAAAGTAAAATAGAATCTAGCTGAAATGCTTGCATCTCACATTTCAACAATAGTTGGGCACAATCAAAACCGTACAGGCTCGTAGGGAGAATGGATTTCCAACGAATGACTAGGCAATGGGGTACCACCTGTCACAGTACGTGGCCTAGATCACAGTACCGAGGAGTACGCCCGCTCCCCTGCAACACAAAGCCGAAATCATCCCTTACTGGATAATTCCAAGTAAAATCACCCCACGGTTGGGATCAGCAACCGCACCACTAAGCCGAAATAAAAGGGACATCTAGACAGGGATGACCTTACTCTCAAGTGGGGGCTACCCACGAAGCCTTGCTGCATAACCCCTGATTTTCAGTCATTCCCGGTTGATGAGGCTCGAGGCTAAACGATACCTTTATAGCACAAATCCCTTAGAATGCCCATCGTCCACCTGACGATGTCACGAAAGCATTCGTCCATACAAGTCCGTCCCGGGTCCGAACGGAACCGAAGGCACTACTCCTACTACATCCATTTTGGAAATATCCTCAGGATTAGTAGCGACTAGCCCTTGCACTTCACTGCTCCATCTTCGACTCCGAAATCGTTTTCGCGAAACGTACAAACCGGATCGAAGTGGTTTTCGAGTCTCCAGACCTAGAATCCCGGTATACGGAAACTCGATCCCGGTCTCTTCGAAACGATCGCGCATTTGGCCAATATTGATAGTCGGTGATTTAACTATCAATTAATGTTCACAAACATCCATACACATCCATCACACAATAAATAATCTCCATATTATTTATTTTCTTCTAATATCTTTCAAAGAGATATTTTCACATTTTCAAAACTCGTTTGAAAACAATTTTCCAAACTCTTCCTTTACAAGGTAAATCTTTTACCCTTTATTCCCATCGGGAATAACCAAGTATAAAACAATTTGCATTTAAAACAGTTAAAAATACTTTATACTGAAATATACTTTAAAATATGAAAATTTCTTCTATTTATTTACTCAAAATATAAATTTAAAATATGTGAAGAAAACTAGTTATTAACACATAAACTTTGATTTAAAAATAAGGGTTTTAGTTTAACTAAATTCAAAATAGCGTTATAAGAAGAAAAATGCTAATTTTAACAGCTTAAGCTAAAACCAACTTTTAAATAAATCCATTTGTAAAATAATTGCTAATATACTCCCAAATTATTATGGTATTAAAAATTATTAATTTATTTCTTTAAAAATAACGATTTCTTAAAAATACTTTTTAAAACAATTTAAAACTTAACGTTTAGTTAAATAAAATCTTTTATAAAACATTTACTTGGTTTTCCCAGGGAAACACTTTCCCGTTTCAAAACATTTCCAAGTACTCTTTCATATAAATCCACTGATTTATTTCAAGTCAATTTATGATTTCAACATAAATTTCCAATTCCATACTTAACTATAACTTCCTCCGAAGTTAAATCACAATTTTTCATTTCCGGAAATTCATTTTTAAATATAGTTTAAACATTTTTAAATAAACATTTTGGTGAATTTTTAAATGGAAGCCAAATTTCCAATTCACTTAATTAAATTCCAATGAAATACGGCATTTCAAAACATTCTATTTTTCATTTGAACTTGTTAATTTATAGTCGGAAACTCCATTTTAACATATTTTTAATTTCCGGATAACATTAGTCATTATTAAAATAAACACCGTTATTTTAAACAATTTATAATTTCATAAATTTAATTTCCAGAAAACTATACTTTCCATTTACCCATTTCATAAACTTCCCATTATATTCAAAATCCCAATTTGACCCAATTTACATTTTTCTTTTCAAATCCGATTTCAAATTTTATTCTTTGAAATTCTAAATTTAACAATTCATTTTATTTCGTAAAAACACAATTTATCCATTTATAATTAAATTCTGTGATTACAATTTATACCACAATGTCACAGAACAACTAAATTTCCAGATTTATCAATCACATCATATAAACAGGTATCACTATCAATTATAAAATAATTGCTACATTGTGAGGAATCCAGTTGGATCCCTCCAACCTGTTTTTTTTCCTGCATCCACAGATATTAGCACATCACAAAATAAATATCAATCCAGACTGATAATCACTGATATAATCAACCATCCACACAGATATTTAAATATCAATTATTTATAATGTCTAGCATCCAGATGTGAGTGAGAATAACTCACCTTGAGTTCGGCGAGCGTTCGAAATTTAAATTAAACCGGACGACATCCGATTTAACCCAAATTCCTACTTGCCCGGAATGACTCCGGATTTGCACCAACACGTAGTGTCCGTCTCTGCGATTCCAACGCCATGAATTTTATCGAAATCTGATATCGTACAGACAAGATATAAATTTTTAAAGTTGGACAATTTGAAAACGAATTTCTCTTTATCTAATTTAACTTAGATTTACCCAAACATCATCCCGGCCGTTAAAATTGGGAAACAGATCAAGGCCGTTCCTCCCACTCCCTCTCGTTCACGAAAACTGCACGTAACCCATTTCACGAACCCAAAACCGATCACCGCACTTCCCCTTTGACGACCGGACCACAATCGGAGGCTACCAACGCACGCCCCACGACCTCCGCCCCCACGCCTGAAGTCGTTCGAGGCTCGGTGCTTCCTTCCTCTCGGAAAACGCACCCAAACACCCAGCCTACCTCGACCGATTCGTGCTTCTACGATGAACTAGAGACGATCTCGACCGTTGAATAAGTCGAGCTCGGTGAGCTCTACCCTTTCCATGTTAAAAGTTTTCAAAATCGTTATATGGATTAAGACGAATTGAGGAAGAAAGATCACAAGATATCGACCATTGAGGCTATACCTGGCGGCTGCGTTCGAAAAGATTAGGGTTTTGGTCGGATAACGTGAATATATATATAAATTTAATATTATTTAATTAATATAGATTCTCAACTTAACCGTTAAGCAAACGACCTCCAATTCTCACGTTCTGACAGGCTATCCTGCGGTTTTTCCGCGTTCCGGACACAATGGAACAGGTTTCGTAAGCTAATTTGATCGTATGAGCGAGATACGAAATTAAACGATCAATTTAAAATTAAATCGGTTAAATCGATTTCGATGCGTTTCGAGCTGCCACGGTCAAACGACAACTCCGATAGCTACGAAAATTGAAATCCGATAATAACTAACTATTACGGATCCAATGGAACTAGTTTTCGTCGAATTCCGAGACTGTGCCCCGGAAGGCTATTTTAACTCGTCTATTAAATCAGGCGATTTTCAAAATTTACGAAAACGCTTTAAAATTTCACCTTTAAAATTTTAATAACTTAACAATAAATCATATAAAATTTATAAACACATTAGAAATCATTCTGGCTCATTCCGGACTAAAATCTGATTAATTGCATTTTAATAATATTAAATTCATTTTTAAATTGATATAAAATCCCAAATAATAACTTGTCGACTTTTAAATTCATCTAAAAATCCAACAATATTATTTATAACCAATTGAACTTAAAATTACATTTAAACATCATTTTATTACTATTTACACCCAAATCCACCTTTTTATCCTAATCCCGAATATTTAATTATTATTTTCCATTAATCAAATTCAACCAGAATTGCTATAAATTAAAATTATAGCTCATTTTCATTGATTGAACCCAAATCCATTCATTTCAAAAACAATTAAGGATCCACATTAAACATTTAAAATGAATTAAATGTTCAAATTCAATAGCTTAAAAATATGGGATGTTACATTCCTCCCCCCTTATAAAAATTTCGTCCCCGAAATTTGCTAAGGTAAAAATATACTTCAACTCAACTCACTTATCCCATTTGCTTAGTTAAAAGCTTATATTCACTTTCCCAAAAAGTTTCAGCTCCATTTCAAAACCCTTTGCTTTCTTTACTCTAAAGCCTTCATTTTAACATTCGCTTCCAAAATAACTTTACTAGTTATTAAAAATTTTCCCAAAACCCCAAAAATTTTCTAACTCCCAAAATTTCTGGAAAATTTTGGCGGAGTCTCCTTTGCACGGAGGAGCTTCTGCGATATCGCAGGATACACAAATATATATACATCGGCTCACATGGCCGGAAACCAAAATATATCACAATATATATATCATTTTCCCAATTATATTTGCGTAGGCGTACCTTTTAAGCAGATTTAAATAGCGAGCGGCTAATATAACGCATATACGTGCTCCAACTCTCTCGAACGCCTCCCGTACCTGTACTTACTCAACAAACTCATCAGTTTTCAAAGATATGAGCATTTTCATAACCTTTCTAATATAAATGCAAGCCACACATCCATTTCATAGCCAAACCAAGCAATTTCATAATGTAACAATGTTAACCATATTTTACCAACAATCTAAAGATTTCAATCATCTTTTAATTTCTTATTCAAGTCCAACCTTCATTTTATTTCACTTGAATGCTTTAAATTCAAGTTCACTACATACAATTCATATTTATCTCAACCAATTCATTTCCACTTCAATATGATTACATATGCCTTTCTTACCTTTTAATTTTACTTACATTCCAAATTTGATTTACAATCAAATTTCATTTTAAACTTGAAACATTTGCATTTCAGTTATGATCCATTTCCATTCATATGCAAACATTACTTATTAAAATGCGACCCATTCTGATTGATTCAAAACTAATTCCATTCTCCCTTTAAATCAATTCACTTGCATTTCTATACAAACTTTTGAATTAGATTCCAATCCATATCAATTTATTCAAAGGTCAACTTCAATTGCTTTTTAAACAACTCAATTCTGAATACATGCAAATTTTCACGCCATTCAAGCAAAAATTATTGTCACTTAAGCTTATCACCATTCAAAATTAATTTCAACTTGGATGTGTATTAATTTTATTCAATTTTTGCATTGTTCACAATCCAAGTATTTCCTTTTCCGAATGCAATTGTTAAATTCAATATTTCCTTTACATTTTAATCTCATTAACCAATTCAAATTTACATTAATATCATTCATTCCTGAGTTATTTACAACTCTTATATTTTTAACTCATCACATTAATTAATTTAAAACTCATTTCACTTGCATTTCAATTTATTTCCTAACAAATTTCATTTGGAATTACTTAAATAAGCCCATTCACAATCATTTGTTTTTCTTCCAAGTTACTTAAGTTCTTTCACAAAATTTCCATCATCTTCTTATATCAATTTTATTTTATTTTCATTTGATTCTCATTCAAATCAAATTTCAATTCCTTTACAACTTTAATGCTCTTTGTTTATTTATCCAATCCATGTACAAATTTATTTTATTAACAAAGAGACCATTTAAATTATTTCTCTCATTTTAATTTTATTTACAATTCAAACCATCACTATTATAAGCTAATTACATTATTCATTCTCACTTCCAACATTTAGTGCCAAACTTAAATTCCATCCCAAAACTGGATTTTATTTACCTTTCAAACTTTGACCAACTATCAAAATCCTATTTATTACCATACACATCCCATTTAATTTAGCTAATTTATTTCCAAACAATCATTTTGGATTTAGTTGAGTAAACATTTACTTCATTCATCATCACCTCAACTAAATTAAATTTCCATTAAACTAAATTCTTATCCCATTTTAATTCAAGGTTAACTAAATTATATATGCATTTTCAATTTAATTCCTTTCCAGAATTTATTCAAGTTCATCTAAATTTTATTTAGCCCACCTGAATTTAAACTATTTCCTTTACTACTTCAATAAGAATTGAATTACATTCATTTTTATTCATAACACAATAGAAATTTTAATATTCGGCTTAATTCCATCTTAGTCGAAGTTAAACCAAATTCAATTTAATCTTAATTCTCCATATCCAAGTTCAACTTATTTACTAACTTCAGTTCACTTACCTCTTTTATATTTTATCATTGTTTCACCTTACTTTGCATTCCATTTAAAACTAAGTTCGAATTCACCATTCCACTTAACCATTTTTATTTGTGATTATAATTCCATTTTACTTGAGTTAAAATCAAATCTTCCATTCTCAAGTTCTCCAACTTATTTACTTATAAGTTTATATTGCTCATTTCAAACCAATCCACATTTTTATAATCACAATGTCAAATTTTAACACTTAATAACTTAAGAATATGAATTCATTTGCACAATCATAAGCATTTACATTTCACCGTTATCTCAACTTCCTTTTAATTCCAATTCATTTAGATTTAATTCGAATTCAAATTCTTAATTTTATTTAACTTATCATAAGTTAAATCCAGATATATTCCATTCACCTTCATTTATTCAAAGTAAATTTACATTCCATATATACTCAATTCTTCTTTAAATCAACTTTCCCTTATAAGTTATATAGTTGAATCATTTCAACTTTCACATTTTTTATTTTAAAATAGAATTTCCAGAATTCAATTTACCCGGATTTATTTCAAAACCAATTCGAAATAAAAATCAACACATTTCTCTTTTGATATTCAAATCAAATACCAAATTCCAAAACAAACTGCTTTTACCAAACAATTTTTCTTTTGAAAATTCCAAAATCACTTGTTTCCCAAACAAGTCCAAACAATGTCATAACCAACTATTTTGGTAGCAATCCATCACTTTAGAAACTCGAAAATGAATTCTAATGATGTGGCCAGCATCATCAGGATTATTTTCCAGCGACTGAAGTGAGTTCAATGCTTTCCACTTCCAAAATTCACCTCAAATCAATTTCCATTCGAAAATATTTTCCAAGATATGCTCCATCATTAACTTCAAAACCTTTGGAAAACATTTCAACATTCCCAAGGTTTCTAAATTTTTTTCAAACCTTTGTTTAAATTCATTTGAAATCCCTTTCAAAAATTTCCGGGGTAAAAATTCCGGTTTAAATCAAATTTCAATTTCACTTCTTCTTATTTAAACATATTCAATCAATTCCATTTGGTTATAAACCATTTTAATATTTTAAATTCTTATTTGCTTAGAAATCATTTCAAATTTTAGAACATACTTCAATTTCTTATTTGATTACTGTATTAACAACCAAACAAACATCCAATCATATAATAATTTAGAAAATTATTTCTTTATATCAAAATACAATTTTGGGTGAAATTATTTCATTTACCCACTTTAAAAATAATACTATGTCGGTTTATCTTGTTTAAGAGTTTAGAAACCCCTATCGATACGGTTGTACTTCCCGCACCGACCAGAATTCATAAACACTCAACCGATAAGTCAACACAGTACAAAAACAATTTTATATCCACTAACAAGTACGCTCTCATAGCTATTAGTACACTCAACTCATTATAGAGTACTTCTGACGCTATTTAAAAATGAGTAATTTTCCCACCAAAGCCTAGGTTGTCGCCAACCCTCGCTCTGATACCAAATGTGACGACCCGCCCTTCACGACCCTCGAAAATCGACACAAAATACTCAACAGTATAATATGCCGACGATCGAATGCCGGAAAGACAGATTGTAGAAGAATAAGAAAGTAGATAGAAGAAGAAAGAACTAAACAAAATCAGAACCTCACAGTCGCAGTGGATAAAATATAATATATAGAACAGATCTTTACACAAAATGAAACTATATCTGTTTATATACAATACATCATCATCAGAGTATATCAATACAATCATCAATATCCAGTCAATCAGTCAATACAACAATCACAGCAGCGGAATAATACAAGTACGAGAAATACGTCTCGAACTCCAGCTCCTCTCCTGAGCTCCATAGCATCCTATCCTGTAAATACTCGGTCTGACCCGAGCATTATAATGGAATAACACCCGAGTCAGTCTGGAATACCAGCGCATCATAAATACACCCAATTGATTATTAAAGTTTAAAAAATTCTTTGAAAACAAAAGCATCTCGTAAGACCACGCCACAAATAAATATGTCGGGTTTTTACCTTACGATAGCTAAAACACTTTTATATTAAAATTCTCTGATATTATAATAGTGTCTAAAGAAAGTAAAATAGAATCTAGCTGAAATGCTTGCATCTCACATTTCAACAATAGTTGGGCACAATCAAAACCGTACAGGCTCGTAGGGAGAATGGATTTCCAACGAATGACTAGGCAATGGGGTACCACCTGTCACAGTACGTGGCCTAGATCACAGTACCGAGGAGTACGCCCGCTCCCCTGCAACACAAAGCCGAAATCATCCCTTACTGGATAATTCCAAGTAAAATCACCCCACGGTTGGGATCAGCAACCGCACCACTAAGCCGAAATAAAAGGGACATCTAGACAGGGATGACCTTACTCTCAAGTGGGGGCTACCCACGAAGCCTTGCTGCATAACCCCTGATTTTCAGTCATTCCCGGTTGATGAGGCTCGAGGCTAAACGATACCTTTATAGCACAAATCCCTTAGAATGCCCATCGTCCACCTGACGATGTCACGAAAGCATTCGTCCATACAAGTCCGTCCCGGGTCCGAACGGAACCGAAGGCACTACTCCTACTACATCCATTTTGGAAATATCCTCAGGATTAGTAGCGACTAGCCCTTGCACTTCACTGCTCCATCTTCGACTCCGAAATCGTTTTCGCGAAACGTACAAACCGGATCGAAGTGGTTTTCGAGTCTCCAGACCTAGAATCCCGGTATACGGAAACTCGATCCCGGTCTCTTCGAAACGATCGCGCATTTGGCCAATATTGATAGTCGGTGATTTAACTATCAATTAATGTTCACAAACATCCATACACATCCATCACACAATAAATAATCTCCATATTATTTATTTTATTCTAATATCTTTCAAAGAGATATTTTCACATTTTCAAAACTCGTTTGAAAACAATTTTCCAAACTCTTCCTTTACAAGGTAAATCTTTTACCCTTTATTCCCATCGGGAATAACCAAGTATAAAACAATTTGCATTTAAAACAGTTAAAAATACTTTATACTGAAATATACTTTAAAATATGAAAATTTCTTCTATTTATTTACTCAAAATATAAATTTAAAATATGTGAAGAAAACTAGTTATTAACACATAAACTTTGATTTAAAAATAAGGGTTTTAGTTTAACTAAATTCAAAATAGCGTTATAAGAAGAAAAATACTAATTTTAACAGCTTAAGCTAAAACCAACTTTTAAATAAATCCATTTGTAAAATAATTGCTAATATACTCCCAAATTATTACGGTATTAAAAATTATTAATTTATTTCTTTAAAAATAACGATTTCTTAAAAATACTTTTTAAAACAATTTAAAACTTAACCATTAGTTAAATAAAATCTTTTATAAAACATTTACTTGGTTTTCCCAGGGAAACACTTTCCCGTTTCAAAACATTTCCAAGTACTCTTTCATATAAATCCACTGATTTATTTCAAGTCAATTTATGATTTCAACATAAATTTCCAATTCCATACTTAACTATAACTTCCTCCGAAGTTAAATCACAATTTTTCATTTCCGGAAATTCATTTTTAAATATAGTTTAAACATTTTTAAATAAACATTTTGGTGAATTTTTAAATGGAAGCCAAATTTCCAATTCACTTAATTAAATTCCAATGAAATACGGCATTTCAAAACATTCTATTTTTCATTTGAACTTGTTAATTTATAGTCGGAAACTCCATTTTAACATATTTTTAATTTCCGGATAACATTAGTCATTATTAAAATAAACACCGTTATTTTAAACAATTTATAATTTCATAAATTTAATTTCCAGAAAACTATACTTTCCATTTACCCATTTCATAAACTTCCCATTATATTCAAAATCCCAATTTGACCCAATTTACATTTTTCTTTTCAAATCCGATTTCAAAATTTATTCTTTGAAATTCTAAATTTAACAATTCATTTTATTTCGTAAAAACACAATTTATCCATTTATAATTAAATTCTGTGATTACAATTTATACCACAATGTCACAGAACAACTAAATTTCCAGATTTATCAATCACATCATATAAACAGGTATCACTATCAATTATAAAATAATTGCTACATTGTGAGGAATCCAGTTGGATCCCTCCAACCTGTTTTTTTTCCTGCATCCACAGATATTAGCACATCACAAAATAAATATCAATCCAGACTGATAATCACTGATATAATCAACCATCCACACAGATATTTAAATATCAATTATTTATAATGTCTAGCATCCAGATGTGAGTGAGAATAACTCACCTTGAGTTCGGCGAGCGTTCGAAATTTAAATTAAACCGGACGACATCCGATTTAACCCAAATTCCTACTTGCCCGGAATGACTCCGGATTTGCACCAACACGTAGTGTCCGTCTCTGCGATTCCAACGCCATGAATTTTATCGAAATCTGATATCGTACAGACAAGATATAAATTTTTAAAGTTGGACAATTTGAAAACGAATTTCTCTTTATCTAATTTAACTTAGATTTACCCAAACATCATCCCGGCCGTTAAAATTGGGAAACAGATCAAGGCCGTTCCTCCCACTCCCTCTCGTTCACGAAAACTGCACGTAACCCATTTCACGAACCCAAAACCGATCACCGCACTTCCCCTTTGACGACCGGACCACAATCGGAGGCTACCAACGAACGCCCCACGACCTCCGCCCCCACGCCTGAAGTCGTTCGAGGCTCGGTGCTTCCTTCCTCTCGGAAAACGCACCCAAACACCCAGCCTACCTCGACCGATTCGTGCTTCTACGATGAACTAGAGACGATCTCGACCGTTGAATAAGTCGAGCTCGGTGAGCTCTACCCTTTCCATGTTAAAAGTTTTCAAAATCGTTATGTGGATTAAGACGAATTGAGGAAGAAAGATCACAAGATATCGAATATTGAGGCTATACCTGGCGGCTGCGTTCGAAAAGATTAGGGTTTTGGTCGGATAACGTGAATATATATATATATAAATTTAATATTATTTAATTAATATAGATTCTCAACTTAACCGTTAAGCAAACGACCTCCAATTCTCACGTTCTGACAGGCTATCCTGAGGTTTTTCCGCGTTCCGGACACAATGGAACAGCTTTCGTAAGCTAATTTGATCGTATGAGCGAGATACGAAATTAAACGATCAATTTAAAATTAAATCGGTTAAATCGATTTCGATGCGTTTCGAGCTGCCATGGTCAAACGACAACTCCGATAGCTACGAAAATTGAAATCCGATAATAACTAACTATTACGGATCCAATGGAACTAGTTTTCGTCGAATTCCGAGACTGTGCCCCGGAAGGCTATTTTAACTCGTCTATTAAATCAGGCGATTTTCAAAATTTACGAAAACGCTTTAAAATTTCACCTTTAAAATTTTAATAACTTAACAATAAATCATATAAAATTTATAAACACATTAGAAATCATTCTGGCTCATTCCGGACTAAAATCTAATTAATTGCATTTTAATAATATTAAATTCATTTTTAAATTGATATAAAATCCCAAATAATAACTTGTCGACTTTTAAATTCATCTAAAAATCCAACAATATTATTTATAACCAATTGAACTTAAAAATACATTTAAACATCATTTTATTACTATTTACACCCAAATCCACCTTTTTATCCTAATCCCGAATATTTAATTATTATTTTCCATTAATCAAATTCAACCAGAATTGCTATAAATTAAAATTATAGCTCATTTTCATTGATTGAACCCAAATCCATTCATTTCAAAAACAATTAAGGATCCACATTAAACATTTAAAATGAATTAAATGTTCAAATTCAATAGCTTAAAAATACGGGATGTTACACCCGTCTTGTAACCCCCTCTAAAATTATTCTCCTTCTTCTCCTTTCTTTCTCTCTCTACAAACGGCCTTTGACTACTACTAGCTTCTACACTTTCGCTCATAAGCTTCATTCGATCTCTTATCTCTTCACTCAGGAGTCCCATCTTCACATCTTCTAATGTCAGTGTGCTTATACCATAGAACAAGCTGTTAACGAATATTGTGTATCGGTTTGGAAAAGAGCACAATACCACCATAACCTTTTGCTCTTTGTCAACATTCAAATTAACAGTTTTCATCTTCGTCATCAAGTCATTGAAGAAGTTAAGATGTGCTTTTAATGATGTACCTTCTCGCATCTTGTAAGTAAAGAAAGTCTTCAATAAAATTAGCCTATTCATGAGCGACTTCTTCATGTAGAGATCCTCCAATTTCTTCCATAAGCCTCTAATGGTAGTTTCACTACTAATCTCTAGGATGAAGTTCTCATCCATATCCAATTGAAAAGTAGTAAAGGCCTATTCTTCCATCTCTTTCCTTTCCGGTTCTGAGATATTCACTGGCAACGATTCTACGTTAAACACAACCTGATGAACGCGATTTCTTCTCAATATCGCCTTCATCTTCCACTACCACTTCTCAAAATTATTATCTTTGTTCCACTTATCTATAGCCAACTGTGAACCGGATGTTGCATATGAACCCCTCGTGTGGGGGGCATACTCCTAGGTAAGTCAAACCTCACTTCCATCTCCGCATCATGCCCTCTTATCAATTACCTTCTAGCCCTAGGCATCAACAACAACCTTTAAAGCTCTAATACCAGACTATTAAGGTAATTTTACACAAATAACTATAAATCAACCTAAATAAACGTGGAAGCAATAAGATCGTGTTGTAGTGTGATAAAACAAACAACAAAAGGAGAATACAAAACAATAGATCATAAAACAAATCAAATAGAGAGTTCACACACGGATTTATAGTGGTTCCACTATCATGAGATAGTGTACATCCACTTTGGGGAGAGGTGATTTTATTACTTTCCAAGAAAAGAAAATTTTACAAGATTGATAAATGGAGGCTAAGAAGAAATATAAGAAATACAACTAGAGAGGATGATTCTAATCTCTATAGAATGACTATCTTTATATAAAGATTATTACTTAGGGTTGAAGTAATTGATTTGTAGTTATAAATAAATGCCTCATAAATTCTTCTATTCATATGAGAAACATTTATCCATTTGACTTTTCAGTTTCCTCCAATTTACATGCGTCTGATAAGATTCTTTCTTTAATCGGCTGATTATGGATTGTTTGATTGCTTCAACATTCCAAATCACTCTCTTTCTCATGAAGATAATTCATTGCCCTCTTTAATACAATAAAAGAGGCAATATATTTGAGTCATTATCTCAAATATCTTCCAAATCTTCTTTACTTGAAAATATAATATCATCGAAATCAATAATATCTTTCAAATCTTCTTTAATATAGAAATATTGTATAATCGAATCTAACACTAATTGCTTAATGTGCCTAAACCAAGTGCCACTTTACAATATAATTAGACTAAAAAATTAGGGGTTTGGATGTAAGATGAGTCAAACAATTAGAGATATAAGGGAGATTGAAAATTAGCATATGAGATCTCTGCTATTGAACATGAAAGAGAGAAATAAAGCAAAATTAATTTTTCTAAAGTATTAGCTAATTTTCCTAAAAACAAGCGAGAAGTCATATAATTCTTCGATCATTAGTTTCCAAGGTTTAGAATTTTGGCATTGTATGAGAATTATAATGATGCACGAAGATAAAATGAAATAAATTGCATGGTTTCTTAATATCTATTTGCACTCGGTTGCAACTAAGCCGAAGGAGAACTGAAAGGGGAAATGGTAATAATATTCCTCAAATCAATGAGAGATTATTACATCCCTTGAGATGAATTGACATCAAAGAAGACAAATAGTCATATATTCTCTTTCTATAAGACAAATAGTCAAATATTCCCTTTTTTATACAATAGAATAGATTGTGTACAAATTAGCAAACATAGAACGCACGGAAGGTAAAGTCATGGAACAATATTGAAAAAACATAACAATAAAGAAGTTACTTACCTACCACACTTCCTAAATCTCTCTTGATGTAGAGTAATAAACTAGACATTTTAGCCAAATACTCAATTTGTAAACAAAGGAATATTCACTGTAGAAGTCCAACGATCATAGTATTAACGTTAAATTATAGATAGCTACATTTACATGAATAACAAAATTTCTTATTGAACATTCAGATTCAAGCATCTGGTTTGCTTTTCGAAAAAGTAAACTAAATTACTTTTATATATTTTTCTTTTTTAAGATGTAAAATTAAAGAATAATATTAGTCATAATCATGTAGTAATACTGAGAGCATCCTTTTTAATGGGATATCTTTTAGTCAAATCTTGTGACCATGACTCCGCCCGCCACTATATAACTTAGCTAGTTTAAGAGAGAAAATATGATAAAAATCATGGACCACATAGCAAAAATTAACACCTAACCATGTTGTGGTGGTTCTTGGCTAAAATTCCATATCTAGTTCATGCCGACTTCTATTCTTATTAGATGATAATAGCTAAACAAAGCTTGCTAAAATTTGAGTCATTATATAACGACCCGTATTTTTAACTATTTTAAATTATTAAATTTAATATGATTATTGAATAAAAATGGTTAAAAATAAAATTTAACGAATTATTAGTGTAGTTATTGAATATAAAGATTTTGGTTGAAACTATAGAATGAATTTAAATTTCAAATATAATGATTTATCGTAATACAGAAATGGAGAATAATTGAAATTTGAGTTGAATAGGAATCGAAATGATTTCTATTGTTGATATAAATTCTATTTGAACTAGAATTGAGTTAATAAATTTTAAAACTGAAAAGTTCAAGTAAATTTGCCAATCTTTGAAATCGTCGATTTAATCGACGCGTTAAAATAGCGATCTGGGGCATAGTCTTTGAATTTGACGAAACCGGTTCCATTGGATCCGTAATAGTGTATTATTATCGAATTTCAAATTTCATAGCGTTTGGAGTTACCGTTTGGTCGTGCGGGAGAGAAACGCGTTGAAATTAATATCGAAAATTTAATATTTTAATTGGGTTCTAAAAGCTATCTTCCACATACAACCGAATTAGGCCTCGAAACATATTCCATTATGTTCGGAATAAGGGTAAAACATTATAAACGCCAGGCGGCATGCTTCGTTTGGAGATCAGGGAAAAAATCAAGTGTGAACAAGGTTTTTAAATAGTAAATATTATATATATATATATACACACACACACACACCCTTAAGCATCTAACCCTAACTAAACCCAAATTTATTTAACATCAGCCGCCGCCTGAAACCAATAGCTGAAAATAGCCAAGCTTCCACCCTCGTTTTCTCTCCATCCATCGACCTTAATTAGAAAATCATAGAACATCGCAAGGTCTATACATCCTACGGTAGATCTGCGCTATCGTCGTCGTTTGGAGCTAAATTTTGGTCGCGTTCATCATAGGTTCGAACGTCAATTTCTTGCCAACGGCGAGGGGAGAGGCGGCGAAACTTGGACTGGAGGTGTATCGTGGGTAGGCGCGTGTTTCTGGGGTGGTTGATCAATTTCCGATTGCTCGAGGAAGGGTGCGGCAGACTGAATTTGAGCTGCGACGTGGGTTCTTCGTGCGTGAATAGCCTGGTTTACGTGATGAAAGGAAGAAGGACTTGGGGCGTTAGATCTGAACGTGCGGCTCAGATTGCTTGAGGGTAATAAAAAAAATAAAAAAAGGAAATTTGTAAATCTTTTTATATAAATCGTGTATTTTTAAAAATGTATATCTTTGTCATACGAGATCCAAATCAAGCGAAACAAGCGGCGATGGGGAATGGCTAAAATTTTAGGTTAAATCAAACGTCATTCGATTTGATTTAAAATTTAAAACTCAAGGTGAGTGTTTTATAATGCTCACAACGTACTAAAATATTTTATGTTAGTTAAATTTGAAATTATGAAGTGATATAAATTTATTGATTGTTGTTTGATAAATTTAATTGTTATCTAAATTGTCATTTGAATTAACTGTTAAAAATTAAAATGGACAGTTAAATTTGAAATTGGAATTTAATTGCCAGTAAAATACTCGATATTAATAACTACGAAATTGTTGTGAATTATTTTGACTATTTGGATGATTGATTGTGATGGATGCCAATTGATTAATATTTGGATGATTGGATGTTTATTTATTTTTATATATACCCTGTTGTCACCTGGTAAATTATTTACAGTATATAAAACTATAAATTGAAATATTTTGCATAAATTAAGAAATATGATGAAATGATATATACCTATGACATTGTGATTTGGATTGAAATGATATATATCCATCCCTGAAATTAAATTGAAATAATAGAAAATTATATACGGACACCGGATTGTTTAAATTAAAGGATTTTAAAATTTTTGATTTGAAATTTATTTAAATGATTTTTATTTAAAGAAATAAAATTCAAATTTATAGATAATTAAATTATTTTTGAACGTGAGCTCGAAATGTTGAAATTTAAATTTGTTAACAGAAATGGTTTAAATAATCGAAGATGAGATTTTGAAGTTATAATTGAAATATGACTTGAATTTCGGAAATTGAGTTGTTTTAAAGATTTGGACTTTTATTCGAACTTCGAAATATTGCTAAGTAAAAGTGATATAAAATGATATTTTGAAATTGAGCTCGAAATTGTATTTTATTCGAAAATTTGGATTTTTGAAATTGGATATTGAAAGTTAATTGGATTTAAGTGTTTGAATCGTTATCGAACTCGAAATTGATATAAATCGAAATGGTTTTAATTGGGAATTGGAATGGTTTTAATTTGAAATTTAAATTGAAATTAATTTGGGATTGAAATTGAAATTAAATTGGGATTTAATTGAAATTTATTCAAGTTGAAATTTGGCCTGAAATTGGAATTGAAAGCAAAATTGAATTATTTCGAAATCGAAATCGAATCTATTTGAATTGGAATGGGAATCGAAGTAAAACTCGACTTGAAATCGGAATCGAATCGATTAAATCGAAATGGAAATTGATTTGATTTGGAAAATTTGGATTTGAATCAGTTTGCTTTGAAACTATTTTTATATAAATTATTTTAATATAAACTGTTTAAAATCTATATTCTTAAATATACAAATTATATTGATTTTCCAAACTATTTTACTATACAAACCATTTTCAATACTCAAACTATTTTATATTAAACTATTTTAAACTTTTAAACTATTTAAAAATTTCAAACTATTTTCTAAAATTCAAACTGGTCAAAGGCTGTAAGGTTTATATTTAAATCATGGATTTAAATACGAATTGGGTTAAATTGAAAGTTATAACCCAAATGAAAATTCGAAGAAATGTTGAATTGGAACTGAAATCGAGATATTAAGACGAACATGGTTTTGAATGGGAATAGTATATTTTGAGTAAATATGATGATTTCGAAATGAATTTGATTTTGAAGCGAATATGAAATTTTGATATCAAATACGAATTGTTTTCAAAATGTGAAAGTACCAACCGGTGTGTAAAGCGACGTTTGGTTGTTAAAGAGACCGGAGCCGCTTATTGGCATACTCTCTGTCAATATTGGAACCACTTTAACAACTATGTACGCGGAGGAGACTCCAAAACGAAGTGGTTGGATTTGGCGTCGTTTGCTAGATTTGAAGAAAGAGAACGATGATGGATTGGCCTGACACTTGTGTCAATTTGAAATGACTAAAATAGGAGCCGTACCGGTCAATGAGGCTAGCTACCTCTAGTGGACACACTTCTTCATATTACCATCATTTACATTGTGATTGATTGGCGCGCACTGTCAGATTTTGGGAGTGTTGGACGCGGTGGCCCGTTAGGGGTTACCACCAGCCGGGAAAGGTAAACTGGTAGTATCCTACCTTGGGCATTGCCTCACATGCCTTGTCATACTTTTATCCTTATACCCCTACGATTTTGGTTTAGTGTTGTCGTATCACGGCGTATCCCTATCCACCGACGGTTTACTGGTGTTTTATATTAAAACTATACGACAATGCTTAAAAACGCGTTAAGGGGGATCAATGTAAAGCCTTAACGCTATTTTGATATTTATTTTACCGACTAGACATTATATATGTAGTGTATTCTTCTATATATAAATATTTTGATGGATCCTTAAGAGATGGAAAATCCCGTAACATCTCTTGAGTTATTGCACGCACGTTATACACTGGATAGGAGATGTGAAATCCCATAAACATCTCTGATGCCACGGAACTCATGTTATATGCGATATCGATTTGACTCACATAAGAATATTTTAGTCCTGACTCAAGTTTTTTGTCTTTTCATTACGCTCGGGTTAGCCCTGAGTTTTCAGCTTATCGAAGATTTTTTTCTGGAGGACGAAGACGAAGATTTGGTGTATTATTATTACTAATATTTTCCCAGCATCATGTTGTTCTGTTGCATTATATTTGTTTCTGTTGTACATATAACTCTGATAAATGTTGTATAAATTATAATCAAATGTATAGTAAACAGCTTCATGAACTGTTTATTTGATTATTGTATTTTATCATTCCGCTGCAAGATTCTGTGTTTGTTTCTTCTTCTTTTCTTATTTTTCTTAATTAACCTCATTGATTATCTATATTTCCGAATTGTTTCTTCTTCTTTTCTTATTTTTCTTATTTTTCTTAAGTCGAACATGTGTGGATTATTATCGATTTAAACCTTCCGAAATGTGGGTCGTCACACATTAGTTCCTTGTGAAGATGCTATATGATGGTTGATTTTGGTAGTGATGAGAATCCAGGCTTGATTTGAATCCTATCCATAAAGCCATAAGATTTATGTAATGGTATGTCATGTAAATTTGATTGTTTAAATCTTTCTAACTTATCATTACTCTCCATCTTGAAATTTTGACTAGATAGGTTGACACTGTCTTTCTCATTAGACTACTATTTGGTATAAAGGGTGTACCTAGTAAAGATATTAGATATTTTTAACCCATTTCCATCAAACTGCGTATCTAGAAACCTAGATATTAGTAAAATTATTTTCATTAGGTAAAGGGTTCGACTTTTTTCTACTTAGTTAATAGGCACTAAAGAACTGAGCATATTGATCACTGTATAGAATATTATTTATTAACGCACTTATGAGTCATTTAGAAACTAAATTATAATGTCTGAAATGCCATATTAAGTAGCATAAGGCAAAGTGGAGTACTATGCAGGGTATTAGGCACCAATCCATGAAAAAGTAACACCACCTCGCATACTCATTAGGTTGGTAAAGGACACTCTGCTTGTGATTAATCCCACTAATTCAATAATTGACTAAAGTGCAATTATCGTCATCACAGTTTACAACATGTGTTCTTCTGAGTGTAACATTTGTCAGAAAATAAACAAAAAGCCTAGAAAAAACCAGATAAGTGAGGTTTTGACAGCAATACAAGCAAGCCTAAAAATTTCCATAATAATTTGCTATGAAAATGGTGTATTCACATCAGACTTATAATGAAAAAGGTTATGAAGATTCCTTTGTGAATTCTAATCATTTATATATTATAAGCAATGATTTAGCTGATTATTATCATAAAAGAGCATTGTTATGATAATTGCTTTTTCAGCAACCGTTACAACAGTTTTATTAGTATACATACAATGTAAGAGCTTCATAAGTTAGCATTGGTAGTTACAAGTTCAAACATAAAGAATGAAAAGTTAGAAGTGGATAACGAAGTACCAAAATGTGAGAAGAAATACTGTAACGACCCACTATTTTGGACCATTCAAATCGACAATAAATCCATACATGTCGGACTTGAATAATTCAAAACAATAGATTGTAAATATAAATTTGGCAAAACTCAGAATATACAGTAAATAAAATAATCACAGATCACAGACACGGAGTAATATAACAATAATGCAGCGGAAACAAAAGGATAGTAGTTCATGAAGCTACTATATATATAATAGAGTTAAACAAGATACAACAGAAGTCACGAGTACATAGATGTCCCAATATAATGATCAAATACAAGATCTGAATGCATCACTGGAATCGACTGAACAACTGAAAGCAGGATAGATAGCTGGATCTCCAAGAGAAGCTCCAACTTCAAAGGTGAGACTCGAATGCTGTATCACTCAGTCTGACCCGAGCGTAAAGCAAAATACAAAATACTCGAGTCAGGATTAACATTCTTATATCAATAAATCCAACTCAAGTGAAATATCAACTGAAATACAAGTAACTCAAAGGATGTTTGGGATAACCATCCTCTAAGGATCCGTTAAACTATCTACTATGTAGTAATATACGCTATTATAATAATGTCTATAATAAAATAAACTTACTTTAAAATAGCATTAAGGCTTTACATTTTCCACCTTAACA
Source organism: Allium fistulosum (assembly GCA_030737815.1). Taxonomy (NCBI): domain Eukaryota; kingdom Viridiplantae; phylum Streptophyta; class Magnoliopsida; order Asparagales; family Amaryllidaceae; genus Allium; species Allium fistulosum. Next base: position 1,133,431,017 of record CM060901.1, read on the forward strand.
CATAAATAGTGCCAGTAGTCTACATAGTACCTACGTACCTCCAGATCGGGAGGCTACAAGAAGATACTCCATAGGTACGACACAAATCAAACTCGTAGTAAAGCTCGCTATGGTAGGTGACACGGCACACAAGGCAATGCCAGGGTAGATATACCAATTACGCACACGGGCTGGTGGAAACGCGTAGCAGCCACTACCGCCCACCTCGGACACACTCCCAAATCATAATCGAAGATGGCCATCAAATCAATCACAAGGTAAGAGTATAATATCGAAGGAAGGTGCCCGATCGGAGGAATGACCTCACTTGGCCCGAGATCGCTCCTGTTTTAACCACCTTAAGCCAACTCACGGGAGTCGGGTCCACGTTCATACCTCAATAGGATCGTCGCCACCATCCTACTTCATTTTGGAATCTCCACCGCATACATAATTGTTAAAGTGGTTTTCGGTATCGACAGAGAGTATGTCCATATCCGATCCCGGTCTCTCTAACAACCAAACGTTATTATAACACCACGGTCATTTCAAAATAGTTTATACTTCAAAACCCAAAATATAATTTCCATTTCAAAACCCAAATCCATACGATATAATTTCCATTTCAAATATATCCATTTCCAAAAATAATATCACTTTCCAAAGTTATAACGCTTTCGAAATCATAGTCTTTTAAAATCAAAACACTTTGGAAATCACAGCTTTGAAATCATAGCATTTTGGAAATCATAACACTTTTGAAATTATAGCATTTTGGAAATAATAACACTTTCCCCTTAAACAGTTTAGATATTAAAATTAGTACATATAATAAAATAGTTTATAAATAAAATACTTTATCTAAAATAGTTATAAGTTAAATTAGTTTATAATAAGATAATTTGTATTTGAAAATGATTTATCTTAAAATAGTTTATACTAAAATAATTTATAAAGTAAAATATAAATAGTCTAGGATTTAGTTTAAAAATACTTTATATAAACATAGCTTCCTAAAATTTCACAAATCGATTCAAATCAACTCGAATTCCAAAAATTCAAATTTAATCAAATCTCAATTCATAATTTCAACTCAATTTCATTTCAATTTATATCAATTTCAAATACAGATTTGAAACACAAATAAACCATTAAATTTCAATATATTTCAAAGCTTTAAATATTCAACATTTCAAAACTAAATTCGAAATTTCATATACATATATATATATACATATATATATATATACATATATATATATACATATATATATATACATATATATATATATATCAAATTCACTTCACTATTATTTAGTTTGAAATATTTACTTAATTATTTCAATAACATCTAAATACAGCTTCAATTTAAATATTTTAATAAACAAAATATCCCATTTAAATTTATATAAGTTTGAAATATTCATTTAAGTCATTTTTAATCAAACTCAAGTTATAAACCATATCTTTAAATTTCAAATTTAAATAAATTTCAAATCAAACTTATTTCAATAAAATCCTTAAATAAATATAATTCCAAATCAATTTCAAATCTGAATTTATTAAAATCATTATAAACTCTATAATTGAAATTGTATATTTAAATAAATACTTAAACATATTATATATCAACTTTATTAAATCAACTTTAATAAATCTTTAAAATCAATATTTATCAAAACTATATATTTCTTTTCAAAACATAGAAATCATTTTCAAAACATTTATATATATAGACCAACGGTGTCTGTATATAATTTTCTACCCTATGGTCAAGTGATATGGATATTTATCATTTCAATCTGTAATTATTTCTATACTAATAGGGAACTTGCAGAGTGATAACAGATATGATAACAATATAACAGGCATATATCATCAATATAAATAACAGATAATGGTGTCAGAATGTCACAGGTGAACTGATATAGATATCAACATATATGTAGCAATGTAAATAACTAGCAGCAGCATATTTCAATTGTCGTTTCAATTGAAATCAAATTTAATAAATAAAAGAACGTTAATCGTGAGTGATTGCTCACCTTTCGAGGCTAGAGAGAATAGACACTGAAATTGAGTTACGAAATGCAAGCACGACTTCCAAAGCAAAGCTAGATTGGCACGAATTCGACGAACAGAGCTGATAAATAGAAATCGATGAGCACAATAAAATTGGCTTGATGTAAGCTGAAACTAATATCTATATTATATACACATGTTTACAAAAATAAATTTAGAAACATATACTTAAGACAAAATCTATGTATAAAATTTCAAATTAACACATATCTTAAAATAACATACCATATCCAAAATCTTATATATATATTACATTTTCCTCAAACTATATATATTATAGTATGTATGCAGACCTTATGTATGACATATATATGTAAATCAACATACTTAAAACATATATATATATACCACATGTTATGAAATACTTATATACTTATCATATTTAAAACAATATATAAATTGTAAAGTATGCATATAAATAAACCAACTATATATGTAAACTCACGACTGCCAAATTAAGGTGAGTCGGTAAATATAAAACAGCATATATAAACAACACATTCTTCAAGAAGACAGATATATATATATATATATATTTAGAAATCCAACAGAATATACATATAAACTTTTATAACTTAATATACTTTATAATATATAACTGTATAAACTTTTATTTCATAACAGACCACACAGCATACAAGGATATATGAATTTCAAAACCATATCATAATATATATATATAGATGTTACAGCATACAATAATATATGTGCAGATTACAGATCAAAACAAAATAGGCATATGCAGACCAATATATAACAGAGCATATTATATGTATGTATACTTTAAATCATATTACACATAGAAACTTTTATATATGTGGCAACAAAGAGGCTACAGCAACCATAACTATGCATATAGTACTATACCGTAAACTTATTTATAAATATGTATATATAAACATACACTTGTCATATATATATATATACTATGAAAGAAATCTACAAACCAAAACTTATATAGACTAGCATATTACACTTTAAGATCAATATTTATTATAAAAGACCAAAAATAAATTTTAAAACACATACATAAAAAAAACAAATCTGTATATACATATATATAACTGGCTTAGACTATATATATATATATATACTATAATGCAAAACCCTTGGTCTAAGGGTCAAAGTGAAGCCTTTTTGGTATGTCCCAAAATGACCCTTCTTATGTTTTTCGTCTCAGCAGCGAGTAAGGATTTTTATGTCATTAGTCTTCCCACGTTTGAACCACTTTCCCATTTTTTCCACGATCCTCTTATTTGCTTCTGCAGTGGCTTCTGAGGCATTGGTTAAAGAATTCGTTCCGTCTGCTATCTTCACCACGTTTTCAATCTTCTTTTCACGTTTGTCTCCAGATCTCAACTTCTCAACCCCAATTATTCCTCGCCTCCTCTTTCTAATTTTACAGATTGGAAAATACATTAAAATTTAGGTTCGACGTCGAAAGTTGGCTTCTTTTCTACTTTCCTTTTAATAACTTGCGTATGGAACTCTATGGAAGACTAAGTTGAAGCATGATAGTGAAGGGTTTGGGTATGGCGTCTTTTCTATTTTCTATTTACTTTTAGAAATAGTTTGTCCTCTTCCTTTGATAACTGAATAGGTTGATTTTATCTAAAATAGATTTTTGATCTGAAAATTCATGAGTTATTACTTTATCTTTTCTTATTTTTATGATATATTGATGCAGAAAGCATGGATTTATGAAGACGGTATTGTTTGGAGTTTTGGATGAGGCGGTCGGTCCCATTCATCTGAGTTTTGGATAAAGCAGTCGATTCCACTTCCCAATGTAATTCGAGTTATCCATTCACCAGATTATTGCCACGTTTTAGGATAATGCCACTGCCTCGGAAGTGTACTCAACATTAGGTAAGCAGTAGTAGGGCCAAAAATTGAATACCGTACTAATTAAATTTTAGTATCTTGATCTCATTCCTGCATTTTTTACTTTCTTCACCCTCATTTTATCCATTGACTCAAATATACCACTAAAACTTTCTGAATTATGTTGGATCTTTGTTTCTATAGGTTGTTAGAGCTAGCATGGTGAGATTTGTGATGTAAATCTATTTACAGGTATACCACAGTTGATTTAAAGATTATAATTTTGTTTATTCCTTTCTCTAACTTAGTTCTATTGCAATAGTAGTAATGAAGACCACTTTTTATTGTTCAAATAACTAAATAATGTAATGATTTTTGCTCTATTTAATTATTGCTATTTTGTGATGAGTTTTATCAAGTAAAGTTCTTTCAAACGAGCAGAATACTGTAAAAGGAGGAGGAGATTTGTTTCATTTGTAGCCATATGCATCTATGAAGATTTGTAAAGAAAATTGGACTTATTGGTTGGGGATTTCAACTCAAATTGTAAGTATGAGATAAATTTCCACCACTTTTTTAAAGATTCTTTGGTTGGGAACCTATAATTTTATGGCATCCCAGTATCTTATTTCTTATGTTTACATTCATATTATAAGATGCATATATGGATTTACTCCATCACGAAAAGTTAAGCAGTTCATGTTGAAACTAGAGAGGTGGTGAAGATAGACCTAGCAAACTTTAGTTAGTGAGGGGACCTAACTGGATAGTCATCATAACCCCAATGTATTTTGGTTTCATTTTCATGGACCTTCATCGTATACATTGTTTTGAAAATTGAACCGCACGTCGAACCACGATGATTAAATTGATCACTATGAATTTGAAAAGCAATGGAGGGCTTCTACAAAAAAGTATTTAATTGAAGGAGAAAAGGTTGGCGCTGTTTATTAAAGTTTGATTTACATCTTTTCTTTGTTTTTTTTGACCTATGAATCTTCTTCTGTATTAAACTGCATTATGTTTTATGGTAACTAACAAACTATGATTTCTAAAATTTCCAATCAACTAAAGTTTCCAACATCCATTCCAATAGCAAAAGAAGATAAATAATTCTGAGATGATATGCAGGTCTGGAAATGCAGCACATTGTTGTTGTCTTCCATAACGCAAGCACACGTTTCTATGATGGAGCTCGTTTTGGACATGGTGCAGAGGTAAACTCATTCTGAGTCTCTCTGTTTCGCTTATGCTATTATTAGTACATTCATTCATAATTTATTATGTGGGGTTTAGGTTGGCATTAATACGAGTAGAATACGTGTACGTGCTCCTATTGCGTTAAAGGGTTGCTGACATAATATAATTTGATGTAAAGAATATACTTGAAAAGTGAAGCCTACTAATATTTTATGTTGCATGTACCAAAAATTGATTACTAATATGATTCACTGTATATTCTATTAGCTAACTGTAAAATAATTATTATAATTGTGACGTAGATTCTGTATTTGACACCACAATTAATCAGATAAGCGTGATGTGGAATTTAGATTTGGCTACTTTTTGGTACTCTTAGAAACTAATCAAAGTAGGTTTTCTTCATTTTCCCTTCCCATGTAAGGGCTCTAGATATCATTTTTTTGAAATATTTCTTTTCTTAGTAATTGACTTATTAAAGCTCTTACATAAACTAGATTTACGTGTGTATTCTTCGATGGAAGGAAATCAATGATTCGATGCATTCTCTTTAATCATTTATTTACTGGATAATTAAAAGAATTATGGTTAGATCCATTATATTTAGTAGATTACTGATTTTATAAATCAAATTTATCATTACTATTCAGTACACATTCCTCCACATCCCACTTTCTAACAAGAAAGTGTGTTCATCAAAATCATTCTATGCATCGGATTCTACCCAACATTCCGCTGCTTATATTATTCTTAACAAAGGTCAATGGTTTTAAATGATATTTGTGTTCCACCAATTTGTGAATTGATTTGGACTCGATTCCTATTTGCAAATCATTGCTTCAGTTTTCATTACATCTTGGGTATTCGGTGTGTCTTAAGGCTGCTCTGTTCTTTATTTAGAGCATTAATCGCTTTCAATTATAGTTGTCGTGGACAGTCTTTAATGAAGAGGATTTAAAGGTAATAACTATCTTACCATTTATTCACATTAAAAAAACTAGGTTTTGAATGTATTTTGCTATTATTTATTGCCTATATTTAATGCTTTTGCAAAGAAGGTGCGGTATTTTGAACTTTCAATTTTAATTCTGTAATTTTTGGTTGAATATAAAGCAAATTTACGTTTTCCATGACTTCATCATAACGAAGGCATTAATTATAGATGTAGCTACTTTTTACTTCTTTACTGTAAATAGTTGAAATACTTATTATACAACTACTATTTTCATGGTTTCAAATTTAGATAGAACTGTAGTTTGTACAAACTATTTAGATTGCACACATGAGAAGCTAGAAAATAATGCAATCAGTGGAGTTTATTTATATTGAAGGGAAAATATAATACTCTGGACAATAATGCAATCAGTGGAGTTTGTTTATATTGAAGAGAAAATATAATACTTTTGTTTTCATAGAAAGAGAAAGAGTTGTACAAGAACGAAAGTAGTTTAACCCTACAATTATATTTACAAAATGATATAAGACTACATGACTATGCTAGCATCAAGTTTATGCAATCCAATGTTGTTTTATAGCAAGAGTTGTATTTCATTAATTATAATAAAAAACAGTATTTCATTCCTCAATTTCTAATGCATACTTATCAATCAAAGTAATATTTGAAATGGTTTAGAAGTAAAGCAGCAATCTCATGTTTTACTCTAGCAATCTATCTATATCACATTTCTGTTTATATAATTTTCATTTAGCATATAGTTGATATAGGTTACTTCAAGAAAAAGTACAAAGAAATGGAAGATTAAAGCGAGAGGAATATTTATAGTCCTTATTATACGTTATATCTTCTGCCACTACACTACAGGAAAATGAAGTCGGAAATTCCTAAAATACCCATAACCTACAATAATCAATTAACAGCACATGCACACCAAAATGTCATTTTCTTATACCCGCAACTTACTCCACGTTTTTATTCAACTGCTTTTAAACTAACTTGAGAACCAAATTCTCTTCTCATGTCCTCAATCATAATGTCCATCTCCTTAGAATGATTGAAATATAGTTTTAAATTTTTGGCTTTTGAAATAGTTTGATTTTTAATTCTAATTTTGTCAATGCTATTCTCATAGGAAACGCAGTGATTGAGATGACTCAAGAGAAGTAGCAGATGACAATCAGTTTGTGTACAGAGCTACGTAATGGTGTAAGGTACTGTATTTTTTATTACTATATTTTTAATTAGCTTCATTTCCATTGCTCTTTCACTAACCGACTCCTAAACAACTTGAAGATGTGATTAGATCAATGTTTGTAGTGATAAGAACAGACCGAAGCCACATCCCAATTAATTCTCTAGGTTTTCCTTTTGAATTTGATTTTGAATTTAGTTTTTTTTCCTTATTCATACGGATTTTATGATTCACTTTTAATCCAGTTGTATAGAATTAAAATACATACAAGTGTACCATGATCTACATGATGATTACCAATATATTATGCTGTATTGTTTACTTTACAGTTGATGCATTATTAAAGTCCCCAAATTCTGTTTTACCAAATCTAATATGTCTCTACTTCAACAAAGTTATTATTTTTACTTTAGTAATTCTCAGCAAGTAAACTTCCAATGTTGCTATTGACCTAATGTATCTCTTGAACTCATTATGCCTGCTGTAAAAAAAGCGGACAATATAAGTTTTCCTATAACATCGCTGAATTGAAATTGGATGTACACAAAAGTCATGAAGTTCTGTATATTGTTTAATATGCACTTCTAATTATTTCCATCTATTTAGTAGACTCTTTTATCAACCATAGTTATAAGATTTTACATATTTTTATTGACTGCCAATAGTACATCAAATCAAAATGATGTGTTTGCTTTACCAAGTCATGCATGGGTGTAGTCCCAATATGATTGATATTTCAGTTATAAACATTATGTAAAGTATGTATAATTAATAAAATTATTCCTTTCTGAAAAAAAAAACAAATTGAAATATATACATGTTAACTGGATAAGTGTTTTAAAAATATAGTTATTTGCAATATCAGTTTTTCCCAGTCTTATCTTGACTATTTGATATTTGATTGATAGGTCTTCCACAAAATTCAAAGACTCACATATATAAATTAGTTCAACAAGGCATTACTTTGTACGAGCTGCTTAATCATTTTGTATATTTAAACGTTGTATGTATTTTGTTCCTTTGTTTAGGCATGTTTCACCTGAGTGGATCAATTGGTTGCGTTGGACAATAAGTTATTTACAGCAGATGAAGACTAGCATGCAAAAAGTAAACCAACTGAAGAGGATGGTGCCAGAGAAGACCCAGAAAATGGTTAGAAGATAAAGTATGTCATGTACTTTGACTATTAAGATGATATATTTCAATGGACATTTTTATTTATGTTTTTTAAAAATACTTTAGTCTATTTTAATCATTGGAGGTTGATTGATATTGCAGTACTATGCTCATATGATTGTGTATTTTTTTATTCTATTGCTGAGCGGTACTAATGAAGTTAGTGAAAATTAACATGCGGTAGTATTATTGTTTCTTTTTTCAGTGTTATAATATTCGAATATGTTAAATTTTGGAAAATAAAGACAAAATAAAAAACTTTATATTTAAATCTTACGTCTTCAATTTAGTAGGAATTCTCAGAATTTTCTGGGAAACGTTAAGTTGCACATCTTTGGTGCATCTAAAATCTTCTTGAGTCCATTACATTTTATTTGTAATTTAGCTGATGAAATTCCTATTTGTACTTGAATATCTATGAAATAAATAAAACTAAATGCTTTCAAATTTTGTTCCTTTTATCTTAAAATAATAGTTGACTACACCTTCAAAATTTTAAAAGTTAAAAACTACAAGATTTGAAACCTACAGCCCATTTTGGATATGACCTTCAAAATTTTAAAAGTTAAAAACTACAAGATTTGAAACCTACAGTCCATTTTGGATATGAAGCGGAATAAACGGAAGAGAAAGAGTTAAGATTAAGTTCAATTTGACTGCCAATCCTCCTACATCATCCCATGCCCTAGCTTTCAGAAATTATAGCACTTATCTAAAATAAATCAATAAATAACTATGTAGGCACATAAGTGAGCTTTTAAGTACAAATTATGCAGTTTAACAGTCATCAGATAGGATTGTATTTGACTATTAAAGGTTAAAAAATATAGTTAATTTGAGTACCAATTTAGCTATACCCACTTGAGTAATAGTTGATTACTTTCTTTACATATTTATTAATTTTCTAAAATAACGTAGTCTCATTCACGTTTTGATAAATGGTTGATATGTGCATGTACATGCATAAAAATGCAACATTACTTACACGTCAAAGTCATTTTGTAAGATCCAAAAAATCGTACAACGGTATTTTTATTGCCAGTCCCTCTTGCGCACGTAATTAACGAAAACATTACTATAATCTCTCACAATATTATAATTGTAACAAAGACAAAATACGTCACTTCCTTTTTTGCACACGTCCAACGGACGTGCCACCATACTTGTACACTATAAAGCAAAACCTTGGTCAAAGCGGTCAAAGTGAAGCCTTTTGTGGGTTGCCTAAACAGTCCTTCGCAGCAATGCAAACGAAATGAAAATATGAAGGATAATTCTGTCATCTTCTTTACCCACTTCCTCTTGCCCACGTTACTCAGTACTCCCGTAAGTTTCCCATCTTCTTCACTCTTCCATCGGTCCACAACTACTTCAACAATTCTCAAAACAAAAGATAACCCTAACCACTGCCTCCTTCAAATCAATATCAACTGTCTCCAGTCTTCTTTATTCGGCTTCCAATTTAATTTTTTCTTCCCAAATTCCTCCTTTCAGGACCAATCTCCTTCAAACAAACCGCTTTTGAAGTTAAATAGATGCCCCTAGAACAGTAAATGTTGAGTAAGGATGATATCGTCAGTTCGCTACCGCACACCGACATAACTTCTCGCCTTCCGTCCGCGAAACTCTTTCTTATCTTCCTTCGTTGCCAACTCTCACAACGAACTTCAGCGTTTTTACTCCTGATGCTTCCAATTCCTATTCTTTGTTCCAACATTTTTCCTTATTTTCCCCCGATTATCGAGATCGAAAGAGATCTATGCCTTGGTTGACGAAACTCCAGTTAGGTATCATCTTTACCTAACTGTTGAGTACAAAAGGGATCCATGCTTTGGTTGGAGCTCCAATCAGGTAATTTATTTTTTTATTCTCATTAACTATATTTAGATTGAATAGTTTAACCCTTGACTTATTGACGTAGTCAATTGATATGTCAACGTTATGAAAAGTTGCAGATTGGAGAACAATATTATATTTAATCTTAATCAAATTGTGGTTAAAATTTGTTTCCATTCGTTGAATTTTACTATACCAACAATTAATTTATAATATATAGCTAAAAAGTTCCTAAATCTGTGCTCTTCTTTTCAAGACTCTAGGCTTGAAATGTTATATTTCAGTAACCTGTAACATAATAATAAATTGGCATATTAATTTCTTTTAATTTGATACCATCTGATCGATTATGCTCGTGTATGCTATATGCTTGATAATTATAAAACTAATGATATAAATATCAATCAATTTGTGGTTAAAAAAAGTGTTTTATAACTGTTTAGAAACAATTATGTCAACTAGGTAAAAGCATACACTTGCAGCCATCTTTCTCAAACAACTAATGTGCTGTTGACATAAAAGATCTCTGTGACAATAGCTTATACATCATGAATTTGAGATTATAACACCACAAAGTTGCCATTTTTGTTTATAAAATTTTACATGGACCAAACAGACTTCAACTTGATGGCAATCTATAAACATGAAACCAAATGCAAAGGAACGGTATAGAACCAATATAATGTTACCATGGTTTTCAAAACTAAAGAGTAGACGAATGTCTTTTCTTTTTACCATACTTCTTAACTAAATTCATACTGCACAGAAAAATTTGTTACAGATTGGTGACGCCATTTCTTAATTAGAATATTAAACTTTTGCTCATCATAATACATAACACAAACACATGACAACACAATCAAGAAGAAATATGTACTTCTAATGTACATGTTATATGCCTAAAATTAAATTAGCTGCAAGGGATTTGTTTATCACCCTATATTCATTTTCAGCTTGCAATATAATCCAAAATTTATATAAACTTAACACTACCTTTCAGAAAATCAATTCAGACTTAAAAAAAGATACCAGCATAAGAAAATTCGCATGATGTCAGTTTATCAGTCAAGATTTTTAAGCTTAAATCCAAATACTCTACAAATTTGATGCCAATTCATCATCTTTGATTTAAAACCAATTTTCTTGAGGAAATTAATACGATTTAACATACAATAACCACAACCAATATAACTTCAAAGAACAAATATCAACAAATCAACCTATATGATTATAACAATAAAAACCATATCTTTTCGACAACCTAAATGTTAGCAAGATCTATCTTTCAGTAAACTAGCTGTAAAGAAAAAACAAACCTTGAAATTTCCCCAAAAGGACGCTTAAGAGTTTTCAAACTCCTCTTTATTTCAGAGCAAAAATAAAAGGACATTTCAAACCAAATTAATTAGTAACGATAATATAAAGTGTTTACTGAAATTAGTTACCGTAATATTATTTGATTCATGGAATAATTTTTGATTCCTTTATAATAAATGAGTAAATATGAGTGAGTTTCTTTGTCCTTAGAACTAAATGAAATTGTTAGCTGCAGTTAAAGGCGTATTTTAGTCTATCCTAATGCTCTGATTGCTTATGTTTAAATAGTTGTTTTCAATGCATTAATATCAACTATAACAAATGTTCATATTTATTCTTCCAAATCAAGCGACACTAAAATTTTAGTTTCACATAGGATTCGTAGGAGGTCCGGTTAAATTCATACTGTATTGGACTTTTTCAAACGTTCTTATTTAAAGATGACTTTTTGATGCTCATATTTATGTTTACTGGATATTCTGTTATTTGCCTATTTAGATAACAAATTCTTACCCTTGAATTATTTTATTACTCAAATATAGCTATTTGTTTTGTATAAAAGTATATGATTTTATATTTTCTTTCAAGTAATAGTGCACAGTACATAGAGAATGATGTTTATCCATTTAAAAAAAACATAATTTTTGTCAAAATTTGTTCCTTCTATTGATTAGCTTTGCAAGTTTATGTGCTACCATTATATTCAATCTATGTTTTGACTCACACATGTTATAAGTTGAATTATTGATATTATAATAGATAACGACCATTAGAATAAGTTGAATAACCGCTTCAGTCTTTCCCAATTTGTAAATATGCATTTAATATAAATATATTAGTTCTCAAATTGTTAAATGCTTTTATGGCTACAGAAAAATGGTACTGTACAAATGGTAATCAATAAAGGTATTACCTATTATGGTTATATATTTAATTGCATAATTATACATATTACCTCTTATTATATTCAGGTATTAGTAATTATTCAATGTGTATAAATATTCAATGTACATTCGGGCTATTAATTGCCATACCTATTTCTATATTTGTAAAGATATACCTATTATTAGTTATAATATATATATATATATATATTACCTCTATGACCGTATATTTAGTGTGTGTAAATATTTCTATTAACAAAGAAGTTTTTGGCTTGGTAGTTTTTATTTGTTTTCCAAGCTACCCATGTTCTCAGCATAAAAAACAACTAAAAGTTGTATATGTATGGCTTTGTACTTTCTAATCTTGCCTAATGTACGGAATTTCTTTCAGTTTTAAATTCGAACCCTAATGTCCCAATGTACCCTGTATTTACTTCTTCAATTCAACTAAAATATGGCAACGAAGGACTGGATATTTTAAAGTGAAAAGAGAAGGCCATCCACTGTTTTTCTTTCCCTCCAAAGATAAATCAAATCGATGATCAGTTTGTATAATAGAAACTGATGTCATTAATCTCAGTTTCTTATATTTTCATGATGCTATTTTTTTGCTCCTTTTTATATAGAGAATAATATTGGGTATTAAAATTATGTGTCCTATCTACATTCATACTTATTTAACTTAGCATAGGCATGCATTAACCATTATGGAAGATGTGTTCTTAAACCTACAAGTAAGCTAACATTTATGTCTTAGGTGAAATTTACTTCTGCATAATGCAAGGCACTTATATCATTTAGGTAGAAAAAAACGGTTATATATATTTTCTCCTTTTAACTTCATAACGTATATGATACCGGGGATTTAGATTCATTGATCATTTTTATGGTTTTCATGGCACCATAAGTATACCTGAAATTAGGCCATTTGAAGGTAAGTGGGACTACAAGACTCCCTAAGACAACATCTTTGGCTTATACATATGGACCTTCTGTTGGTGATTTCCTACTTCTATAACAATATTAGTGAAAAAACCAGGTTCAATCTCATGATATAAGTATGAGAATGCATTTTAAAATTTCATATTCTACCTGATTATTTATATATCAAGTTTTATTTTGAGAAAGAACTTAAATATATTGACAAAGAGTTAGGAATGATAGGACACTAAATTCCTGTAATTATGACATTATATTCCAAACATATTAAATATTGATTATGCCTTTATAATGTACTTAAGATAGCATATTTACTACAGGTCATTAAATGAGATCTACTAATGCTATTTTTTTTAAGCCGTGAATATAGGAACATGCAACATTTCTAATTATATCCTCAAAATTTTGGCACTAAACCTTGACGATCATTAATTTTTGTGTATGAAAATGTATTACAAGTTAATAATTAGAAGACATTCAATGATCGATTATGAAGTAAACATAATATATTTATGCAAGATATAAGTGATCTAAGATAAATATAACTCATGTAATTGATTATTTTTTGAAATAGTAATCATGCCCCTTCATTTTATCAATCTTTTTAAGTACAAATTGCAACTTCTAAAAGCTTTGAAGTACACATAAAATAGGTAGGGAAAAGCCTTACTACAGAATTATGGTATACTCAAAATTTAATTGACAGTTTTAGTAGAATGAATTGAAAATATAGATATAAACTATGTAAATACAAATATAAAGTTTGTAAATCCATGCTTTATTACAGTTTTTATTTTATTTTATGAAGACTTACATGTTGGTCTGGAAGAAAATAATGTAAGCAGATAGTGGTTGTTCGAGATCAAACTTTATTAGAATTATGATTGTCAATTTAGTGTATTTAACCTCCTACATCATCGAACTTATCCCCACCCTATAACTTCCGATCTAACCATACAGCCTGCTTTGCCTGCCATGGTTCACTTGATATAATCGATCAATCTCCATGTGTTATTGCCTATTGTTGCATGTCACTTCATTATAGCTATGTTTTCTTCCTTTGTCTCTAAATAATTACATTTTTTTGCATTTTCATAGGCAAGAGTAATATGATGGATAACGTGGCAATTTGGTTAATCAAAAGGCTAAAATTTTGATTTCAAGCAGCTGTTAGTTGAAATATTAATTCAAACTGTGAATATAGTAAACTATTATAAATATATCAACTATGGTTAGACCGTTTTATGTCATTTTGTTTTAGTCACATATGGTAGTGAAGCAATAATTATATAAGGAAAAGAAACTCATATTTGGTTCCAATCATAATTTAAGGAAAAGAATGATACTCATATTGGCTCCATTAGTCATCCAAGAAGAAGTCATATGCGTAGTGTAAATGCTTCTTTTTGGACAAAGATTTGCATCCAAGTTTGCTTTAGATGATGTTTGAATTAATTCAAATGACAAAATCTTGAGCATAATTTACACGTGTTTAATTTGTGTTTTTTTTTCATACCATGTAGATAGATATAATTTGATAAATTTATATAATTGTTATACGTAATATTTTCCAGTTAAAGCAATTTTTCCCAGAATGTTTCTCATTTAGAGCAATTTTGCATAGAATATTTTCCATTAGGCAAAGTTTTTACAACATTTCATTGTATATATTTTGACATTTCATAGTTGATTTTTACAACTCATTATGGCAGGGAGTTTTTTCATTTACATTGGAGAGAACTCTATGTGTGTAAAAATAGACATATGTCAGTGAAAATATACGAGAGGGAGATTTTAAAGAAAAGATGAGTGAAGAGGAAGTTGAAAATGTGAAGGTTTAAATGAGGGTCCACTTTAGTTCATTTACAGTTTTAGTACAAATTTAGTTGTATAGGTTATAACTTGGTTCTTCTCACTTTGATTTGTCTTAGAACTCTCCTAACTTTGTCATAAGCTATATAGTACCATGATATGCATATCATACAATAGCTATAATTCATGTTTTTTTTATATCTTCATAAAATAGCAAATATTAGTCTATATATCAAGCTTAAGTATGCACTAATAAAATCTCATTCATGTCTCATACTTAAACAGAAAACGCCATGTCACGAAATTGAAGTTGGCGATTGCCGACCTACTTATGATGCTTGAAAACAAGGGAAAGTAAATTATAGGAATAGAAAGTAACTGCAGCTCCAAGGATCAAGCACAAGATGCCTGGCACCTATCCAAGCGATGCGAACACAAATGCCTAACTTAGCAACGTCGGAGCTACTGTTCATGTTCTCAAATGGTACCCACGGTGGAACCATGAATGTGTGTATTACATAGCACTGAACTTTTCAAAACTGCAGCAAAAATGATAGGTTGATGTTGTAACAAAGAACTAACCTTTGGATTTCAGAACAAACAATGCTCCTGCATCCAATTTTGGGTTTTTTTTGTAGTAGTTGAATTCGTGTTGATGCTTGCAAGGTTTACTGCATGATCGTTAGGTTGCAGAGTTCTCATCTCTTTCAATACATTTTTTAGCAGGAATTATGTGTCTAGGATTATTTATATAGCGAGCTCCAATAAGTGGTTATATGGGGCCTTTATTTGTATTATGTATAAAGTCTGTAAGTATTGGTCTTAACTGTTCCTAATTGGCAAGTGCAAGCTGCGACCCATTCGAGCGTTTATTTTATGTATAAAGTTTGCAAGTATTTATATGTCAACAGCCCGTTTCATTACAACCTTTTATTTTATTTGTATTATGTATAAAGTTTGTAAGTTTTGTATGTCAACAGCCCGTTTCATTACAACCTTTTATTTTATTTTTAAATTTTACTTAAAATAATAGTAACTTTTACATAATTGCAAGTGAATAGTAATATGATAATTTGTTCATATAAATGATTTGAAATAGCATTAAAATTATTGAAAAGTAAACTCAATACACCACATATTTGAGCGTTTTCAACAATAGGGGTTCTACATCTACTACTAATGTGAACAATTCATATTTGTTAATTCAGCTTCTCTCTAACCTTGAAGACCTTCTCAAAAAATATAATAAAACAATTTTTAATTATGATATTTGACATAATAATTTCAATGTTTGTACTCATTCCAAGAACTCCTCTCTTATTTCAGAAGAACAAACATTCTCTTATAAAACATTTTTGACTCCATTATCAACAAAGTACCGATGCCGGTCTCAAGCCCGTGACAAGAAGGAGACAAAAATTACTACATCTGTACTTAGTGCTTACAGAATACTTGCAAGTTACTGTTGTTGACATCAACCTTGAAAAATCATAGAGAAAATTATTACATCAATTTAAATCCTACAAAATTTTATTACAATATTACGGTAAACGATAATTCAAAATCTATACACTAGCATTAAGTAGGATTATACTTTAACAAATATTGAGCATTCGTGACGAAGGAAGTATTATGGGAGGTGCGATCTTTACGGTTGAGAATTTTTTTTCTTATATATTAACATGCTAATTTATTACTTTTTTAAATAGAGGCGATGCAATTTTTTAAGTTCCAAACTATTGAAAATGCTAATTTTACTATTTATACATTTCTCTACATATTGATGTAATAGTTAATTACTCTCTTTACCGGTTTAATTATTTCCTAAAATAACTTAGTCTCATTTATATTTTGATAAATGGATGATTTGTGCATGTATGCACATAGAAAATGCATCACTACATACATATCGAATCATTTCGTAAGGTTAAAATAGTCTTGCGAACAGTGTTTTATAATACCAATTCCTTTTACGTGCACGTGCTAAAGTACTCAAAAACATTACTATAATCTCTCACAATATCATAGTTGTAACAAAGACAAAATACGTCACTTCCTTCTTTGCACACGTCCAACGGACGTGCCATCATACTTGTATATATATATATCTAACATATATATTAAAATTGAGTAAGTTTATAACCTGGAAGCATATATATAATACTTTTTTAAACATATATATACATCTAAACATACAATATAACTCTTAGTGTAAACTGTAACATAGTAAACTGTATAACAGTATAGCTTTTATAACTAGCGGATATGTACACTAATATATATTTTATATCAAAATTGATATATATATATATATACATACATACATATATATATATATATATATATATAACTATTACAGATTAACATCTATACAAGGAAAACTGACATGTATATACATAACAAAACACAAACATATATACATTATTTTCGAAATTCTATATTCATATATATATAGATGCGTATATAACTAAATATAATAATATATACTATATAAACTGCATAACAGGCCTCATGCGAAAAATATATATACTAGAATATATATATAAACTATACATATAAACAAATAATAACATATATATACCTCTGATTATAAGAAGAGGACCGAGGTGATGCTGGTGGTCTGTGAAAGAGGGAAAGGCAGATGAGCGGTTGAGAGGAGATGCCGAGATCGGTGCAGTGTCAAGCTGAGCAAGGTGGTAGAGGCGACGTGGGCTGCAAGGTGAAGGGAGAGGAGGGTCTCGGCGCGTGAGGAGCAGGTTTGAGTTAGAAGATGGCTTCGGTCATGGGTTGAGCATGCAAGAGATAAAGAAGAGGCAGGAACGAAGGGGAAAGATGATAAACATATAATAAAATGAATTTGTATCCAAACAACTAAAAATGGAAAAAGAAAGGACCACCGGTTTGGATTTTGAAGTGGTGGAATAGCAACAATCAAAAACGCTTAATTCAATGAATATTAATATTTGCTGGATGTTGGTTTAAACGGTGGAATATGAATGGACTAAGAATTCAAAAGGCTCAAAACGGTACCGATACGGTTAATCGGTTCACTGATTTCGTCGTGTCCCGAACTCCGGAACACACGAATGAATATAATGCGGAGATCAGCACGACGAGACGATAAAAACGATATAAAAATATTAGTGGTACGATCATCCGATCAAAAGTCGATAATCGGTACCGATATACGTTGCTATTCCGTACGGAAAAATCCAAACGGAGCTAGAAACGTCCGAATTTCGCGAAACGAATTTCGCAGTCTGATTCAGAGTGTTCTAAATAAATTTTCTCATGTTGACATATTTAGGTTTCGGAACACTTTTATTATCATCAATTTTTTTTAACTGATATAAATTGAAATAAAATTACACACGAAAATAAACTTTCAAATTATCTGATGAAAATTTAACAATTGCTACGTTTAAATAGACATATTTCAAATATCAAATTTATATTTCAAAATTTTATTGTTTAAAATTTCACAAATTTAATTAAATGTATTAATAAAACAAATAAAATTTATTAAAATTTTCGGGTCTTTACAAATACTATGTATTTCATGGTAGACAAATGATTACAAATAACAAAAGATTGTACATCAAAGAAAGAGAAAACCGAGTAAACTAATGGAAAATAAACAATCCTCGGTAATGTAAAGTGGTTTCATCCAATTTCCTTACAGAGATGTCTCACAAGGTATGATAAAAGAAATATAAGATACCATAGATATATGATAGATCATCTTCGGCTTAGATACTTATGAAAAAATGTCTTATATTAGCGAATACATAAAGTTAGCTAAAGAAAACTACCCATAATATTATATTTCTTCAAATTCTCATCGTGTTTGAATTTTATAAACATATATATACCTATAAATGTTGATTCAAAAGTATAATAAAACCGTATTAGTTTCTCTTAACTCTTAAAATGACTGATTTTGTATGTAGTTCCTAATTATAACATGCTCCTATGAAGATATCGGTGTTCCATATGAAGTAAAACATCCAATACCATAGGGAGAAGATATAGTATGTGTTATGAAAATGGTATGACGTAAAAGGCAGATGCTCAAGCGCAATACTAAACTTACTTACCAATTTTGTTCTTCAAATTTACTTTAGTGATGACATGAATAAGAGAATAATTACTTGACAATCACATTTAAGATGTTGATTAATTAGAGCATTTTATCAAATTATTGCTTGGCAAATACATTTTGGAATTCCAATCAATGTCCCTCTCCCCTTCTCTCTTACAACAATTTTCTAACGTATGAATCATGTTGTACACTTTATGATAATTAATTAGACCATTTCATTAAAATTATTTCTTGGCATGTACATTTTAGAATTCCAATCGATTTCCTTCTCTCCCTCTCTCTTATGACATTCTTCTAAAGTTTGAATCATGGTGTATGCTCTATAAGTGGAAAGTTATAATTATTTTTGGCACATTCATTATGTACCGTTGCATCTTATTCGTAGAAAATTGAGAATAAGAATCATTGAGGTTATCTCTTTTAAAATTGATATTTCAATGATCACTTTAAAAAAATTTAATATGAATTGGCGATAAACTAATGAAAATATTTAAATGCAGTTGTTTTAAATTATAAAAGTGGAATACTTACAGGATACGACTTTAATTAAATTCAGGTGTGCCTTTATATGTTGATATATAGTAAAAAAATTAATCCATTAGCAAAACAACGTTAATGTGCATGAAAAGGATTTTATTTAAGCCCGAATTAATGCTCAAAAATACCTCACAATAAAATAAACATCTAGCAACAGCAATTCATGGTTTAACCCACATCTAAACTGGCAATCAACATGCAAAATGTTTTTTTAAATCCCAATAGCAAGGGATTAGAAATGGTAGTAGTGCTTTGGAATCGGTGATAAAGCGCTGTATGTATTGAATCTTGTATTAATCATGCAACAAAGCTGGCAAAAGAGTTGTACAAACTAACATCGTGGGTCTGAAAAACCAAGTATATAAACCAAGTACCCTGAGTTTGCAAAGTCATACACATAAACCACGTAATCAGGTATTCTGAATTTGCAAAACCATACATATAAACCATATGACTTCAACTAATATTTCCTCACAAGAACTTATAAGATTGCATCATGTACCAAGCATTTCATTTTAGAAAACATCAACACTAATTTATGTCATATACAATATCCTTGGTATACTTAATAGTACGATAGATAGTTGGGAAGCCATGCTTAAAATGTTAGAATTCGGTCAGCCTGCAGCGGAAGAAATAAGTGAATTTCAAAATTTTTTACCATATTAGATTTTTATTGGGCCTATTAAGTCTAATTCATTTAGAAATTTTCTAAATTTCTTTTAAATAAAATCGTTATTTTATTTAATTTTATCAATAAAGTTTTTGTGTTATATTTGAATATGTGTATCATATACACATATGTGTGTACGTGCACGTGCAACATAATAAAGTGTACATGGTTTGACATGCCCGTGTATAGGTGATGGGATTTACACTACAAACAGACAAGTTAGCCCCTCTATTATTCTATGTGTTGTGTATGTATCTGTGTGTATGTGTGTGTGTAAATATGCATCAAAAATTATATATATGTGTGTGTGTGTGTAAACTTGTACTTATGTAAAATATAATCATATATATATACACACAAATATTTAAAAATAATAATTAAATAATTCATATATAATATTTTAAAATATATTCGAACAAATGTTTGATAATATTAAATAACAAATCATTTAATAATTAATATAAAATAATTTTAATTTTTTTTATTCGAATTGTTGCTACAAAGTTGTGTACAAAATTATTTTTTTTTATATTTAATTATAAATATATATAAATAAACGTACACATGTGCACATAAATAAATATGTATATATATATATATATATATATATATATATTTATATAATAACTGACTTTACGCTCACGGTAGAAAAATTAATTTTTTTTGAATAAATTTTAAAATGATTTTAAATTAAACAATTATAAAATAATTTAAAATCAATTTGATTAAATTAATTAAAATTATAAAAAATCATTTTTGAGATATGAAAATTATGTACCATTGTAATGGCCCACTTTTCCGTATAGTTTAAGCAGACAATCAACCACACATGACCCACTCAAATTGAACAGAAAGGCGGAAGTTAGGGGAAAAGAAGAAGAAAAACTAAACAACACAGAATCTCACAGTTGAACGAATAATCTATAATATACAACAAATCTTTATACAAAGAAAAAATGTGATTTATATACACCAATCAGAGAACACTAACTTATTTCAGCCTGGATAGTGTAACGACCCATTATTTTGTACCATTCAAATTCGACAATAATCCACACATGTCAAGCTTGAATGATGCAAAATAACAGATTGTAAATAAATTTGGAGCAAATGAAATCAAATAAACAGTATCACAGACACAGAACAATCAAAATAACTCGCAGCGGAATATAAAATAACATAGTAGTCCATGAAGCTACTATAACAGAGTCTCAAACCAAATACATAATATAGTTTGAAAACAACAGAATAGAAATCCCAAATACATAGAAGTTCACTAATACATGAGATAAACTAGAACAGCTGAAACAGAAATAGAAATATATGTAGATAAGCAGAAACTCCAGTGAAAGACCAGCTCCAGGAAGAGAATCCAAAGCTGTGAATACTCAGGCTGACCCGAGCGTAAAGCAAAACACAAAACACTCGAGTCAGGACAATATATACTTATATAATGTAAACCAACTCAAATGAACTGTAATCAAGATACAAGTAACTTAAAGGATGCCTAGGACCGCCCATCCTCTAAGGATCCGTTAAACTATTTACTATATAGTAATATTTCGCTATTATAATAATGTCTACAGTAAAATAAACATACTTTTAAATAGCGTTCCAGGCTACCCATATCACCCTTCACACATAATAGTCCCAGTAGTCCATCCGATATCATGCCATCTCCACTCCGGGGACTGTCAGAGGATACCACACAGGCTACGGGAGAAAAACAAACTCGTAGTAAAGGCTCGGTATGTTAGGTGACACGGCACACAAGGCAATGCCAGGGTAGATATACCAATTACGCACACGGGCTGGTGGTAACGTAGCAGCCACTACACCCACCCCGAACAACACTCCAAAATCAAGGGGTGCACCCAATCGATCACAACAGTAATAGAATGGTTCGAAGAAGTGTGTCCGACCAGAGGTGCTACCTCCTTTGGCCCGAGATCGCTCCTGTTTTAGCCACCTTAATCTAACTCACGGGAGTTAGGTCCACGAAATGTACCTTAGGAACGTCGTCACCATCCTACTTCATTCTGGAATCTCCACCGCGTATACAGTTGTTAAAGTGATTTTCGGTATCGACGGAGAGTATGTCCATATCTGATCCCGGACTCTTTAACAACCAATCGTTATTATAACCCGTAGTTATAATTTCCAAATGGTATTTATTTTTTCCAAAATCAAATATCATTTAACAATTCAATATCCTTCAAAAATCATTTCAAAATATCAAACTCATTATTTTATTTCAAAACCATGTTCATTTATTCAATTTGAAATACCATTTCAATTTCATTTCAAAATAATTTATATTTCAAATCAATTTACTTCATAAAATGAAGTTATTACATTTAATAATTCAATTATCAAATTTCCAAGATTTCAATTTTCCAAATTCCTTTATTCATTTAATTTTTTTTTCAAAATAGTGAAAATTCACTTTTCGCAGCATTTAGAAAATGCTACGTAAATTTACATTCAAAACCGATTAATTTAACAAAAGCTAGCATTTAAATGTTGTAATAGGGTTACATTAGTTTTCAAATAAACTTAATTAAATTCAACACTTATAGCATTTTACAAATGCTATAATAACCTTAAATCTTATTTAGCTTTTTAGTTCATTTATTATCAACTACAGCATTTACAATTGTTGTAATATCATTTCATTAGAAATAATAACATTTCGAAAATGCAGTTAACTTCAATTACTCAATATAATTTCACAACCATTTATATTTTCTTTTAAAACACTTTAACTATAAAATCATACAATTTCACTTTAAAATCATCATTTAACTTTCCTTAAAATTCAGGATTTTTATAAAGTTTAATTTTCATTCAAAAATCAGGATTTATTAATAATTCACTTATTAAATTGCAATATTCAAATTTAAAATTCATTAAATTAAATTCAACTTAACAATTAAGTTTTTTTTAAAATTCAAATATAACTTAATTCCATTTTTTTTCTTTTAGCTTAAATTTCATTTTTATAGCCAAATTCACAAGTTTCCAAATTTCAGTTATATTGCAAAATTTCAACTCAAATATTCATTCATTTCTCATTTTAGCTTTATTCAAAAATCATAATATCTTATAAAATCAATTTAAATTATCAATTATCATAAACTTGTCATATTTTCATATTTAATTAAGTTTCCAATTATAATTAAATCAATATTTCCAAAATAACTTACATTCAAATTTTCTAACTTTCATTAATTTATTTCACTTGTAAATATTCAGAAATTCAATAATATTTTATAAAAATCATTTTTAATTAAGTTTAAATCAAAATATTATAATATTTATATTTCTAAGATATTTTTAAAAATTTAGAAAACATATTTTAACTACGGGCCTGCATATAATTTTCTACACTAGGAAAAGTGATACGGGTAATATATCATTTCAACCCGTAATTTACAAAGAAAATCCGGGTTTTATCATTTCAAACCCGTAGTCCCAAGTATATGAAATAATTTGAAAACCGCTTAGGCCTATCATTTCAGCCCATAACGATTTTCCCTTATTCTAAAGTCCGTTCGGGTATGTATCATTTCAACCCATAGTGATTCTAATCTAAAGGGAACTTGCAGTGTGATTAACTGATGAAAATAACAAAACATCATAATATAACAATAACATATGATATAACTGGTGTTTAAGCAGGTGTGAACATCATATAATAGTGACATAGCAAATATAATATGGTGGTGCAGTTACAGATTCACATGTGATCAATTTACTATTAATATAAGTATAAAACTGTCTGGTGAGAATAACTCACTGGTTTGAGCTGATGACACAATGACGAATTGCACAAACGAGATCTACACAAGCACGAAAGCACGACACAGATTTGAATGGAGGAGCCAAAAGTCAAATTCCTTGGATACACATCAAACAAAAATAATATAACAACAATAAGTTCCAAACTGACTATGATTAAACTATGCTATAATAAACTGCACAGAATCGAATTGAAATGCTTGCACTTGCTTTCAACCTTTACTAGGCATAGCCATAAGGGAAAATACATGATAATGGCAGGTGTTTGGGTCAGGTTATGGTGGGTATGGGGTCGGCCAAGATGTTGGAAATGATGGAGTAAAATAGTGGTGAGGGAATCAACACAAAAGCTTGCATATACATGGGTTTTAGGCCATGAATTGGGCTCGGCCAAGGCCCTAGGTGCCACGGCCAGAGGAGTGGGGTCCACTGTGATGATGTGGCCGTGGGTGCTGGAGGTGCTGGAGGTGGTGGAGGTGATGTAGGGGGTGGCTACAGGGGTGGTGAAGAGATGGAATGAGAGTGGTGCTCGGTTAGGCTAGTATTAAGGGTGATTTGAAACTTTTGTGGATATGCGTCATGAAGGGGGTTCATGGCTTGGGTGGCTGGTGAGGAGGAGGTGTTGGTGGTGTGCCATCAAGTGGTGGAGGCAGCTAGGCAGCAAGGAAGGCATGGCCAATCCTACATGAGGTGAAACAAGTGCAAGAATCAAACTAGAAAAATCAACATAAGTGAAAAAAAGAAGAAAAGAAGAGATAGAATTTTACCAAATTCTTCAATCAAGGGGAGGCCGAAATTTTTGGTTCAGGAAGTAGGAAAAAGATACATGAGATGAGAAATGAAGTGATCGGCTGAAGATGTGGAGAGTTATGTCAAAAGAAATGAAGAGTTGTGAGGAAAATGAAGAGGTGGAATTCAAAGAGTCAAAAGGCAATTCAAAAGTCAAAACCTTTTCATATTTCTTTATTTTATTTATATAACTTTATATTTCTGGAAATAATAATAATACCAGATAAAATTTCGAAAATTTAACAAAATATAAAAATACATATAATATTTATTAATTTATATAAGGCTAAAATAAGAAAATAGCTAAAATTAGTAAACTAGTCTAGAAAATTTGAAATTAATTGAAATAAATTTTGGAAAAATCATATGAGCTTGTAATATATTTTTAAACATAAATAATAACATAAAATAAAAATGCATTCACAAAATAAATAATTAAAATTTAATTTAAATAAAATTTTAATGCAGAAAATAGCAGAAAATAAGGAAACAGCCTTTAAAAATAGGAAATCATCACAGAAAAATTTGGAAAAATTCTATTATTATTTTAAAAATATTTAGAGATGAAATTTCACAAATAAAACAAATTTAAAATAATTTCAAACAAAATAAACTCAAATTCCAAAATTATAACTAGAAATCTAGGGTTGTTACACTCTCCCCCACTCAAATCTTTTCGTCCTCGAAAAGAACGGCAAGAAAATAAAGAGAACAAGATAGAAAACAAAATAGTACCTGAAATGAGCAATTCCGGATTCGAAGCACGAATGATCTCCTCCGTTTCCCAGGTACAATCTCGATCGTCAGTACTCCACTGTACTTTGACCAGATTAACAGATTTCCTTCTGAGCTGCTTCGTATCTCTACCGACAATACGAAGTGGCTTCCTCTCAACAGTCAGATTAGGCTCTACATCCAAACAATCAAGAACAGAAGGCTGGACAACAAGAGATGGATCATGAAGATGACGGCGAAGATGTGAGACATGGAATACATTATGCACTCCAGAAAGCTTCTCGGGTAAATCCAGACGATAAGCCAAAGAACCAACTCTTTCCACAATGCGGAAAGGACCAATGAACCTAGGAGAAAGCTTCCCTCTACGACCAAAGCGGATGACATTCCTCAAGGGAGAAACATTAAGGAACACCAGATCATCAACAGCAAATTCCAAATTCTGCCTACGCCTATCAGTATACTTCTTCTGCCTATCCTGAGCGGCTCTCAACCTCTTCTTAATCTCTTCAACTTTCTCAGTAGCTTCCAAAATCACTTCAGGACCAAGAACCAAACGATTACCGGATTCAATCCAGCAAGATGGAGATTTACAAGGTCGTCCGTATAAAGCAGCAAACGGAGACATTTTGAGACTGGCCTGGATGCAATTATGAAATGAGATAGATAAAAGATCAAGAATAGACTGAAAGATAGGAGATAAACTTATACCTGATAGCTATTATTGTAGGTAAATTCAGCAAGATGGAGATAATCTTCCCAAGATCCTCCATAATCAAGCACACAAGCACAAAGAAGATCCTCAAGAATCTGATTCACTCTTTCTGTTTGACCGTCGGTCTGTGGATGGTAAGCAGTGCTCAAATTCAAATGAGTACCCAAAGATTCCTGAAAAGCCTTCCAGAACTGACTAGTAAAGATAGGGTCACGATTACAAACAATACTGAGAGGAACACCGTGGAGACGAACAATCTCTCTCATGTAAATCTCAGATAAGCTAGAAGCAGAACGAGTAGACTTGACCGGAATAAAATGAGCGGACTTGGTCAGTCTATCAACAATAACCCAGATACTCTCATTACCTTTCTGAGTCCTCGGTAAACCATCGATGAAATCCATGGAAACCTGTTCCCACTTCCAATTGGGAATCTCGAGAGGCTGCAACAAACCAGGGGTCTTCTGGTGATCGGCTTTGACTTGCTGACAAGTCGCACACCGATTAACAAAGATAGAGATATCCCTCTTCATCCCCTTCCACCAATAAAGCCTCTTCATATCCTGATACATCTTCGACACACCAGGATGAATAGAAAGTCTGGATCGATGATTCTCCTGAAGCAACTCCTGCCTCAACCCATCAACATTCGGGACACAAATTCTGCCATTAATCCTCAGAATCCCCCTATCATCAATCTAAGCTCCACTACTACTACCACTACTACCACCAACTCTGCTACGAACACCCTCCTTCATCAATCTAAGCATCACATCCTCATCCTGCTTAGCCATAATCCGATCCAGAAGAGGAGAAGAAAAAACAACAAGCTGACACAACAAAGCCTTTTTCCGACTCAGAGCATCGGCCACAACATTAGCTTTACCGGGAGTATAGTTAATGTCGAGGTCGTAAGAAGCCAGAAACTCAAGCCAACGAACTTGCCTCTGATTCAGATCCTTCTGGGAGAAGATATATCTCAGAGACTGATGATCGGTGAAAAGCTCAAACTTGGTTCCAAGAAGATGATGCCTCCAAAGCTTCAAAGAAAAGACAACAGCAAGTAACTCTAAATCATGAGCAGCATAATTTGCTTCGTGGGTTTTCAACTGACAGCTGGCATAGGCAATAACCCTACCATCCTGCATGAGAACAGCACCCAAACCCTCACGACTAGCATCAGTATAAACTGTAAATCCCTCACTCCCCTTCGGAACAGTAAGAACTGGTGCGGAAGTTAGCTTGCTCTTCAACTCACTGAATGCAGCCTTACACTGATCATTCCAGACAAATCTGGCATTCTTCCGAGTCAAAGATGTGAGAGGTGCAGCAATCCGAGCAAAATTCTCAATGAATCTCCGGTAGTAACCGGCAAGGCCCAGAAAACTACGAATATCAGATGGAGTCTTTGGAGTTTCCCAATCCTGGAACAGAATAGGGAGAAAATAAGGACAATAGGAAAATAGAATTATATAAGTGATCGAGGGAAAAGAGAAGGAAAAAAGACTTACATTGATCGCAGCAATCTTAACCGGATCAACAGAAACTCCATTACTAGAAACAATATGCCCGAGATAACGGACTTCATCCTTCCAGAAATGGCATTTAGAAAATTTAGCCTTTAACTGATGATTTCTGAGAGTCTCAAGAACATACTTCAAATGCGACATATGTTCATCCT
This sequence comes from Allium fistulosum, assembly GCA_030737815.1. NCBI lineage: Eukaryota > Viridiplantae > Streptophyta > Magnoliopsida > Asparagales > Amaryllidaceae > Allium > Allium fistulosum. The sequence goes on from CM060901.1 coordinate 1,133,459,249, forward strand.
TAGTCTTAGAGAAGACAAGTATATCATCAACAAAGACTAGCACAAATTTATTAAGCACATCACGAAAAACACGATTCATCAAATCAACAAAGAAAGCAGGGGAATTAGTCAAACCAAAAGGCATGACTAACCATTCATAAAACCCATTCTCAGTGCGGAAAGCAGTCTTGGGAATACTTTCCTCAGCAACTCTGAGCTGGTGAAAACCTGTGGCAAGATCAAGCTGAGAGAAAACAGTAGCACCATAAAGCTGATCAAACATATCATTGATGCGAGGCATTGGATATCTGTTTTTCATAGTGAGCTTGTTCAGCTCCCTATAATCAACACACATCCGGAGAGAACCATCGGACTTGGTGATGAAAACCACCGCAGCTCCCCATTCAGAATAGCTAGGTCTGATCATACCCTTGGAAGACAGATCCTCAATTTGTTTCCTTAACTCAACCTTCTCGCGGGGTGCCATTCTTCTAGGAGGAAGAACTACAGGTCGAGCTCCAAGAATAAGATCAATGCGAAAATCAATTTCCCGCTTAGGAGGTAAAGCAGTAACTTCACCAAATACATCGGGATAGAGTTTTACTACAAGAGTCGACTGAAGATCAACAGGAGAAGAATCCAAAGAATAAATAAAGCTACCAGCACAATCAAGAGGCATACGACACTGAATAACCAAAGGATTACCCCGATCATCCTCAAGAGAAACAATTCGGGATTTACAAGAGATATGAGCATCATGATTCTTTAACCAATCCTGACCAAGCAATAAATCAAAAGCATCGAAGCCCAAAACATAAAAGTCACCACAAAAGCGATGATCAGAATGGAGAAGTTTCACTTCTCGACAGATTCGATTAAGGTTAGCAGGACCTCCAATAGGATTTGAAACATATTCAGGAGAAAGGAGATGCTCAAACTTATCACACAAATCAACAGAAATAAAACTGTGTGAAGCACCAGTATCAAACAACACACGAACAGGATGACAAAATAAAGTAAATGAGCCCTGGAGAGTACCTTGGTCATCACTAGGAGCAGGAGCAGAAGCAGGTGGAGGAACTGGAGATGAGGCAGAAGTGACAGCAAAAATACCAGATGGCTTTCCTTTTTGATACAAAGGACAGTCATTCTTAAAATGACCTGGCTGAAGACAAACATGACAAAGATTGTTCCTGGTAACCTGAGGCGGAGGAACAGCAGCACCAACCGAAGTAGGGCAACTATTAGCATAGTGTCCCTTCTGGTCACATTTGAAGCAGGTGATGGAGGAGAGATCAACAGGTTGTCTCTGAGCAGGAGCAGATGATGAAGATCCCAAACCAGAACGCTTCTGCTAATTCTTCTTCTGCTGCTGAAAATTAAGCTTGCGCTTTTTGGAAACTGCAGAGGAAGACTGAGCACCAGAAACAGTAGGACCTTTGGATGTGGGATTCTCATAGCGAATAGCCATATCCATGAGCTGGGTGAAAGAACCATGAACATGTGAAATGAGGCGACTATAATACTCTGGACGAGCACCAGCAATGAATTTCTCATTCTTCTTGAGAGGAGTGTCAATAAGGCTAGGACCGAACTTGGAAATTTCATTGAACTTCCTCTCATACTCAGCAAAAGACATGGTACCCTGCTTCAGATCCATAAACTCACGATAAAGCTGAGATTTCCCAGCTTATGGCATCCATTTTGCCACGAAAGCTTCCCTGGGAAGAGAAACAGAAACAAGCTTAAGGTAGATTCAAAAGAAAAGGAACACAAATAGGAACAAAATTGAGATAACACAAAGGATACCTAAACTGCTCCCAAGTGAGATCAGCCTCAACGGTGTTAGCCGTAACGGACTCCCACCAATCTAAAGCAGAATCATGCAACTGCCAGGCTGCTAGCTGACGCTTCTGGGCATCAGTAATGTCAGGACCAGTAAATATCCTTTCAAGACCCCGCAACCACTGCTGAGCCTCAATAATAGTCTCTGAACCGGTGAATGGGGTTCCACCTAGTTGAGAGAATTCCTTACAAAGAACAGTGAACCTGACTGGGGCAACAGGTTGAGGAGCTGGGGCATTACCACGACCCCTACCTCTGGCATTTCCTCGATTCATCCTGAAAAATATCAAGAATGAATTTAGGCCAAGACTAAAGACAAGCCAAACATGAATTAAGATAGGACAAGGGCATACACTTGAATGAATATCCTAAAATAAAGAGAGAGAAATCTAGCAAGGTGGATTCAAAAGAAAGGAAGTTAGAAACATTTGAAAATCCTTTAAAACAAGAAAAAATGTATATATCAAAATAATCTTTGAAAATCTTTTGAAAAAATATTTTAAAAATCATTTTATACTTTGAAAATACGTCTCTCACAAAGATATGATTCTGAGATTGATTTCACTCATTCTAGGGTAGAAATACCCTATCTCTAATGAGTTTTTCTCCTCAGAGGCAATGGTTGCCAAAACCAAAGCTCTGATACCAACTGTAACGACCCATTATTTTGTACCATTCAAATTCGACAATAATCCACACATGTCAAGCTTGAATGATGCAAAATAACATATTGTAAATAAATTTGGAGCAAATGAAATCAAATACACAGTATCACAGACACAGAACAATCAGAATAACTCGCAGCGGAATATAAAATAACATAGTAGTTCATGAAGCTACTATAACAGAGTCTCAAACCAAATACATAATATAGTCTGAAAACAACAGAATAGAAATCCCAAATACATAGAAGTTCACTAATACATGAGATAAACTAGAACAGCTGAAACAGAAATAGAAATATATGTAGATAAGCAGAAACTCCAGTGAAAGACCAGCTCCAGGAAGATAATCCAAAGCTATGAATACTCAGGCTGACCCGGGCGTAAAGCAAAACACAAAACACTCGAGTCAGGACAATATATACTTATATAATGTAAACCAACTCAAATGAACTGTAATCAAGATACAAGTAACTTAAAGGATGCCTAGGACCGCCCATCCTCTAAGGATCCGTTAAACTATTTACTATATAGTAATATTTCGCTATTATAATAATGTCTACAGTAAAATAAACATACTTTTAAATAGCGTTCCAGGCTACCCATATCACCCTTCACACATAATAGTCCCAGTAGTCCATTCGATATCATGCCATCTCCACTCCGGGGACTGTCAGAGGACACCACACGGGCTACGGGAGAAAAACAAACTCGTAGTAAAGGCTCGGTATGTTAGGTGACACGGCACACAAGGCAATGCCAGGGTAGATATACCAATTACGCACACGGGCTGGTGGTAACGTAGCAGCCACTACACCCACCCCGAACAACACTCCAAAATCAAGGGGTGCACCCAATCGATCACAACAGTAATAGAATGGTTCGAAGAAGTGTGTCCGACCAGAGGTGCTACCTCCTTTGGCCCGAGATCGCTCCTGTTTTAGCCACCTTAAGCTAACTCACGGGAGTTAGGTCCACGAAATGTACCTTAGGAACGCCGTCACCATCCTACTTCATTCTGGAATCTCCACCGCGTACACAGTTGTTAAAGTGGTTTTCGGTATCGACAGAGAGTATGTCCATATCCGATCCCAGACTCTTTAACAACCAATCGTTATTATAACCCGTAGTTATAATTTCCAAATGGTATTTATTTTTTCCAAAATCAAATATCATTTAACAATTCAATATCCTTCAAAAATCATTTCAAAATATCAAACTCATTATTTTATTTCAAAACCGTGTTCATTTATTCAATTTGAAATACCATTTCAATTTCATTTCAAAATAATTTATATTTCAAATCAATTTACTTCATTAAATGAAGTTATTACATTTAATAATTCAATTATCAAATTTCCAAGATTTCAATTTTCCAAATTCCTTTATTCATTTAAATTTTTTTTCAAAACAGTGAAAATTCACTTTTCGCAGCATTTAGAAAATGCTACGTAAATTTACATTCAAAACCGATTAATTTAACAAAAGCCAGCATTTAAATGCTGTAATAGGGTTACATTAGTTTTCAAATAAACTTAATTAAATTCAACACTTATAGCATTTTACAAAATGCTATAATAACCTTAAATCTTATTTAGCTTTTTAGTTCATTTACTATCAACTACAGCATTTACAATTGCTGTAATATCATTTCATTAGAAATAATAACATTTTGAAACTGCAGTTAACTTCAATTACTCAATATAATTTCACAACCATTTATATTTTCTTTTAAAACACTTTAACTATAAAATCATACAATTTCACTTTAAAATCATCATTTAACTTTCCTTAAAATTCAGGATTTTTATAAAGTTTAATTTTCATTCAAAAATCAGGATTTATTAATAATTCACTTATTAAATTGCAATATTCAAATTTAAAATTCATTAAATTAAATTCAACTTAACACTTAAGTTTTTTTTTAAAATTCAAATATAACTTAATTCCATTTTTTTTCTTTTAGCTTAAATTTCATTTTTATAGCCAAATTCACAAGTTTCCAAATTTCAGTTATATTGCAAAATTTCAACTCAAATATTCATTCATTTCTCATTTTAGCTTTATTCAAAAATCATAATATCTTATAAAATCAATTTAAATTATCAATTATCATAAACTTGTCATATTTTCATATTTAATTAAGTTTCCAATTATAATTAAATCAATATTTCCAAAATAACTTACATTCAAATTTTCTAACTTTCATTAATTTATTTCACTTGTAAATATTCAGAAATTCAATAATATTTTACAAAAATCATTTTTAATTAAGTTTAAATCAAAATATTATAATATTTATATTTCTAAGATATTTTTAAAAATTTAGAAAACATATTTTAACTACGGGCCTGCATATAATTTTCTACACTAGGAAAAGTGATACGGGTAATATATCATTTCAACCCGTAATTTACAAAGAAAATCCGGGTTTTATCATTTCAAACCCGTAGTCCCAAATATATGAAATAATTTGAAAACCGCTCAGGCCTATCATTTCAGCCCATAACGATTTTCCCTTATTCTAAAGTCCGTTCGGGTATGTATCATTTCAACCCATAGTGATTCTAATCTAAAGGGAACTTGCAGTGTGATTAACTGATGAAAATAACAAAACAGCATAATATAACAATAACATATGATATAACTGGTGTTTAAGCAGGTGTGAACATCATATAATAGTGACATAGCAAATATAATATGGTGGTGCAGTTACAGATTCACATGTGATCAATTTACTATTAATATAAGCATAAAACTGTCTGGTGAGAATAACTCACTGGTTTGAGCTGATGACACAACGACGAATTGCACAAACGAGATCTACACAAGCACGACACAGATTTGAATGGAGGAGCCAAAAGTCAAATTCCTTGGATACACATCAAACAAAAATAATATAACAACAATAAGTTCCAAACTGACTATGATTAAACTATGCTATAATAAACTGCACAGAATCGAATTGAAATGCTTGCACTTGCTTTCAACCTTTACTAGGCATAGCCATAAGGGAAAATACATGATAATGGAAGGTGTTTGGGTCAGGTTATGGTGGGTATGGGGTCGGCCAAGATGTTGGAAATGATGGAGTAAAATAGTGGTGAGGGAATCAACACAAAAGCTTGCATATACATGGGTTTTAGGCCATGAATTGGGCTCGGCCAAGGCCCTAGGTGCCATGGCCAAAGGAGTGGGGTCCACTGTGATGATGTGGCCGTGGGTGCTGGAGGTGCTGGAGGTGGTGGAGGTGATGTAGGGGGTGGCTACAGGGGTGGTGAAGAGATGGAATGAGAGTGGTGCTCGGTTAGGCTAGTATTAAGGGTGATTTGAAACTTTTGTGGATATGCGTCATGAAGGGGGTTCATGGCTTGGGTGGCTGGTGAGGAGGAGGTGTTGGTGGTGTGCCATCAAGTGGTGGAGGCAGCTAGGCAGCAAGGAAGGCATGGCCAATCCTACATGAGGTGAAACAAGTGCAAGAATCAAACTAGAAAAATCAACATAAGTGAAAAAAAGAAGAAAAGAAGAGATAGAATTTTACCAAATTCTTCAATCAAAGGGAGGCCGAAATTTTTGGTTCAGGAAGTAGGAAAAAGATACGTGAGATGAGAAATGAAGTGATCAGCTGAAGATGTGGAGAGTTATGTCAAAAGAAATGAAGAGTTGTGAGGAAAATGAAGAGGTGGAATTCAAAGAGTCAAAAGGTAATTCAAAAGTCAAAACCTTTTCATATTTCTTTATTTTATTTATATAACTTTATATTTCTGGAAATAATAATAATACCAGATAAAATTTCGAAAATTTAACAAAATATAAAAATATATATAATATTTATTAATTTATATAAGCCTAAAATAAGAAAATAGCTAAAATTAGTAAACTAGTCTAGAAAATTTGAAATTAATTGAAATAAATTTTGGAAAAATCATATGAGCTTGTAATATATTTTTAAACATAAATAATAACATAAAATAAAAATTCATTCACAAAATAAATAATTAAAATTTAATTTAAATAAAATTTTAATGTAGAAAATAAGGAAACAGCCTTTAAAAATAGGAAATCATCACAGAAAAATTAGGAAAATTTCTATTATTATTTTAAACATATTTAGAGATGAGATTTCACAAATAAAACAAATTTAAAATAATTTCAAACAAAATAAACTCAAATTCCAAAATTATAACTAGAAATCTAGGGTTGTTACAAATAGTTATAACAGTCTGTCCTTACAACTACTGATAATACAACCAACAAGCAACATAGTGGAACACAAAGAAATACGTAGATATGTTTTGGTCCTTCGTCTCATCTTCTGAGCTCCAGTGCATCCAAAGCAATCAGTAAATATGCTCAGTCTGACCTGAGCATTGAAAAGGAAGAACACCTGGATCAGTCTGGTAAACTAGCATCGGAAAAACACACCCAAATAGAATTTAATGTTTATCAAAAACCTTTCAAAATAAAGGTATCTCGCAAGAACACGCCGCATATAAACACGGATGGGTTTTTACCTTACGATAACCACAACATTTTCTACAAAAAATCCATTGGTGTTAAAATAATGTCTAGGGGTCAAGGTAAAATATGACTGTATATGAAACGCTTGCTTCTCACATTTCAACATAGTTGGGCACAACTAAGTCCATATGGTGCTTATTGGAGAATGGATTCCATACAATGACTGTGCTACTGGGTACTGTCCGTCACGGTGCACCTCTATAAAAAATAACACCGAGGACCTCACCAGGATCCCCTGCTAACATAGGACCGGACTACAAATTGACTAGTAGTACCGAATATGATCACCTCTTTGTTAATGGGCCCCAAAGATTACAAATGAGAGATAATATCCACTGTATATAGGGATGATCACACCCTTATTGGAAGCGATCCAGTTAGCCCTGCTGCATCTCCCCTTTTTAGTCATTCCTGATTGGTGAGGCTTGAGGCTACATTTTACCTTTTTATATAGCACTTCCCACTTGGAATGCCATGTAACAACCCGGAAAAGTAAACTATAATAATTTATTAACGAATAAATGAAATAATAAAATAAGTTTGTGAAATTATCAGAATTGAGCCACGGGAGTTGCACCATTGCGTCCGCGGTAATTTTCTGGTCAATTTCCATATATAGAACGTCAGAAACCAAGCTAATATGAGCAAGATATGAGACAAACAAGAAAACGAATATATATATATATATATATATATATATATATATACTGGCTAGGTCGACCACCAGGTCGACCTAACCTCACCCTAGGTCGACCGGCCGGTCGACCTGGGTATAGGGGCAGTCTCGTCGGTTGACCCACCTTAGAAATTTGACGAAGGAAAATTCCTTCGTTCAGTAACATTTATTAGCCTATTTTCTACATGTTTTGCAATGTTTGACTCAACCTGGTCCTTCCATTCTTGCATCTGATGGCTCTTATTCAGCCTATGACATGGTTGCATCCTATTCAATCACCAAATCCAACGATACGAGATCCACTTCCACCCCTATAAATAGACCCCTAGACCTAACACATTTTCTCATTCTAGGTTTTCTCCAATTAGGTTCACCTTTCTAGGAAGGACCCTAACCGGAATAATTTTTCCAAAGGAGAAAATCGTTATAAATTAAATTTTACAACTCCAAGTGGATCCGGAAAGACCAAAGGAAGAGCTTAGGACCGGAGGTGAGTGATTGTAATTATTTTAAGATTTCTTTAAGTAATTTAAAATTATAGGGTTTCTAATAGTTGTAGTTTTACTACGATTTTTGGAATAACCTTTTCAGTAGTTTATTTATAGTTTTTAGAATTATTTTCAGTCTATTTCCTTTTAGCTATTCTTTTCAGTAATTTTAGTTTATTTCTATTAATTATAGCTTTTCCATTTATTTACAGTTTATTTACAGTATTTAATCTATTTACTGTTAGTTATGCGTTATTTACATCTTCTTCTTATGCCTTGGATTTTATTCTATTTTCAGTTTTCTTTTATTTCTTCTTCTTTTTTGCGTATGGATTAGAATAGAATTAACGCGAAATTGGATTAAATATAAGAATTCTGAAATAACGAAAGATAAGATGTAAATTATAAAGACTGTAGTAAAATGGAATTAAGACTAAAATTATTCCTAATTATGTTATTAATTGGACTGAATTAAAGAGATTGGCCTATTTATAATTATGTGATGTAAATTATAAAGACTGTAATATAAATGGAATTGGACTGAAATTGTGATTAGAATTGGACTAATTAATTGGCTTAGTTATAACGTAGAATTGTAACTAAAAGATGAAAGAAGCTTATTTTCACACTTAAACCTTGGGTTAAGTAATGAGCATGATTATAATGTAGGTTATAATAAGAAAATGAATAGAATGAGGCTTATTTTAAGACTTGGGATAAATTAATAACCGTAGGAAGTAAAGATGATAATAAAGGCTTATTTAAATAATTTATCTAAGTTAATAAGCGAAGATGAAAGTAGGACCTGTCCAAAATAGCATTCCCTATTAGAGGAAACGGTGGTCTCACATTAACCTGAAGCGAGACGAGGGCACGCTTATGCTAAGAATGGTAATAATTGGTTCAAATAGAAGTCCAAATCATGGGGGATTTGGATAAGGAGCATGACTAGATATTGTTTGGATGAAGGGCCAGTACCAACAGCATTACCTCTATTTTCTATGGATACACGGTGATCTCACGTTAGCCTAAAGTGGGATGTGGGGCACGCTTATGCTGGATGTTGAGGTAATAAGAAGACCCAATAGGTGGAGAAAAAGGTAGCATGAGCATGGTGGCAGTTACGTGTGCGACTTCCATTCGGGTGCTTAGTAATAGCTATGAGTTCCAAGCGCTTAGTATGGGTGTCTTTCGTAGACACCATTACCTTCTGTGTAGGGAGCTATATAAGTCCTCCGGATCCACATTGGTTGCTCTGTGAATCTTTCGTAGATACCATTGGCTGATGTGTAGGGAGTTATATAGCGGTCGGTCCGCAATAAGGTCTATGGAGTAGCAGGCGATCAAAAAGGGTAGAATTAGGGTTACATCCTAATTACAGGATTAGGAATCATTCCTAATCAAAGCAGAAATCAAAGACAAGTGCAAGCAATCAAAGCTAACCTCTCTTATAAATTGAGCAATATTTAATCCTACTTATTTCCAATTTATCTCTTTCCTATTTCCTTTGTTATCCTTATTTATGCTAGAACTGTTGTAGAGTTTATTACTTTTATCTTGCTTAAAGACTCTAGTAATACTATCATTCACCGGACTTTTAGTCTGACCCACTCCTCTATTTTCCCCTTTCCCCCTCCCATGGGCAATCAAGGGAGAAGTCAGTAGACTGTTATTGCTTGGAGTTTTCCTGAAGGAGTTCTCTACTATGTATTTCTTTTATTTTAGCTTTAGTTCTTTTTGTATACTAGCTTATTATGAGGGATATTATGTACTCTAATTTTGAGACTATGGGTTTTTACTTCATAAGACATGTTGGGTTTTGAGACATGTATGTTGTATTTGGATTTTAACTTATTTGGTTTATGAAGCAATTATGAAGCTTTTGTTTTAAATAAGTGATAATTTTAGTTTCTGCTGTTTTTACCTATTTTTGTTTTGTGAATCTTAGTCTCTATTAATTTCAGTTATACTTACAACGCACCACGCCTTTTAATGTGTCCTTTGGGTATATTAAGAGGTGTGGGGTGTTTCATTTGGTATTAGAGCCTAAGGTTACAGGATTCCTAAAAATTTATTTTAAAAGTAAAGTATTTTCCAAAATAACATGTTTTAAAAAGTATTTTTCAAAAAAAACTCTTAGAAATAGTTTTTAAATATAAAAGAGTTTTTATAAAAATCCCCTCAAAGTTCAGTTCAACCTTCTTTCGATTGTTTCGAGCCTAAGTTTCCTTTTCTTTACATAGCATGGCTGACTGGTTCCGTAGAGCTATGGTACCAGAGGTGCAAGGGCAAGCACCCAATACAACACAGGTAGGTGGAAATCCCTTTATTCCACCTACACTAGCCGATTTTTCTAAGCTATACAAGGACTTATCTAGCATAGGGGGCAGAACGTTTTCTGGCATGAAGGATTTCAAGCAGACACGAGCTAGGTTGGAAGATATGGAGCGAAAGTTTAGGCGGTTAGGTTTGGAGGACCGACAGAGTGGTCAACCAATATCTTGGCAGCTGGAAGAAGAGCTTAAGGCAGTTCCTACAAGCTCTAAGAAGCCATGGTGGAAGGGCAAGAAGGATAAGGGGAAAAAGGAAGGCCCTTAGAAGCGAATCAAGAAAAGTGGGAGATGTAACCGGTGTAGAATGACTGGTCATTATGCAAGAGACTGCAAGAGACAGAAGGTGAAGAAGTGTTACAACTGTGGACAACCCGGTGATCTCACGTTAGCCTAAAGTGGGATGAAGGGCACGCTTATGCTGGATGTTGAGGTAATAAGAAGACCCAATAGGTGGAGCAAAAGGTAGCATGGGCATGGTGGCATTTACGCATGTGACTTCCATTTGGGTGCTCAGTAATAGCTATGAGTTCCAAGCGCTTAGTATGGGTGTCTTTCGTAGACACGTTACCTTCTGTGTAGGGAGCTACATATGTCGTTCGGATCCAAAGTGGTTGCTCTGTGCATCTTTCGTAGATACCATTGGCTGTTGTGTACAGAGTTATATAGCGGTTGGTCCGCAGTAAGGTCTATGGAGTAGCAGGCGGATCAAAAAGTGTAGAATTAGGGTTACATCCTAATTACAGGATTAGGAATTCAGCCTAATCAAAGCAGAAATCAAGGACAAGTGCAAGCAATCAAAGTTAACCTATCTTATAAATTGAGCAATATTTAATTGTACTTATTTCCAGTTTATCTTTTTCCTATTTCCTTTGTTATCCTTATTTATGCTAGAACTGTTGTAGAGTCTATTACTTTTATCTTGCTTAAAGACTCTAGTAATTACTATCATTCACCAAACTTTTAGTCTGATCCACTCCTCTATTTTCCCCTTCCCCCCACCCCATAGGCAATCAAGGGAAAAGTCAGTAGATTGTTGTTGCTTGGAGTTTTCCTGGAGGAGTTCTCTACTATGTATTTCTTTTATTTCAGCTTTAGTTCTTTTTGTGTACGGGCTTGTTATGAGGGATATTATGTACTATGATCTTGAAACTATGGGTTTTTATTTCATAAGACATGTTGGGTTTTGAGACATGTATGTTGTATTTGGATTTTAACTTATTTGCTTTATGAAGCAATTATGAAGCTTTTGTTTTAAATAAGTTATAATTTTAGTTTCCGCTGTTTTTACCTATTTTTGTCTTGTGAATCTTAGCCTCTGTTAGTTTCAGTTATACCTACAACGCACCACGCCTTTTAATGTGTCCTTTTTGGTAAGAGGTTTGGGAAATAATATTAAGTGACCAAGTATTTTTGAAATTAATAGAAACTGAAAAGATGACACTCTTGTCCATGGTTTGTAGGGATTTGAAAATTTATATCCTAGGCGTAGAATTTTACTATGACGCCTATATTTTGGGATTTTCGTGGTATGGGACGATTTTGGGAATGGGTTGGCTATCCACATATGGAGCTAAATTAGATTACGAGAAGGGAGTCGTTAGACTTGAGACACGCATCAGTAGGACTCTCGAGATTTCTTGCGACCTGCTAGGGTTAGTTGTGTTAAGCTTCCTTTATTCTCTCGATTCATCATCATTAGAGTTAGATTTGGTTCCTATCGTCAGAGATTTTTCCAGACATCTTTGAGGAGATTAGGTGACTACCCCCTAAGAGAGAGATTGACTTCAGGATTTATTTGGCTAGCCAGTAGCATTACCCGTAGGGCATGTGGCGCCTAAGGAAAGGAAGGGATTGAGCAAGCAGATCCATGAGCTTTGGAGAAAGGTTTCATAAGAAGAAACATATCGGAATAGGGAGTGCCAGTCGTCTTCGCTACCAAAGCAGGTGGTTCTCCTCGACTTTACATTGACTATAGAGAATTGAATAAGCTCACAAAGATGAACCATTATCCACTCTCTAGGATGAATGATCTTTTTGACGAGTTAGTTGGCTCTTCGGTATTCTCCCAGTTTGATTTAGCCACTGGATTTCATCAGCTTAGGGTTGTTGATGACAGCATTAATAAGACCACAATTAGGACACCCGACGGATTTTTGAATGGTTGGTTATGCCTTTTGGACTAACCAATGTCCCAGCCTATTCTATAGATTTGATGAACCATGTTTTTAGAGATGTCCTAAAAATAAAGTTCATGGTGGTATTCATGGTCGACATTTTGGTGTTTTCCAAGAAGTATGGAAGAGAACGTTATTCATCTAAAGGAGGTTCATTGTACGCTTCGTGTTCATCAGTTGAGAGCAGAATTATTGAAGTATCACTTTTGAAGTGCGTTTATTGGGGCATAGAGAATGTCTACACATGATAGGGATTTAAGAAACGGTTTTGTACATTTAGGATCGGGATTATGGAAATCCAAAGAGAGGTAGGCAAAGGTTAGAGATGTACAATAAAATTCAGTAGATAAGCATAGAAGAAAGTCCATGTGTATGTAATTGCAGAAATCATAATTGTCTCAGACAAGTGGATTGGACGGTGATGCCTTAGAATAAATATGAATATACAAGAGGAATAGGAGTAAAAGCCTTTAGTTTAGGAAAAGTACTCCGAGGGTAGTAAGTAGGAAGACCCACTTTATGCTAAGCCCAATAAAATGAAATTTTCGAAATTTAAAAAGTTGAAAATTTTTTATAATGGTTGGAATTGAAAATTTTCATTGCTAATATTTTCTTTCAAAAAAATAAACATAGGGTTTGAAGAATGGTATGAAATTTAAGTTGGTTTTTATATAATGAAAAATTGGAATCTTTTTGAAGAATTATGGAGTGTGTGTGTGTGTGTGTGTGTATATATATATATATAACTCACTAGTTTCATTGTAAGTAAACAAAGATTTTAAACATAAAAACCTAGAGTGCATCAAGTATCGAAAACGTAGATTACAACTTTTATTGTTGTAATAAATATTTTCGTGGAAAATAAGAGGAGCATAGGCTATAACACTATTGTTATAGTAAGTGACTCTCAAGAGAAATATTTTTACATAGGTATATGAGTATTATCTATCAATTCATTTATCCACTTGCATATGGTCCACAGAACTTCTTACTGCTGAAGCCCAAAGCCCATCACTTTTCTTGTTTTAATCCGTATATTTTAAGTGTAACCATATTTCCTGAAATAGGCACTGACCTATATAAAAACAGATCTGTACCTTTATTTTGTGATATATGAAAAACAGAAAACAAAGCTTCTCTCAACAATTTCAATGTCTTCCTCTTTTATAATTTCCGAGTCTTAATTTTTTGATTTCTCAACATGGTATCAGAGCACTATTTTTCGATCTAGGTTTTCATATTCAAATCACGAGTGGAGTAAATCTTATTTTCGTCTCAGAAAATCATGTCAGAAAGCAAAAATACAACTATGGTGGATATAATGCCCATGATGGCGAAAATCGCAGATCGCAAGTTGACAAATTCAAGTTACATGGAGTGGAACAAAACGATTCGATTGTATCTACGTAGTATTGATAAGGATGATCATTTAAAAGATGATCCACCGGAAGATAATCAGATCTGGCTACGTGAAGATGCAAGACTCTTTCTACAGATTCGAAATTCAATTGATAATGAAGTAATTAGTCTTATTAACCATTGTGAATTGGTTAAAGAATTGATGGAATACCTAGAATTTCTCTATTCTGGAAAAGGTAATCTCACCAGGATGTTTGAAGTTTGCAAATCTTTCTATAGAACAGAGAAACAAGATCAAACACTCACCAATTATTTTATGGCCTTCAAACAAACGTATGAAGAATTGAATGTACTGCTACCAATGAGTCCAGATATAAAAATACAACAACAACAGCGTGAACAAATGGCTATCATGAGCTTTCTTGCTGGCTTACCATCTGAATATGATAGTGCAAAGTCTCAAATTTTATCTGCATCAAATATTAAATCTCTTCAGGAAGTTTTTAGTTGAGTGTTAAGGACTGAAACCTCTACTACATCTAATAATGCTGCCAGTAGTGCTTTGATAAGTAGTAATACCAATGCTGCCAGTAGTACTCCTACATCATGGAAACCACCATCTGAGTATAAGTCACCATGGAACCCTAATCAAAGACTAGATGCATGGAGACCACCACAACAATGGAGACCACAACGATCAGCATGGAGGCCATCAAATCCAAACAAAATCTGCTTGTATTGTAAGAAAATAGGGCACCACATATCTGAATGCAGAAAACTTCAGTACAACAATCAAAAAAACCAAGGAGGATCTAATTCAAATAACAAAACTGTTCTTATGACCACTGAAGAGTTTGACAAATATAAAAAATATCAAGACTCCATTCAGAATACATCACCTAATCAGACTGCTCCTATTTCTACTGTTGCTACCACTAACAATCAGTCAACAAAATGGATCATAGACTCAGGTGCAACTGATCACATGTCAGGTAATTCTGACTTATTTTCAAACCTTAGAATTCATGAAAATAGCCATGCAGTCACGTTAGCAGATGGATCTAACTCAAGTGTTCAAGGATCTGGAGAAATAAGCAATCCTCTACCCTTAAAATCTTCTCTTTACATACCATCTTTATCTTTTAATCTAATCTCTGTTAGCCAAATTACACACGACCTAAATTGTTCCATATCTTTCTTTCTTAATCACTGCATGTTTCAGGATCTTACGACGCAACAAACTATTGGTAAAGGACATGAATCCAGTGGTCTCTATATTCTAGACTCTTTACCAATGGCATGTTCAAGTGTTGATTCAGCTCTCAAAGTGCATCAACAGTTGGGTCATCCCTCACTCACATTATTCAAAAGACTGTGTCCACAATATAGTTCTTTATCTTTTCTTAATTGTGAAACGTGTCAGTATGCAAAACTTCATCGTAGTAGTTCTAAATCTAGAATTAATAAACGTGCTGATGTACCCTTTGGATTAGTACACTCAGACATATGGGGACCATCATCTGTTGTATCTAAAAATGGTTATAAATACTTTGTTACCTTTGTGGATGATTATTCTCGTATGACATGGCTGTTTCTTATGAGAAATAAATCTGAAGTATTTTCTATATTTTGTAACTTTCATACTGAAATACAAAACTAATTCAAAACCTCTATTCAAACACTAAGGAGTGATAATGCAAGGGAATACATGTCTCATACATTCAATTCATACTTAACCCAACATGGAATAGTGCATGAAACTTCATGTGTGGATATTGCTTCTCAAAATGGCGTGGCAGAGAGAAAAAACCGTCATCTACTAGAAACTACTCGAGCTTTATTATTTCAAATGAATCTTCCAAAAGTCTTTTGGGCAGATGCTGTGACCACTGCATGCTTCCTTATCAATAGGATGCCCTCCACTGTGCTTGAGTTTGATGTTCCATATAAAGTCCTATACCCTAACAAAGATCTATATCCAGTAAAACCTAAAGTTTTTGGCTGTACTTGTTTTGTAAGGGATGTAAACCAGCAATTGAGCAAACTAGATCCTAAAGCCTTGAAGTGTATTTTTGTTGGATATTCTAAATTACAGAAAGGCTACAGATGTTTTTGCCCTAGCCTAAATAAGTACATAGTGTCTATAGATGTAAACTTTATGGAAGACTTACCATTCTATCAAACAACAAGTATACCTATTCAGGAGGAGGATGAAGACTTCTTAATTTATTCTACCATACCCTCGCAACCAATCAATCCAAATGATACTGATCCTAGTCATGACCCTAGTTTAGATCTTCCTATTGCTCTACGAAAAGAAAAGAGGCAGTGCACTTACCCTATATCTGCATATTTATCATACAAAAATCTATCCACATCATCTTACTCTTTTATTTCATCTTTGGACTCTATCACTACTCCCAAAACCCTAACTGAAGCTCTAAATACACCTGAATGGAGACAAGCTATGGTAGATGAAATGAATGCACTTGATCAGAATAATACTTGGGACTTAGTCGAACTACCAGAAAAAAGAAAGCTATTGGGTGTAGATGGATATATAATGTGAAGGTAAATCCAAACGGAACAATAGAAAAATATAAAGCTAGACTAGTAGCTAAGGGGTATGCGCAAGTATATGGGATGGATTACTCAGAAACCTTTTCACCTGTAGCAAAAATGACATCTATCAGGTTATTCATATCATTAGCGGCAAGATTCAAATGGAAACTTCATCAACTAGACATTAAAAATGCGTTCTTACACGGTGACTTGAATGAAGAAGTATATATGGTTCAACCTCCTGGTTTTATTGCCCAAGAAGAAACTAAATTGGTATGTAGACTAAGAAAAACTATATATGGGCTAAAGCAAAGCCCTAGAGCATGGTTTGGGAAGTTTAGCCAAGCTCTTGAGAAATTTGGCCTATCTAAATGTAAAAGTGATCATTCTGTATTCCAGAAAGCTACTAAGAATGGTATAATTCTTTTAGTAGTTTATGTGGATGATATAGTTATCATGGGTAATGATGAAAGATGTATTGCTACACTTAAACACTTCATACACAATCAATTTCAAACAAAAGACTTGGGAGAATTAAAGTATTTTTTAGGAGTTGAAGTAATGAGAAGTGACAAAGGGATTCTATTATGTCAAAGGAAATATGTACTGGACCTGTTAGCAGAAACTGGAAAATTGGGGGCCAAGCCATACAACACTCCATTTATGCCAAATATTAATTTGACTCCAGAAGGAGAATTATATAGTGATCCCGAGAGATATAGGAGACTTGTTGGCAAACTAAATTACTTAACAGTAACAAGACCAGATATTTCTTTCCCTGTCAGTATTATAAGCCAATTTATGGCAAACCCTACCATTCATCATTGGAATGCTCTTGAGCATATTTTATGTTACTTAAAAGGTACTTCTGGACAAGGAATTTTATATGCTAACCATGGTCATATGAGAGTAGAAAGCTATGCAGATGCTGACTGGGCATGATCCAAGCATGATAGAAGATCAACATCAGGGTTTTGTGTATTTGTGGGAGGCAACCTAGTATCTTGGAAAAGTAAAAAGCAAAGTGTTGTATCAAGATCAAGTGCTGAATCTGAATACAGATCAATGGCTAAAACAGTTTTTGAAATAATGTGGATTAAACATTTGATGAAAGAATTGGGATTAGGACTTGAAAATCCAGTTAAGCTTTGGTGTGATAATCAAGCAGCACTTCATATTGCTTCCAATCCAGTTTTTCACGAGAGAACCAAGCATATAGAAATAGATTGCCACTTCATTAGAGACAAAATACAAGAAGGAGAAATTGTTACATGTCATGTAAAATCTGAAAATCAGTTGGCAGATCTCTTCACCAAAGCACTGCCTGGAAATCGAATTAGAATGTTATGCAACAAGTTGGGCATAGTTAACATATATGCACCAACTTGAGGAGGAGTATTATCTATCAATTCATTTATCCACTTGCATATGGTCCACAGATCTTCTTACTGCTGAAGCCCAAAGCCCATCACTTTTCTTGTTTTAATCCGTATATTTTAAGTGTAACCATATTTCCTGAAATAGGCACTGACCTATATAAAAACAGGTCTGTACCTTTATTTTGTGATATATGAAAAACAGAAAACAAAGCTTCTCTCAACAATTTCAATGTCTTCCTCTTTTATAATTTCTGAGTCTTAATTTTCTGATTTCTCAACAATTTATTGGTATTTATTTAATTGAATCCATACACTAGTATTTTTTTGGTTGTAGTAACGGTGTTTTACGCAACATCTGTTTTAACCCAAATAAAAATGTATTTTAAAAAAGGTGATTTCTAAGTATAGAAATGAAATGGTTTGTAAAGTACACTTATTATTGATAAGTATAAGGAAGTGTTTTTGCAGTTATGGAAATATTAAAATAGTTTTGAAGATGAGTTTTTCTGAAAGGAAAATGTGTAAGTTAGATATTAGAAAATATTTATCATGGAAGAATATAATTTAAACGTATTTTAATCTATTGGAATGAAAAGAATAATGGTATGATTTTCTATGAAACCGATAAAAATGTTTTGTGCAAGTTACAAGGAATACATGAAAGTGATATACAAGGTATGAAAAGCAACTTTCTTTAGTGGAATTCATATGGTAGTAGTTTTCAAGCTAGCATTGGAATGGCACCTTTTGAAGCTCTTTTTAGAAGGCCGTGTAAGACATCTTCATGTTGGTTGGAGCCTACGGAAAGGTTGCTTCTTGGTTCTGACATGGTTAGAGAGATTTCGGAGAAGACTAATTTGATTTGGAGAAAATTCATATCTCATATCCATGTCTCTTTGATAATAGGTTTTAGAATTTCCTTTTTCCATCTTTAGTTTTGAATAGGTTCTTTCCTTTATTATCCTTTAGGAGGGTAGAACTTAGGATTTAACATATGGATGGTAGGAATTGATGTAAAAATGTTATTAGAACATGTTATGAATGATGTATGCTAGTGATTGCAAGTGTTTGCTAGTGGATGCTAATGGACGCATATAGGTACACTAGGCACTATTATTCTTTAGGGATCGGCCTAACTAGGACACTAGCATATGAATATGGATGTGTGGACATTTTTACTTTATTTCCATGGTTTCCATAAATGATGTTTATCACATTATTGTTACATTTGGATGATGGTTGTAGCACGCATATAGAACTATCAATTATCATTAGGAAAATTTTGCGTTCATCTGGATACATGGTGTAACGACCTGTAAATTTTAATGGTTTATTAATACATTTAATTGAAATTTTGTGAAATTTTAAATAACGGAAATTTGAAATAAAAAAACTTAATATTTGGAATACGTCTAATTAAACATAGCAAATGGTAAATTTTCATCTAATAATATGGAAGTTAATTTTCTTGTGTAATTCTAATTTAATTCAAATCAGTTAAAAATTGATGATAATAAAACATTTTCCAAACCTGAATATTTTTATACAATAAATTTGTAAATCATCTTCTGAGTGAGACGTCATATTTCGTTTCGTCAAATTTGGACTGCTATTGCTCCGTTTATCTTATTTTCGCCGTTTTAGCAGTATTTTTTTTGGTACCGAATATCGACTTTTGATCGGATGGTCGTACCACTGATATATGTGTGCCGTGTTGATCGTCTCGTCGTGCTGATCTCCGCATTATATTCGTTTGTGTGTTTTGGAATTCGAAAAACAATAAAATCTACGGAACGATTTCCGTATCGGTTCCGCAATATGGCTTTTGGATTTCCCGTGACCATTCATTTTTCACCTGGTGAATTCAAACAGCCTACGGGCATTTGCCATAAATATTTCCTGTATTTAAGTGGTGACTTTTTTATTTCCTATTTTCCGTTCATTTCGGTTCGTTCCTTCTTTTCTTGTGAATCTATTCTCTGCTTTGCAAAATAAAATAAAATAAAGCATATGACAATTATATGTCAGAGAGCTTAGTTTGCTTCCATTTTGCTTGAGCACGTCCTCCTTCATATTTGCTTTTGCCCAGCTCCATTTCCTCTCCATCCCGTCACCAAAAAAAAATTATAATTCCAATATATGTTGTAGCCTCCTGCTCATCTTCTTAATCACGCACCCCAAACTCACAGCAACCTCCATTGCTACTTCTTCCATGCTTTGATTCGTTCTTTCCCTAGTAAAAAAAATGGAACGAATGAATTGGACTGCTCGGCTTTTGCATGGATGTAACATACTCGTCTTTGCTTGCTTTGCCGCTTGACTACCACAGTTCATGCTTGGCTCCTCTCGACCTACGCCGTTCATGGTAGTTCACCTCCACCCCTTCTTCTCATGCTCACTCATGTGTACATCCATCTGTAGCATATATGCAAAGTTGCTTGTTTCATTTAAGGTATGTATGCTATATCCTATAGTTCCGGAGAGCCAACTTGTACCTCGCCTCAATAAAGTTTGCTCTTGAATTTATTCGTTTGGGTAAAGTATATATATTAGTTTGTACAAGTATATATTTGATCTTCTTATATATATACATATATACATACATATATATATATATATATATAAACTTAACTAGGTTAGTACGTATGTGAGTTGTATAGGTATACATATTAATATATATATATGAGCATTCACAGTATGAGTTTACATGTATATAAGATTTTATATTTGTTTGCCGTAAGCTATTTGTTTTCTTTTGTTTTAAAATTTTCAGTTTTATATATGTAATACATATATTTTGATAAAAGAAAAAAAAGAAGGATATGTGTTTAAAATAATTATTCAACGTATTTAAATATATGTATATAAATATGTATTTAAAACTGTATATAAGTCTGTAGATAATTATTTCAGATATTGTTTTAAAATGTATTATGTATGGACGTTTTTATTTTTGAAATGAATGCAGATTTTCAAATGTAAGTTCGGTTTTGCAAGTATAAGGTACGTTCACACCTATGTTTTCAACTATGATTGGTTCGTATGCATATCGGTTTAAAGGATTTATACATCAGTTTATATATATTGATTGGAAAATGTTGATTTTATCTTGGTTTAAATGATATGATTCAAAAAAAAAGATCTTACAGTTTTATAGCTTATAAAGATTATAACAGTCGTTACATATTTCATCTAGAAAAGGGTATTTAATATAAATATTACATTTTAAAGTTGCTGCCTGTGGTCTCCACTCTTGGATTTTTAGTAGGAAAGGGTATTATATATATAGGCTTCAACCTGTACCTGTTGTTAAGAGCTGTACTCGTGACCTTCTTTTCAAAAACTCATATATATATTTTAGTTGGTACATATTTTGATTCTTAGTGTTATTTGAAAATTTTGATTCTTAATATATGAATTCTTAAATAATCGTTTTAAAAGATGTAATATATATATATATATTTGATTTTAAACATATGTGTTTAAGGATAATGGTTTTAATTTATATATATATATATATATTATCTTAATAATGGTCTTAAATTAAGATATTGATTTTAATAAAATAATATATATATATATATTCTGTGTATATATCAAGCTTATTTTGATTGTTTCATCGATTCCTTTTATCAGCTTTGTTCGTCGAATTCGTACAAATCTTACTTTGCTTTGGAATTCGTGCTTGGATTCGTAACTCATCTCACCCTTGTTCATCTATCTAGCCTCGAAAGGTGAGCAATCACTCATGATTAACGTTCTTATATTTATTAAATTTGATTTCAATTGAAACTACAATTGAAGTATGCTGCTGTTAGTTCTTTACATTGCTATATATATGCTGTTATCTGTATCTATTCACCTGCGACATCTGAAACCATTAGCTGTTATTTATATTGATAATATATGCCTGTTATATTATTATCATATCTGTTATCACTCTGCAAGTTCCCTGTTAGTATAGAATTCCCTATGGGTTGAAATGATACATACCCAAACGATCTGTAGAATAGGAGAAAATCGTTATGGGTTGAAATGATAAACCCAAGCGATTTTCATTGAATTGAATTTGGGATTGCGGGTTGAAATGATATATATACCCGTATATATTTAAATTACGGATTATATTGATAAATATCCGTATCACTTGACCATAGGATAGAAAATTATATACAGACACCGTTGGTCTATATATAAATATTTTGAAAATGATTTCTATGGTTTTGGAAAGAAATATATGGTTTAATAAATATTGACTTCAAGATATTACATATAAATGTATGTTATAAGGTTTAAATTCTTGATTTTAAAATTATATGTTTTGAAATTTTTTAAAATTATAAGTTAGTTTTGGAATTATATATTTTAAATAATTTTACTATTTTAAAATATGTATAAATTAGTTTTATTATAAGATGAGTTTGATAATAAGATTTAGTTTAATAAAGTTTGATTTAATTTATATATAATATATTTAAAATTTTATTTTCAAATATAGAGTTTATAATAATTTTTAATAAATTAAGGTTGGAAAGATAGATTTGAAATTGATTTGAATTGGTATTTAAATAATAATTTATTTAATTAAATCGATTTGAAACTTATCGAATTTTAGATGTTTAAAGGATATGATTTTATAACTTGATCTTAATTAAAAGTGATTTAAATGAATATTTCAAGTTTAAATAAATTGAAGGAAATATTTAGTTTATTGTAGTTTGGGGTATTATTTAAATGATATTGGATTTATTAAGTGAATTTTTCAAAAAATAAATAATGAAGTTAAATTAAGATATATATGAAATTAGCAAATTTAGTTTTGAAATATTGAATATCTAAAGCTTTGAAATATATTGAAATCGAAATGGTTTATTTTTGTTGTTCAAATCTGTATTTGAAATCGATATAATTTGAAATGGTTTATTAAAAAATTGAATTGACTTGAAATTTATAAATTGAAATTGGATTAAAATTGAATTCTGGAATTCGATTCGATTTGAATCGATTTGTGAAGTTTGAGGAAGCTATTTTATTATATAAAGTATTATTTTTTTCTATATTTAAACTATTTTATATTTTACTTTATAAATTTTTTTAATATAAACTATTTTAATATAAATCATTTTCAATATAAATTATATTAATATAAACTATTTTAATATACTAACTCTTTTATTATAAAACTATTTTAACTTATAACTATTTTATATAAACTATTTTATTTTATAAACTATTCTATTATATATACTATTATTAATATCTAAACTTTTAAAGGAAGTGTTATGATTTCCAAAGTGTTATGATTTCAAAATGTTGTGATTTCCGAAGTGTTATAATTTCAAATGTTTGGTTTCGGAAGTGTTATAACTTTGAAAGTACTATGATTTTGGAAGTGAATATATTTGAAATGGAAATGATATCGTATTGATTTGGTTTTTGAAATGGAAATGATATTTTGGTTTTAAAGTATAACTATTTTGAAATGAACGCGGTGTTATAATAACGTTTGGTTGTTAAAGAGACTGGGATCGGTTATTGTCATACTCTCTACCAATACCGAAAACCACTTTAACAACAGTGTACGCGGTGGAGATTCCAAAATGAAGTAGGATGGTGGCGAAGATCCTATATGAGGTATATACGTGGACCTGACTCACGTGAGTTAGCTTAAGGTGGCTAAAACAGGAGCAATCGACGGGCCAAGTGAGGTAGCTCCTCCAATCGGGCACACTCCTTCGATACCATTCTATTACTTTGTGATTGATTGGGTGCACCCCTCGGATTTTTGGGAGTGTGGCTCGAGGTGGGCGGTAGTGGCTGCTATGCGTTACCACCAGCCCGGAAGTGTAATTGGTATATCTACCCTGGCATTGCCTAGTTGTGCCATGTCACCTACCCTAGTGCACCTTCTACAAGTTTGTTTTGTACCATACCTATGGAGTGCCCTCTGATGACGCCCAGTACGGGGGAGATTACGGTACTGTATAGACTATGGAAATATATAAAATGTGTTAAGGGGGATATGGTTAATGCCTTAACGCTATTTTAATAGTTTACTTTACTTTAGACATTATTATAATAGCGTATATTACTACATAGTAGATAGTTCCACAAATCCTTAGAGGATGGTTATCCTAAACATCCTTTAAGTTACTTGTATTTCAATTGATATTTCAGTTGAGTTGGATTTATTGATATAAGAATGTTAATCCTGACTCGAGTGTTTTGTGTTTTTCTTTATGCTCGGGTCAGACTGAGTGTCACATCATTAGAGACTCACCTTTGGATTTGGAGCTTTGCTTGGAGATCCATCTATAACTATTCAGCTTCCAGTTATTTGATTGACTCCAGTGATGTATTCAGATTATTATTATTTGACTATTGTACTGAGACTTCTATGTATTCGAGACTTCTGTTGTATCTTGTTTAACTCTGTTATATATATAGTAGCTTAATGAACTACTATTCTTTTATTTTCGCTGCTTATCATTATATTACTCTGTGTCTGTGATTCTGTGATTATTTATTTACTGTATATGCTGACAGTTGCCAAATTTAAATTAACAATATGATATTTTGAGAAATTCAACTCGGACATGTATGGATGCGAATGGTTGAAAATTTCGGGATGTTACACATGTCACGGACATGATTGCATAAAATGGAGGTCGACTGAATCAGTGGACCGCCTAATCTTTTGCATTAGTTAGGAACATTTACACTACACTAATTGCATAAGTATCATAAATTGCGTTAGAAAAACTTAAGGACAATGGATGAATGGTTGATGATTGAGTAGTTGGTTGTAGAAGTGGATAGAAACATTTAGTACATTCTTTTATCCTTCTCTTAAGGAAGGGAGAATGTAACAATCCGAAATTTAACCCGTAATAATTAATTCGTTAATTAACTAAATAATAAAATAACCTGGTGAAATTATCATAATTGAGCCATTGAAATTGCACCATTGTGTCCGTGGTAATTTTTAGGTCAATTTCCATATATAGAACGTCAGAAACCGAGCTAATATGAGCAAGATAAGAGACAAACAAGAAAACGGAAAATGTGAGCCCGAGACCCACACTAACAAAGAGTATTACTGGGTAATACTGTCTGCTAGTGCAGAGAATAGGGTTGTTTATGAGCGACCATTTGTAATCTTTGTCTTAAACATCTATTAAATACGTCGATTGGGTGCTCTAAATTTTTTTATTTTTATCTTTCTCAAGTGGATCGACATACCCAATAAATGTTTAATACAAAACTACGGTGGCCACGGATCTATCAGAACAAAATTTAACAATAATAGATATAATAGATCACAGAACAACAGTCAAACATATATATACATATACACAGATACATCATAGTATACTACATAGTGATACAATAGAAGTGGTACATAAACCACAATAAAATACATCGAGTCAAAACGAATAAGTACAAATCAGAGTTTACAGAAAGACCATAAAACTATACAGAAGACCACTAGTAGATAATCCAATGCGGAAGCAGCTAAGTAGTAATCAACAGCAGATGACTAACCTAAAATAACTCGGTCTGACCCGAGTATATAAAAATACACGGGTCAGTCTAGCTTAAATAAACTATTAGTAGATGATAAATGAGATATAATTTCTCATAAGGAAACATTCCTTTAATCCAAAGGAATGATATAAACTCAGATTTACTCAGATTCCAAGTGATGGAAAACACTGAATTATCACAAGGATTAACTCATGAATGACACCTGCTCAATACTAATGTTTCCTTCTTAGAAGGTTACTCGTAATATAAATTCTGATAAAATCATATAAATTCTCAGAAGAAAACCACAGAAATCTCATAACACATGGAACTCAGTTAAGAGTTCAAAACACATAAATCTCATGTAATAAATAACAACATCTATTTTCATCAACACCAATTTTGCTTACTTAAGGTTAAGCGATAGAAAATCATAACACCAATAAACACTAAGATGGAAATCACCAAAACACCATATTGAACTCATATAAGAGTTCAAACACCGTAAATGTAATCCCCTTGTATATAAAATCACCGTATAGCACTAAGGCTATGTATAACACCAACACCAAATAAAAGGCGAAAACATTTAAAAATCACCAAAATTTATAATAAAAATGGATCCATATCACTGTTGCGTGCTTTTTAACAAATGGCCGAAGCCTGTCGAGTAGTATAATAGACCCACTAGTCTAAATAAAGTCCCACCAGACTTTTAATCAACCCACCAGTCGATATTTGACCCACCAGTCGAATGTTTGACCCACCAATTAATGTATGGCCCACCAGCCTAGTACCGACATCACCACCATCGGAATATGTCACCAACTTCCATATAGTAACCCGAAAAGTGACAACAATGCATCAGATACCACACGTTCTCACTTAACGGTTTACTAACTATTAGTCAATGCCACACTAGAAAACAAAATCATTTAAATCACAATAATTGCCTCATATCATCGGCATATACAACCCGAAGGTCAATGAATGTGTAGCTTCGAACGAACAAGTCCGAAATTAACCGAAAAGTAAACGCATGTGTCACATACCACAAGTTTTACTAAATCGTTTAATTCTTTTTCACATACGCTCGAAGAGTGCAAA
Source organism: Allium fistulosum (assembly GCA_030737815.1). Lineage (NCBI taxonomy): Eukaryota > Viridiplantae > Streptophyta > Magnoliopsida > Asparagales > Amaryllidaceae > Allium > Allium fistulosum. Next base: position 1,133,485,861 of record CM060901.1, read on the forward strand.
AATGTGTATTTTATATATAAAATACTTTGCTTTGAGAAAACTAGTTTTTAAAACTATTATTCAAAACATTATAAAAATTCTTTTCTTCAAAATCTCTTTATTATTGAGAAATCTATGTTTTTAAATACATAAAATATGCTTTAGAAAGATATTATTTCTAATAGAAATCGATTTAGAAAAATATTAATTCAAATCTAGCTTTTAATCGAAAATTTACTTAAGAAAATCGTTTCCAAATCACGTGCACGAAAACATTGAATTCAAGAGCAATTCAATCCAAAACTCTTACACCAAATACTCATGAAAATCCATAAATTCAATAATACTTAATTTCTGAATTCATAAAGATATGGTCAAGAAACATCAATTAAAATCGCACAAAACTTAGCAATAGAACTCAGGATTGCAGCTTATTTAGCCAATTTTCCCCTTTTAAAACCCAAAATCTGGTAAAATAGAAAACATAAATGTTGAAGATGATTGCCATAGCTCGATGTTAGAAAAAGAATCACCTAATTTGGACTTACGAATCAAAAGTTATTACAATTTCATTATCAGGACATACAACTACAAAACTCTGAAAATCGACATGGCTTAGGCTTAAAAAGCAAACTAGACCCTTTAAGTCACAAAATCTGAAAAAACTCAAAACATAAAAGTCAAAGATAATTGCCTTAGATCGAAGTCAGAAAAATAATCACCTAATTCGGACTTACTGGTCAAAAGTTATGGAAATTTCAATTCTCAGGTCTAAAATTACAAAACTCTGAGCAATTAAAATAACGACAGGGTTGCGGCTTAAAGAGCCGGTTAGACCTTTTAGAACCAAGAATTCTACAAAACATAAAACATGAAAGTTGTAGCACAGAGTCTAAACTTTCCAACCTTCAAGAGTTATCAAATTCTGATAAGAAACAAATAAGTTATGGACAAAACAATTTTTGTGTTGCAAAGTTACGATTAAAACACAGGACAGAGAGGTTATCTCTTCTTCAAACCTAAATTACTTCTAGTAAATTGCATATTAATAAAAAGTGATGGACATAAAAGTTGCTGCTTATAAAAGTACCTTTCTACTGAAAAAACCCCACTCAATTTCGATTTACCAATCAAAAGTTACGGTGGTTCAAATATCAGGTTTCAACTAAGAAAATTTTATAGAGTAGGCTGTGTATGACAGTTTCAAACTCAGTTTCCACCCCCTAAACGGCAGAATTTAGTAAAGTGATTAAAAGAGAACATGTAGATAATTGAATGAAATTTATTCCACAAAAACACTGAGCTAATTTGGATAATTTAACACTAAGATATGGCCATTTCAATTTCAGGTATAAACTCAGGAAATTCGTTTAAAGACAGAACTACGATTCTGTGTTCATATCCGTTTTAGGTCATTTAACTTGAAAAATATCAAAAAATGATCAAAAGGAAAATTGTTTGTCATTGAATCTATTTTCTAACTCAAAAAGATTGACCCCAAAAGGATTTGGAAATTGTAAGTTATCGCCATTTTACTACAGCACACTCTCTAAACAAATTATTTTAGCTATCCTCTTTGTTTCTAAGATGCAATACTTTAAATCAATATGAAATCATAGAAATTAAATTCAACGATTCAGTTTGTACTTATAGTACTTTAATTCAAGTAGCAATACAATTCTAATAACTTTAGATATAGATTTGTGAGTATGAAAAACACATCTTAAACTTGCAACCAACCACACAGAAAATTCCTACGATTTCACTTTCAGTGTAGAGAGGATTTGGCACATCAAAACGCAATATTTTCCTATGAAATTTTTACAGTTGGTAGGTATATGTGTTAAGAATAACATATCCAAATTTTGGAATTTTCCAATTTTCTAGAATTAGTTATGAATTTATTACTGACATGCGTTTTTCTACCCAGATTTCTATTTTACTAATTCTATATCGTGAAATCAACAACATGCAAGCAATTCCTACAACTAATTTCTCAATTCATAGAATATGCAACTTATTCTCAGTTGTAGCAGCAAGTTTTGAGCTTTAAACAACAACATATAGACATAGTGGTGAGGTAAACTCACCTTAAAGCCTTGCTATTACTCTAATTTGCTTTCATCTTCAAGCTACAACTCAAATTTCCCAATTCAAAACCTAGAACTCCATTAACACAAAATTGCACAACTCAAAATCTATGGATAATTAACATTAATGAATTGGAGAGAAGGTGTAATATGGATTGAGCAACATACCTTGATTTTACTGGATATAATTGCAATTTATTTGATTTTAAAACTTGCAATTTGCTTGCATTCTAGGTTTTTATTCTTGAGCTTTTGATTTGAGAAATAGTTTCTGTGGTTTGTTTACTGAACGTACAAGAGAATGATTTCTCCTTCTTTAGCTAATTTTCCTAAGTCCTAAATGGGCTGAACCAATACCCAAAGCCCAAACCCTTAAATTAAATAATTAAAACATGTATTAGATTTAGCACAAAACACATTTTAACTTAACTTCAATATTAATTATCTCTTAGATTAAGACACAGAAAAATTTATGTGAATACATTAAAAATAAGTTTGTCAACTAATCTTTCTAACGAACCAAAAAGTACTAATTTCCGAGGTTATTTGACCCTTCAAATGATTTATTGAAAATTGACCTTTTCATGTTTTTACTAAATTGCAAAACATGTCAAAAATGGATTTTAATCATCCAAATTATTCGTTCTTCATAAATAAAAATCATAAACCACTTTTAAAGCATAAATAAGATTTTTACCCGAGTTCTCATCGGGAATTTTGCACAAAAACCCCTCATTATCAATTATTTTCACTAAGAACCAATATTAAGGAGAATACACGTTTTATTAATTCAAATCATTCTCTAATTTATTTACCCTTTATAAATAAGTTAAAACACTTCAAAATTTTCCACATTAATCTTTAAAAAGATCACACTCTCAAATTTACACAAATATTCATTATTAACCTTATTTCTCAATTTATACTCATTTAAATCCAGTTTACTTAATTAAAAATTGCTAATCAATGTGGTTAAAAATCGGGTTGTTACAGAAAATATATATATATATATATATATATATGGCCAGGTCGACCGGCCGGTCGACTTGGGCAAGGGGGCGGTCGACCCGCCTCAGGTGAAGGAACGAAGAATCGTACCTTCGTTCCAGTATGTTCCAACGAGTCTTTTGCACGTCATTTGCATCCTTTATTTTAATCTGGTCCTTCCAGTTTTTCATCCGAGGGCTCCTATTCAGCCTATGACGTGGTTGCATCATATTCAATCCCCAAATCCAATGGTCCGAGATCCATTTCTACCCCTATAAATAGACCCCTAGACCTAACAATTTTTCTCATTCTAGGTTTTCTCCAATTGGGTTCACCTTTCTAGGAAGGACCCTAAACGGAATAATTTTTCCAAAGGAGAAAATCGTTATAAATTAAATTATTTTACAACTCCAAGTGGATCTGGGAAGACCAAAGGAAGAGGTTAGGACCGGAGATGGGTGATTGTAATTATTTTAAGATTTTTTTAAGTAACTTAAAATAATAAGGTTTCCAATAGTTGTAGTTTTACTACGATTTTTGGAATAGCCTTTTCCAGTAATTTATTTACAGTTTTTAGAATTATTTTCAGTCTATTTCCTTTTAGCAATTCTTTTCAGTAATTTTAGTTTATTTCTGTTAATTATAGCTTTTCCGTTTATTTATAGTTTATTTATAGTATTTTAGTTTATATACTGTTATTTATACGTTATTTCATCTTCTTTCTATGCTTTGGATTTTCTTCCATTTCCAGTTTTCTTTTATTCCTCCTTCTTCTTCCCGTATGGATTAGAATAGGATTAATGCGAATATGGATTAAATTGTAAGAAAATTGAAATAATGGAATATAAGATGTAAATTTCAAAGACTGTAATATAAATGGAATTGGACTGAAATTATGCATAATTATGATATTAGTTGGTCTGAATTAAAGAGATTGGCCTATTTATAATTATGAGATGTAAATTATAAAGACTATAATATAAATGGAATTGGACTGAAATTATGCCTAGTTATGATTAGAATTGGACTAATTAATTGGTTTAGTTATAACGTAGAATTGTAACTAAAAGATGAAAGAAGCGAATCAAGAAAAGTGGGGCCCACATTTCTTAATATACCATAAATGACACATTAAAAGGCGTGGTGCATTGTAGGTATAACTAAAACTAACTGAGACTAAGATTCACAAGACAAAAATAGGTAAAAACAGCGGAAACTAAAATTATAACTTATTTAAAACAAAAGCTTCATAATTGCTTCATAAAGCAAATAAGTTAAAATCCAAATACAACATACATGTCTCAAAACCCAACATGTCTTATGAAATAAAAACCCATAGTTTCAAAATCATAGTACATAATATCCCTCATAACAAGCCCGTACACAAAAAGAACTAAAGCTGAAATAAAAGAAATACATAGTAGAGAACTCCTCCAGGAAAACTCCAAGCAACAACAATCTACTGACTTTTCCCTTGATTGCCTATGGGGTGGGGGGAAGGGGAAAATAGAGGAGTGGATCAGACTAAAAGTTTGGTGAATGATAGTAATTACTAGAGCCTTTAAGCAAGATAAAAGTAATAGACTCTACAACAGTTCTAGCATAAATAAGGATAACAAAGGAAATAGGAAAAAGATAAACTGGAAATAAGTACGATTAAATATTGCTCAATTTATAAGATAGTTTAACTTTGATTCCTTGCACTTTTCCTTGATTTCTGCATTGATTAGGCTGAATTCCTAATCCTATAATTAGAATGTAACCCTAATTCTACCCTTTTTGATTGGCCTGCTACTCCATAGACCTTACTACGGACTGACCGCTATATAACTCCCTACACAGCAGCCAATGGTATGTACGAAAGATGCACAGAGCAACCACTATGGATTCGGACGACATATATAGCTCCCTGCACAGAAGGTAATGGTGTCTACGAAAGACATCCATACTAAGCGCTTGGAACTCATAGCTATTACAGAGCACCCGAATGGAAGTCGCACGCGTAACTGCCACCATGCCCATGCTACCTTTTGCTCCACCTATTGGGTCTTATTATTACCTCAACGTCCAGCATAAGCATGCCCTTCATCCCACTTTAGGCTAACGTGAGATCACCGTGTGTCCATAGAAAATAGAGGTAATGCTGTTGGTACTGGCCCTTCATCCAAACAATATCTAGTCGCGCCCCTTATCCAAATCCCCCGTGATTTGGACTTCTATTTGACCAATTATTACCATTCTTAGCATAAGCGTGCCCTCATCTCGCTTCAGGCTAATGTGAGACCACCGTTTCGTCTAATAGGGAATGTTATTTGTTACAGGTCCTACTTTCATCTTTGCTTATTAACTTAGATAAATTATTTAAATAAGCCTTTATTATCATCTTTACTTCCTACACTTATTAATTTATCCCAAGTCTTAAAATAAGCCTCATTCTATTCATTTTCTTATTATAACCTACGTTATAATCATGCTCATTACTTAACCCAAGGTTTAAGTGTGAAAATAAGCTTCTTTCATATTTTAGTTACACTTCCACGTTATAAGTAGGTCAATTAATTAGTCCAATTCTAATCATAATTCCAGTCCAATTCCATTTATATTACAGTCTTTATAATTTACCGCTCATAATTATAAATTGGCCAATCTCTTTAATTCAGTCCAATTAATATCATGATTAGGCATAATTTTCTTAATTCCATTTTATTATAGTCTTTATAATTTACATCTTATCTTTCGTTATTTCAGAATTCTTATAATTTAATCCAATTTCGCATTAATTCTATTTTAATCCATACGCGAAGAAGAAGGAGAAATAAAAGAAAACTGAAAATAGAAGAAAATCCAAGGCGTAGGAAGAAGATGTAAATAACACATAAATAACAGTAAATAGATTAAAATACTGTAAATAAACTGTAAATAAATGGAAAAGCTATATTTAACAGAAATAAACTAAAATTGCTAAAAAGAATAGTTGAAAGGAAATTGATTGAAAATAATTCCAAAAACTATAAATAAACTACTGAAAAGGTTATTCCAAAAATCGTAGTAAAACTACAACTATTGGAAACCCTATTATTTTAAATTACTTAAAGAAATCTTAAAATAATTACAATCACTCACCTCCGGTCCTAAGCTCTTCCTTTGGTCTTCCCGGATCCACTTGGAGTTGTAAAATTTATTATATAACGATTTTCTCCTTTGGAAAAATTATTCCGTTTAGGGTCCTTCCTAAAAAGGTGAAGCCAATTGGAGAAAACCTAGAATTAGAAAAGTGTTAGGTCTAGGGGTCTATTTATAGAAGTAGAAGTGGATATCAGACCGTTGGATTTGAAGATTGAATAGGATGCAACCACGTTATAAGCTGAATAGGAGCCATCAGATGCAAGAATGGAAGGACCAAATTGAGTTAAACAATGCAAAACACGTAGAAAATAGGCTAATAAACGTTACTAGACGAAGGAATTTCCCTTCGTCCAATTTCTAAGGCATGTATGTGGTATTGACTTATTTATGAAGCAATTATGAAGTTTTGTTTTAATTAAGTTATTATTTTAATTTTCCACTGTATTTATCTATTTTTGTCTTGTGAATCTTAATCTATGTTAGCTTTAGTTATACCTACAATGCACCACGCCTTTTAATGTGTCCTTTTTGGTATATTAAGAGGTGTGGGGTGTTTCACTTGGTATCAGAGCCTAAGGTTACAGGATTCCTAAAAATTTATTTTTAAAGTAAAGTATTTTCCAAAATAACTTTTTAAAAGTATTTTTCAGAAAAGAACTATTAGAAATAGTTTTTAAATATAAAAGAGTTTTTGTAAAAATCCCCTCAAAGTCCAGTTCAACTTTCTTTCGAGCCTAAGTTTCCTTTTCTTTGCATAGTATGGCTAACTGGTTCTGTAGTGCTACGATACCAGAGGTGCAAGGGCAAGTTCCCAATACAACATCGGTAGGTGGAAATACCTTTAATCCACCTACACCAGCCGATTTTTCTAAACTATGCAAGGACTTCACTAGCATAGGGGCGAAACGTTCTCTGGCATGAAGGATTTCAAGGAGACACAAGCTAGGTTGGAAGATACAGAGCGAAAGTTTAGGCAGTTAGGTTTGGAGGACCGACAGAGTGGTCAACCTATATCTTGGCAGTTGGAAGAAGAGCTTAGGGCGGTTCCTATAAGCTCTAAGAAGCCATGGTGGAAGGGCAAGAAGGATAAGAGGAAAAGAGAAGGCCCTCAGAAGCGAATCAAGAAAAGTGGGAGATGTAACCGTTGTAGAATGGCTGGTCATTACGCAAGAGACTGCAAGAGAGTGAAGGTGAAGAAGTGTTACAGCTGTGGACAACCCGGTCGTCTTAGTAAGTTTTGTCCTCAGAAGATGGTGTAGGGAGCGAGTGCACCCGCAGCGCAGATTCAGGCTTTGGATGCAACACCTTACAACAGTGGACCGGATCGAGGTAGGGATATTTGTCTTCTATTTTTGATTTCCCCATTCGGACTCTTTTCGATCCTAGAGCATCACACTCTTTCATCTCTAGTTCTTTGGTAGATTGTTTGCACTTAGGCATCTCTTTAGTAGTAGATCCCACTGTTGTTTCAAACCCTATGAGAGGATCGGCACACTTGTCTATGGTTTGTAGGGGTTTGAAAATTTATATCCTTGGCGTAGAATTTGACTATGACACCTATATTTTGGGATTTTCGGGGTATGGGATAATTTTGGGAATAGATTGGCTATCCACATATGGAGCTATATTAGATTGCGAGAGCAGAGTCATTAGACTAGAGACATGCATCAGTAGGACTCTCGAGATTTTTTGCGACCCGCAAGGGTCAGTTATGTTAAGCTTCCTTTATTTCCTTGATTCATCATCATCAGAGTTAGATTCGGTTCCTGTCGTCGGAGATTTTTCCAGACATCTTTGAGGAGGTTAGGGTACTACCCCCCTAAGAGGGAGATTGACTTAAGGATTTATTTGGCTAGCCAGTAGCATTACCCGTAGGGCATATGGCACCTAGGGAAAGGAAGGGATTGAGCAAGCAGATCCGTGAGCTTTGGAGAAAAAGTTTCATAAGAAGAAACATATCGGAATAGGGAGCGCCAGTCGTCTTCGCTACCAAAACAGGGGGTTCTCTTCAACTTTGCATTGACTTTAGAGAATTGAATATGCTCACAAAGAAGAACCATTATCCACTCTCTAGGATAGATGATCTTTTTGATGAGTTAGTTGGCTCTTCGGTATTCTCCCAGTTTGATTTAGCCACTGGATTTCATCAGCTTAGGGTCGCTGATGACAACATTAATAAGACCGCATTTAGGACACCCGACGGATTCTTTGAGTGGTCGGTTATGCCTATTGGACTAACCAATGTCCCAGCCTATTCTATAGATTTGATGAACCATGTTTTTAGAGATGTCCTAAAAATAAAGTTCGTGGTGGTATTCGTGGTCGACATTTTGGTGTTTTCCAAGAAGTATGGAAGAGCACGTTATTCATCTAAAGGAGGTTCTTTGTACGCTTCGTGTTCATCAGTTGAGAGCAGAGTTCTTGAAGTATCACTTTTGAAGTGCGTTTATTGGGGCATAGAGAATGTCTACACATGATAGGGACTTAAGAAACGGTTTTGTACATTTATGATTGGGATTATGGAAATCTAAAGAGAGGTAGGCAAAGGTTAGAGATGTACAATAAAATTTAGTAGATAAGCAGAGAAGAAAGTCCATGTGTAGGTAATTGCAGAAATTATAATTGTCTCAGACAAGTGAATTTGACGGTGATGCCTTAGAATAAATATAAGTATACAAGAGGAATAGGAGTAAAAGCCTTTAGTTTTGGAAAAGTACTCCGAGGGTAGTAAGTAGGAAGACCCACTTTATGCTAAGCCCAATAAAATGAAAATTTTGAAACTAAAAAAAAAATTGTAGTTGTTGGAATTGAAAATTTTCATTGTTAATATTTTCCTTCAGAAAATAAACATGGGGTTTTTGAAGAATGGTATGAAATTTAAGTTGGTTTTTATATAATGAAAAGTTGGAATTCTTTTTGAAGAATTATGGAGTATACATATATAACTCACTAGTTTCTTTGATAATAAACAAAGATTTTAAATATAAAAACATAGAGTCTATTAAGTATCGAAAACAAAGGTTACAACATTTATTGTTGTAATAAATGTTTTCGTGGAAAATAAGTGGAGCATAGGCTATAACACTGTTGTTATAGTAAGTGATTCTCAAGAGAAATATTTTTACATAGGTATATTAGATTTATTGGTATTTATTTAATTGAATCCATACGCTAGTATTTTTTTGGTTGTAGTAACGGTGTTTTACGTAACATCCGTTTTAACCCAAATAAAAATGTATTTTAAAAGGTAATTTTAAAGTATAGAAACGAAATGGTTTGTAAAGTACACCTATTATTAATAAGTATAAGGAAGTGTTTTTGCAGTAATGGAAATATTAAAATAGTTTTGAAGATGATTTTTTCTGAAAGGAAAATGTGTAAGTTAGATATTAGAAAATATTTATCATGGAAGAATATAATTTAAACATATTTTAATCTATTGGAATGAAAAGAATAATGGTATGATTTTCTATGAAACCGATAAAAATGTTTTGTGCAAGTTACAAGGAATACATGAAAGAGATATACAAGGTATGAAAAGCACCATATTTTGTATAACTTATTTCGAAAAATATAAAATAAGTTCCTTGTAATTTCACATAAGCATGAAGTTCTCTTTTAAAAGGTTCATAGAAGATTTTAGCGTTAATAACTTCTCATAAGGGAAAGTAGTTCCAATACATTAAGATATAAGACTGTGAGGTGTAATAAGAAGCTGTTTTGAAAACACATAAAGGATATTTTAAAGATATTTTAAAAGAAAATGGTTTGGTGAAATAGTAAATAAGTTTTTGGAATGAAAAACTTAATAAAAGTAAAATTTGAAAATTCAAATTTTTATAGCAAACTGTAAAAGTCTTTAAAAGAAAGAGAGATATAAGTTTTAGACTTAAAAATTTGGAAGTTTTTCCCTCTAGGTCTGGGAAATAGTATTAAGTGACCAAGTATTTTTTAAATTAATAGAAACTGAAAAGATAACACTTTTAAAGACAAAGATTTTGGAATTTGATGTTTTAAAAAGTTTTAGAAACCTTAATTTTTAAAACAAGATGATAAATACCAAACCAAACCCTTAAATGTGGAGTAGATAAGAATCATTTCCTAGGAGTAACGGAAAGGGTGTAAGGAGATAGCAGTAATTACTTTTAGAAGTAATAAAGGAAGTTTCCGTAAAATATATAGGACACTAGTAAGAACCTAGGAATGTTGATTCATGAAGAACAGTAAAATGAAATTTGTAGGAGAGTAAGACAAGCATGGTTGAGAATGAGTATTCTTGATTTTGGAAGAACTTGGGAAAAGCATCTTTCTTTAGTGGAATTCTTATGGTAGTATTTTTAAAGCTAGCATTGATGGCACCTTTTGAAGCACTTTTTGGGAAGGTCGTGTAAGACGTCTTCATGTTGGTTGGAGTCTACGGAAAGGTTGCTTCTTGGTTCCGACATGGTTAGAGAGACTTCGGAGAAGACTAATTTGATTAGGAAAAAAAATTTGTATCTCATATCCATGTCTCTTTGATAATAGGTTTTAGAATTTCCTTTTTCCATCTTTAGTTTTGAATAGGTTCTTTCATTTATTATCCTTTGGAAGGATAGAACTTAGGATTTAACCTATGCATGGTAGGATTTGATGTAAACATGTTAATAGAACATGTTATGAATGATGTACGCTAGTGATTGCAAGTGTTTGCTAGTGGATGCTATGGACGCATATAGGTACACTAGGCACTATTATTCCTTAGGGATCGGCCTAACTAGGACACTAGAGCATATGCATATGGATGTGTGCGCATATTTATTTTATTTCCATGGTTGCTATAAATGGATGTTTATCACATGATTGTTGCATTTGGATGATGTTTGTAGCACGCATATAGAATTATCAGTTATTATTAGAAAATTTTTGCATTCATTTGGATACATGGCACTGACATGATTGCATAAAAGGAGGTCAACTGAATCTGTGGACCACCTAATCTTTTGCATTAGTTAGGAATATTTACACTACACTAATTTCATGAGTATCATAAATTTTATTAGAAATTTTTTAAGGACAATGGATGAATGGTTGATGATTGAGTAATTGGTTGTAAAATTGGATGAAAACATTTAGTACATTCTTTTATCCTTAGAGATTTCGGGGACGAAATCCCTTAAGGAGGGGAGAATGTAACAACCCAGAAAATAAACTATAATAATTAATTAACGAATAAATGAAATAATAAAATAACTTTGTGAAATTATCAGAATAGAGCCACGAGAGTTGCACCATTATGTCCATGGTAATTTTCTGGTCAATTTCCATATATAGAACGTTAGAAACCGAGCTAATATGAGCAAGATATGAGACAAACAAGAAAATGATATATATATATATATATATATATATATATATATATATATATATATATTGGCTAGGTCGACCACCAGGTCGACTAACCTCATCCTAGGTCGATCGACCGGTCGACTTGGGTATAGGGGCGGTCGACCTGGCGGTCAACCCGCCTTAGAAATTGGACGAAGGGAAATTCCTTCATCCAGTAACGTTTATTAGCCTATTTTCTACGTGTTTTGCATTATTTAACTCAATCTGGTCCTTCCATTCTTGCATCCGGTGGCTTCTATTCAGCCTATGACGTGGTTGCATCATATTCAATCTCCAAATCCAACGGTCCGAGATCCACTTCTACCCCTATAAATAGACACCTAAACCTAACACTTTTTCTCATTCTAGGTTTTCTCCAATTGGGTTCACCTTTCTAGAAAGGACCCTAAACGGAAAAAAATTTCCAAAGGAGAAAATCGTTATAAATTAAATTTACAACTCCAAGTGGATCCGGGAAGACCAAAGGAAGAGCTTAGGACCAGAGGTGAGTGATTGTAATTATTTTAAGATTTCTTTAAGTAATTTAAAATAATAAGGTTTCCAATAGTTGTAGTTTTACTACGATTTTTGGAATAACCCTTTCAGTGGTTTATTTATAGTTTTTAGAATTATTTTCAATCTATTTCCTTTCAGCTATTATTTTCAGTAATTTTAGTTTAGTTCTATGAATTATAGCTTTTTCATTTATTTACAGTTTATTTATAGTTTTTTAATCTATTTACTGTTATTTATGCGTTATTTACATCTTCTTCCTACGTCTTGGATTTTCTTCTATTTTCAGTTTTCTTTTATTTCTCCTTCTTCTTCGCGTATGTATTAGAATAGAATTAACGTGAAATTGGATTAAATTATAAGAATTCTGAAATAACGAAAGATAAGATGTAAATTATAAAGACTGTAATAAAATGGAATTAAGACTGAAATTATGCCTAATTATGATATTAATTGGACTGAATTAAAGAGATTGGCCTATTTATAATTATGAGATGTAAATTATAAAGACTGTAATATAAATGGAATTGGACTGAAATTATGATTAGAATTGGACTAATTAATTGGCTTAGTTATAATGTAGAATTGTAACTAAAAGATGAAAGAAGCTTATTTTCACACTTAAACCTTGGGTTAAGTAATGAGCATGATTATAACGCAGGTTATAATAAGAAAAAGAATAGAATGAGGCTTATTTTAAGACTTGGGATAAATTAATAAGCGTAGGAAGTAAAGATGATAATAAAGGCTTATTTAAATAATTTATCTAAGTTAATAAGCAAAGATGAAAGTAGAGTCTTTACCAAATAGCATTCCCTATTAAACGAAACGGTGGTCTCACATTAGCCTGAAGCGAGACGAGGGCAAGCTTATGCTAAGAATGGTAATAATTGGTCAAATAGAAGTCCAAATCACAGGGGATTTGGATAAGGGGTGCGACTATATATTGTTTGGATGAAGGGCCAGTACCAACAGCATTACCCCTATTTTCTATGGACACACGGTTATCTCACGTTAGCCTAAAGTGGGATGAGGGGCACGCTTATGCTAGATGTTGAGGTAATAAGAAGACCCAATAGGTGGAGCAAAAGGTAGCGTGGGCATGGTGGCAGTTACGCCTGCGACTTCCATTCGGGTGCTCAGTAATAGCTATGAGTTCCAAGCGCTTAGTATGAGTGTCTTTCGTAGACACCATTACCTTCTATGTAGGGAGCTATATATGTCGTCTGGATCCACAGTGTTGCTTTGTGCATCTTTTGTAGATACCATTGGCTGCTGTGTAGGGAGTTATATAGCGGTCGGTCCGCAGTAAGGTCTATGGAGTAGCAGGCCAATCAAAAAGGGTAGAATTAGGGTTACATCCTAATTACAGGATTAGGAATTCAGCCTAATCAAAGCAGAAATCAAGGAAAAGTGCAAGCAATCAAAGTTAACCTATCTTATAAATTGAGAAGTATTTAATCGTACTTATTTCCAGTTTATCTCTTTCCTATTTCCTCCGTTTTCCTTATTTATGCTAGAACTGTTATAGAGTCTATTACTTTTATCTTGCTTAAAGACTCTAGTAATTACTATCATTCACCAGACTTTTAGTCTGACCCACTCCTCTATTTTCCCCTCCCCCCATAGGCAATCAAGGGAAAAGTCAGTAGACTACTGTTGCTTAGAGTTTTCCTGGAGGAGTTCTCTACTATGTATTTCTTTTATTTCAGCTTTAGTTCTTTTTGTGCACTGGCTTATTATGAGGGATATTATGTACTCTGATTTTGAGACTATGAGTTTTTATTTCATAAGACATGTTGGGTTTTGAGACATGTATGTTGTATTTGAATTTTAACTTATTTAGTTTACGAAGCAATTATGAAGCTTTTGTTTTAAATAAGTTATAATTTTAGTTTCTGCTGTATTTACCTATTTTTGTCTTGTGAATCTTAGTCTTTGTTAGTTTCAGTAATACCTACAACACACCACGCCTTTTAATGTGTCATTTTGGGTATATTAAAAGGTGTGGGGTGTTTCATGCCAACACTGCCCTCCAAGCAACAATGCAATGCCAACATTCATCCATACAAGTTGTCCAGGAGATGGACAAACCAAAGGCACTACTTCTATTACATCTATTTTGGAATCACCCTCAAGATTTGTAGCAAGCAGCCCTTTCACTTCAAAGAGCTCCATCTTCAATTCCATCATCTTCAAGATATCTTCACTTTGAAAATGCTTGAGTTGGATCGAAGTGGTTTTCGAATAACATATTCGATCCCGATCTCTTCGAAACAACATTCGATAGTTTCTTGTAAACTCAACCCTGGTTCTTTAGGAAATAAACAGTCAAAGATAAGATTGGAGATCACCTCCTAACCGTTAGTGGATGGATTTGCTTATCGTTTTTCCTAGGAGAACGAAACAATATTTATACGCATGGTACAACATCATCGGAGATGACTATGCCATATAACTCACGTGTTTCTCTTAGATATTTCCAAAATTACGTTTTTGGGTCCAAATTCAATAGTAGGTTATTTAACTATCGAATAACAAACATTCAATCAGGGATTTATTTCAAATAAGGAAAATTAACATTGATTAAACACACAAGTAACCACTAGCCTCCTTAATTAATCTTTTCATTAATTAAATTCATCTTGTAAATATTTGTATCAACATACTTTTGCAAAGATATATCCGCAAGCCCTATATTTTCAATACTTGGAAAAATATCCATATACTTATCTCAATGGTATAAGCATATTCACAAACACTGAGAAAGATTTCCTTTTTTTATATAATTCAAAAACCATTTATAAACTCTTTATAACTCCCTGAAATCATTTATAATCTCCTTTATAAATCAAAAAAAAATTATAAACTCTTTTTATACATTATAAAAAATCTTCCCTTAAGCCTCCAAACTGTTTTATAAAAACCCCTCTTATAAACCCAAGTCTGTTTATAAAACTCTATTTATAAATCTCGAGAACATTTATAAATAAATTCTACTCATTTAATTCAAAACACTATTATATAATAATAATTAACAATACACATTTTAGATTAATAATAATTATTAACTTCAAAGCATCTTTAAAATAATAATTAATAACTTCAAAAAAATTATTAATAAAACACTAATAATTAATCTTCAACGTTATTATAAATAATAATAATTAATTTTCAAAACTTTATTGATAAATAATAATAATCAATTTCAAACCATATTAATATTTTAAATAATTAACTTTTCAAAACATTAAATATTGATAAACAACTTTAAAACAATATTAATATAAATAAACAACTTTTAAAAGATTATTGATATACACAAACAAATTTTAAAACACTATTAATATAAGTAACAACTTTTAAAACATTATTAAACAATAGTTAAACACCTTAAATTATTTCTAATAATTTAGAAAAGACAGATAAAAAGGTTGGGGTAAAATAGAAATTAAATCCATATAAAATAAAATATTTTCGAAAACCCCAAATTTAGATTTTAAATCTTTCTCCGTCCCCAATTCCAATCGAAATGGTAACTTATAGTATTTCAATTTACTAATTTGAGGTCATTAACTACCAAACGCTTAACCGATATTTTTATTGATTTTCTATCACTATTGGGTTTCAGTTTTGAACATAAACAATGTCATAACCAATAGTGTCCACAAATCAGGTTTCATATCCAATAATTCATATAACAAGTATTTTATTGGAAATAAATCAACAATAGCAAGGAATTCCATTGGATCCCTCCAACCCGTCCCCTGCATCACAACTCATATATATATATATATATATAAACAAATATATATAAATAAAATTCAAAAGTGGCAAGGAATCCTGTTGGATCCCTCCAACCTATTCCCCCGCATCACAAATAGTATATAATTATATAATATGGGTCATCCGCTACTAGGTGGGTATATATAAAAGGTCATCCACTCCAGGGGCAAGAATAAATCCAAACCAACTGATAAAACAGTAAATCATTTGAACATCTAATGAACAATTTTTTATCAACTATATGACCTACTAGTTAACCAAAAAGGTGAGTTTAACTCACCTAAATTCCAATTATTGCCAAAGTATTCTGGCTCTGCTTGAATTCGAACGACGTTCGAATTCAACGTAAAATTTAACAAGCTCCAATCTTTCCCGATCCAATTCCTAGGCATAGTTCATGTCAATACGAACCTATTACGACAGACCATGTTTGATTTGGACCTAAAACGATCAAGTTGTTTAATTTACAAGTTTACAGAATTAAATAATAATATTTAGATAATTTTAATCTCACCCAATCCAAACGAAATGGCCCAAAGCCCATCAGACCCGAACCCTCTTCCTCCCCTCTCCCTTTCTTCTTCTTCCCACCTCCTCTTTTCTTTTTTCCTTGGAACCATAAACGTGCATGTCATGTACGGTGCACGCCACTCCACTCACCCATCATCCAAGTCGAAGCCACCTACAAGTCGCGCTCCTCCTCCTCCTTCGTCTACACCCCCTCACCGAAGCTCCGCACCTCCAAATCAAAATGCGACCGAAACCATACGCCTCCACAACACTTCCAGGTCGCAACACTTTTTGACTTCGATTCTCATCAAACTTCTCCATAAGGTGCCCCTCTCCTCTATGAACCCAACGCCACACTCCAATTTCCTTATAAACGCATCTAGCTTTGATTAACCTCAAACCTAGTTTTCGACTATCGTCAGTCGTCGACACGAAATCCCACTAAATTCACATCAAAAATACTACTCTCCGATAGGAACTCAACGATGCTTACGGTGTTGAGTAATTCTAAGCGGATCGGGAGAAATAATTTTTTGAAGTTTATGTACATATTTTCCCCTATTGTAGTTACATGATTATTCTCTCATTTCTCGATGAATTCTCGAGTGGTTGATTTCTAAAAATAGCTGAGGCATATACTACCAAGTTTCATGTTGGAGGATTTACCTAATTGTAATTGGAATGGAATGTACTGATTTTTTAACTTGAAAAATAGAGTTGTTTTTCCTTGGTCTGAATGTTACTGTAAGATAAATGAAATAGAAGGGAAGTTTCCTATGGGTGCATATGTATTATAGCCAAAGTAAACTAACGCTTTCCCAAACAAGATCCCTAAAATGATGGCATGGATCAAGGGAAGAAATGGCGGGCAATAAGGTGGAAAGGAAGGAAATGATAGAGCAGGTAAGGGTGAAGTAAAAGGTGGGGAAAAAACAAGGTAGGCAGGGTTTGGAATATGGGGCTGCTTACTGTGGACATATATACTGATTGTATAGGTGTGTGTGTTTGAAGTTAAAAGAGCTTTTCGGTACAACCCTACCAGATATCGTATCCGCGTCCAAGCCGTGAACGATCGAAAATAGAATATGATCGCATACAACAACGTATTGTGATCTTAAAACAACATCGAAACACATCGAATATCAAATTTTGTTAAATTTCCAAAATACTAACGTTGGACGTAAAATACGTCAACCGACAATTTAAAGATTTTCCAAATTAAAAATTATGGAAAAATCCTGTAAATTAAGTTAAAAGTACGTCATCAAAAATCGAATGATTATTTGAAATTTAGATTTTATTATATTTAAATTCAAATCCTAAATAAATATAATATTCAAATTTAAAGACTCAAAAATTATGGGTCATTACATTCATTCCCCCTTAAAAGAATTTCGTCCCCAAAATTACAAGGTAAGAAAAATGCCACAATCCTATTTACTTTTCAAAATCATTTAGTTGAAATGTTATCAAATTTTCTAACTTCTAAAATTTTGAAAATTTTTAGCAGCGTCTCGTCGGTGTGGCTAGATCGGAACAACTACAAATCGTCACTATGGACCTAATATCAACCAAAAGAAAACAAAAGCCAAGCGACTTAATCATAAAATCATCAAACCAAACAACAATATAAAATTTATCGGGCAACCAAATTCTACTCATGAAACGAAAGGCATCCTACTAGCTTTTGCTTCTATATACCTGCATCTTACTTACACATAATATCCGACCATATAATTTCTAACCATATCATTTTGCATTTTCCAATGACAACATTTAATTTATGATAAAGCCCGTAAGATGTACATATACCATCCGTACGCAAAACCATACCCGATCGCTCGTTCGATCACATAATTTCACTTCCGAACTAGTATCATTCACACAACCACTCTAGTGCAGACAAAAATCTAGTTCCTTGATTAGAAACCACCATTCTCCTTGCATAGCCATATATTATGTAGAGAAATCCAGAATCAATCAAAAACCATATCCAGTGTTTGCTATCGAGAATCGAGTGAAAAATCCTAACTCGGACCGATGTAAATCATTTCAAAATCATATATTCAAATTTGAATCAAATAGTTATGCGAAAAAAATAATATACGCACAACTTACGTGTTTATTTCAATTGGTCTCATTATTCAGATTCTTTTATTTACGTTCATTTATTGCTTAGTATATTTCTTTCAATACTATAAGAACCGTTCCATC
The DNA here is from genome assembly GCA_030737815.1 of Allium fistulosum. NCBI lineage: Eukaryota > Viridiplantae > Streptophyta > Magnoliopsida > Asparagales > Amaryllidaceae > Allium > Allium fistulosum. The sequence goes on from CM060901.1 coordinate 1,133,504,430, forward strand.
AAATTTTACTTAAGTTTATTATAAACATTTTATACAACACCACAAATGTTTATTATCACTTCAATACTTAAGTTCATATTCAATTTGCTAATTCATTTCGTTTAATTCATTTCAAATCAAATTTAATTTCATTTGACTCATTTCCTTAATTTACTTCATTTAACTTTACTTGGGTCAATTCTTTGTATTTCAAATCATACTTTTTAATTTTAAAATCAAAACTAGTTTTACCAAAAAGAAATTCCAATGGTAGCAATCCATCACTTGGAAACTCGAAAACGAACGCCGATGATGCTGCAGTCATCACTAGAATTATTTCCTAGCAACTAAAGTGAGTTTAGTGCTTCCTATTTCCTTTAAAACCTTTTAAAATATTTCTAATCAAAATATTTTTCAAAATAATACTATTATTATTCTTCCAAAATCTTTGGAAAACAATTTTCAAAAACACCGAGATTTAAATTCTCAAATTCCCAGCTTTTAAACCTTTTTTATTTTCAAATCATATTTATCTATTTTCTTCATGTATATAATTTCACTTTGGTTATATAAAACCATTCCTTAATTAATTATCTTTGTTTACATTATAATAATAACAATTTTTATTAGAGCACAAACAACAAATGATAATAATCAAATACTATCATTCTCTAACAACCAAACACACCATATATACTACAATAATTTCTGAGAAATTATCGCTATATATATAAAATATAATTAAGGTAAAATTATTTCATTTACCCAATTTCAAAACAATACTATGTCAATTGTTATGTTCAAGTGTTTAGAGATCCCTATCAATAACGTTAATTACTCCTATTGACCAGAATCCATACGCCACTCAACAGATCAATCAACACAATATAAAACATTTTTATACCACTAACAAATATGTGCTCATATCTACAATACACTCAAACTAATTCTAGGGTGTTACTATCCCAATCTCTAATGAGTAATCCCGACCAAAGCCTAGGTGTTTGCTCAAGCTAAGCTCTGATACCAAAAATTTAACGGTCTAGGCTGTTCAACCATCAACAATGGGTAAAACCCACCATAGCAATACACTGGTACCTCGAATCAGCTTTTACAGCCAGCCTCGCGACTATAAGTCCTAGCAAACCAACTCATCAAGGTCTTATACTACCTCTCTGGGACGTGTAGGGGTAAGAATCTCTTGCTCGCCACCAAACAGAAAGCGAGAACCCCTATCACCTTAATCAAATCAATGAAAGTAGATCTGATCCCAGTCTCTTCGAAACAACATTCGATAGTTTCCGGTAAACTCAACCCCGATTATTTAGGAAATAAATAATCAAAGGTAAGAGCGGAGATCACCTCATAACCATTAGTGGATGGATTTCCTTATCGTTTGTACTAGAACAAAGCAAGATTTATACGCACAGTACAGCATCATCGGAGATGACTGTGCCATATAACTCACGTGTCTCTCCTAGTATCTCCAAAAAACGTTTTTAGATCCAAATTCGATAGTCGATTATTTAACTATCAAATAACAAACATTCAATCAAGGATTTATTTCAAACGGGAAAACCAACATTGGTTAAGCACATAATTAAGTAACCACTAGCCTCCTTAATTAATCTTTTCATTAATGAAATTCATCTTGTAAATATTTGTATCAAAATACTTTTACAAAGATATATCCACAAGCCCTACATTTTCAATACTTGGAAAAAATATCCATATACTTATCTCAAACGGTATAAGTATATTCATAAACACTGAGAAAGATTTCCCCTTTTTATATAATTCAGAAACCATTTACAAACTCCTTTATAAATCCCTAAAATCATTTATAATCTCCTTTATAAATCTTAGAACATTTATAAACTCTTTTTATACATTGTAAATAATCTTCCTTTAAGCCCCCAAACCGTCTTACAAAAACCACTCTTATAAACCCAAGTTTGTTTATGAAACTCTATTTATAAATCTCGAAAACATTTATAAATAAATTCTAATCATTTACTTCAAAACACTACTATATAAGAATAATTAACAATACACATTTTAAATTAATAATAATTATTAACTTCAAAACATCTTTAAAAAATAATTAATAACTTCAAAAACATTATTAATAAATACTAATTAATCTTCAACATTATTATAATAATAATAATAAATTTCCAAAACTTTATTGATAAATAATTATAATTAATTTCAAACTATATAAATATTTTAAATAATTAACTTTTCAAAATATTAAATATTGATAAACAACGTTAAAACAATATTAATATAAATAAACAACTTTTAAAGCATTATTAATATAAATAATAATTTTTAAAGCATTATTAAACAATAGTCAAACACTTTAAATCATTTCTTATAATTTAGAAAAGACAGATAAAAATGTTGGAGTAAAATAGAAATTAAATCCATTTAAAATAAAATGTTTCTAAAAACCCCAAATTCAGATTTTAAATCTTTCTCCGTCTCAAAACCCAATTCCAACCCAAATGGAAACTTATAGTATTTCAAATTACTAATTTGAGGCCAATAACTACCGAACGATTAACAATATTTTATCGATTTTCTATCACTACTGGGTTTCAGTTTTGAACATAAACAATGTCATAACCAATAGTGTCCACAAATTAGGTTTCATATCCAATAATTCATATAACAGGAATTTTATTCAAAATAAATCAACAATAGCGAGGAAATCCATTGGATCCCTCCACCTCGTCCCCTTGCACCTTGCATCACAACTCATATATATATATATATATATATATATCAACACATATATATAAATAAAATTTAACTGTGGCGAGGAATCCTGTTGGATCCCCCCAACCTATTCCCCCGCATCACAAACCAAATATAATTATATAATTTGGTTCATCCGCTACTAGGTGAGTGTATATAAAAGGTCATTCACTCCATGGCGAGAATAAATCCAAACCAACTGATAAAACGGTAAATCATCCAAACATCCAATAAATAATTTTTATCAACTATATGACCTACTAGTTAACCAAAAAGATGAGTTTAACTCACCTAAATTCCAGTTATTGTCGAAGCATTCTGATTCTGCTTGAATTTGAATGACGCTCGAATTCAACGTAAAATTCAACAAGCTCCAACCTTTCCAAATCCAATTCCTAATGGTAGTTCACATCAATACGATCCTAACGCGACTGACCACGTTTGATTTGGACCTAATATGATCAAGGTATTTAATCTTCAATTTTATTCAATCTTAGAATCTCATTTATTAGTTTATCCTTTTTTATTCTAATATTACCAAAAACATGTTTATCCATTTCTTAAGAAAAATTCCTAAACCTTTATTTCCGCTTATAAATATGTTAGCTATTTTCTTGAAAATTTATAAATATACTTCCTCATAGAAAGATATTTATTTGTAATTACCCTATAAAATTATTTTCTAACAACTACATCTTTTCAAATCTAGATTTTTTATTAATATTATTTTAGCCAGAGGGAGCTGCTAAAGCAACTAACACCGGTGAATCAATAGTAGTGAAATCCACATAGGCTTCATGCTCGCCCTCTGTGTCAAACCTTTACATCCATTGGTGATTCTGGTCGCTTCAAGACATAAAGGCAGAATCAAATCCTAAATATGGTGTAAATGGATGCCTCTTCCAGTTCGTTCAAAGAACAACCCTGAGGTTGCCTAGCTCATAAGATAGGCATGGAAGCTAACAATAGCAAGGGGAACTTCCTTCTTCATGAATTGATGTAGCATACTATACCATATCTACCTTATCGATCTTTACGTCTGTGCTTAATTAGAAGAATCTATATCAAATGAACAATGTGAATTTCCTTGGAGTGTAGTAAGTACATAGAGAGAAGAATCTATATCAAATGAAATGATTATATAAAATTTAAAAGATAAATCTTGTATGGTTTCAATGAACTCGGCTATTGGTGAAGGCTGAGTGATCTAAATATGAAGGAAAGAAAATTAAGTTTCCTAAACCTCTCTTCCTAAGGGAAACTCATTTGATAAAAAGGAAGATTTAAGTAATGAGCATATATATTAATGAGACATTTATGGTCCCATTATCTTGTTCGAGGTGATTTTTCAGTATATGTGACAATTGATTGGTTGAAAAGATGTCAATGATATACACATGTTTCTACTACATTATTACTTGGAGAGCGGCTCTAGGTGTCAATGATATACACATGTTTCTGCTACATTATTCCATAAAGATTTGATCTTTATTTGAAGACCTACTAACCTACAACCAACCAACGTTGGGCAAAATGGTATGGCGGCGAACCAAGACGCAAATACCTCCGGTACCACCGTAGAAAACGCAGGAAAGGATGGGAATCAGAAAAGGAAGAATCAAAATTCCAACAAGAAAATTGGAAATATCAAGCGATTTAAAGACTTTAGGCCCGAAGGCTACAGCCCGCTCAATGATACTCTAGAGAACATCTACCTTGCGACACAACAAACAGAGGAGTACAAGAAACTGCCTAAAAAGGAAGTGACCGAACAGCAAAAGCGCTTCTAAAAGTACTACCATTTCCATGAAACATTTGGTCACAACACGAACGAGTGTCGTCACTTGAAGAACTTGATTGAAGAACTGATTCGGGAAAACAAGCTTCAATAGTAGATAAGGAAGCTGCAAAATCCTGACCAGCCTACCACACTCCAAGTTCCCAGAGATCTGGGAAACCAAGCTAAAACCAGCAAAGAGGGATCTAGACGGATCGACCAGAGACTTATTATTGAAACAATATATGGAGGACCTCATCCCGCGCAAAAGAGTTGGGGAGAAATGAAGCGATATGTAAGCTCACTAAGATACGCTTCGAAAGATTCATGCTTTGCGATTGAAGATGGAACTCCTACCAAGAAGCAGAAGACCCTGAACGATGACACATTGTTCCAAAATCGAGACACTGAAGGAATAAAAGCTTCGACCCTTAACCCCATAGTCGTGACAGTAGGAACCAGATCAGTCGTGGTCCAACGAGCATTGGTGGACAGTGGCATTTCTGTGAATATCCTTTACAAACACACATTTGACCAGATGAAATTAGTATGAAAGACGTATCCGCTTGCCAAATAAAGATCCAAGGATTCATCGGTGAACCTAAGCAGCTCGTTGGAATAATCGATTCACCCGTAGAACTCGGAGAACGTGACCGAAGGGTCGTCCTCATCCAAACCTTTGCGATTGTAGATGAAGTATCCGCCTACAATGCTTTCTTAGGTCGCCCGCTTTAGCAGATTTCAGGATTGCTTTAGCTCAGTGGCGTCTAACCATGAAATTTTGAATAGAGAATGGAGTTGGGGTGATCAAAGAACAATTCAAATGGTCACATATTGAGTGTTATATATAGAGAAGAATAGATATGAAATTTCTATAGGAAACACTCATTCATGGCTATCATTAAAATCTTGGTGATCTTACATCAATGAGGTAATTATTTATGTTTTTTTACAAAATTTGTTTTTTGTTATATTGTTTTGAATATTTCACGGTTTGAACAAGTTTTTTAGATAATTATAAATTAAAGACATTGTTGCATATAATGGTTCTAATTAACTATTTTTAAGTATGAATGATCATATCAGATATATTTGGCATGCAGTAAAGAAAAGAAATTGATTGCTTTTACTACTTTGAATTCAAACTATAAACATTAATTCAAATTAATAGGAGAACTACATATTAGTTCTCTTTAATGTTGTTGATTGTAGTTCTCTTTATCAACACCATTTTGGATGCATAGCTCTATGATGGAGCATGTAATATAAATTATTCTATAAATTTAACAAATATTTCATCAATGTAATAAGTATGTATATCAAAGAGAAGTAGAAATGTAGTAACTCATTGCCTTTTCATAATAAATAGTTTCATTTTCTTTAACACGGCCAGTAAAAAATTAAAATGATTAAGAAGAAATATATTTATAGATAATTTTAGTCAACAAACTTATCAAACGAATATTAGGGTAATACTTGCTTTTGCTTTAAGCCAGCATGATATTTTTGACATATTTGTTAATGCTTGAAGGAAACATTATATATTCAATATTGAATATACATTAAAACGCAATTATAATTTTGTCTTACATGCATAAAAATTGTATTGGTTATTAATATTATACTTTGTTGGCAGTGAAATGTACAAATAATTTATTTACAAGCGTTCATAATAGGATATAGTTGCATGATATTTTAACAGTTTGTCACGTTGACAGATGATCTTATAGTTACCATGAATATTGTGTCATCTATATATTTTATATGTATCCATAGGCATGTTGATATATTATTTATTCTTTGAATTATGCTAAATTTTGTATTCTTTAATTATTATAGTGGTATGATTATTTGAAGTAATGTCCAAAAAAATTTGGTTTTCCAAAAATTAGACAATATTGCCCATAATTGGTTGCTTGGCATTAGAGACAATGAAGAGGTGCAAGGATCAATTCCCAACGACATCATTGAATCAATTTGTTAATTACGTCAAGTGAGAGGATTTTGTGGTACACTCTCTCAAGAGCTAATAAAACTATCGGTTTACCTAGATATTATAAAAAGATGGCCTAGAATGTCTATGATTTACGTATATTTCTTATATTATATTATGTTATGCGTTAAATTTATAACTTTTCAAGCTGGTGAAATATTTTTCTTATTCAATTATTATTGGATTGTGTGAAATATTTTACTAATGCAAATGTTAGAATATTGTTTATTTTAGCCAAATTTGTAACATTATTTATCTCTTATCATGGTTACTTTATGCCATGTATATGGAATGTTATTTATCTAGCATGATTTCATAATGTCATCAAATGTGACATATTTGAATTTATATTATATACAGATATATAATATATAAGATGAATCTATGTTGAACATATGCATTGCATAATAAATAGTCATGCTTAGTAATGGAATGCTTACAAAGTAAGGAATAATTTATATTTCACATTGATGGTTTTTTGTATAAATCTCTTATTTTATGAAAAGATATTCTATAATTTACTTACAAGCAGATTTATTAATAAATGTTTTATAATAGTGTTCAAGGAAAAAACTTATCCAAAAAAGTCGGTCCATAAATATATGTTCTTATTTTCACATAACTAATAAATTCAATTAACTAATAATTATTATATGGTCTAACAAATCATTAAATATAAATAATGTATTGTATATATATCATAATTATATTGAAAAAAATTATAAATCTATTATTTCATTTAAGTCAATATAACTTAAAATTTCCGCAATTATATACAAAATTATCTTTATTTCTCTTACATTATTCTACATTCAAGTCTACATAATTTATTTGCTGTCTAAAATTAGTGCTTTATTACAAAGAAAATATACAATTATTTTAAAGTTAGTTTTTAATTACAAACAAACATATACACAAAATTTCTTTCTAAAACATGTATAATACAAACATATACAATGTTTGTTCTTTTTAAAATTGTCAAATCATGTTAATTCTTTATCATTCATCATACTTATTTTTGTTAAGAATGAGATTAAATTACTGATATGTAATGAATATTATAGTTTGTAATTTTGATAAATGATGAATATTTACGATTCATGCATTTTGTGAAAATGTTAAATTTTAGTTACAGGAAAATAGACACAGGGAAGAAGTTGCAAAAAAAATTAGTCTCAGGGACAACAAGTTTCCTTTTTAGTCCGAAGGACACTTTTTAGTGTAAACAGAAAATGATAGTTACAACTATCATTCTGTGATTTACACAAGAAAGTGTCCTTCAGCCTAAAAGGCAAACTTCTTGTCCCTAAAACTAAATTTTTCTTCAACTTTTTCCTTAAGCCTAAAAACCTCTTTTAGTTATGTATATTCGTAATTTCATGAATTAATGGATAAAAATATACAATATTTTCATTAGAATTTTTTCTTTTGTATTTTATTTTCTTTTTGAGGCAGATATTAATTATTTTCTAAAAAAGTATTTATTATAAATTAAAATTATTGGGGTATGAGACAATGGTTCAAAAACCAAGTCATAATTTTTACGTAATTAAAATAACAATATGATTTGCAATGTTTCCTTTAATCAACATATTCTTTTAGTTGTAAAATAAATATTTTAGATCACTTTGAAAATCTAGTATACCTATTTCTGAACTTGATATACTGATTCATTACTATTACATTTTTCATTTTTAGTTTTTTTTGTCATTCAGTCAAGTAATATTTGAAATTCAGTTAGACCTGTCAATAGATACTTTCGAATGCGGATATCATACTAGATCCATATGTGAATCATTTTCGGATATTCACATCCGTAGATATGAATTGATACAGGATAATTACCCTATCCATTGAAGATCGATTAATCATGAAATACAAATACAAAATTTTGGTTTAACATAATTTTTTTCGGTCCCATCAATTATAAAAATATGAAAAACAAACAAGTTAAACAATAATAAATAGTTTTGTGCGGTAAATATGCATTAAATGCATATAACATGAGTTATAACCTAATAAAACAATAAATAAATATGTTTTATTTTACTAAAATACACATAATAGAAACTATATTCTCGACAATAACACAATGAATAATTTTCGGATGCGGATGCCTTGCATCCGTAACCGTTTTTCGAATTTCAGATATTTATCCGCTTTTTGGATCCGGACGTGGACGAATTTCATATTTTTTGGATATCCATTGATAAGTTTAAATTCAGCAAGTACATCATTTATCTTCTAAATAAATGTACTTAATGCTAAATGTTAAGCTCAAAATTTATGTACATAATTATTTATATGTTTAAATTTCTGAAAATATTAATTTTAAAATAATTAAGATACTAACTCTCATTTATTTTCTAGACAAATGTTAAATAATAGAAAATAATAAATCAGTATGCAACTTATTATTATTTACAAGAAATGACAATTTAATTTATATACCAATATAAAATACCTAAATCGCACAACCAAAATTACATACTTAAAAGTAACAAGTTCAGTACTGTTGGCGTCAAAATTGGCCACCAACACCCGATTATGTGAAAGTACCAATATCCAATCCAACTACTGAAATATGAAGAGAAATAAATAAAGAACAAAATTAAAACAACCGGAAAGCAAGTAAAAAGAGACAAGATTTAAAGTGGTTCGGCTAACTCCGGTCTACGTCCACTCTCAAATAAGCCTTTTTATTATACTAAAGTTGGTTTACCGTTACAATCTGAAATTAAGAATAAAATTGGCAGAGTGTAGCTTAGGTTGAAGGTAAAGAGAAGTAGAAAGAAGATCCTTTTTCTAACTCCATGCCTGCTATATTTATAGGGGAAGACATGCACGGGTCGGACTGAAATTTCGATAGAAGGTTTGGGAGACCAAGACGAGGCCGCCCAAAAATTTCTAGGTCCATTGGGTCCTTAATAGGGATCGGTACCGATCCCTATTTTGGTTTCCAAATGGGGTGTGATCCCTCTGGGGTTTCCCATGATGTTAACTACTTGCCCTCTAAATTTCATGCCATTTTGACTTACAGTTTGTGAGATATCGCGTTTTCCATGAAGTGGTGTTGTTTAAATCCTAATTTCTACCGATCCCTATGGAGGGATAGGTACCGATCCCTCCAACTTCTTCCAAATGCTATGCGGTCCCTAGAGGAGCTTCTCTATGTTGTGTTATGCTTAGCCTCCAATTTTCATGTCAATTGGATTAGTAGAACTCGAGTTATTGATCAATCTTTGGTGCAAATCCAACTACACCAATTCTGAATAGGGATAGGTGTTGATCCCTCCAAACTCCTCTAAATGACATGCGATCCATATGGGGTGTTCCATATGTTGTAATTAGCTTGTGCTCCAAGGTTCACGTCAATTGGATTAGTAGAACTCGAGTTGTCGCTTGATCTCTGAGTCAACATGACTTGGATGTTGCCTTCTGCCGATCCGTCTTGAGGGGTGTATACTGATCCCTTCTACTTTGTCCATTTGATATGTGATTCCTAGGGTAGGTTCCCTAGGGTCCATATACCTTGCTCTCTAAATTTCATATTCTTTGGACTTGTATATCTTGGGATATTGATTGTTTTCTGCAAGAATGCTCTTGTATTTTGATGTATGCCGATCCCTCTTGTTGGAGCCAATCTATGCCGATCCCTCTTATGCATTGAGCCATATTTCATACTTCGAACATTTTGCCTTGCATATCTATCAATTCCATTCAATCTTGACTTAATACTATTATCTGTACCTGATTTCTGGTCCCTACAACCGTCACTCTGTACTCATCGGCCTTGATAATCATGAAGTCTGTTGGGTTAAATCCGCCTGTATAATGCCTTAACAAAAGGTGAGTTAACACTTTGCACCCCAAAACATGCCTTGCGATAGGAAGGTGTGTTTTGAATTGCCATAAATCCAAAATCCAAAACCCATAATCCATTGATTGCCATATTATCCAATCCATTGCCGATCCAAATCCATGATCTCTACGGATCGTTAGTGAAATCCATGACCATTCCGAGTCGATATCCAATTCTGAACCCGCGATCTCTCCAGATTGTTAGCCAAAGCCCAGACCGCTCCGAGCCCAAATCCAAATCTATAGCTGTTCAAAGCATATATTCAAATCCATAACCTCTCTGGGTTGTTATCCTAATCCAAATCCTCAATCTCACCAGATCCTTATCGAGCACAATCCTACTCGATGACCTAAGTAGGCCGATCCATCGCGTTCGAGCGAAGCGACCTACCCCTTGCCAGGCATAGTCCATACCTGACGACCTTGATCTCCCTTGATCCTTGCCGAGCACAATCCATACTCGACGACCTGAGTAGGTCAATCCGTCGCGTACGAGTGAAGTGACCTACCCCTTGCCAGGCATAGTCTATACCTGATGACCTTGATCTCTCCGGATCCTTGTCGAGCACAATCCATACTCGACGACCTGAGTAGGTCGATCCATCGTGTTTGAGTGAAGCGACCTACCCCTTGCCAGGCATAGTCCATACCTGATGACTTGTGTTATCTATTACATTGATCCAAATTTAAACATTCCTAAGTCCATTTGCCAAAATATAAAATAAGGGTCCATACAACCAATAAACCAGAGTTCAAAGCAAACAAGAAGAAAAAATAAGAAAAAGAGAAACTAATTTTACAAACCCGAGCACTATGGTTTACCATTATCTTAGAGCGTGCCTAGGGACCGTCCTCGATCCCGTACATGTGTAAGTGACTTAGTCGTCCTACTGCGGAGTTTGTTGCTTATTACATGCCATCCCAATCAATTGATGACAAGTTGATGATGATGATGCCTTGATCTAGTGTCATTTTCATTCGAGGTGGATGATGGTTGCTCCTATTCCACCATCGCAGCCCGAGTCCTTACGTATTGTTGTAACTGACCATTCGTCACATGTTCCTCAATAATATCCATTAGATGTCGTAGTCATTTGTATTGTGCCCATCCAGTTCATGGAATAGGAAGTGTTTTCCTGATGTCTGTTCGCGTTTGGAGGGTCCCTCCTTGCCGGCCTCCGATATGGAAGGCACCCTCGAGTATCCAAATATATCCATTCTAGGGTTTTATTCAACTTTGAGTAAGAAGAGAATTTGGGTTCCCCCCTTTGTCGCTCTGATCCATCGAGGCTATTATCCATGTTCCGTTTACCCTTATCCTTTCCTGAGCTTTCAACGGGCGGTTCTCCGCCCCGTACCGTATTAACTTCCATTGCCTCTTTATCAGTTTTTGCATCTTCTTGCCATAGAAACTTTCTGCTTCATGGTAGAATTCCCTGAGATCCATCGGTAGATTTTGTATTAACGATATCTTAAAACCTGAGTTATCTGCAACTCCTGACACTACCGCCATCAAAACTATCAATGGATCTGGTCGATCCACCGAAACAACTTCCGCATTGAACCTGGTTAAGAAATTCTTGATTGATTCTCCTGCCCACTGCTTTACTGATGTCAATGTCATCACATTCTTGGGTCTCGTAATGTGAACCTGAAACTGCTTCATAAATCTTTCGACCAATTCTTTCCATGTGCTAATAGAACCGCTCTCCAACTGTTTGAACCATAGCACAGCTACATCCGTTAAGTACAAGGGAAAACATCATGCCAGGACTTCTTCCAATGCCCCTAGTACTTCCATGTGCCGTGTATACCTCATCATATGCATAGTTGGATCCATCTTTCCATCATATGCTTCCAGTGTTTGTAGTTTGAATTTTGGTGGATTCCTAGCATTTTTTATATTAGGAGCGAATGGACTTCTATTTACATCCTCGAGATCCATGTTCACCAATCCTCCATGCATAGCTCGCCTTATCATCTCAGCAAACCTGTCATTGTCTTCCAGTGGTAGGCTTCTATCATCATGTCCAAGCTGTCCCCCGAGTCGATGAGGGAATTCAGGAACATATTCCTCCGGATGAGCATCCAAATTCTGATTCGCACCAAGCTCCATGGGATTTACCGCAGATCCTCCAATATCACGATCAACCAGACCCGGGGCCATGCCCTCTAGCCTTTGGGGATCGGTGCCGATCCTTCTAGTATGGCAGGGGACTGCCCTCGGTGCTCTATTCCATTCCTTTGTCTATTGGCTCCATTTCCATGTTCCCGGTTCTGATTATCAGCGATTCCTACTGCTTCAACTCCTTGATTCTATGCTCTAGCTTGTCCAATCTGTTGGAGTAAATTCTGCATCATCTCCTTCTGTCTTAGCATCCTCTCCTGCATAGCATCCATCATCGTTTTCATTTCATCCCTGGTGATGAAGATAGATGCTTGATTAGCTCCAGCTCCTGAGGAAGACTCCTAACTCCTCCCATAGTGGATCCTTTCCGATAGCATTCTCCTTGTTGATTGCCTAGCCATTGCTTTCTAGATCCAAGTGTCTAAGCTTCCAAATCTACGATCCTAGCTTCCAAATTCACGGGTGCAAGTCCTCTCAGTGAAAGCACCAAAAAGTTGGCGTCAAAATTGGTCAACAATACCCAATTATGTAAAAGTACCAATATCCAATACAATCATAGAAATATGAAGAGAAATATATAAAGAACAAAATTAAAACAACCAGAAAGCAAGTAAAAAGAGACAAGATTTATAGTGGTTCGGCTAACTCCGGCCTACGTCCACTACAAAATAATCCTTTTTATTATATTGAAGTTTGTTTACAGTTACAATCCGAAATCAAGGATAAAATTGGCAGAGTGTAACCTAGTGTAACGACCCCAACGCTATGCCCAGTTTAGCAAAGAACATTACAAGTAAAGTCCTCTGCCAATCCGGAGAATGCGGCTGGTTAAGGGCGATCGAATGTCAATATATCTTTATACTAACACTGACCGTCATATTTACCTTTTTGAGGATCTGAACTGAAATTTAGACGTATACTGTATTAATACAAAGTAATAAACACACAGATTAAAAATATTCAGAATAGTATATAATATAGATAAATTAGAATCAGGGTCACGGATCTCAGCAGAATAATGTACATCATCATATACATAATAGAATGCGAGTCTACAAAATATCAGTACTACACCCACATAAATATATACATCATATCTGAAATCTTATATCAGGTAAAAAGTCACTACTATTTAATATAGATGACATAAAATCCTAGCTTTCAATATATACAAGTATGAAGTAAACTAAAACTATCAAAATAGTTTACTTCAATGCTAGCCCAAAATCCGAAGATCAATGGGTCCCTGTACCTATAAAGTCTGACCCGAGTATTAAAATAATAAACGGGTCAGACTATATCTAAATAAAAGGTGAGATGCTAATATCATAACTTTATGACTTAAAATAATAAGCCATACACAATATGTCGAACAAACAATCATAATAAGACATATTATTTAAGTTCACTACTTTATAAATCCATAAATGACTTGACTCTAAAATAAGTCATCTTAGAATATGCCTAACCCAAAAATTCAAAAAAGGCATATCAAACCAATAAATACAGATCTCAAAATTTTGACTTAACAATAACCAAATAAGTCATAAATAAAATATGCCCAAAACAAATACTCAAATAAGGCATATCTAACAAATCACCATTTCATAAATACATATCAAGTCTCAATAGACTATCATCTCAAATATGGTGATAACCAATTCAAAATTCCTCAGAGCCATAAAGGATACAGAATATCCATACTAAAAATCTCTAAGAAATAATCATCGATAATGAAATAATAATGGTAGTCAACTATCAGTATGATACAGTGCGACACGAGGCCTAACTAAAATAAATAAACTTCGCCACATAGCGCAATAGTCTAACGAAAAGAAATAGACTATCAGGTAAAAACCCCGACTCCAACGATAAGAAATAGGTAGTCGTGTTTATGACAAAACTATGTGAATTTACCTAACGAATATAAATAGGTAAAAATTGTCCAATTGTGAAATAAACTGATAGGGCTGCAATATAACATCTGTCTAAATAACAAAAAGGACAGCTATGTTATACCAGAACTGACCTAATCCCAAGAAATAGGTCCGCCTACCCAAATCTAAAAATGAATCGACTCTCAGGTCGATGAAAAATGAGTCATAATCTCTCGAGAATCTATCGGTCTCAAAAAAATCCGAACACCACAAGAAAATACAACTCTAAAGTGTTAATTACTGCCACTCCAGTAACCACAAGAATTTAACTAACCGTCCCATACCAGATAGTAAATTCAAGTATTTACTAAAAGCTAGTAATTTTCACTCAAACTCTATTTAACAAATTATAATAATAAGCGAAAGAATTGTACAGACTGTCGCATACCACCCGACAATTCAATCGTTTATTAAAATTCTCTGTTCCATAGAAAATCATGAAACTCAACAGAAATCCAATTCAAGCTTGCATAAAATAGCCAAAAGCTAAATACAATAAAGGCCAATAATGGTTTATAATTTGAAAGCAATTAAGATAATTTTATCATATAGAAAATGATTTCTAAAATATTTAATCTATAATTCACTTTCAAACTTGTTCTCTTATATTTAAAAGATGAGAGTTAAAAGATTTCTAATAAAAATGGAATTTCTTTATTTAAATCAGAAATCAAATTATTATTTTCCCAAAATCGATAATTTCCTTTATTCTTAACATTTATATATATATATATATATATATATATATTAGTATTTTTTACAAAATCTTAAAAGTTTTCAATCTTATTTATCTATATTTTAAAAATAAAATCATTTTATGTGTATATAGATTTAATAATATTAAAAGAAATTTACAAGTTTAAACAAATCACTTATAAACCATTTTCAAGATTTAAAACTTTTTAAACACACATTTTCTTTAAATTATACATCAAAAAGGGTTTAATACTTCAACAATCAATTGCTATTAGAAATCAGAAGATATCATAGTCCGAAAAAGGCTCGAAAACTTAGCTAAACAAATAATTAAACTAACAACAAATTTGCAAGCAAGAACTGGGCAAAACTGCCCAGTTTTAATTATCACCGGTCGATTTAGCTCTAATGGTCGGGTTTTTTTTGGTTCAGGTGAGTTGCAAATGGTAATAGATGAAATATCAGGTCTAACTAAACATTCAAACACCATCAATATCATACCATAAGCATATAAAATGGATTGTGATGAAACAAGAACTAATTGTGTCAAATTCTAAAACTAACAGTATTTAGTTTCTCAAGTTTTGATTTTTACCGATTCTTGTTTAACCAAACAACTTAATTATTCAGATATCAATATACACTATTAATCTTTTGAACATCAATTACTATATATAGTTGTCTGAGATGGAAATCTACCTTGAATCAAAAATCCCAAAATTGCAAGCATAGAATCACTGAAATTTCCTGCATTTTCGTCCTTAGTGCAGCAGTGATTTAACATAGCCAAACTCAATATGTTCCTACGAAATTTTTACAGAAAGTAGATATATGAGTTACGAACGACATACCCAAATTACAAATTTTTATGATTTTTCTACAGTTAGTTATGATTTTTATACTGAATTGCGTTCTCTGCTCTGATTTCACTTTTCCCTTTAGCAAATCAACTAACTA
The DNA here is from genome assembly GCA_030737815.1 of Allium fistulosum. NCBI lineage: Eukaryota > Viridiplantae > Streptophyta > Magnoliopsida > Asparagales > Amaryllidaceae > Allium > Allium fistulosum. The sequence goes on from CM060901.1 coordinate 1,133,520,521, forward strand.
TGACCTCCAACCATTGCCAAAACTCAAGCTTTTTGGATCTAATGGAAGGAGAATGTTGTAGGGAAGCTTACTCTATTTATATCAGATTTGATAGGAATTTTCTGAGATTAAAATTGCTTCAAATAGGGCTTGGCTGGGATTAGAGATTGGAAGAACTATGTTTTGTTTGGTTTACTTGAACTTGAGAAAATGAGATAAGGATTCTCAACGTATAGTATAGCTTACATAGCATATTTTCCCAGTCCTCATTTTATTTTATTTGGGCTTTGGGCCTTACAACTAAACCAACCCAAAAATAAACTTAATTATTTATTTGCTCTTAATTACAAACCAATGAAGGCTTGCATTCAACAAGACTTTGTCTTCAAAATTAAACCATAGCTCAAACACTAAATTGCTTCATGTAAATGTATTTAATCCTCAAAAAATAATTTTCAATTAAAAATTTATCAAACCCCAAAATAATCTTTTATTTAAAATAAAATATTTAACCCAACTAAATGTTTTGTTTTCAACTTAAATTTCTAAATTCTTTAATTTAAGCATTTAAAATATTTCATTCATTTCCTATAACATAAAAGATCTCTAATTTAATTAAATTTGAGAATTAAAAAGAACTAAAATACCAATTCTTTATTAAAAATCAAATTTTGATTTATTTAATTTAATTTCAGGTACATCTCAAACCAAGGTTGTTACAAACTCCCCTCCTTAAAAAAATTGCATCCCTGCAATTCTCCTTTAGAGTGCAGTCTATAATAGACACACACACACACACACACACACACATATATATATATATATATATATATATATTACCAATAGAAATATATTCATTAAAACAATGACATAACAAAACTATTTATAATTAAACTCCAATTCTACGTTACCCTTTTGGTTTGGCACATACCGGGATTTGCATTATCCCGTTAGATAAAAATAGAGTAGTTAAACACTTACTAGACCCTTTAATCGATGGTTTTGAGAAACATAAATTATTTTCTTTGCCCAAAGGTTATAAATTTTGGGCTATGAGTTTTACACAAACTCATATGAAAATCTCTACTGCTCGATTATTTAATCAAATACTTTCTAGTTTTCGCATATAATAAAATCACACGAAAATTATTCTAAGTATCGAATTTCCAAAAAAATTCGACAGCTCCTTTGTACGGAGGCTTTTTAAACAATTACAATATGATAAAATATATATATATATTGACCAAAACATGGTCAGAACAATTTATATATTAAAATTTTCCATAGGCATATAACCAACAACATATAACTCTTTTTAAGTAAAAACATACCTTATTTTTAGCATTCCAAAATAATTTATTAAAATTTATGCAAGCAAAAGCGAGCTACCATCGTGCATAAGTCCAAATAGTCTCTAGAACACCTATTCTTAACTCACCATAAATATTAGTTGCATATAAAAAAGAAATAGAATAAGTATGAATTCCCTTAACTTCAAAATAACATGATGTGCAAATATTTAGCCCCATCTCGATAAATTTTGCATAGTTAAAAACACAAAATTAGCTAAGGATAACAAAGAGCGAATTGTTGCACAACACGTTAACTTTCCAACGAAACTTCCGGATTGCAGAAATACAGATTAAAACTCAAGTTATGGGAGGATTATTAAAAGTAAACAACTAAGGAAATGTCAAAAATACGCAGGTCCTCTTACCAAAACAGCAGTTTAAGATGAGAAAACTTCAAAGTTTTGTAAAGCTCCCAAAACAAAACTTGTTCCACATTGTCTTAGCTTTAAAACAAGTACAAGATCATTAAAATCGGATCAACAGTTTGAAAGTTATTACCAAAACAAGTTGGTGTTTAAACTTAGGAAATCACTATAAAGATAGAGCCATGACTATATGTTCAAACCCATTTCAGGTCATTTAAACTTCAGAATTTTATAAAACCCATAATATAAAAGTTGTAGAAAATATTCTCAGCTTTCTTTTAGAAAAAAAAAAGATCATCAAATTTGGACTTACGGTTCAAAAGTTATGGCAAAAGTAAGTTTCATGTTTAAATTTAGGAAATTAAAAGACAGAATTGTAACCATACTTTCAAATCTATTTCAGGTCAAATAAACTATCAGATATCAAAGAGTGACCAAAAGAGAAATTATTACTCATCGAATATATTTTCTAACCAAAATGATTTACCACAAACGGGTAAAAATATTATAATTTTCAATTATAAGACTTTCTATCTCATTAAGAAAAAAAAACTATCTATGAAAATAATTAGATAGGATAGCTTGTATCTTGTCAACTGATAAAGAAAGAACGAAATCGGGATAAATACCAATTCCTATTACGGGTAAAAGGATACAGATTGAAACAAATAGTTCTCGTGGTCCAGAATCCACGAGATTTGAGTTTAGAACATTGAAAAAATTGTATCCATAGAACATTTGCCGTAACATAGATAACAAATAAATAGGAGTTAATATCATTCCAATTGCCATTACAAGGGTAATTAATATTTTTGGCATTAAAAGATATTTTGGACTGGTAATTAGTCCAAAAAATACTACTAATTCCGCAACAAAACCACTCATTCCCGGCAATGCAAGAGAAGCCATCGAGAAACTACTAAACATGGTAAATATTTTTGGCATTGGAATAGATATTCCCCCCATTTCGTCGAGATAAACAAGACGTATTCTATCACAACTCATTCCTACCAAGAAAAAAAGTGCAGCGCCAATAAATCCATGAGAGAGTATTTGTAAAATGGCTCCGTTGAGTCCCATGTCGGTATTAAGTGTAAGTTATTGCTGTTTTACTACAGCACACTCTAAAAATAAAATTTCATGCACTAGGTCATAAAAAAAATTCTCACTGAGTATTTCAAAATACTCTTGATTACATTTCTAAGATGTATTTTGATTATGCTTGCATCTTAAAATTTTCAAATGAAAAGAAGAACAAACACTTTTTAGGAGGCAATTTATTTAAATCAAATGCCTACTTTTTTTCCAACCAACAATTAGTTTCAAATTTTGAACATAGTCCAAAACAATGATAATGCTATTATTCTTATTTTAAAATCTTTATATATACACTGAGTAAAAATTAATTTAATCCTATAACTAACTTTTCTTTGAAAAATTTAAACTATACAATTCAACCTTTTAATAAAAAGACAATTACCAAACTAAATGAATTCCTAGTATTTTAATTGATTCTCAAGGTACATTTATCATAACTTTTTCCTCTAAATAAATTTCTTTTAATCCAAATCATTAAAATACAAAATTGCTTTTGCTTTAATTATTTTCTTGCTTTAAAATTTCTAAAAATTTGTTTGCATAATTACTTTACATTCTTTATAACACAAATGCCTTTTACATTTTAAAATACCAAAACTCTAAGGTGTTCAAGATATTTAATTTCTTTGATATCTTGATTTAGGAACAAGATGAAATAATTAAAAGATTTTTTTCAACAATAAGATAACACTTTATAATCCAAAAGTTCCAATTCAAAATTTCATTTCTTACTAAAGTTAAACTTCTATTTAATTAAGGAACCATGACAAACTTATTTCTAGAGACCTGGATTTTCGACCCTCGAAAATCGACATCAATACGTTCACTGTATCACGTGCTGAGAAATCGAATGTCAGAAAACTCGATTGTTAGGGGAAAAGAAGAAGAAAGAAGATAAAAACAAAACTAAACAACATAGAATCTCACAGCGGAACGAATAATCTATAATATATCACAAGTCTTTACCTAAAAGCAAAGCTGTAATATGTAAATATACAAACATCAACCAGAGTATACTAACCTATTTCAGCCTAGATAGTTATAACAGTCTGTCCTCACAATTGCTCATAACACACCAATGAATACAGCGGAAAAATATAACCATCTATGTGAATACGTCTCTGGGCCTCCAACTCGTCTTTGATACTCCAAGCATCCAACTAATCTATAATATACTCGGTCTGACCCGAGCATTAAAATAAAATAACACCCGAGTCAGTCTGGAAAACCAGCGTGAGAAAACACACCCAATTAGATTTTCAACTTATAAGAAAATCTTTGAAATCAAAGGGTATCTCGTAAAACCACTTCACACATAAATACGATGGGTTTTTACCTTACGATAACCAAAACACTTTTATATAAAAATCCTGTGATATTATAATAGTCTACTAGTACAAATACTTATTAAAATAGCTGAAATGCTTACATCTCACATTTCAACATAGTTGGGCACAATCAAAACCATAAGGCGCTTATTGGAGAATGGATTCCATAAAATGACTAGGCACTGAGTACCATCTATCATGGTACACGTCTAGAAAATGTACCGAGATCGAACCTATCGATCCCTGCCAACACAAGACCGACCTACCCCTTACTGGATAGTACCGAATATTTCATCACCCCGGTTGCTTTGCAACCCTTTTGAGATCTCATGCACAACCAATCCATAAATATGTAGATGTAGGGTATCTAGAAAGGTGACAACTGTAATACCCCAAAATTTTGTGAAAAATCATTTTTGTAAAATGATTTAATTTTGAAATATTTAGATTTAAATATGGTGAAATTTCTGGAATAAATAGTGTGCAAGTATATGTGTGCACGTGCACACTGAAATGGCACAAGAAAGAACTCCAGATTTCTTGGATTTAAAACAAGAATTAAAGAGCAATACAAACATGATTTTGCAACATGGTTATTTGATTTCTGAGATTTTATGGGTCATCTTAGAAAATAAGAAAAGTAAGTTTTACTTTAGATCAGTAAAAACAAATTTATTTAAAACCCAGAAAAGAAAATAATATATATATTTGTAAACTTGTATACATATAGGTGCATATGTTTCTGAATTTAAAAGAGGAATTAAAATAAGCCTAGATAAGATATGTATACAAATATACATTTTTAAATACTGAAAAGTACATATATATATATTAGCAAGTGAAACCATAACATTAAAATGACATGAAATGTGATACAAGTCAATATGCTTGTGTAGGCAAAAATAGCAAAGGGGATTTTCAGAAATAATTAAAATAAATAGAATAGTCACACTTTTGACATGACTAAGTGAGTGGCCATTTTCTGAAAAAGTAAAAGAAAGAAAATGCAGCCTTTAAATTGGTTAATATGGCCGGGGTAATATGAATGAAAAATGCATGATGCTAAGCCAGGACAGAAATGGAATTCTGTTTCAATAAAACCCTAGAGGAAAAATGCTTATAAATAGGCAGTTTAGCCAGTAGAATTATTTTACCCCGAGCTGCATAAAAATAAGAAAAGAAGAAGAAAATATTGAAAGGAAGGAGAAAACACTCAAACAAGAATTTTCTGGATTAATAAGAAGAAACATTTAGGTGAGTAATCTCACTGAGTTCATGGCATTAAGACCTGAGTTGAGGCAGCCACTTTTTATATTGCCATTTATGTATTTCTGGTTTTGATGTATATGATTTCATCAATGCTTTTTGGATGTTTTATTTTAAATCTGATATGATTTAATATGGATGATTTTGATGATCTTTGATTGGTTGAGACATTTGTCTTTGGATGAGTATCATACTGTTTTATTTATACTCATAAATGTTAAAGTTTTGGATCTTAAAAATTATATAGAGAATACTCTCAACTGTTATAGATCTATGGCATGGAAACCTTATAAAAATGATTGGAGCTGCATTATACTTGGTATAAGTGCTGAGGCTTGAAAAGAAAAATGTTAAGGGTGCAATAGAAATTTTCTAAGTGCTGAGCCCTTAATCAAAAAAAAAAACCCACAAGCTAAAATTATGATTGAACCAGATCTTGAATCTGAATCAATCATAAAGGCTTGCAGATCAGTATAACATGCCATGCCTCTTTTACAGTTGAAAATGTTCTTATATTTACTAAGATCAAGACATATTGACCCCATTTAGGAAATGACTGTCTGATTATTTCTGAGGGGAAATTATGCTAGAAGAAATTATGGATGTTTCCATGTTTGCAGTGACATGTTCACTTAGCATATTTGATGTTAGGATTTAAGACAATACACTAGTAAATAAACTAGGGAAGGGAAGGCCAAGATGACTGCTGGAATGCTTGTCATATTTGAAGTATGCAAGTTGGCACATGGTTTGTTTAAGCCCTGAGATCTTTGTGCAATGATGTGAATTAGTTCATTGCAATGTGTCCCAGTGATTCCTTAATAGCAGATGAGGCAGGGATTTAAATTGAATATTACAACCTGTAAATGAAGAAATAGGAATGTGGATATTTCTTAGGTTGAATGGTATGGAACCAAGATGATTCCAGTAAATGAAATTGATGCCAATAGATAATCATGTTTGCATGATTATGTATGCAAGTGAAGGAATGATAAGTGAATATATCATACCTGAATCAACTTAATTATACTATGTTAAAATATTTGATTGCAGAAATTTGCTTAAATAACAAGTTAGTACCCTTATATTCTCTATTGCTTAATATCATGAATGAATTGATGTTATTCATACCAGATCATAGATCTGACCCTTGTTTGCTCATGGCATCTGGGGTGTCTCATTTTAAAATGAGGCAGCCACTTATGTTCTTTCAGGTAACCCAGGCACTAAGTAAAAATGAAGTTATGGCTTTTATGGAGGAGTGAATGAACATGCTAGCTAGTCTCAATAAGAGTTTAAATTGATTATATCTGCATGTATTCAGGAAAAATATTATGTTTCTAAGACTTCCAGTCATGTAATGAATTCTATTATGGTTAGATGAACTAGTTGTATCATGTTAAATATATTGTTATGCACTAAGGTTTAAAATCTCAAAGGAAAAATCTGACTGGGAAACAATGAAATGATTTTAATTATTGATATGAATGTTTGGAAGAGAAATATGCACATGTAGTTGAGCTACTGTTTTGTATAATTTATATTATGTATTAGTTAACCTTGAGACATAACAGAGCACTGAGTTTTAGAACTAAAATATGGATTTAGCAAGAAGTAAACTTAAAGGATTTTATTTTCTTTTTACTGAAATGCTTTGTAAATAAATCTGAATTCATTTCTGAATTGAATTAGGAAAAGTAAAATGTTTTTCTAAAAGCTTCAGATAGAATGAAATGAAAGGTATCTCCCTTGTTTTTGAACTAGTGTATAGCATATACAAGACTCATGAGTTAACCAGCCTCAACTAAATGAAGTATTGGTTGATCATGATAGACTGTATCTTGAAAATATAGATGCATTTCAAAGCATAGTACATTTAGCAATTGTTTCACTCAGTTTTCTGGAAACTGGGCAAAGGTAATGACATGTACATAAATACCTGTGTACATGTTGATAAATTGGGCAAAAATATAAATTTAAATTCTTAAAACAGTTGTAGGAATGGGTTTTAAAAATAGTTATGTAAAAAGAATTGTTTTGTATGTTAGGTTATAGGCAAAATCAAATATATATGCACAATTATAGGTAGGTATCAGATTTCTAACCATACAGGAGAAAAATAAAAAGAAAAACCAAAAATTGTGTTTGAACCGACCAGCATAGCACTCGAACTCGTGACCTTTCATGTATAAGTTAGGCGCGTTTCCATTACGCCTAGATGTTGCTTGTGTTCACTTAGGATCCACTTACTTTTATACTGAATTTGATATTATCCAAACTTTAACATAATCATCTATAGTAAAAGCTTGTTTACCACTGATTATTACTTGATCATTTCTTAATCCTAATGACAGACTAAAGTACATGTTTCTAGTGGATATTATGGCCAAAAATCTGAATACAATAATTTATCTGAATTGCTAAAAATCTAAATCAAACAGAATGTTCTTGTACAAAAAATGAAGTATACACTCTGAACTTAGATAAGAAGATCACATACATCTTCATATGTATGTGTATGTTATTAGATATACACTGATATATTTATATTGGTAAGTTATTTTGATCCTGGATATATTTTGTTTATTGGAAAAAGAAAATGACCTTGGAAAAGATATTTGCAATGAATGATATATCTATATATCATCTCTTAGCAAAAAAAAAGAAAAATCCTTATGAAATTAGGATGGAAATAGGAGGGTCATTTCAGTTGGTATCAGAGCACTTGGTTGCATTGATTGTTAAGTATTATAGAAATGTATAATGTCTGTTTGTTTTGGATGAAATAATTTAGATAAGAAATTAGAAATTATAGAAGCACTCATAATATACTAATACCATTTACCCAGAATTTAGTTAGCAGAACATGGTAGGAAGAGGATCTCATCACAATGCAGGAACCAGTGCACCTCAAATGCTTGATATGCAAGAATTTGTGAGGGTTTTAAGAGATGGAATTGGGCATAGGCCTGAGAACCCACATGAAGAGCTTTCAAAACTACTGAAGACTTATTCCAATTTGGGAGGCAAGAGTTTTGAAGGAACAGAGAGTGTGATGGAAATTCAAGCATGGTTGAGAACACATGATAGGATTTTCAATGACATGCAGTTGGATGACCAAAGAAAGAGGCAAGTAGCTTCTAGACAACTGAAAGGGGTAGCTTTAAGCTGGTGGGAGGTGATCATAGCTGGAAGAAATGAAAATGAAATCACTTGGAATCAGTTCAAGGAGATGTTGGAGGCAAGATTTGTACCAGCATCAGCCAAGACCATTTTGCTTGAAGAATTTATCAAACTTAGGCAGGGAACTTTGAATGTTACTGAATACACTCAAAAGTTTGAGGGGCTATCTAATTATGGAGCAATGCTAGTGGCAGATGAAGCATCCAAGAATGATAGGTATATAAAAGGGCTGAACCCAGGACTTAGCAGAGCTATGCTACCATATGCAGATAGAACATTTGATCAAGTAATTGATCTGGCTTTGAAACTGGAACAACATGACAAAGAAAGAGAGAAATATAGGAATTTTAAGAGCAACAACAAGAAGGATAAGGGAAGATATCACCCTTATGATAAAAAGAAGGAGGAGGCAGACAACAGGAAGAGTAAAGATACTAAAGCCAATGATACTAAGAAGAAATTGGTTTGCCATCATTGTGGAAAAGAAGGACACATCAAACCAAGGTGCCCAGAGTTAAAAGGAGGAGCCTTCAAATGCTACCTATGTGGGAAAGAGGGGCATATGAAGAGGAACTGTCCTGAGAATAAACAGCAAGGGAAATTGGCAACTTTGGAAGGAAAAGGCAAATCTGCAGTGAAAATTGATGCTGAAAATCATGGCCAAGTGGAAGGTACATTACTCATTTGTGCCATACCCATACCAGTAGTATATGATACTGGAGCAACACACTCTTTGATTTCCTATGAATTAGTTAAAGTGTTAAAATTAAACTGCAAATTGGTTGAAACCCCATTGCTTGTACAAAGTCCCCTAGGGAGTTCTAGTGTTTTGAACATGAATTGTGTGGATGTGGAGTTAAACATAGGAGGAAATATTTTTATTTCCAATTTATATGTTTTAAATTACCCAAATATAGGAGTTATATTGGGGGTAGATTGGTTAAGGCAATTTAAAGCCATAATTAATTTAGACTCATCCACCATATCATTGCAAGATTCTAGAGGCCAGAGAATCACAGTTCTATGTGAAATAGCTAAGGAAGGGAAATTGTATCATTTAGTTGACTTAGAAAAAGATCTGAGTGAACTAACCATTGAAGAAATTCCCATAGTTAATGAATACTTGGATGTGTTTGGGGAAGTTAAGGGTGTTCCACACCACAGACCAGTTGAGTTCCAAATTAATCTCATTCCAGGAGCAAGTCCAATAATCAAGAAACCTTATAGAATGGGGCCAAGTGAACTGAAAGAATTGAAAAATCAGTTGGAAGAATTAGAAGGCAAGGGATTTATAAGGCCAAGCAATTCTTGCTGGGGTTCTCCAGTAGTGTTTGTAAGAAAACATGATGGTACCTTGAGAATGTGCATAGATTACAGAGAACTAAATAAAGTAACCATCAAGAATAAATACCCATTGCCTAGAATAGATGATCTCTTTGACCAACTCAGTGAAGCTAAAATATTTTCTAGGCTAGACTTAGCATCAGGATTCCATCAAATGAAGGTTGAAGACTCAAGTGTTAAGTATACTGCATTTAACACAAGATATGGCTTATATGAATTTTTGGTCATGCCATTTGGTTTGACAAATGCTCCTTCATATTTTGTTGATTTGATGAATAGAATATTTAGAGATTATCTAGACAAGTTTGTACTGATTTTTATTGATGACATTTTGATTTATTCTAAGACAGTGGAAGAGCATAAAAATCATTTGCATTTAGTTTTGTCAAGACTAAGGGAAAATGATTTAAAGGCAAAATTTTCAAAATGTGCATTTTGGAAAGAAGAAGTGCATTTCCTTGGGCATGTCATCTCTGCCAAAGGAATATCAGTAAACCCTAACAAAGTAGTGGCAATCCAAGCATGGAAAAGGCCTAGCACCATCAGTGAGATTAGATCATTTATGGGGATGGCAGGATATTATAGGAGATTCATAAAAGATTTCTCAAAAATATCATCACCACTTACCAATTTAACTAGAAAGAACCAAGCCTTTGTATGGACAGAAAAATGTGAGCAAGCTTTTATCAAAATAAAAGAAGCCCTGATTGATGCACCAGTATTGAGAGTGCCAGAAGGAAATGAAAATTTGGTTGTGTACACTGATGCAAGTGGCTCTGGGTTAGGGGCTGTGTTGATGCAGCAAGACCAGGTGGTAGCCTATGCATCTAGGCAATTAAAGCCACATGAAACCAGGTATGCAACCCATGATCTTGAACTAGCAGCAGTTGTGTATGCTTTGAAACTTTGGAGACATTATTTGTTAGGTGCCAAATTCATTTTGTACACTGATCATAAGGCACTGAAATATTTATTCTCACAAAAAGATTTGAACATGAGGCAACATAGATGGGTAGAGTTCCTAGCTGCCTATGACCTAGATATACTGTATACACCAGGCAAGGCAAATAAAGTTGCAGATGCCTTGAGTAGACAACATGCCAAGGTAGCCATGTTGATGATGGAAGAGTTTAGGGATTTGTCTATACTTACTGATTTGGAAATTGAGGAAAACAGTGAGGAACAAATGATGCCTATTGAAGAAGGTAAAGGTAAAGGAAAATTAAGTATGATATCTCTGCAATCAGATTTACTTCTTAAGATTGGACAAATGCAGGAACAAAACTTAAACATGATGGAAAAGAAAATGCTCATATCAAGAGGGGAGGAAGTAATAAATTATCAAATTGATAAAAATGGTTATTTAAGGAATAAAAATAGGATATGTGTTCCAGAAAATATAGAATTGAAAGAGGAAATATTAAATGAGTACCATAGGAGTAAGTACTCCATACACCCAGGTAGCACCAAGATGTATCAAAATTTGAAAAGAAATCTTTGGTGGAAGGGGATGAAGTCAGATGTGGCCAGATATGTTGCAAGGTGCATGACTTGCCAACAAGTCAAGGCAGAGAAACAAAGGCCTCAGGACTATTGCAACCCCTTAGTATACCACAGTGGAAGTGGGAGGATATATATATGGATTTCATAGATGGTCTTCCTAGATCTAAGAAGGGAAACACAAGTATATGGGTAATAGTGGATAGGCTAACTAAGGTAGCACATTTTATCCCAGTTAAAACAGAAAGAAATGCTCCAAAATTGGCTCAAATATTCATGAAAGAGGTAGTAAGGTTGCATGGCATACCCAAAACCATTGTGAGTGATAGGGATACCATCTTCACCTCAAGATTTTGGAAAAGTTTTCAAGAGGCTATGGGGAGTGAATTGTGCTTAAGCACTGCCTACCATCCACAATCAGATGGTCAAACTGAGGTGGTGAACAAAGTCTTAGAGGATTTGTTGAGAGCATGTACACTGGACTTTGGAGGCAACTGGGAAGGCCACCTCCATCTAGCTGAATTCACCTACAATAACAGTTACCAAAGCACCATAGGGATGGCACCATTTGAAGCCTTATATGGCAAGCCATGTTTATCACCTATATGTTGGGTAGAGGCTGGAGAAAGGGCTATTCTTGGACCTGAATATGTTAAAGAAACCACAGAGAAAATTGGGTTAATAAGAAAAAGAATAGCAGCAGCTCAAGATAGGCAAAAGAAATTTGCAGATAGGAAGAGAAAGCAAGTGGAATATGAATTGGGAGACTTTGTTTTCATCAAGATTTCACCTATGAAGAAAGTCATGAGATTTGGCAAGCAAGGTAAGCTTACACCAAGGTATGTTGGACCCTATAAAATTCTGGAAAGAATTGGTTCATTGGCTTACAAATTAGAACTACCAGAGGAGATGAAAGCAATGCATAATGTTTTTCATGTGTCCCAACTTAGAAAATGGGTACATGATAAGGAAGACATTTTGGAAAAGCCTACCAAAATTCAAATAAATCCTGACTTGGTTTATGAAAAAGAACCAGTGGGGATTATAGCCAAGGAAGAAAAGAAATTAAGGAGCAAAACCTTGAAACTAGTTAAGATCCAGTGGAGTAGTGATCCTAATGACTGCACATGGGAGTTAGAGGATAAGATTAGAATGGATTATCCTAAGCTTTTTGCAAATTAAAAGGTAATTTTTTTTTTCTTCTGGAAAAATTATTTGTTATGCATGGTTGATATGGTTGAATTTGTTTGCTTATGCATATATTCGATAAGTTTTCAGAAAAGAAAAAATGATGCTTACTAAATGTTAGAAAAATTGTGAGGACACAATTCCTAAAAGGAGGGGTGAATGTAATACCCCAAAATTTTGTGAAAAATCATTTTTGTAAAATGATTTAATTTTGAAATATTTAGATTTAAATATGGTGAAATTTCTGGAATAAATAGTGTGCAAGTATATGTGTGCACGTGCACACTGAAATGGCACAAGAAAGAACTCCAGATTTCTTGGATTTAAAACAAGAATTAAAGAGCAATACAAACATGATTTTGCAACATGGTTATTTGATTTCTGAGATTTTATGGGTCATCTTAGAAAATAAGAAAAGTAAGTTTTACTTTAGATCAGTAAAAACAAATTTATTTAAAACCCAGAAAAGAAAATAATATATATATATATATTTGTAAACTTGTATACATATAGGTGCATATGTTTCTGAATTTAAAAGAGGAATTAAAATAAGCCTAGATAAGATATGTATACAAATATACATTTTTAAATACTGAAAAGTACATATATATATATTAGCAAGTGAAACCATAACATTAAAATGACATGAAATGTGATACAAGTCAATATGCTTGTGTAGGCAAAAATAGCAAAGGGGATTTTCAGAAATAATTAAAATAAATAGAATAGTCACACTTTTGACATGACTAAGTGAGTGGCCATTTTCTGAAAAAGTAAAAGAAAGAAAATGCAGCCTTTAAATTGGTTAATATGGCCGGGGTAATATGAATGAAAAATGCATGATGCTAAGCCAGGACAGAAATGGAATTCTGTTTCAATAAAACCCTAGAGGAAAAATGCTTATAAATAGGCAGTTTAGCCAGTAGAATTATTTTACCCCGAGCTGCATAAAAATAAGAAAAGAAGAAGAAAATATTGAAAGGAAGGAGAAAACACTCAAACAAGAATTTTCTGGATTAATAAGAAGAAACATTTAGGTGAGTAATCTCACTGAGTTCATGGCATTAAGACCTGAGTTGAGGCAGCCACTTTTTATATTGCCATTTATGTATTTCTGGTTTTGATGTATATGATTTCATCAATGCTTTTTGGATGTTTTATTTTAAATCTGATATGATTTAATATGGATGATTTTGATGATCTTTGATTGGTTGAGACATTTGTCTTTGGATGAGTATCATACTGTTTTATTTATACTCATAAATGTTAAAGTTTTGGATCTTAAAAATTATATAGAGAATACTCTCAACTGTTATAGATCTATGGCATGGAAACCTTATAAAAATGATTGGAGCTGCATTATACTTGGTATAAGTGCTGAGGCTTGAAAAGAAAAATGTTAAGGGTGCAATAGAAATTTTCTAAGTGCTGAGCCCTTAATCAAAAAAAAAAACCCACAAGCTAAAATTATGATTGAACCAGATCTTGAATCTGAATCAATCATAAAGGCTTGCAGATCAGTATAACATGCCATGCCTCTTTTACAGTTGAAAATGTTCTTATATTTACTAAGATCAAGACATATTGACCCCATTTAGGAAATGACTGTCTGATTATTTCTGAGGGAAAATTATGCTAGAAGAAATTATGGATGTTTCCATGTTTGCAGTGACATGTTCACTTAGCATATTTGATGTTAGGATTTAAGACAATACACTAGTAAATAAACTAGGGAAGGGAAGGCCAAGATGACTGCTGGAATGCTTGTCATATTTGAAGTATGCAAGTTGGCACATGGTTTGTTTAAGCCCTGAGATCTTTGTGCAATGATGTGAATTAGTTCATTGCAATGTGTCCCAGTGATTCCTTAATAGCAGATGAGGCAGGGATTTAAATTGAATATTACAACCTGTAAATGAAGAAATAGGAATGTGGATATTTCTTAGGTTGAATGGTATGGAACCAAGATGATTCCAGTAAATGAAATTGATGCCAATAGATAATCATGTTTGCATGATTATGTATGCAAGTGAAGGAATGATAAGTGAATATATCATACCTGAATCAACTTAATTATACTATGTTAAAATATTTGATTGCAGAAATTTGCTTAAATAACAAGTTAGTACCCTTATATTCTCTATTGCTTAATATCATGAATGAATTGATGTTATTCATACCAGATCATAGATCTGACCCTTGTTTGCTCATGGCATCTGGGGTGTCTCATTTTAAAATGAGGCAGCCACTTATGTTCTTTCAGGTAACCCAGGCACTAAGTAAAAATGAAGTTATGGCTTTTATGGAGGAGTGAATGAACATGCTAGCTAGTCTCAATAAGAGTTTAAATTGATTATATCTGCATGTATTCAGGAAAAATATTATGTTTCTAAGACTTCCAGTCATGTAATGAATTCTATTATGGTTAGATGAACTAGTTGTATCATGTTAAATATATTGTTATGCACTAAGGTTTAAAATCTCAAAGGAAAAATCTGACTGGGAAACAATGAAATGATTTTAATTATTGATATGAATGTTTGGAAGAGAAATATGCACATGTAGTTGAGCTACTGTTTTGTATAATTTATATTATGTATTAGTTAACCTTGAGACATAACAGAGCACTGAGTTTTAGAACTAAAATCTGGATTTAGCAAGAAGTAAACTTAAAGGATTTTATTTTCTTTTTACTGAAATGCTTTGTAAATAAATCTGAATTCATTTCTGAATTGAATTAGGAAAAGTAAAATGTTTTTCTAAAAGCTTCAGATAGAATGAAATGAAAGGTATCTCCCTTGTTTTTGAACTAGTGTATAGCATATACAAGACTCATGAGTTAACCAGCCTCAACTAAATGAAGTATTGGTTGATCATGATAGACTGTATCTTGAAAATATAGATGCATTTCAAAGCATAGTACATTTAGCAATTGTTTCACTCAGTTTTCTGGAAACTGGGCAAAGGTAATGACATGTACATAAATACCTGTGTACATGTTGATAAATTGGGCAAAAATATAAATTTAAATTCTTAAAACAGTTGTAGGAATGGGTTTTAAAAATAGTTATGTAAAAAGAATTGTTTTGTATGTTAGGTTATAGGCAAAATCAAATATATATGCACAATTATAGGTAGGTATCAGATTTCTAACCATACAGGAGAAAAATAAAAAGAAAAACCAAAAATTGTGTTTGAACCGACCAGCATAGCACTCGAACTCGTGACCTTTCATGTATAAGTTAGGCGTGTTTCCATTACGCCTAGATGTTGCTTGTGTTCACTTAGGATCCACTTACTTTTATACTGAATTTGATATTATCCAGACTTTAACATAATCATCTATAGTAAAAGCTTGTTTACCACTGATTATTACTTGATCATTTCTTAATCCTAATGACAGACTAAAGTACATGTTTCTAGTGGATATTATGGCCAAAAATCTGAATACAATAATTTATCTGAATTGCTAAAAATCTAAATCAAACAGAATGTTCTTGTACAAAAAATGAAGTATACACTCTGAACTTAGATAAGAAGATCACATACATCTTCATATGTATGTGTATGTTATTAGATATACACTGATATATTTATATTGGTAAGTTATTTTGATCCTGGATATATTTTGTTTATTGGAAAAAGAAAATGACCTTGGAAAAGATATTTGCAATGAATGATATATCTATATATCATCTCTTAGCAAAAAAAAAAAAATCCTTATGAAATTAGGATGGAAATAGGAGGGTCATTTCAACAACATACCCTAATGGGTGTGACCCACTTAGCCTTGTTGCATCTCCCTTGATTTTCAGTCATTCCCGGTTGATGAGGCTTGATGCTACGTTTTACCTTAAGGATGGCATTCATACTTGGAATGCTAACACTGCCTTCCAAGCAAGCAATGCTTTGATAGCATTCATCCATACAAGTTGTTCTGGGACTGAACAAACTAAATCTCCAAAATCACCATCTTCGTTATCTTCACGATATCACAATGCACGATGATCAAATCAGATCGAAGTTGTTTTTGGATAATTAGATCCTTTCCCGGTCTCTTCGAAACGATCAACGAAATTGGCCAAATTTAATAGTTGGTTATTTAACTATCAAATTACACACATAAGCAGTCACTAGGCCATGTTATAAATCTTTCAAAACATTTATTTAAAATATCTTTACAAAGATATATATTCAAATCTCTTCCAGTATTTCAATTTTTGAAAATGATTTCAAATATAACAGGATATTTCAAACCATATCAATACCTAGAAATACTCTGAATCCAGCTTATAATTCATTACTTAGAAAAATATTTCTATATAAATCATTTCGTCGCTAAAATATCTCCAAAACCTTTAATTCCAATACTTAGGAAAATGTTATAAGTCTATCTCCCAAAATCATTTCTAATATCCATACTTAGGAAATATTCTGTACTTATCTCATAATCTCCAGAATTTTTATTAATTCCCTTTACAATTTCCAAAAATTATCGATTATACTTATTTATAATCCAACTAACAATTTATAACTCCTTTAATGAATTCAAATTCATATTCGAAGTTCCCGTATCTAAACAATTTGGAAATTCCTTTTTCTCAAATTTTCTTAAGTTCTGAATTCCATTATAAGATTTTCTCTTATAAAATCGCATCCATTAAATAAAACCCGGTTCACAATTCTTGAGAGCATTTATAAATAAATTGCAATTACTTACTTTTAAACTATATACATAATAATAAATTTCAAAAAACATGGTTAAATAATTATTTAAAGTATCAAAGCACTTTTAAAATAAACGTCAATAACTAATTCCAATTCATTTATAAAATTTCTAATCGATTTACAAAACTTGTTTATAAAACATAGGATTCATTTCATCAAATTTAAATATTTAAATAACTAACCTTCTAAAATATTTTAATCCAATTAATAGTTTTTTTTAAACTGCATAGCTTAATGAATAAAAATCCTTTCCTAAAACAAACCTTAACTTCTTATGAAAAACCATTTTTAAAATTCAACATACCCATTTTCATACTTATAAATCTCTCTCGATTTATCACAAATCAATTCACATTTCCAATTTCATAACTATCCCCAAATTCCAAAATAAATTACTATTTCTTTCTAAGTCGATTTCCATATCCCATTTTAAATTCCCACTGTGAATTTATATTTCAAATTTATTAAATGATAATCATTCCACTTTATTTATAAACATCGTTTATAAATTTCATAAACTCATTTCTAGTTTTTCTCTGTTAATAACAGATTCATATTAAACAACTCCATTTATAAATATAGTCCTTTATAAATTTCCTTTATTCTCCCAATCTATTGAAATATCGATTTTTAAAACCCTTTTACATTTAAACAAATATCACTTAAGATTTACTATTTAAAAATCCTTTATATCTATTATTTCAAAATCTCTATTTAAATATTTCACGAAATAGTTAAGTACAAATTTAAAATTAAATCATTTATTTTATCCAAATCAATTTCCTCTTAAAATAATCCAAAATTCAATATAAATATTTCACTTCAAAAATCGCCTATTAATTTCTTTTCAAATTCAAAAATGATATTTATGGTATTTCAAAATATTAAAATTAAGGCCAGTGCTACTATAGCATCCAATAAACCAAATCATATCATATTCTATCACAGATTATTCAAACACATCGTATATCACTATATATGAAATTAAAATCAACATTTTTGAGAAATCCAGTTGGATCCCTCCAACGTGTTTCCCTGTAACCATAGAAATTATATAATCACTGAAATATAATCATCGCTTCGAGGTGGGATATCGCAATAAAAAAGGTCATCTGCTATTATGCGGGGCGCATAGTGTCTCATCCGCTCCAATCGGCGGGAAATATAACCAACTACTAACATATATACTAATATATATATGATATAACACCCAACTGATAATAATCTATCAATCCATCAAATCAACCAATAAATAAATTTTAACATTTTAAATTAAAACCAGTAATCCAAATGAGTGAGATTTACTCTCATTTATTTTCTGTTGTCGCCGAGGCGTTCCGGTTTGAAACTAAAACGGACGACGTCCGATTTTAGCCCAAATTTCTACATTCTCCAAATCCATCCAAACCTATTCCATTGCAAAGCTTTCGTCGATACGTGCACAAGGCAAAAAGATTCGTTCCAATAGGACCTCGAATGAAGTAGTTATAGATTTTATAAGTTATCGATATTTTTTTAAATAAAATAATATAAACTAATTATAAGTTTTAAAAATTTACAGAAATGCCCTCACTCCTTCTTCCTCAAAATAACGTTCTTGTACACGACATTGATACACGGCCGTGCATGCTGCTCCCTCGTTCCTCCACGAAACGACACGAAACCACCACCAACGTTCACCACACGCCGACGTCTACACCCCTATACTCATCAACCTCGGTCTGCACCTGCCCTCCAAAATGCGTCGAGCAGCAGCGGCCCGCCCTCTGCCATGTTATGATGATCAAAACGCGACCGGAGTCCACCACTTTGTGGCCGTCGATGCGCCTTTGTAATAACCCGCATATTTTGCGATTGTATATTTAAATGTGGCATCGTTAGTCGGATTAAAGTCCGAAATGCTACTTTTTGTAAACAGCCGAATTAGGACTCGAGACCCCTTCCATTGAGTCCAAAATGGCATTTGCGACCTTTTTGAGTATAAATATCAATATGTTTGGAGTTGAGTAGAATTTTGCTATTTTTCTATTTTGGGCTTTGGGTTTGGGTTTCAGCCCACTAACCCAACATAATACCCTAACTCCTCCTCCAACTCCTCTTCATTCATTTTCATTTCCTAACACTTTCAAGCTAAAAGAAAAAATGGGGGAAAGAAAGAGAAATTAGAATTCCTAAACCCTAGTTTACTAAGAAATTCAAATTCAAGCTCTAGAAATCAAAGAGAAGCATAGGTAAGCATCCTCTTCATCTTCTCCATCTCAATCTTTCTTCAATTTTCAGAAATTCCTAAACCCTAACTTAGGAAATAATTGCTTATGAGCTTAGATTGGAGCTTCTTGGGTTGAAGTTGAAGAGGAATCGGCCTTTCCTTTGTTTTAGAGCTTCTCATTCGTGTTTTTGGGTTCAAAGGTGAGTTTTTGAACTTACATCTATGTCTATAGCTTTCAATGTTGTTAGGTATGAATTCCTAACATCTATTTCTTATCCATTTGCTTTCGAATTGGATTGGTTTGATGAATATTCCAATTTTGAAGTCAAAATCTATGAAATTCCTAATATGGAAGTTTGGACATGTTATTTGGAGTGTATTGATGTGTTTATAGGGTTGGGTTGGGTTGTCGCTTGACATCGATCTCTAGCCATCATCGCTCATTCGTTTGTTTCGAATTTGATTTGGCCATCAATGGCCTTAGCAAAAATTGCCCTGAGCTTCAGCTCAGACGTCTGGTATTAAGCTCAGACGTCTGATGCTACAGGAATAAAATTCCAGTCTTTCAGCTCAGACTTCTGAGCTTATATCCCAGACGTCTAGGCGATCTGGAAGAAAATTTCAGAGCTTTAGCTTAGACGTCTGGGAAGTCTACCAGACGTCTAGAGCTGCTTTTTTCAGCCAAATTGTCTATTTCGAGTGGATTTCCATTTTAAATCGATTTTTATTGATCCGATTAGTTGTTGTCATTTATTATCGACTTCGATGACTTCTTTTCGGGATTTTTGGGAATATCCATTTGATGGATTTTGATATCGATTTCTATGGTTTTGATTCACATCATCAAATGTGAATTTTTAGTTGATCGATTGTTTCTACAATCGTTTTTTGTGATTTGTCACTTTTAAAAATTAAAAGGTTTCTATACTAGTAGTAAATATTCAAACGCTTTCACAAAGATGATTTCAATACCATTTTTAATACAAAACTCGTTTTCAAATCCGTTTTTCAATCTATTAGTTTATACAAACCTTTACCTCATTCGTACGAGAAATCCAATTAAACGACTTGGCAAAACAAGTGGTATGAAACGCTTGCGTTTACTTCGTCGGTTAATTCTTAGACTTGTTCGATTGAAATCTTGTGACAATTTTCGAGTGGAAATCTACAATTTGTTCGTAAATATTTAAGTTAAGCCAGTGGTTATGGGACATGAAGCTAAACTCGTTTATTTACTAGCATAGTGTAATCTACACTTTTCATTGATCAATGGTGATCATTTTATGGTTTAGACTAGCGATATCCGATGTCTCTTTGTCCACGTAGGGGGACTGTACCTCGTTTTATGGAGCTTCGTCTCAATTTTTATAGGCTAGCGACCTATGTTTTTATGGAGCTTCGTCTTAATTTTTATAGGCTAGCGACCTATGGTTTTATGGAACCTCGTCTCAATTTTTATAAGCTAGCGACCTATGGTTTTATGGAGTTTGGTTCATCGGGAATACCGTTGTTGTACTACGTCGTTGTTCCAGCTTATCAGGTTCATCGGGCATACCGTTCTTGTACTACGTCGTTGTCCCAACTTATTTGAGTTTTAGGTTCCTTGGGCGTACCGTTATTGTACTACGCCGTTGCACCGGCTTTATGGGATAGCGACCCGTTTGTGATACACGTGTTGGTGAGTTTTCATGCTCCCGTTTGTGATAGGCCTCCTCCTTTGTGATTTCTGGATTTCTAATTGATGATTTCTAGAATTTGTGTTTCACCAATTTTTGCGATTGACATTGATATGTTTGTCAATATTTGTGGTTTGGTGAATAAAATAAAGAATACGACATTCTTTTTGGTGTTTGAGAAGATTTGAGATATTATATGACTTTTATTGTTATTGGATGTATACTTGTCACAGTAAGCATTATTATTATCATCATACGTTTTTGTCATATCTCTTATCCTATCTCATTTTATATGATATTTATAGCTAGACTGGTCCGTTTATTATTTTCTTCTTAAATAATACTCGGGTCAGACCGAGGTGTTACAAGTGCTTCCACTTGACTTCTTAGCAGGGGCTAGCTTCTGACTTTTGGCTAACTACTTTAGCTTAGTATTTTTTGCTTTTATACATTCGAGATAGAGACTCCTTGATGTATACATATTCTTTTGTCTAGCACTTGTATCTATTCTTTCGTGATGTAGTGGATCTTGTATGACCACTATTTTGATGTACACTTTTATGTGTTATATTCATATCTGTTTCCGCCTTTGTGATATGAATATCTATGACTGATTTGTTTTATGCTTATTTCTATATCTGTTTCCGAAGAACACATAGCCACTGTGTAGTAGCTTTGAGTTTGTATTTGATATGTTGGATTTCCTCTTGAAACAAATGCAAGTCATTCTATCTGACATATCGATCGGTACTCGCACAAAGCAATTACACAGATGATCGCTCCTCAACAGCCTTATTCTTCGTGCTAGTTGACGGCATTACCTCGTAGTGTCCTTGGCTAGTGTGAGTATAGAGGTGGGGCGTCATAGCTTGGTATCAGAGCCAAACTTCAAAACAATGTAGAATAATCTAGCAAGGATCATCGTCCTAAGTCTTTCTTAGGAATCGTGCCTTAGGATTTAATTCGAGTCATTGGACCCATTCTATCCTATTTTCTTTTATGATGCCTTGTTTTATCAATCAAGTTTGTTTGATATTCATTCTGAGAATAACCTTTTTACTCTTCTTTCTTTCTTTCTTGAAGAAGAGAAATGGTTAGACCTGGCCGTCCCAACGCCGGTCAATCCAGTGCTACTCCTCAGGATGGTGTATTTATGTCTGCCCAACAGCTTTTAGATCTTGTAAAGAATGCTTAAGCTGCCGGACCCATTCTAGAGCCTACTCATCCAAAATTTGGGTTTGCACGCTTGTGTAGTGATTACACCAATTTGGGTGGAAGGCCATTCAAGGGTTTCGAAAGCGTTATAGAAGTCCAAGCTTGGCTTAGAACATGTGACCGCATCTTTTCTCGCATGAATCTTGTGGATCTATATCGTGTCCAAGTGGCTTCTAGCATGCTCCGGAAGAGAGCATTAGATGGGTATGAGCTTTTGATTTTGGAAATTATCGAAGCGGATCTTACTTGGAAGTAATTCCGGGAAAGGTTCGAGTTAAAGTTTGTGCCGGAAGCAGAAAAGGTAACTTTAGCTCGACGCTTTATTGACCTTGTTCAAGGTGAATCTTCTGTGACGGATTACGTCGCATCTTTTGAATCTCTCTCTAAATATGGGGTCGAGTATATTAATACCCCATTGAAGAAAAATCAGAGGTTTGTATATGGGTTGAATAAGAACCTCAAGAGGCCTTTACTCCTGAAACTAGAAGTTTCTTTTGATCAGCTTGTTGATATCGCCCTTCGACTTAAAGAAGCCGATAAAGAAAGTGATGCTGAAGTTGTGGGTGCCAAACAGAACTTCAACATCAACAACAAGAGGCCTATCAAGTTCAAGCCTAATCCCAATAAGAAAGGGAAACAAGCAACTTCGATAGCAAAGACTCCTACCTCTAGTCATAGGAAATGCTACAATTGTGGTTCTAAGGACCATTATGCAAATAGGTGCCCAAAACCTCTTTTTTGTCGTTATTGCAAAAGTTCGGGTCATCTTTTATCTTCATGCCCCAAACTTCCAAGCAAGAAAGAGGGAAAGCTTAATGTTGTGCAAGCTCCTAGTAACACTTCTGTTGGTCAAGGTATTTCTCATTCTGTCCTTGATGACATTATTATATTTCATGATATCCCTATTCGAGATCTTTTTGATACGGATGCATCTCACTCTTTTATATCAAAGGAACTTATTGATACTTTTTCTTTAAATGCTATGTGTTTGATGACTTCACTGAAAATTGCGAATCCGGTTGGTGGGTCCGCAACACTCAGTTTATTTTGTAAAGATATCGAGATTATTTTATGTGATTATGCTTTCCGAGCCGATTTGCATGTTATGCGTTACCTTGGTTTCGGAATGATTTTGGGAATGGATTGGCTTAATCGATATGAAGCCCATATCCTATGCCCCGAGAGGACTATTCATCTTCGACATCCTCAATCTGTTAAGCAGATTTCTATTGTTCTTAAAGATTCAGATTCCAATTTGGTAGCATCCTTGTATTCTTTAAATCCTCATGATGATGATGATGATGATGATGAGGAAGATGTTATTTCTCTCATTCACGTTGTTCGTGAATTTCCTGATATATTTGAGCCTGTTTTAGAATTACCACCTAAGCGAGCAATTGAGTTCATAATTAATCTAATCCCTGGAGCTCTACCTATCACTCGTCCTCCTTATCGTATGTCCAATAAGGAAAATGAAGAGATGCGTAAACAATTATCTGAATTGGAAGCAAAACAGTTTATTCATTCTAGTTCCTCTCCATGGGGAGCTTCAGCTATCTTTGTGAAGAAATCTGATGGTACACTTAGGCTTTGCGTTGACTACCGCGAGCTTAATGATCTCACCATCAAGAATAAATATCCCTTACCTCGGATTGATGATCTATTCGATCAACTTAGCGGTGTTAGAGTCTTTTCATAGTTAGACTTAGCAACTGGTTTTCATCAGCTTCGTATTGCAGAGGATAGCATTCCTTTGACGTCGTTCCGTACTCGTTATGGATCTTATGAATGGCTTGTTATGCCATTTGGTTTAACGAATGCTCCAGCTTATTTCGTTGACCTTATGAATTGTGTTTTCAAAGACTTCCTCGACGATTTGTTCTCATCTTTATCGATAATATTCTTGTTTATTCTAAAACTGAGGAAGAGCATGAAAAACATCTTCGGATTGTGTTCGAAACTCTTAGGAGCAATCAATTGAAAGCAAAATTTTCCAAGTGCCACTTTTTGCAATCTCGTGTTAAATTTTTGGGACATATTATTTCTGAATTCAGAATTTCCGTGGATCCTTCAAAGATTGAAACGATTTAAAATTGGAAGAGACCGGATAGTGTGACGGAAATTCGTAGCTTCCTTGGATTGGCGGGCTATCGGCTCATAAAAGACTTTTCTAAAATTTCTGTACCTTTTACAAGTTTGAAAAAGAAGGGAGTTAAATACATTTGGTCAGATGGATGTGAAGCTGCTTTTCAGAAATTAAAAGAACTCTTTTCCGATGCTCCTATTCTTGTGATTCCCGAAGGGAACCAAGACTTATTGTTTATACCGATGCTAGTCGTGTTGGTTTGGGAGCCGTTCTCATGCAAAGGGAACGTGTTATCGCTTATGCTTCTAGGCAATTAAAGCCTGCCGAGACTAGATATGCCACTCATGTTTAGAGTTTGCGGCTATTGTTTTCGCCCTTAGAATTTGGCGTCATTATCTTTTGGGAGAGAAATTTGTTCTCTACACCGATCATAAATCTTTGAAGTATTTATTTTCTCAAAAGGAACTTAATTTGCGTCAACAACGTTGGCTCGAGTTCCTTGCATCTTATGATCTTGATATTCTTTATACTCCCAGAAAGGGAAATCGTGTTGTCGATGCCCTTAGTCGTAAGCAACAAGCGGTTGTTTCAATGATGATATCCGAATGGAATGATCTCGAGACTTTATCCACTTGTGAGATTCGAGATTGCGAATCCGATTCATGTTCATCTCTTGTTTTATGTAGCCTTGAGGCTCATCCTTCTCTTTTAGACCGCATTCTTGAAGCTCAAAGGCATGATCCCGAATTGGCTCTTCTTAGCCAAAGTTGTAGGGATAAAATTGATATTGAAGGTTTGAAAGACTTTGATATTGATGCTCGTGGCGTTATTCGAAAATTTGGTAGACTTATCGTGCCAAATATTAGTGATCTTCGTAAAGACGTTTTAGAAGATTCTCATCGTTCTAAATTTACCATTCATCCCGGTAGTAGTAAAATGTATGCGGACATGAAACGACTTTATTATTGGGATGGAATGAAATCTGATATTGCTAACTTTATTAATGCGTTGCATGACTTGCCAACTCATAAAGGCCAAGCATCAAAGGCCTGGTGGGTTATTGCAACCTTTGGACATTCCAGTTTGGAAGTGGGATCAAGTCTCCATGGACTTTATTGACGGTCTTCCCCGTTCTCGTTCGGGTCATGATAGCCTATGGGTGATAGTAGATAGACTTACAAAATCCACCCATTTTCTTCATGTTCGGTCTAATCGGACCGTACCTCTTTTGGCTAAACTCTATGTTAAAGAAATTGTTAAATTGCATGGAGTTCCTACTTCTATTGTTAGCGATCGTGATCCATTGTTTACTAGTGGATTTGGGAAGGGTGTTCAAAAAGCTTTGGGAACAAAGCTTAATTTTAACACTGCTTATCATCCTCAGTCGGATGGACAAACCGAGCATGTGAATCAAACTCTTGAAGATCTTCTTCGTGCATGTGTTCTTGATTTTGGTGGAAGTTGGGAAGATCATATTTCACTTGTTGAGTTTTCCTATAATAATAGCTTCCAATCTAGTATTGGTATGGCACCTTTCGAGGCACTCTACGGAAGGCCATGCCGATCTCCTTCTTGTTGGCTTGAGGCCGGTGAGAAGCTGGTTTTAGGTTCAGATTTTATTCGTGATGCCACAGAAAATATTGACCTTATTCGTCATAGGATGAAAGAAGCTCAAAGTAGACAAAAATCCTATGTCGATAATCGAAGAAGGAAATTAGAATTTTCTGTGGGAGATTTAGTGTTTATTCGTGTTTCACCTATGAAGGGTGTTGTACATTTCAGTCGATCGGGAAAGTTAGCACCTCGATATATTGGTCCATTTCCCATCACCGAACGCATTGGTTCCGTGGCTTATCGCCTTTTATTACTGGCTCAATTTTCTGCTATTCATGACGTATTCCACGTCTCTCAACTACGGAAATGCCTTAGAGATTCCGATTCTATTCTTGAGCCCGGTGTTATTGATGAAATTGAAGTTTCGCCTAATTTGACTTATGAGCAACATCCTATTCGTATCATTGCTACGTAGGTTAAACGCCTTCGAAATAAAGATGTTCCTCTTGTGAAAGTTCAATGGTCCTCAAATCCTAAGGATTGCTCTTGGGAATCCAGAGAATTCATCGAGCGAACACATCCGGACTTACTCTCTCGTGCTCCTTAAGGTGAACTTCTCATTTCAAAATTTCTTCTTTTGTGTTGTTATGCCTTAGTATGGTTGTTATTTTTTATTTTCTTCTTAAGTATTGCGAGGATGCAATTTCTTTAAGGAAGGGAGTCTGTAACAACCCGCATATTTTGCGATTGTATATTTAAATGTTGAAATTTAAATATGGCATCGTTAGTTGGATTAAAGTCTGAAATGCTACTTTTTGTAAACAGTCGAATTAGGACTCGAGACCCCTTCCATTAAGTCCAAAATGGCATTTGCGACCTTTTTGAGTATAAACATCGATATGTTTGGAGTTGAGTAGAATTTTGCTATTTTTCTATTTTGGGCTTTGGGTTCTGGTTTCAACCCACTAACCAAACATAATACCCTAACTCCTCCTCCAACTCCTCTTCATTCATTTTCATTTCCTAACACTTTCAAGCTAAAAGAAAAAATGGGGGAAAGAAAGAGAAATTAAAATTCCTAAACCCTAGTTTACTAAGAAATTCAAATTCAAGCTCTAGAAATCAAAGAGAAGCATAGGTAAGCATCTTCTTCATCTTCTCTATCTCAATCTCTCTTCAATTTTCAGGAATTCCTAAACCCTAACTTAGGAAATAATTGCTTATGAGCTTAGATTGGAGCTTCTTGGGTTGAAGTTGAAGAGGAATTGGCCTTTCCTTTGTTTTAGAGCTTCTCATTCGTGTTTTTGGGTTTAAAGGTGAGTTTTTGAACTCACATCTATGTCTATAGCTTTCAATGTTGTTAGGTATGAATTCCTAACATCTATTTCTTGTCCATTTTCCTTCGAATTGGATTGGTTTGATGAATATTCCAATTTTTGGTATTTTGAAGTCAAAATCTATGAAATTCCTAATATGGAAGTTTGGACATGTTATTTGGAGTGTATTGATGTGTTTATAGGGTTGGGTTGTCGCTGGACATCGATCTCTAGCCATCATCGCTCATTCATTTGTTTCGAATTTGATTTGGGCATCAATGGCCTTGGAAAAATTGCCCCGAGCTTCAGCTCAGACGTCTGGTATTAAGCTCAGATGTCTGATGCTATGGGAATAAAATTCCAGTCTTTCAGCTCAGACATCTGAGCTTATATCCCGGATGTCTGGGCGATCTAGAAGAAAATTCCAGAGCTTCAGCTCAGACGTCTGGGAAGTCTACCAGACGTTTGGAGCTGCTTACTTCAGCCAAATTGCCTATTTCGAGTGGATTTCCATTTAAATCGATTTTTGTTGATCTGATTAGTTGTTGTCATTTATTATCAACTTCGATGACTTCTTTTCAGGATTTTTGGGAATATCCATTTGATGGATTTTGATATCGATTTCTATGGTTTTGATTCACGTCATCGAATGTGAATTTTTGGTTGATCGATTGTTTCTACAATCGTTTTCTGTGATTTGTCACTTTTAAAAATACAAAGGTTTCTATACTAGTAGTAAATATTCAAACGCTTTCACAAAGATGATTTCAATACCATTTTCAATACAAAACTCGTTTTCAAATCCGTTTTCCAATCTATTAGTATATACAAACCTTTACCTCATTCGTACGAGAAATCCAATTATACGACTTAGCAAAACAAGTGGTATGAAACGCTTGCGTTTACTTTGTCGGTTAATTCTTAGACTTGTTCGATTGAAATCTTGTGACATTTTTCGAGTGGAAATCTACAATTTGTTCGTAAATATTAAAGTTAAGCCAGTGGTAATGGGACATGAAGCTAAACTCATTTATTTACTAGCTTAGTGTAATTTACACTTTTCATTGATCAATGGTGATCATTTTATGGTTTAGACTAGCGATATGCGATGTCTCTTTGTCCACGTGGGGGGGGACTGTACCTTGTTTTATGGAGCTTCGTCTCAATTTTTATAGGCTAGCGACCTCTGGTTTTATGGAGCGTCGTCTCAATTTTTATAGGCTAGCGACCTATGGTTTTATGGAGCCTCGTCTCAATTTTTATAGGCTAGCGACCTATGGTTTTATGGAGTTTGGTTCATCGGGCGTACCGTTGTTGTACTACGTCATTATTCCAGCTTATCAGGTTCATCGGGCATACCGTTATTGTACTACGTCGTTGTTCTGAATTATTTGAGTTTCAGGTTCATCGGGCGTACCGTTATTGTACTACGCTGTTGTCCCAACTCATTTGAGTTTTAGGTTCCTCGGGCGTACCGTTATTGTACTACGCCATTGCACCGGCTTTATGGGATAGCGACCCGTTTGTGATACACGTGTTGGTGAGTTTTCATGCTCCCGTCTGTGATAGGCCTCCTCCTTTGTGATTTCTGGATTTCTAATTGATGATTTCTAGAATTTGTGTTTCACCAATTTTTGCGATTGACATTGATATGTTTGTCAATATTTGTGGTTTGGT
Source organism: Allium fistulosum (assembly GCA_030737815.1). Lineage (NCBI taxonomy): Eukaryota > Viridiplantae > Streptophyta > Magnoliopsida > Asparagales > Amaryllidaceae > Allium > Allium fistulosum. The sequence continues at coordinate 1,133,549,585 of CM060901.1, forward strand.
GAATAAAATAAAGAATACGACATTCTTTTTGGTGTTTGAGAAGATTTGAGATATTATATGATTTTTATTGTTATTGGATGTATACTTGTCACAGTATGGCATTATTATTATCATATGTTTTTGTCATATCTCTTATCCTATCTCATTTTATATGATATTTATAGCTAGACTGATCCGTTTATTATTTTCTTCTTAAATAATACTCGGGTCAGACCGAGGTGTTACAAGTGCTTCCACTTGACTTCTTAGCAGGGGCTAGCTTCTGACTTTTGGCTAACTACTTTAGATTAGTAGTTTTTGCTTTTATACATTCGAGATAGAGACTCCTTGATGTATACATATTCTTTTGTCTAGCACTTGTATCTATTCTTTTATGATGTAGTGGATCTTGTATGACCACTATTTTGATGTACACTTTTATGTGTTATATTCATATCTGTTTCCGCCTTTGTGATATGAATATCTGTGACTGATTTGTGTTATGCTTATTTCTATATCTGTTTCCGAAGAACACATAGCCACTGTGTAGTAGCTTTGAGTTTGTATTTGATATGTTGGATTTCCTCTTGAAACGAAATGCAAGTCATTCTATCTGACATATCGATCGGTACTCGCACAAAGCAATTACACAGATGGTCGCTCCTCAACAGCCTTATTCTTCGTGCTAGTTGACGGCATTACCTCGTAGTGTCCTTGGCTAGTGTGAGTATAGAGGTGGGGCGTCACAGCCTTCCTCCACCGAACCCAAATATCCAAGTCTCGACCCAAACCTCCTTGCCCAACCGAGGAAAATCACCAACCCTAGCTACCTACACAAACTGCCGAGCCCTGACTTAATGCCACAACCTCCAAAAACCCACCCGAACACCTTAAAACCATCACCACATGCAGATCTCAACTCGACGAGGCAGTAGAGATTCGATTTAGAATTTTTGATGGAGTACTAAATTTGATTTTTAATTTAGAAATGAAAGCTCCATTTCTTTTCTTTTTTTCTTCTGTAAGCCGCGTTTAAATAAAAGGGTAGGAAGAAGAAAGTCAGCATATAGGGTGGCTTGTATAGGTAGGTCGGCTGAAAAGAAAAGAAAAGGCTATGTAGTTAAATCGAATAAAAATATATTATTTAAAATTTTAAAATATCTAGATATTTAATTCCAAACCCCGATCGAGGCGTGCCGCCTGGTGTTCATAATGTTATACCCCTATTCTGAATGCAATGGAAAAAGTTTCGAGACCTAATTCGATCGTATGCAGAAGATAAATTTTTGAATCCAATTATTATATTAAATTTCCGATATTAATTTCAACATGTTTCTATCCCATACGACCAAACGGTGCATCTGATCGCTACGAAATTTAACAACGAATTATAATTCATTATTACAGACCCAATGACACTGATTTTGTCGAAATCCGAGACTTTACCCCGAAAGGCTATTTTTATATGTTAATTAAAACGAGTTATTTTAAAAATCGAGTAAATCACCTTTAAATCCAGTTTAAAAGTTTTATTATCTTTATTTTTATTAACTATAATTTAAAAAAGCTTTGAATTAATTTTTCTAGCTTAAAACTCAAGATTCCATTATTCAACCAATTTCAATTATTAAATTTAAGAATTAAATTATCATATAAATCGTTATATTTGAAATTCAAGTTATTTAATTCATAAAGTTAACTTTTAAATATTTAAAACTAATTAAACATTCCAATTTCATCACTAAAATTTTGGGTTGTTATTGTTGAATATGCAAGTATATGATTTTTGTTTGATAATAATAAACATATATATATATATATATATTCATTTAAATGTATTTGTTAATGTACTATTTTATTTTTCACATAATTAAATAAATATTTGCTGAATAAAATAAATAACAGAATTTAAATTCAAACTGATATTTTATTCAAACAAATATTTTATATAGTATAAATTTTAGCTCTCGCTATTTACAATTTTCAATTACAATACTATTATAATTTCATCACATATTTCACTATACTATACATTTGCACCTCACTGCATATTACTCATTCACTCATATTTATCTTCAACTCCATTCCAGCTTGAATCCAGCATCTGAGTTATCTGCATAATAAACACTGACGTAGTAAAATTGAAAAGAAAAAAAAATTCTGCAGTGTAAAATAAAATGTGTTTTGAAAATATTATTTGCCTCAGTTATTTGGGTTGTTCGTCATCATTTAAATTTGAATTCATCATACACGAACAGCTTGTGACATGCACAGTGTATCACTGTACATGCCACAAGGCCGTGCACACAGATATACACTTGATAAAATTACAGGGACAGGTGAGCACAAGGTCAAACCCAATCAAAAGCCGGGTTCAACTCAAGTGCAATACAAATAAATTCTTGACACGAGCACAAGGTCAAACCTGAGCTATAAGCTGGATTCAACACATGTGCAATCCAAATGTACAAGTTCAATAAAATGGTCAAGACAACTAAAACAACTCGACCAGTCCAAAATCAAAAATGAACAGGTACTACAATGAAGATCAACAGTAAAACAGAAGCTCAACAACATGAATGCAATAAAATGGTCAGGAGCAACCCAGACTCGAGCACACATGAAGTTCAACAGAGATGTGTGCATACACATTGCAAACTGACTCGAAGGAACAAGCCCATGAAATAGCACACAATATAAAAAGTGCAAGGCTACCAAGTTCAATAGCAAAATGCATATATCAAGCAACAAAGATCAAGTGAACCATACATGCAGTGCATATCATATCAGAGCGCAACACTACAGTAACTACAAACAACTATACAGATATTAAGTGACTCAAACCAGGGTAGTGCAAGGTTCAAAGAAATGCAATATCAAACTACAGGATGAACTCAACAAGACAATCAAGTTCAAATGCAAACAAATGAAGACTTATGGGCAGTACAAAGTTTCAAAAGCATTTCAGTGCATAACATTTAAGTGCAGACTGTATAATCAAAGTCAAATGCATATGAACTCATGTGGACAGTGCAACCAAGGAACATATATATGAAATGCAGCAGTGACAAATAGAATATGTGTATATATACACAAACACATATCAGTTCATATGGAAATGCAAACAGTTCAAGTGAGACAGATTCACAACAACTATGCAATAGTACAGACAATCAAAGAAACTCAATGCAAGCTAACATACAGTATCACTAACACTGACCACTTATAAAACATGGAGAATAGTGAACTTGATTGATTCAGACTGTATACATATGTATATATATGGACATGAATCAAGTATATATCTACATGAACAACAAGTAACATATATATGCTACAGAGACCAGAGAACCAAGCTACGGACTTTAAGCACAATGCATATTGAAGCACACGGGAGTGGAAAAGGCAATGCACAAGTATAGGGAATTTCAAAAATAACCAAGTCAAGTTAAATGTCAAAGTCAAAGCCAGTGAGTAACACATTATCAAAAATATTATCACAATGTCAAGTACCGAAATCAAAGATGTCACAAGAGAAAAGAACGGAACCACAACCAAAGCAAACTCAAAGCCGTGATATTCATGAAATCAAAGAATACGATGAACAAGTCATAAAAATGAACGAAACCAAATCAGAAAACAAGCCGTGGTGACCAAGCAACCAGATCAAGAAAATACATGAATTGAACAAGTCAATATCATCACCAACATTCAAGCAAAATCGAACGGCAGAGCCAAAAAGTAACAGACGAATTCAAAGATATATACGAAAGAAATTATAGGAATTCGAATCCTATATAACCCATATCATCATCGGCATGGAATCTCATTCGAGTTCAAGCAACAACAGATAAGAATAAATCAATAACTCGAATCAAATCGAGTTCAAGCATATCAATGAAATAATACAGAAAATCACATACCTATTCATACCGAACTCGACGAATTTGAAGGAGTTGTTCGCAAATCAGAATGACGATTGATCGTCAAAGCAATCATGAGAATCATCTATTCGATCGATCAACAAAAAGCAGCGACTTCAATTTCCAAAAAAACCCTAACTTTTCAGAACAAAAAGGAACGAAGAGGAACGAAGAAAGGCAACCATTTTCACAAACCAAAGCGGGCCGATAGTATAAAAGAATAAAGGGGATAACTTTTTATCACTTAACATATTTGGGCCGGCTTTGATAAATTCGTTTGGACTTATATTTTTAAAACTAGGGTTTTTTTTTAAATTGTTTTTTATTTTGTATTTCTCTTTTTAACGTTTGTAAATTCTAGTCGTGTGAATAGGGGACGAACTACGTGGTGTAGTTCGAGAATTCACAACTCAGTGGCTGAGCTGTGGTAGGGTTTTGAGCGTAGAGTTAGGTTAGTCGATAGCGGGTGTCGTGAGTTTATGTGTGTAAGCTTCTGACTACTTAATTTCTAGTAGAAACCTTGGGGGCAGCACGTAGGCAGGATTTTGCCGAAGCTGGGTAAATCTGTGTTGTTTTATTTCTGCATTTTTATTCTACTATTATCTATGCTGCTATTATTATGCTAAATCTTTGTTGCGATTATTTTACATACTTCAGCATTAAATTTTTATAATTAATAGTATCACCCTATTCACCCCCCCCTCTAGGTTGAAATCGATCCTACAAGCGGTATCAGAGCTAGGAACAAAAACCAATTTTTGTGTTAAAAAATTGAATTTTTAAAATGGCTTCTTTTAATAATGCTTTTGCTGAGGGTCGGTCCAATATTATTCCTTCTGTTTTTGATGGAACAGATTTTTTGAATTGGAAATTAAAAATGAAATTTTATTTAAAATCTGTTAATGTTAAATGTTGGGATATTATTGAAAATGGGTGTGATATAATAGATGAGAAAAATACTTCGATTAATGCTCTTGCTATATATATATATTATATTCTCATATTAATCAAGATAATTTTAATTTTATCTCTCATTGTGAAAATGCACGGGAAATCTGGAATACTTTTGATGCAATATATGGTGCAAAAGTCAACAACGATGAGAAATCCCCCATAATCGACTCAGTTAAAGAAACGTGCTTGATAGGATTGGCAAAAGGCAGTAGTGATGAAGATTCAATAACCGATGAGATAAGTGATTTTCCATTCAATGATTTAGTTCTCTTGTGCCAAAAATTAATTGAAAACAATAAAGCTCTTGAGTTGAAAAATAGTAAATTGGAAAGGGAACAAGCTAAACTTCATCAGAAAAATAATGATTTGGAAAATGAGCTTAAAAATATTTAAAAAAATAAAAATTCTAATTGCAAAAGGTGTTTGAACCATGAGAAAGAATTTGCCCGTTTTCATGAAAACTTTTAAAAGTTAGAGAATGAAATTTTAATGCGGGATAAAAACAAAACTGAGTTGATTTGTAAAAACAACATTTTGCAAAAAGAGTAAGATAGCTTTAAGAAGTCAGAAATTTCTAAATGTGCGAATTTTGAAAAGAAATTAAATGAGATCAACGAAAATTACAAAACCCTTGAAAAAGAAAACGTGATTTTGAGCAAATCTGAAATTATTCAATTAAATCACGAGTTTGAAAAGGAGATTGAAAAAATCAAGGATTTTGAAAAAATTGAATTTAAAAAACTTTAACTCTTTGAAACTGAGATGCTTGAAATTGAGAATAAAATTGGATAGCTTCAAAATGAAAATATGCGATTAAAAATGAATAGTTTTGAGAAGAGAGATAGTACCATTAGTTGTTGTTCGAAGCTAATAAATGAAAATAAACATTTAAAATCCAAAGTTAATAAACTTGAGTTGGTTACTCGGAAATTTTTCACTAGAGATAAATCATTTAATATACTCTTAGAAAATCAACTCTTCAAAAATAAAAGGAATGCATTTGGATTTGCAAAAGTGTCAAAATATAAACAAACAACTAATAACACTGTTAAAAGGAAAAGTGTGATACCCAAACACGTGAAAACCATATCAATTTGGGTTCCAAAAGGCACGAATATAAAATCCCTTAAAGTCAAACAAATCTAGGTGCCAAAAGGAACAAAATATAAATAGTTTTGGGTCTCCATAAACATATTTTTCAAAATATTTTTCCACTAACAACCATGGACCTATAAAAACAAATAGGTCACAAAAATCTTTTCTCGTGTAGGAGTGGTGGCAGGCTAAGGAACAACAACAGTGCTATCTGGATTCTGGCTGTTCCAGGCACACAACAGGCGACAAATCAAAGTTCCTTAGCCTAGTATAAAGGTGGCAGAATCAAAATGGGCAAAAATGAAAAATTATCGGCAAAGGTAAAATAGGTAAAGGTATCTTGAACGATGTTTAATGTGAAAATTTGCACCATAATCTGATTTAATTCAGCCAGTTATGTGATAATAAATGTTGATTATGATTCTGACTTATAAAAATTGTTGGACAATTATCTTTTTATGCCGAGAACACTACAATCCTTGAATACTTCATATAGATTTGTTTGGTTTAATGATGGTGTTTTATTGATTGATGATTACTCTTGATACAAGTGGATATATTGGTTTACCTTACTGCTTCTGGATCTGACAGTATGGTCACTGTTTGTTTATTTACATGGCTTCAATTCAAATTCAAGAGAATTTCATTTAAAAGCTGTTAAAAATGTTTTCAAGATATTTTGTTGCACACATCACGATCTGGTCTATAACATCCAACTAATGATAATCTTGAGTCAAAGGGAAACTCGGATGCAGATAACACTGGTAATCTGGTTGATAGAAAAATTACTAGTGGAACGTTGTTTATGTTGAGACATTTAGTAGTTGCATCGTTTTTCAAAGAAAATATCTACATATTCTTCACTTGAAATAATTTTCAATTAGCAGACATTTTTTCTTTTATAAAACCCCTTCCAGAAAATAGTTTTTGTTGACCTTGTTTCAGATTAGTCATTTTAGAAAATTTGATTTTATAATTTTTTTTGGATTTAATCTTAAATGACTACATTAACTAATTTGATTCCCTATTGGTTATCGAAAAGATAAATAGTGATTGAAAAAGTGATGAGTGTTGATATTAATCATATATTATAACTTGAGACGGTATAATTAGTAAATTTCTTTAGAAATTTAAACAAGAGTTGTAAAAACTTTTTGTTGGTAAAATTCCACGACCATTTCTATTTCTATCGACCATCACTCATCAAAATCCAATATAGTATGTAAATATGTGGTATTTTTAACGGGAAATCATTCGTTTTTCAATTTATTTATTTTTTAGCAATAAAAACATCCAAAGTATTCACTCTCATTTAAAAGTCCTCACGGTTATGCATGGGTGAATTACTTGGAATTTTTGATTATGTGCTTTCATGCTCATTTAAAAGTCCTCATGGTTATGCATGTATGGAATGCATATCAAAATTGATTGATTAAATAGACAAGTTGATTCTAATCCCATTTAAAATTCCTCACGATTATGCATGGGTAGAAGATACTTGAATTCATTTTTTTATATAATTTGGAATACTACTAATCTCATTTAAAAGTCCTAACGGTTATGCATGGTTAGTCGATATTCAAATTCCTGATATAAATATACCACAACTATATGGTTTTATATGATGACATTATCCCTATCATTCTAAAGTGGAATATGCGTCTAACAGAGTATTTTAGATTTTTGTTTGATTTTTTATTGAAATTTCATATTTATACTCGATTGGGTATTAATGTCTATCACTTTATCTCTATTTTTCTAATACTATTACTCTTTTGCTGATAACAAAAGGGGGAGAAAAAAAAAGTTAAGATTTTGGCAAATAAAGGTCAAATATTTTATTTCCATCTAGGCTCATTTGCATATTTTTATTTATTTTTCATGCATATATGAAGGGGGAGATTTATGTAGAGAGGAAGCATTCAAATAGGGGGAGCAAATTGAATGATCAAATACATTTAATAAATTCAAAATCTTAAATATATGTTTGTTATCATCAAAAGTGGGAGATTGTTGAATATGCAAGTATATGATTTTTGTTTCATGATAATAAACTTATATATATATATATATTTAAATGTATTTGTTAATGTACTATTTTATTTTTCACATAATTAAATAAATATTTGCTAAATAAAATAAATAACACAGAATTTAAATTCAAACAGATATTTTATTCAAACAAATATTTTATTACAATTTTGAATAGTACAAATTTAAGCTCTCATTATTTACAATTTTCAATTACAATACAATTTCAATTTCATCACATTTTTCACTATACTATACATTTGCACCTCACTACATATTACTCATTCACTTGTATTTATCTTCAACTCCATTCCAGCTTAAATCCAGCATCTGAGTTATCTGCATAATAAACACTGACGCAGTAAAATTGAAAAAAAAAATATTTTTCTGCAGTGTAAAAAAATGTGTTTTGAAAATATTATTTGCCTCAGTTCTTTGGGTTGTTCGTCATCATTTAAATTTGAATTCATCATACACGAACAGCTTGTGACATGCACAGTGTACCACTGTACATGCCATAAGGCCGTGCACACCGATATACACTTGATAAATTTACAGGGACAGGTGAGCCCAAGGTCAAACCCAATCAAAAGCCCGGTTCAACTCAAGTGCAATACAAATAAAGTAACGACACGAGCATAAGGTCAAACCCGAGCTATAAGCTGGATTCAACACATGTGCAATCCAAATGTACAAGTTCAATAAAATGGTCAAGACAACTAAAACAACTCAACCAGTCCAAAATAAAAAATGAACAGGTACTACAATGAAGATCAACAGTAAAACAGAAGCTCAACAACATGAATGCAATAAAATGGTCAGGAGCAACCCAGACTCGAGCACACATGAAGTTCAACAGAGATGTGTGCATACACATTGCAAACTGACTCGAAAGAATAAGCCCATGAAACAGCACACAATATAACAAGTGCAAGGCTACCAAGTTCAACAGCAAAATGCATATGGTCAAGCAACAAAGATCAAGTGAACCATACATGCAGTGCATAGCATATCAGACCGCAACACTACAGTAACTGCAAACAATTATATAGATATTAAGTGACCCAAACCAGGGCAGTGCAAAGTTCAAAGAAATGCAATATCAAACTACAGGATGAACTCGACAAGACAATCAAGTTCAAATGCAAACAAATGAAGACTTATGGGTAGTACAAAGCTTCAAAAGCATTTCAGTGCAGACTGCACAATCAAAGTCAAATGCATATGAACTCATGTGGACAGTGCAACCAAGGAACATATATATGAAATGCAGCAGTGACAAATAGAATATGTGCATATATACACAAGCACATATCAGTTCATATGGAAATGCAAACAGTTCAAGTGAGACAGATTTACAACAACTATGCAATAGTACAGACAATCAAAGACACTCAATGCAAGCTAACATACAGTATCACTAACACTGACCACTTATAAAACATGGACAATGGTGAACTTGATGATTCAGACTGTATACAAATGTATATATATAGACATGAATCAAGTACATATCTACATGAACAACAAGTAACATATATATGCTACAGAGACCAGAGAACCAAGCTACGGACTTCAAGCACAATGCATATTGAAGCACACGGCAGTGGAAAATTGTGACGACCGCCCATGACCCCTGCACCGAATCTAGAGATAGTGCGCTGTTTTGTATTCTCTGAGAGATTTGTAGTGAGGCTGGATGTATTGACTATGTGGAGGCTTGTATTCAACTATTATGGAGTTTTATATGATGTCATTTTGTTCTGTAAAGCTTCACTATACATATGTTCTATTGTATTTTGTCCATGCGCTGTGAGTAATACGATAGATCCTTTTGTTTTAAATCTTACCTTGACAATCGTCTATGGTCGCCTGGCACACTTTACAGCGCACTATCTCTAGATTCGGTGCAGGGGTCATGGGAGGTCGTCACATTTGGTATCAGAGCATTGGTTAATCGATTTTACCCAACGCTCGCTGTCGTAACTACGTATGAGAGACGTAATTGTATTTTTGATGGATGATTACTATATATAGTATAGTAGTTTAGCAGTGAGTTGAGTCCTTTATGCAGTTGTTTCTCTAGATGTTCTAATCATTCCTTTTTATAGATATTGAGAATGAGTCGAAGAGGGAGACCAGCTGCTAGGGGAGGTCGTGCTACTGAAGAGACTGCTGATTATGCAGCCATGTTCGAAGCTATGATGACTTCGATCATGAGAAGGATACCAGTTCCGGGGGCGGCAGTTGATGTTGGAGTTCAAGTCCAAACTTCGAAACCAGTGGATTTTGCTAAGCTGTGCAAGGATTATACTGCTCTTGGAGGGAAGGTTTTCTTGGGAACAGAATCTACCATTGAAGTCCAGAGGTGGATAGATGCTTGTAGAAGGATCTTTGGTGATTTGGGAATTGATGATGCAACTAAGAGGAAGTTGGCATCGAGGCAGCTTCAAGGGAGAGCTTCTGATTGGTGGAACTCTATTACCATCACTACTCCGGAAGAAGAGATTACTTGGGAGCAATTCCAAGTCAGATTTGAAGCTAAGTTCATTTCTACAGCTCAGAAGTCTGTTCTGTTCAAGAAGTTTGTAGAGCTCAAGCAGGGTGGAAGATCTGTTCTTGAGTATGTTTCTGAGTTCGAAGCTTTGTCCAAGTATGCTCGGTCATATATTGAATCTGCTTATCAGAAGAATGAGAAGTTTGTGACCGGCTTGGATAGTTATCTTGGGAGACAGTTGGTGGATCATTTGGACGATTCATTTGAGAAGCTTGTGGAGAAAGCTCTTAGGCATGAGAGTCTGTTTCCTAAGGAAGGACCTGTTGTTGCTGTTACCAAGGGAGAATCTAAACCACAGCAGGGCGGAAACCAGAAGAGGAAGCAGCAGCAGCAGAAGGGTAAGGATGGCCAGAAGAAGCCGAAAGGCGAGGTGACTTGCTACAATTGTCAACAGAAGGGCCATTTCTCTAAGGATTGTAAGAATCCGAAGGCACCGATGAAGTGTCACAACTGTGACAAGCCGGGGCATTTCAGGAAGAATTGTCCAGAACCAAGGAAGGACAGGCAGATTGTGCAAGCCTATGCTTTAGGAGCTGTTCCGTCGTCTTCGAAAGCTCCTACTGCTGAAGAGAAGGGAAAGAGTGTGGTTGTTCAAGGTACTCTTTTCCTATGTGGTGTTCCAGTTAGAGTTTTGTTTGATACTGGAGCTTCGCATTCGTTTGTTTGTAATGAACTAGTAGGCCGGTTAAATTTGAAGCCGGATATTGTTGATAGGCCACTGGTTGTGACTAATCCAGTTGGGGGTTCGTCTTGTTTGTGTATGTTATGCCGTGGTCTAGTTGTATCGAGTCATGGTTGCTCTTTTGTTTGTGATTGCTTTGTTCTGAACTTTGCGGGGTTCGGAATTATCTTGGGTATGGACTGGCTTAGGAAGTATGCGGCTAAGGTTGATTGTGAGAGGCTGGAGGTGACAGTCGAGAATGTGGAGGGGCGAAAGATTGTGATACGATGTAAGCATGAAGAAGGCGTCTTCATGAGCTTCATGTATTCGCTAGTTGTTCCACGGGATGGACTGTCTTTAGTGCCGATCGCAAATAGATTCGAGGATGTCTTTGACGAAGTCAAAGGGTTGCCGCCGCATAGAGAGATCGAGTTTCGTATAGATCTAGTTGAAGGAGCCAGACCTGTTGTGATGCCTCTTAGGCGGATGGCGCCTAGGGAACAGCAGGAGTTGAGGGTGCAAGTTGATGACCTTTTACAGAAAGGATTCATTCGGCGTAGTGTGTCCGAGTGGGGTGCACCAGTTGTGTTTGCAACCAAGGCAGATGGATCATTGAGATTGTGTGTCGATTATCGTGAGCTGAACAAGGTGACTAAGAAGAACAAGTATCCATTGCCAAGGATAGACGACTTGTTTGATCAGCTTCACGAAGCTAAGGTGTTTTCTCAGATGGATTTGGCAACGGGATTTCACCAGTTGAGAGTGGCTAAGGATAGTATGCCGAAGACTGCTTTTAGGACACCATCCGGTTTCTTTGAGTGGCTGGTAATGCCGTTTGGATTGACTAACGCGCCAGCATATTTTGTGGATCTTATGAATAGAGTGTTCAGAGATCAGTTGAACAAGTTCGTACTTGTGTTCGTGGATGATATTCTGATTTATTCCAGAACGGAAGAAGAGCACAAGACGCACTTGCGTATTGTTTTGGAAATCTTGCGGAAACATCAGCTGAAGGCTAAGTTTTCGAAGTGTCACTTCTGGAAGAGTGAAGTGAGGTTCTTAGGTCATGTGATTTCTGGGAATGGAATAGCGGTTGATCCCGCTAAGGTGGCAGCAATCCAGGATTGGGTTAAACCTAAGAATGCATCTGATGTGAGAAGTTTTCTTGGATTAGCAGGATATTATCGACGGTTTATCAAAGACTTCTCCAAAGTAGCTGCTCCATTGACAGGATTGACGAAGAAGAACCAAGTGTTCAGTTGGGATGCTAAGTGTGAGCAAGCTTTCGGAATCCTGAAAGAGCGACTGACGAGTGCTCCTGTTTTGACTATTCCTAGTGGGAATGATGAGATGGTGGTTTACACCGATGCATGTGGTACTGGACTTGGAGCAGTGCTGATGCAGAAGGATAAAGTTGTTGCGTATGCCAGTCGACAACTGAAGCCGCATGAAAGGAATTACCCAACTCATGATTTGGAATTAGCGGCGATTGTATTTGCTCTGAAGATGTGGAGACATTATCTGTTGGGAGTTCGATTCGAGTTGTTTACGGATCATAAGTCGTTAAAGTATCTTTTCTCCCAGAAGGATTTGAATCTTCGGCAGCAACGTTGGTTAGAGTTTTTGGCATCGTATGATTTTGGTATAGCTTATACTCCGGGAAAAGGTAACGCAGTGGCAGATGCGTTAAGTCGAAGACATGCAGGATTGGGAGCCATGTTTTCAGAATGGAAGAGTCTCGAGTATTTAGCTGGATTTGACTTCAGGCCTAGATGTGAATTGGAACCTGAGATGTTGGCAAACTTATCGATAAGACCCACTCTTGTGGAAAGGATTGGTGAGAGCCAAAAGCGAGATGATAAGCTTGTCAAGATTATCCGTGAGTTGGAATCTGGATTGGATCCAGAAAAGGATAAAGGATTCGAGGTCGATCAAGAGGGTTGGCTTCGGAAGCAAGGACGACTAGTTGTTCCCGATATAGATGAATTGAGGAGTGAAGTCCTGAAGGAAAGTCATCACTCGAAGTTGACAATTCATCCAGGTGGAAATAAGATGTATCGGGATATGAAGAGAACCTACTATTGGGAAGGTATGAAGAAGGATGTTGGAAATTTTATTTCCAAGTGTATGAACTGCCAGTTGGTTAAAGCTGAACAGAAGAAGCCAAGTGGATTGCTTCAGCCATTAGAAGTTCCTACATGGAAGTGGGAACAAGTGTCGATGGATTTCATCGATGGATTGCCTAGAACCAGAACGGGAAATGAAGGGATTTGGGTCATTGTGGATCGTCTGACTAAGAGTGCACGATTCATTCCTGTTCGATCGACTAGGACTGCATCAAAGTTGGCTGAGTTGTATATTAAGTGGATAGTTCGATTCCATGGTATTCCGAAGAGTATAGTGAGCGATCGGGATCCGTTGTTCACTAGTGGATTTTGGAAGAGCTTCCAGGAAGTTTTGGGAACCGAGTTGTGTTTGAGTACAGCTTATCATCCCCAAACGGATGGTCAGACCGAGAGAGTCAACCGAGTTTTGGAAGATCTTCTTAGAGCTTGTGTTTTGGACTTCGGAGGATCATGGGAAGATCACCTTCATTTGGTGGAGTTTGCATACAACAACAGTTACCAGTCAAGCATTGGTATGGCACCGTATGAGGCATTGTATGGAAGACCGTGTAACTCTCCAACATGTTGGTTGGAAACTGGAGAAAAGCTGATGCTTGGGCCAGAGATGATTCGTCAGACTTCAGATTGCATAGAGATCATTCGACAACGAATGAAGGCAGCCCAAGACCGTCAGAAGAGTTATGCTGATAAGCGTCGGAAGGATTTGGAATTCGACGTAGGAGATATGGTTTTTGTGAAGATTTCTCCACTGAAGAATGTTATCCGATTCGGGAAGAAAGGAAAATTGACTCCAAGATTTGTTGGACCATTCCCGATCATCGAGCGAATTGGAAAGCTCGCTTACAGATTGGAGTTACCAGAGAAGATGTCGAGTGTGCACAATGTTTTTCATGTATCATATCTACGGAAGTATGTGCACGACTCGAATACCGTGGTTTCTGCTGATAGCTGTGAAGACTTAGAAGTTGATCCAGTTGATAGAAGACCTCGTAAGCCGCTTCGTGTTGTTGAAACCGACACGAAACAGCTTAGGAGGAAGGTAGTTAAGTTGCTCAAGATACAATGGAGTGATGATGATAACGACTGTACGTGGGAGGTGGAAGAGAGGATGAAGGCAGCTCATCCTGAACTCTTCGAGGTATGGCCCTAAGGTGTCGTGTCATCTCGCGATGTTGTAACTTGTTCAAAGTTTTAGAATTCTGTACGCTAAGTTAGAATTGGATGCATGGTTTGTTGATTGCTATGGATGGTAGGCGTACAGAATAGTCTTTGATTGCTTTGTTTGCTTGGAATTTCGGGGGCGAAATTCCTAAGGGGGAGAGAATGTAACGACCCGTATTTTTCACGGATCGAAAAGTTCGTCAAATCTGGAATTTTTGCATTTTTAAGTCATTTCAGATTTTTGGGGAAATTTGTCTAAGTCCTAGGTCGTGGACGACCTAAGAGCTAAGTCGTGACCGAGTTAAGGACTTGCGAGTTAGTGTTAGGTCGTGGGTTAGTTGGAGCGACCTATAAAATTTTGCAACCTAGGATTTAGTTAAGTAATTAGGTCGGCAGGGCGAGTTAACGACCTAAAGACTGACCGACTTAAGGATATGGCGACTCAAGGGTAGGCAGACCTAGTGGTTCCGGGTTAGCGACTTAGTAATTAAGTTGTTAGGTCGGTTGGGACGACCTATAGAAGTTAGCAGTGTAGTTAGGTCGGCAACGACCTAAGTAGTAGTGAGCGACTTAAGGAGTTAAGTCGTAAGTCTGGGTAGAGTTAGGTCGCATCCCAGTTGTTCGCGACTTATGTTAGGTCGCGTGGAGGCTTAAGGAATTAGGTCGTAACCTGTTAAGTCGTAGGTCGCTGGGTTTCGTCTAAGTGTTAGGTCGAAGTATGTGTTAAGTCGTAGGTCGACTTAATAGTTAGGTCGTATGCGCAGAAGTGTTAGATCGTAGGAGTTGAGGCGCGCATCTGTTAGGTCGGAGTTGTTGGCTAAGGGTTAGGTCGGAGGCTCTGTTAAGTCGTGGGGGTTTTTATGTCGTAGGTCGGCATATGTTAGGTCGGCAACGACTTAAGGAGATAGCCGAGTTACGACTCAGGCAGTTTTCAGCTATAAATAGGAGGGGTTGTTCTCACTTTTTGGGATCCGGATTTTGAAGCGACGAAGTGCTGCCATTTTGAGAGCTCGACTTCTACACTTCTTCACTTCTTTTCTCCACTCTAATCTAGTGCTTCCATCCATCCAAATCGAAGATCGAGATTGAAGATTCAAAAGCTTGGATTGAAGATCTTCATCTTTTCAAGAGAGATTTCTTCATTTGAAGCGGATTTGTGATAGATCTAGCTTCATCCTTCGCTGTCCAAATCTGAAGTGTGTTGATTTGAGGTTGTTTAGGTGATTTGGTGAGTGGTGATTATCTCTCACACGGATCCAAAGGAGTATATCGGATTGTTGGCTCGTTTTGGTGTTAAAATAGAGATTTCCATGCATTTTCTTCATCCTATGTGTAGATCCATATAGATCCATTGTTCATGATGATGTTGCATCCATTTTATCATATGTTAACCTATGCAAGTTCATTCATCAAGTTTGTAGAGATATAATACATGTTTTCATGCTTATTGGACTTTCAACTCTTTAATTACGAAAATGCCATTATTGTTATAATTGTCTACTTAGATCATTTTTGAATGCTTGATTGCTTGGATTGATGTTTGATTTGATTGATTGTTATGAACTAGATGATTGATGACTAGATTTAGATCGAAGGTGATTCAAAAGCTAAGGGAAAGGCTCTTGAATTGGAAAAGCTGCTCGTGGCATATGTAGCGGGATGATGAAGCTCTTATGCATAGATTTGATGATGTGAAGTTGAGATGAAGCTTTGCAAGGGTGTAATGAAGCGAGGCATCATATGATGAAGACTTGGTCTAATCCAGACGGGATCATTCCAAGCATGTTGATAACTCGGTGATATGATTCGAGTTGAAGATAATGAATGGATATGAGAATAGTCGTCGAGGAGGATGACTAGGAGGCTTGGATAGCATCGTTGTTGAAGGTTCTAGCATGCTCTAAGCAAGAGTACGTTTGGGCAGATTCGATAGTCCCAACGGCCAACTGTTGATGGTCGAGTACTCTGGGCAGATTCGATAGTCCTAGGCACGGGCTGCGACGACGTGCGGGAGTTATGTCTAGAACCGGGGTTTCCATTAGCCCTTGACGGACGGCTGAAAGAATGTGCCGGTCATTCAATTAACGGTGATATCAAAGCAATGATAACAGTGATAGCCAGAGTCATGGATGTTTGGTTGTATCGTCATTCGGACTCAAGAGCGGTATTTTCTGGGTGCTTATCTGATTTAGGCCTTGGTACTTGGAAAACATCGCCCTTGACTCGAGTGATAGTAGCTTTACTTTAAATTGTATGCTCTGCTATGTTTGCTTCTGCTTAGTGTGTGTCTGGGGGCTATCACTGTAGAATGAGGTTGGAGTGGGAGGGTTGTATTCCTATTCCTTTTCCTTTATGCTCTTTTGGTATGTTGTTAGTTAATTTACTGCTCACTAAGACTGTTGTCTGACTCAAGGCTTTTTGTTTTAAATTCTTATTGCCTTGGGCTGTTCGTCCATTTTGGGACGGGCAGACTAGGTAGCAGGTGACAGGTGCTGTTCCCTTCTCACGATGCTGATATCGAAGACGAGCTAGAGGGTTGCATATTATTTTCTTATATGTACTGGATATTCCGCTGTTTTGTATTCTCTGAGAGATTTGTAGTGAGGCTGGATGTATTGACTATGTGGAGGCTTGTATTCAACTATTATGGAGTTTTATATGATGTCATTTTGTTCTGTAAAGCTTCACTATACATATGTTCTATTGTATTTTGTCCATGCGCTGTGAGTAATACGATAGATCCTTTTGTTTTAAATCTTACCTTGACAATCGTCTATGGTCGCCTGGCACACTTTACAGCGCACTATCTCTAGATTCGGTGCAGGGGTCATGGGCGGTCGTCACAAAAATGCAATGCACAAGTACAGGGAATTTCAAAAATAACCAAATCAAGTTAAATGTCAAAGTCAAAATCAGTGAGTAACACATTATCAAAAATATTATCACAATGTCAAGTACCGAAATCAAAGATGTCACAAGAGAAAAGAACGGAACCACAACCAAAGCAAACTCAAAGCCGTGATATTCACGAAATCAAAGAATACGAAGAACAAGTCAGAAAAATGAACGGAACCAAATCAGAAAACAAGCCATGGTGACCAAGCAACCAGATCAGGATAATACACGAATTGAATAAGTCAATATCATCACCAACATTCAAGCAAAATCAAACGGTAGAGCCAAAAGGTAACAAACGAATTCAAAGATATGCGAATTATAGGAATTTGAATCCTATATAACCCATATCATCATCGGCATGGAATCTCATTCGAGTTCAAGCAACAATAGAGAAGAATAAATCAATAACTCGAATCAAATTAAGTTCAAGCATATCGACGAAATAATACAGAAAATCACATACCAATTCATACCGAACTCGACGAATTTGAAGGAGCTGTTCGTAAATCAGAGAGACGATTGATCGTCAAAGCAATCACGAGAATCATCTATTCGATCGATCAACAAAAAGCGGCGACTTCAATTTCCAACAAAACCCTAACTTTTTAGAACAAAAAGGAACGAAGAGGAACGAAGAAAGGCAACCATTTTCACAGAGCAAAGCGGGCCGATAGTATAAAAGAATAAAACGGATAACTTTTTATCACTTAACATATTTGAGTCGGCTTTGATAAATACGTTTGGGCTTATATTTTTAAAACTAGGGTTTTGTGTTTTAAATTGTTTTTTATTTTGTATTTCTCTTTTTAACGTTTGTAAATTCTAGTCGTGTGATTAGGGGACGAACTACAGTGGTGTAGTTCGAGAATTCGCAACTCAGTGACTGAGTTGTGGCAGGGTTTTGAGCGTAGAGTTAGGTTAGTCGATAGCGGGTGTCGTGAGTTTATGTGTGTAAGCGTATGACTACTTAATTTCTAGTAGAAACTTTGGGGGCAGCACATAGGCAGGGTTTTGCCGAAGCTGGGTAAATCTGTGTTGTTTTATTTCTGTATTTTTATTCTACTATTATCTGTGTTGCTATTATTCTGCTAAATCTATGTTGCGATTATTTTATATACTTCCGCACTGAATTTTTATAATTAATAGTATCACCCTATTCACCCCCCCATCTAGGGTGAAATCGATCCTACAGTTATATTCTTCCCCCCTTAAAAGAATTTCGTCCTCGAAATTGCCAAGGCAGGAAAAATGCCCAAACCCATTTTTTTCTAAAACAATTTAGTCGAAATATTTTGCCATATTAATTTAAGCCCAAAACTTTTTCCAAATTCAATTTGAAACCTTGTTATTACTTTTACTAAGTTCCCAAATTCATTCATAGATTCCAACTAATATTATCCATTCAATCATTTCAAGTTATAATTCGAAATCAGATTTTAGTTATCACAAATTTCTTTAAAATTTCTAACTCTTTAAATTTTCGAAATTTTTTGCCTGTGTCTCCTTTGCGCGGTTAGATCAGAATAACTACAAATCGCCACTACAGCCCAAAACCAACAAAAGAAAACAAAAGCCAAGTGGCTTAATCATAAAACCATCAAATCAACAATGATCTAAACATGTACCATTTTGTTGGGCAACCCAATTTTCTTATGATATCAAAGACATCAAATTAGCTCTTGCTTTTATATACCTGCATCTTATTTACCAATAATATCCAATCATATAGTTAATAATCATATCATTTTGCATTTCCAATTTCCAATATTTGCTTTACTAAAACCGTACGATGTACATATATCATCCGTACGCAATATCCAATCTGATCGCTCGCTCGATCACACAATTTCACTTCCGAACTAGTATCGTTCACAAGACCACTCTAGTGCGGACTCAGATCCGGTTCCTTGATTAGAAACCGTCATTCTCCTTGCATAGTCATATACTATGATAGAGAATTCTAGAATCAATCAAAAATCCATATCCGGTGTTCGCCATCGAGAATCGAGTGAAAAATCCTAACTCGGATCGATGTAAATCATCTCGAAATCATGTACTCGAATCTGGATCAAACCGTCATACGAATAATATACATACAACTTACGTATTTATTTGATTGATTCTTAGCTATACCAATTTATCTTATTCACATTCATTTCATTTACAATCAATTATTCACAATCATCGTTCACATTGTTTTATTCACATTCATTATTTACTTAGTATATTCCTTAATACTATCATCACTTAAACATCATTCCATAGAATTTGTTTACTTAAGTTCATTTTAAAACATTTTATGCAACTTAAGTCTAAATCCATTTTATAGCAAATCCAATTTTTATTTCACTCAATTCCATTGTTAAATTTCAATATTTCAACCATATTCCAAAATCATATTCACTCACTAATTTATTCAATTAGTCCATTCCTTAACTCATTTTCAAAAATTATTTTATTTAACCCAACTTAGGCTAAATTTCTTTTCATTATTCATTTTATGCTTAACTTAAGTTAATTCAATAGTTCAATTCCAAATTTACTTTCCTTAACATTCACATTCAAAAAATTTAAAGCTTTGTTTTACTGACAAATTCCAAAACTTATAAGTTATCAACTTATTTTCTCATATTCTCATAAAACATTTAAATGAAAACCCCCGAGTTTACACACCTTGTTCTTAAATATTCCAAATCATTTTTGAAATCATATACACATATATACAAAAAATTCCATTCGTAAATCAAATCATTCTTTTGGATTTTCAAAATCAAATCTAGTTTTATCAAAACAAAACTCCAATGGTAGCAATTCCTCCCTTGGAAACTCGAAAATGAACATCGGTGATGCTGCAGTCATCACCAAAATTATTTTCCAACGACCGAAGTGAGTTTGGTGCTTTCTATTCCTTTTATATCCTTTTAAATATTTCTATTCAAACATATTTTTTTAAATAATACTATTATTATTTTCCAAACTTTGAAAAACATTTCCAAAACCAACGGGATTTAAATTCCAAAACTCCTAGTTTTTAAATTCTTTTTATAAATTATATCTATAATATACTTCTGAAGTTTCATTTTAATTTATAAATCACATTTATAGATCATATCTATATAATTCCGATTGGTTATATAAAATCATTTCTTTGTTGTTAGTCTTGCTTACAATATAATATTAACAACTTTATTAGAACACAACAACAACAAATGATAATAATCAACATTATCATTTTCTAACAACCAAGCACACCATATATACCATAATAATTTTCAAAATAATTATTTCTTTATATATAAAACTATAATCAAGGTAAAATTATTTCATCTACCCAATTTCAAAACAATACTATGTCGAATTGCTCTGTTCAACTGTTTAGAGTCCCCTATCAATAACGTTAAGTACATGTATTGAACAGAATCCATAAGCCACTCAACAAATCAACCAACACAATATAAATTATTTTTTATATCACTAACAAATACGCGCTTATATATACACACACACCCTCAAATTCATTCTAAGGTGCTACTAACCCTATCTCTAATGAGTTACCCCATCAAAGCCAATGTCTCGCTTAACCTTCAGCTCTGATACCAAATGTAGCGACCAGTATTTTCGACCCTCGAAAATCGACATCAATACGTTCACTATATCACATGCCAAGAAATCGAATGTCAGAAAACCCGATTGTTTGGGGAAAAGAAGATAAGAAGAAAACTAAACAACATAGAATCTCATAGCGGAACGAATAATCTATAATATATCACAAGTATTTACATAAAAGCAAAACTATAATATGTAAATATACAAACATCAATCAGAGTATACTAACATATTTCAGCCTAGACAGTTATAACAGTCTGTCCTTACAACTGTTGATAACACACCAATGAATACAGTGGAAAAATATAACCATCTACGTGAATACGTCTCTGGGCCTCCAACTCTTCTTTGAAACTCCAAGCATCCGACTAATCTGTAATATACTCGGTCTGACCCGAGCATTAAAATAAAATAACACCCGAGTCGGTCTGGAAAACCAGCGTGAGAAAACACACCCAACTGGATTTTTAAGTTGTAAGAAAATCTTTGAAATCAAAGGGTATCTCGTAAGACCATGTCACACATAAACACGATGGGTTTTTACCTTATGATAACCAAAACACTTTTATATAAAAATCCTATGATATTATAATAGTGTCTAAGTACAAATACTTATTAAAATAGCTGAAATGCTTACATCTCACATTTCAACATAGTTAGGCACAATCAAAACCGTAAGGCGCTTATTGGAGAATGGATTCCATACAATGACTAGGCACGGAGTACCACCTATCACGTTACACGTCTAGAAAATGTACCGAGATTGAACCTATCGATCCTTGCCAACACAAGACCGGCCTACCCCTTACTGGATAGTACCGAATATGTCATCACCCTGGTTGCTTTGCATCCCTTTTGAGATCTCATGCACAACCAATCCATAAATATGTAGAGGTAGGGTATCTAGAAAGGTGACAACATACCCTAATGGGTGCAACCCACTTAGCCTTGCTGCATCTCCCATGATTTTCAATCATTCCCGGTTGATGAGGCTTGAGGCTACGTTTTACCTTAAGGATAGCATTCATACTTCGAATGCTAACACTGCCTTCTAGGCAAGCAATGCAATGAAAGCATTCATCCATACAAGTTGTTTTGGGACTGAACAAATTAAATCTCCAAAATCACCATCTTCATTATCTTTACGATATCACAATGTGCAATGCTCAAATCAGATCAAAGTGGTTTTTTGATAATTAGATCTGATCCTGGTCTCTTTGAAACGATCAACGAAATTGGCCCGATTTGATAGTCGGTTATTTAACTATCAAATTACACACATAAGTAGTCACTAGGCCATATATAAATCTTTCAAAACATTTATTTCAAATTTTACAAAGATATATATTCAAATCTCTTTCTGTATTTCAATATTTGAAAACGATTTCAAATACTTAAATCCATAACAGGATATTTCAAACCATATCAACACTTAGAAATATTTCCGAATCCAACTTATAATTCATTACTTAGAAAAATATTTCTATATAAATCATTTCATCGCTAAAATATCTCCAAAACCTTTAATTCCAATACTTAGGAAAATAATATAAGTCTATTTCCCAAAATCATTACTAATATCCATACTTAGGAAATATTCTGTACTTATCTCATAGTATCTGGCATAGGCATCTTTCATATATGCTGTTTTCTTCTTCTTCTTTTTTATATAGCTTAGAAACGAAAATTGTAGAGTCTTCGAAACAATTATATGTAAAAGCATCAGGTTATAAACTTGGATTTGGCAACTTGTTATATATTATATTATATAAGAATCTAAAAGGATAGTAACGTGTAGGATTGGAAAGACAGGTGGAGGTTAGATCTGTCACAAAGAATAAAGGAAGGATGGTTCAGATCTAAATATAAACTTGGTTTTCAATTTTTTCTTCTTATTTAAGGTCTAACAAGGCATACAAAACGAACCACATATATTGAAACTATCGGGAATAGTGAAAGTTAGGAATGTAAATCAAGGACATATTAAATGCAAATGGTCGTTTGTTTCAGCCGGTGGAAAATGAAAGGCCATAAGGAACCAAACAGTCACAAGGACGGAACCGATACGACTGATCGGTTTACTGATTTCGTCGTGTTCCGAACCCCGAAATGCACAAATGAATATATTGTGGAGATCAGCACGACGAGACGATCAAAACGGTATGCAGATATCAGTGGTACGATTGAATTATAAAATTTCGACTTTTCTACCAGTGGAAAATGCAGCAAAAACGCAGAAAAATAAGATCGACGGAGCTAAAGAAGCCCGAATTTGGAAAAACAAAAAATGATGTCTACTTAGAAGATGGTTTAGAATTTTTCTATGTAACAATATTTAGGTTCCGAAAAATTTTTATTTTCATCGCTTTTTAACTGATTAAATTGAAGTAAATTTACGCGCGAAATAAACTTTTATATTTTCGGACGAAAATTCACCAGTTGCTATGTTTAACTAGACGCATTCCAAATATCAAATTTTTATTTCAAAATTTTATCGTTTAAAATTTCACAAAATTTCAACTAATTACGTTATTAAAACGGTTAAAATTTACGGGTCGTTACATTTAACTATCAAATTACACACATACGTAGTCACTAGGCCATATATAAATCTTTCAAAACATTTATTTCAAATATCTTTACAAAGATATATATTCAAATCTCTTTCTGTATTTCAATATTTGAAAACGATTTCAAATACTTAAATCCATAACAGGATATTTCAAACCATATCAACACGTAGAAATATTTCCGAATCCAACTTATAATTCATTACTTAGAAAAATATTTCTATATAAATCATTTCATTGCTAAAATATCTCCAAAACCTTTAATTCCAATACTTAGGAAAATAGTATAAGTCTATTTCCCAAAATCATTACTAATATCATACTTAGGAAATATTCTGTACTTATCTCATATTATTTGGAATTTTTATTAATTCCCTTTACAATTTCCAAAAATTATCGATTATACTTATTTATAATCCAACTAACAATTTATAACTCCTTTAATGAATTCAGATTCATATTCGAAGTTCCCGTATCTAAACAATTTGGAAATTCCTTTTTCTCAAATTTTCTTAAGTTTTCGAATTCCATTATAAGATTTTCTCTTATAAAATCACCTCCATTAAATAAAACCCGGTTCATAAATCTCAAGAGTATTTATAAATAAATTGCAATTACTTACTTTTAAACTATATACATAATAATAAATTTCAAAAAACATGGTTAAATAATTATTTAAAATATCAAAGCACTTTTAAAATAAACGTCAATAACTAATTCCAATTCATTTATAAAATTTCTAATCGATTTACAAAACTTGTTTATAAAACTTAGGATTCATTTCATCAAATTTAAATATTTAAATAACTAACCATCTGAAATATTTTAATCCAATTAATAGTTTTTTTTAAACTTCATAACTTAATGAATAAAAATCTTTTCTAAAAAACCTTAACTTCTTGTGAAAAACCATTTTTAAAATTCAACATACCCATTTTCATACTTATAAATATCTCTCAATTTATCATAAATCGATTCACATTTCCAATTTCATAACTATCCCCAAATTCCAAAATAAAATTACTATTTCTTTCTAAGCCGATTTCCATATCTCATTTTAAATTCCCACTGTGAATTTATATTTCCAATTTATCAAATGATAATCATTCCACTTTATTTTTATAAACATCATTTATAAATTTCATAAACTCATTTCCAGTTTTTCTCTATTAATAATCGATTCATATTAAACAACTCCATTTATAAATATAGTCCTTTATAAATTTCCCTTATTCTCCCAAGCTATTGAAATATCGATTTTTAAAACCCTTTTACATTTAAACAAATATCACATAAGATTTACTGTTTAAAAATCCTTTATATCCATTATTTCAAAATCTCTATTTTAATATTTCATGAAATAGTTAAGTACAAATTTAAAATTAAATCATTAATTTTATCCAAATCAATTTCCTCTTAAAATAATCCAAAACTCAATATAAATATTTCACTTCAATAATCGCCTTTTAATTTCTTTTCTAATTCAAAAATGATATTTATGGTATTTTAAAATATTAAAATTAAGGTCAGTGCTACTATAGCATCCAATAAATCAAATCATATCATATTCTATCACAGATTATTCAAACATATTATATATCACTGTATATGAAATTAAAATCAACATTTTTGAGGAATCCGGTTGGATCCCTCCAACATGTTTCCCTACAACCACAGATGTTATATAATCACAGAAATATCATCACCGCTTCGAGGTGGGATATCGCAATAAAAAGGGTCATCCGTTATTATGCGAGGCACATAGTGTCTCATCCGCTCCAATCGGTGGGAAATATACCCAACTACTAACATATATACTAATATATATATATATGTATATATAAAATAACATCCAATAGTTAATAATCTATCAATCCATCAAATCAACCAATAAATAAATTTAACATTTTAAATTAAAACCAGTAATCCGAATGAGTGAGATTTACATACATTTAATTTCTGTTATCGCCGAGGCATTCCGGTTTGGAATTAAAATCGGATGACGTCCTATTTTAGCCCAAATTTCCACAGTCTCCAAATCCGCCCAAACCAGTTCCATTCCGAAGCTTTCGTCAATGCGAGCGCAAGACAAAAAGTTTCGTTTCAATCAGATCTCGTATGAAGGAGTTATAGATTTTATAAGTTATCGATATTTTTTAAATAAAATAATATAAACTAATTTTAAGTTTTAAAAATTTACATAAATGCCCTCACTCCTTCTTCCTCAAAATAATGTTCATGTACACGACATTGTTACTCGACCGTGCACGTTGCTCCCTTGTTCCTCCACGAAACCACCACCAACGTTCACCACACGCCGACGTCTACACCTCCATACCCATCAACCTCGGTCCGCACCCTCCCTCCAAAATGCATCGAGCAGTAGCGGCTCCGCCTCTGCCATGTCGCGATGATCAAAACGCAATCGGAGTCCACAAATTTGTGGCCGTCGATGCTCCTTCCTCCCCTGAACCCAAATATCCAAGTCTCGACCCCAACCTCCTTGCCTAGCCGATGAAATCGCCAACCCTAGCTACCTACACAAACTACCAAGCCCTGGCATAATGTTGCGACCTCCAAAAACCCAACCGAACACCCTAAAACCATCACCACATGCAGATCTCAACTCGACGAGGCGGTAGAAATTCGATTTAGAATTTTTAAGGAGTACTAAAAATTATTTTTAATTTAGAAATGAAGGATCCATTTCTTTTCTTTTTCTTCTTCTGTAAGCTGCGTTTAAATAGAAGGGTGGGAAGAAGAAAGTCAGTGTATAGGGTTGCTTGTATAGGTAGGTTGGCTGAAAAGAAAAGGTTGTGTAATTAAATCGAATAAAAATATATTTATTATAATTTCAAAATATCTAAATATTTAATTCTGAACCCCGATCGAGGTGTGCCGTGTAACGACCCAGAATTTTGACCAAATTAAATTGAGAATATTTAATTAGTTTTAAATATTTGAACGATGATTTAATTTGAATTCCCGATATAACTTTGAAATTTGCGATTAAAATTTAAAATTTAATCGATTGAAAGTTGAATAAAAATTTAAATCTTCAATTTTAAGTTGAAGAAAAATATTTCGAAAGCTTTTAAAATTTGTATTGATGATATTGAAGATAACAGAAGTTTCAGAATCTAATTTCAAAGTGTTTCGTTCAGTTTTGAATTTATATCGTTCGAATCGATATTTAAAAATAGCCGTCCGAGGCACAGTCTCGGAATTCGACGAAATCAGTTCCATTGGGTCCGTAATATTGAATTATTACCGGATTTCAAATTTCGTATTTTTCTGTGTTAATACGTAAGCACACGGTGAGAGAACGCATTTGATTTTAAATCAAATTCAATTTAAAATTTAAAATTATATTAATTTACATCACCACGTTCCACGCCTAAAATCACGCGGTGATCACGAACGAGATCGTGCAAAGCTTACTGCTCTCATTTCAAAGTAATGCCTGAACTCCTTCTCTTCATTTTAAAAATCGAATCGCGCCCCCCTTTTTTAAAAAAAATCCCCAGTTCCATATTAAACGAGATTTAATTCCTCTTCCCGAAATCAAGTCGAAGATGCGGTCGATCGAACTCGCGATCGAAGATTTGGGTTTTTCGAGAGGAGCTCGCACTCGAAGCTAGGGCAGCAGCAGGTGGTTCGCAAGTTCGTCGCGACCAGAGAGGCGTTCGCGATAGCAATGGGGTCGGCGTCTGGTGGTGATGCTCGCGATTGGGGAGAAGCGATCTGGAACATCGCGAGTGGGTTCGTCGTGGTAAGGTGGCGCGTACGGTGGCGCGCGCGCGTGAGAAGTGGTGGGGTCGCGGCGTTTGGAAGGGACTCGAGCAGGCAGCGTGCGATCTGGGTGCGTGCTCGATACTGATGGGTTGAGCTCGAGTTGGTTGCGATCGATTAAGGCATTGGTGGTGGAGACGAAATCGTAGAAGGATGGAGGCTGTTCGATTTTGGGGTTCAATATCTTCGAGCGACGACGAAGGCAGTGGCACGCGAAGCAGCGATGGTGGCAGGGCTCCACGAGTTCGAATCAATGGCAACGTTCGACGAGCTGTTCTTTGTCACAGTGAGGTATATGAAATAAATTCAATTCAATTTAGATTTGAATATGAATTTGAAAATATGTACAGAAAACATATCTCTATTTCGCTAGATTTTAAAATACATCCATATGTATATATTTAGATTTAAAAGAAAGAGATTTAACAGTGAAAATAATTTCTGTTTTATAATAAATACGCATTTTTAATCTGTGAGTCATTTTAAAATAATGTATCTAAAGTAATTAAATTGGTTGATCAACTTGTTTTGATTATTTTTACTAAACATAATTTATTGAAGGAAATTTAGCTTTGAATTTAATTTTGTTGTTAAACAAAAATTATATGTATTTAATTTACTGTAAATGATAAGGTTCTGTAAGATTAAAAATAAATAAGTATATGTATATAACTTTAGGAATTTACAGTAAACAAAGGATTTGTTTATATGGATAGAAATTTAGTGATGGATAAATTACATAAAGATTCGATTTTTTTTAAATCTATCTAACGGGAAAATAGTTTAGATTGAATTATTAGTTTAACTGAAAATTTTAGTTAAATTAAAATTGTAAATGGCAGATTTAATTATTCGATTATTTCGAATATTAATAAATGTGTATAAATTATTTATACAAGGTTAAAGTCAAGAAAATCGAGTCAAGTGGAAATGGATGGCAAAATAAAAAGCTAAGGTGAGATTTTCTCACTCGAAGGAAAATTTTGATTTGCAGTTATTGATTGATTTGTTTGAATGTGCTATTAGATATGATAGGATATATCTATATATATAGCAGTATATACATATTGGCATATGTATATATTGGATTGATTGATTCCCGCCTCGTATAGCGGATGAGACCCTATTGCGCCGTTAGTAAGCGGATTTATAAAAACCCATATACCGCGATAATTCCGTACTGGAGCGGAATTGGTATTGTGCTAACGTCTTTGGATGCAGGGAAACAGGTTGGAGGGATCCAACTGGATTCCTCAACTGTATTTACTTATTTACAGATATTGATATATATTCTGTTATCATATTGATATATGATATTGACTGTTGTGATGGACTGATTGGTGCTGTTGCATCATCGGATTCAGTTTTGAAATTTAAAAATAACAACTTTTACTTTAAAGTGATTTTTGAAAGTGAACGTTTTATGGAATTTTTGAATTGATTTATAAACGTTAAAATTTTAAAGTTATAAAAGTTATAATGTTTAGTGAAATAAAACCAAAGGGTCGTTTTTGAAATAAATAGTTGATTTATTTATAAAAGGGTTTAAGTCGGGATTTTTAAATAACTATAAACGATTTGTATAAAAAGATTTATCAAATTGATATTTTATAAATCAAAATATTGGACTTATAAAACGAATTTTTATAAGTGTGATTTCATAAGTGAATGAAATTAATAAATTATAACGTGAAGTTATAAAGTGAATAGATGTTGTAGAATAAACGCTTTATAAGTAATTTACTTATAAATTAGATTTTTGCACTGAGATGGGATATAAATAGAAATTTCTAAATGAAATGATTTCATAAGTTGAAATTGTTATGAAGTATAAAAGTGATTTATAAACATTGTTTTATAAATCCAAAATCACTTATTTTGATAAGTAATTTTAGAAGTTAATAAAAGGAGAATTTTATAAATCAAAGTTGTTAGAAAATATAAAGGTGAATTTATAAACGTTGTTTTATAAATTCGAAATCAATCAAATTTGATGAATTTAAATATAGAGATTATTAAGGGAATTTTATCCACGATTTTGGACAGTGGATAATTTTTGAAATAAATGTGTAGAAAAGATTGAAATGTGGTTAGTGAAGTATATTCACGATTTGGACAGTGAATATATCTTTAAGTAAAATGAATATGGTTTTGGAAAAGCGATATTATAAATGAAGTTAATTGTTTTAAAAGATGTTTTAAAACGTGTGAACTATCGAAATCATAGATTTCAACATTTATTGTTGAAATAGACGTTTTCGAGAAATATAAGGAAATGGTGGACTATAACACTGTTGTTATAGTAAATGATTTCCGAAAGGAAATGTTTTTAATGTAGTATTGGGATTTATATATCTATCTAAATCCGAATCCCTATACTAGTGATTTTGAGTCGTCGTAACGATGTTTTACGTAACATTCGTTTTGACTCAAATAAATGTTGTTATAGTAAATGATTTCCTTAAAGAATGAAATATATACTTAATTTGATTTAAGTATATCGAATATTTTCAAATGTTGAAAATAAATAGATTTGTGAATTACTTATTATTAAATAGGTATGGAAATGCTTTTCCAATATGAAATGAACTGTTTTTGAGATTTTATCTTCAAAGATAAATTGAAATGTGGAAATTGATTTGAAATGGTTTTCAAATGATTAAGTGTGGAAATTTTATATCTAATAAAGATATTTTGGAAGATTAAATAATTTGGAAAATTATTTGGAATCTGATGATGTTGCGCATCTTTATTGATAGTTAAATAACCGACTATCAATAATTACCTTTAGATAGGTATTTGTTGTGAATTGGATGAATTTGAATGCCACACTTATTTTTGAATAATCGCTCACTATTCGGGTTAGCCGGGAAAGGACCATGGGGTCGTATAACCCATTCCGAATATGTGATACGTCGTTATGAATTGCATTCGAAGACCGGTGTTGAAGACCGGATATTTTTGAAAACGGAAGGATTACCGTCGAGTTACTCTACATCGGCTGATCTCCGATTTAGAGGTTTTATCACCCTTAGTGACGGGAAGTCCTGACGTGATTGAAAATTATCCGGATGTGCAAGGGCTTCGTGAGAAGTGCCTTCGGTTCTGTTCGATCCCGGAACAGACTTGTATGGATTGTGTGTCTGACGTTACAATTTGAGATATAAAGCTGATTTCTTTCAAATACATTTCTGTTGGTGGCGGAGAATTTATTCTCTTAGCTTAACACCCTTCTCTGAGACGTACGAGCTCAGAGGTTATGTAGTTGAAATTTATCAGCGATATATCCCAATTTGGTAACGTGGCATACTGAGTGTTGCTGTGAAATGATCAGTGTTTGATCATTTGTGATATGATCATTTGTTTGATCTTATATCTTTGTGATCATAGGTTGATCATTTTGTTTGACCCGAAGCAGGGCTTTTTGAGAAAGCGTAGCTTTGTGGACGAGACTTCGTCGAGCCTCACACCCCGGAAATGGTCGAAACAGGAAGAATGCAGCAAGGTTCTAGGGAGTAGCGCCCCTTAGTGTATGTCATTCCTTCTGGATAAAGGTGGTATCATGGTATGGAGCCCAGATACTTAACCTCTGTGGTTACTGCATTATTATTATCTATGTGGTTTGTTGCGAATCGGGGATCCTCGGGAAGATCGGTGACGATCGGGGGATGGCATACGCGTGTCAGTAGTTACCTATTTTTGCAGAGGTAACCCGGCCTTGTGTTGGCAGAGATCCGGTTAGGTTCTCGGGTCGTCTATTCCAGGGACGTACCCATCGTGGAAAAGGAAGTTCCTTAGCCTGACCATTTGTTGGAAATCCAAAGAAACAATACGTGACTTGTACGGTTTTAGTTGTATTACCTGCTATGGAATGTGGCGGTAACCTGCTATTGAACATAGTAGCTATAGTAGGCATAAGTGCGAAATGCCTATGCTGGCTAAGATTAATATTATACTTTCGAAATGTTTTCTACACTATGCACTAATAATATTATCAAAAAGAATTTGTTTCTTTTGCGTAGTAAGCATCTTTGACTATCATAAGAAGAAATCTCCTCCAATTCTGCGTTTGCATTGTGTGTGTGGTGGGAGGTCTTATGGTAGTTTCATTTTCCAAAAGCATTGCGAAATTACTTTAAAGTTTCCTGTTGTTTATTTTTAAAGAATAACTGTTTTACGATCTCACACCAGTCACCATGACTGACTCGGAGTTTATTGTTCCCTTCTAAACTCTGGGTGCCCACCAATTTCAACACGGGCAGCCTAGAGTTATGTTATCAGGATATTCTGGATATTCTGGAGCTTTGGAGATAAGCTGGATGGCGAGACGTAGTATTTGTATCTGATAGTATTTATTCCGCTGTGTATTCTGTATGAGGACAAGTTATATAACTGTCCATTGTTGTATATTGACTCTGATGATTGATGTATGTATAAAATAATATAGTTCTTTGTTTTAAAAGACTAGTAATTATCTATTGTATATTGTTCCGCTGCGATGTGTAAGATTCTGATATGGTTTTCTGTTCTGCTCTTGTTCTCTGTTGTTTCTTCTTTCTCTTTTCTTCTTTTCTTCTTCTTCTACCTATTTCTTCTTTCTAAAACCCTCACTATTGGAGTTTCCGGCACTCGATTTCTCGGCAGTCGATAAAGTGAGTATCGATGTCGAATTTTCGAAAGTCGAAAATTTCGGGTCGTGACAACGTGGTATCTGAGCATATGGTTAAGCGACAACCCTGCTCTGTTGGGTATTACTCATTAGAGATAGAGTCAGTAGTACTCTAGAATGAGTTGAGTGTAATAATAGATATGAGCGCGTATTTGTTATTGAATATAAAATTGTTTTGTATTGTGATGATTGGTTTATTGAGTGATATATGAACCTTCGTCGGCACAGTCTTGCAAAACTGTATCGAAGGGGTTTCTAAACACCCGAATAGAACAATTCGACACAGTATTGTTTTAAAATAGGGTGAATGAAATAATTTTACCCAAATCTATTTTTGTATAGAAAAGAAATGATTTTCTGTAAATTATTACAGTATATGGTTGCATGGTTGTTAGAGGTGATAATATTAATCTATTATCATTGAAATTGAATAAGAAATTGAAATCATAACTCCAAAGTTAAGAAATGAATTCGTATACAAATGAAATTAAAGAATGTAAATTATAAATGTGAATTGTAATTTAAAATGGAATTCCAGAGAAGTTTTTGGAAATATTTTGAAAGGAATTTGAAAATTTTGGAGATTTGGAAAGTTTAAATTCTTTTTGGAGTTGGAAATGGATTTCGAAGGTTTTAAAAGGTATTTTGGAAAGATAAAAGCTCTAAACTCTTTTCGGTCGCTGGAAAATAACTTCGATGATGACCGCGGCATCGTTGGTGTTCATTTTCGGGTTTCCAAAAGAGGAATTGCTGCCAGATTATTTTAAATAGGAGTTGTTTGAGAATTTGGGTTTTTGTTTTGGAAATTCAAATGGAATTTGAATTGTTTTCAAAATGGCTTTGAAATGTTGGTAAACTCTGGAATGCTATATAAAGATATTTATGAAATATTACTAAGTGGATAACTTATACAAATAGAAATTGTTAATGTAAAATATGTAAATGTGATTGGAATTAAAGTTCATTAACAAATGAAATCTATAAATGTGAATTGAAAGTATAAGGAAATAAATTCATATATGAATAAAAATTATGAATATGAATTGTAAATATGATTTACAAATGAAAATAGAATTCAAAAAGAATTGGTGAATGAGTTTCAGAATGAATAAATAAATTTGAATTTGTAAGTAAGTAAAACTGAAATGGAAGATGAATGTGAAACTTTGTTCTGAAATTGTTAGTAAATGTAATTCAAGCTGAATATTGAAATTTAAAATGAATTAGAGAATGAAACTAATATATAGAGTGATATGAATTAGTAAATGAAAAATAATCGATAGAAATTCAATATTCAGAACAGAAGATAAAATTGAATTCAAATAGAAATTTGAAATGTAAAATTGAATGATAATGAATATGTAACTTCAACAGTGAAGTAAGAATGTATAAGAAGTATATATTGGAAATTTTGTAATAGGATTTGCAAAATAGGTTGAATGCTGTAACTAGATATAATGGCTAGTAGATATACAGGTATAAAGGAATTGGAATTTAATTTCGAAGATAAATTTGAATGGCTCGACTAAAGGTAAGTATTTGAATTCGATTATGAGATTTGATGACTTATTTCTCTAGCCGCTTGGCTTTTTCTTTTTCTTTTTGAAATCAGAGAGTCCGTAGGGACGTTTTGTAGTCGTACCGTATTAGCCGCGCAAAGGAGACGCTGGCGAAATTTTTCGAAAATTTCGAGTGTTAGAAAATTTTTGAGAAAATTTGAAAGTTAAAATTTGAATTTAAACTCGAATTTGAATTTAGAAGTTAAACAATGTTGTTTGAAACTTAAAATTTAAGTTGGAAATTTAGTTGAGATGATAACAAATCTTTAGTAGGAAGATCTGTTTGAAAAGTGATAAAACTATTAGGATGTTGAAAAATAGTAGACGAGTTAAGGACTTTTTTTCCTAACTTGTAATTTCGAGGACGAAATTCTTTTAAGGAGGGAAGTCTGTAACGACCCAGAATTTTGACCAAATTAAATTGAGAATATTTAATTAGTTTTAAATATTTGAACGATGATTTAATTTGAATTCCCGATATAACTTTGAAATTTGCGATTAAACTTTAAAATTTAATCGATTGGAAGTTGAATAAAAATTTAAATCTTCAATTTTAAGTTGAAGAAAAATATTTCGAAAGCTTTTAAAATTCGTATTGATGATACTGAAGATAACAGAAGTTTCAGAATCTAATTTCAAAGTGTTTTGTTCAGTTTTGAATTTATATCGTTCGAATCGATATTTAAAAATAGCCGTCCGAGGCACAGTCTCGGAATTCGACGAAACCAGTTCCATTGGGTCCGTAATATTGAATTATTACCGGATTTCAAATTTCGTATTTTTCTGTGTTAATACGTAAGCACACGGTGAGAGAACGCATTTGATTTTAAATCAAATTCAATTTAAAATTTAAAATTATATTAATTTACATCACCACGTTCCACGCCTAAAATCACGCGGTGATCACGAACGAGATCGTGCAAAGCTTACTGCTCTCATTTCAAAGTAATGCCTGAACTCCTTCTCTTCATTTTAAAAATCGAATCGCGCCCCCCTTTTTTAAAAAAAATCCCCAGTTCCATATTAAACGAGATTTAATTCCTCTTCCCGAAATCAAGTCGAAGATGCGGTCGATCGAACTCGCGATCGAAGATTTGGGTTTTTCGAGAGGAGCTCGCACTCGAAGCTAGGGCAGCAGCAGGTGGTTCGCAAGTTCGTCGCGACCAGAGAGGCGTTCGCGATAGCAATGGGGTCGGCGTCTGGTGGTGATGCTCGCGATTGGGTAGAAGCGATCTGGAACATCGCGAGTGGGTTCGTCGTGGTAAGGTGGCGCGTACGGTGGCGCGCGCGTGAGCAGTAGTGGGGTCGCGGCGTTTGGAAGGGACTCGAGCAGGCAGCGTGCGATCTGGGTGCGTGCTCGATACTGATGGGTTGAGCTCGAGTTGGTTGCGATCGATTAAGGCATTGGTGGTGGAGACGAAATCGTAGAAGGATGGAGGCTGTTCGATTTTGGGGTTCAATATCTTCGAGCGACGACGAAGGCAGTGGCACGCGAAGCAGCGATGGTGGCAGGGCTCCACGAGTTCGAATCAATGGCAACGTTCGACGAGCTGTTCTTTGTCACAGTGAGGTATATGAAATAAATTCAATTCAATTTAGATTTGAATATGAATTTGAAAATATGTACAGAAAACATATCTCTATTTCGCTAGATTTTAAAATACATCCATATGTATATATTTAGATTTAAAAGAAAGAGATTTAACAGTGAAAATAATTTCTGTTTTATAATAAATACGCATTTTTAATCTGTGAGTCATTTTAAAATAATGTATCTAAAGTAATTAAATTGGTTGATCAACTTGTTTTGATTATTTTTACTAAACATAATTTATTGAAGGAAATTTAGCTTCGAATTTAATTTTGTTGTTAAACAAAAATTATATGTATTTAATTTACTGTAAATGATAAGGTTCTGTAAGATTAAAAATAAATAAGTATATGTATATAACTTTAGGAATTTACAGTAAACAAAGGATTTGTTTATATGGATAGAAATTTAGTGATGGATAAATTACATAAAGATTCGATTTTTTTTTAAATCTATCTAACGGGAAAATAGTTTAGATTGAATTATTAGTTTAACTGAAAATTTTAGTTAAATTAAAATTGTAAATGGCAGATTTAATTATTCGATTATTTCGAATATTAATAAATGTGTATAAATTATTTATACAAGGTTAAAGTCAAGAAAATCGAGTCAAGTGGAAATGGATGGCAAAATAAAAAGCTAAGGTGAGATTTTCTCACTCGAAGGAAAATTTTGATTTGCAGTTATTGATTGATTTGTTTGAATGTGCTATTAGATATGATAGGATATATCTATATATATAGCAGTATATACATATTGGCATATGTATATATTGGATTGATTGATTCCCGCCTCGTATAGCGGATGAGACCCTATTGCGCCGTTAGTAAGCGGATTTATAAAAACCCATATACCGCGATAATTCCGTACTGGAGCGGAATTGGTATTGTGCTAACGTCTTTGGATGCAGGGAAACAGGTTGGAGGGATCCAACTGGATTCCTCAACTGTATTTACTTATTTACAGATATTGATATATATTCTGTTATCATATTGATATATGATATTGACTGTTGTGATGGACTGATTGGTGCTGTTGCATCATCGGATTCAGTTTTGAAATTTAAAAATAACAACTTTTACTTTAAAGTGATTTTTGAAAGTGAACGTTTTATGGAATTTTTGAATTGATTTATAAACGTTAAAATTAAGTTATAAAAGTTATAATGTTTAGTGAAATAAAACCAAAGGGTCGTTTTTGAAATAAATAGTTGATTTATTTATAAAAGGGTTTAAGTCGGGATTTTTAAATAACTATAAACGATTTGTATAAAAAGATTTATCAAATTGATATTTTATAAATCAAAATATTGGACTTATAAAACGAATTTTTATAAGTGTGATTTCATAAGTGAATGAAATTAATAAATTATAACGTGAAGTTATAAAGTGAATAGATGTTGTAGAATAAACGCTTTATAAGTAATTTACTTATAAATTAGATTTTTGCACTGAGATGGGATATAAATAGAAATTTCTAAATGAAATGATTTCATAAGTTGAAATTGTTATGAAGTATAAAAGTGATTTATAAACATTGTTTTATAAATCCAAAATCACTTATTTTGATAAGTAATTTTAGAAGTTAATAAAAGGAGAATTTTATAAATCAAAGTTGTTAGAAAATATAAAGGTGAATTTATAAACGTTGTTTTATAAATTCGAAATCAATCAAATTTGATGAATTTAAATATAGAGATTATTAAGGGAATATTATCCACGATTTTGGACAGTGGATAATTTTTGAAATAAATGTGTAGAAAAGATTGAAATGTGGTTAGTGAAGTATATTCACGATTTGGACAGTGAATATATCTTTAAGTAAAATGAATATGGTTTTGGAAAAGCGATATTATAAATGAAGTTAATTGTTTTAAAAGATGTTTTAAAACGTGTGAACTATCGAAATCATAGATTTCAACATTTATTGTTGAAATAGACGTTTTCGAGAAATATAAGGAAATGGTGGACTATAACACTGTTGTTATAGTAAATGATTTCCGAAAGGAAATGTTTTTAATGTAGTATTGGGATTTATATATCTATCTAAATCCGAATCCCTATACTAGTGATTTTGAGTCGTCGTAACGATGTTTTACGTAACATTCGTTTTGACTCAAATAAATGTTGTTATAGTAAATGATTTCCTTAAAGAATGAAATATATACTTAATTTGATTTAAGTATATCGAATATTTTCAAATGTTAAAAATAAATAGATTTGTGAATTACTTATTATTAAATAGGTATGGAAATGCTTTTCCAATATGAAATGAACTGTTTTTGAGATTTTATCTTCAAAGATAAATTGAAATGTGGAAATTGATTTGAAATGGTTTTCAAATGATTAAGTGTGGAAATTTTATATCTAATAAAGATATTTTGGAAGATTAAATAATTTGGAAAATTATTTGGAATCTGATGATGTTGCGCATCTTTATTGATAGTTAAATAACCGACTATCAATAATTACCTTTAGATAGGTATTTGTTGTGAATTGGATGAATTTGAATGCCACACTTATTTTTGAATAATCGCTCACTATTCGGGTTAGCCGGGAAAGGACCATGGGGTCGTATAACCCATTCCGAATATGTGATACGTCGTTATGAATTGCATTCGAAGACCGGTGTTGAAGACCGGATATTTTTGAAAACGGAAGGATTACCGTCGAGTTACTCTACATCGGCTGATCTCCGATTTAGAGGTTTTATCACCCTTAGTGACGGGAAGTCCTGACGTGATTGAAAATTATCCGGATGTGCAAGGGCTTCGTGAGAAGTGCCTTCGGTTCTGTTCGATCCCGGAACAGACTTGTATGGATTGTGTGTCTGACGTTACAATTTGAGATATAAAGCTGATTTCTTTCAAATACATTTCTGTTGGTGGCGGAGAATTTATTCTCTTAGCTTAACACCCTTCTCTGAGACGTACGAGCTCAGAGGTTATGTAGTTGAAATTTATCAGCGATATATCCCAATTTGGTAACGTGGCATACTGAGTGTTGCTGTGAAATGATCAGTGTTTGATCATTTGTGATATGATCATTTGTTTGATCTTATATCTTTGTGATCATAGGTTGATCATTTTGTTTGACCCGAAGCAGGGCTTTTTGAGAAAGCGTAGCTTTGTGGACGAGACTTCGTCGAGCCTCACACCCCGGAAATGGTCGAAACAGGAAGAATGCAGCAAGGTTCTAGGGAGTAGCGCCCCTTAGTGTATGTCATTCCTTCTGGATAAAGGTGGTATCATGGTATGGAGCCCAGATACTTAACCTCTGTGGTTACTGCATTATTATTATCTATGTGGTTTGTTGCGAATCGGGGATCCTCGGGAAGATCGGTGACGATCGGGGGATGGCATACGCGTGTCAGTAGTTACCTATTTTTGCAGAGGTAACCCGGCCTTGTGTTGGCAGAGATCCGGTTAGGTTCTCGGGTCGTCTATTCCAGGGACGTACCCATCGTGGAAAAGGAAGTTCCTTAGCCTAACCATTTGTTGGAAATCCAAAGAAACAATACGTGACTTGTACGGTTTTAGTTGTATTACCTGCTATGGAATGTGGCGGTAACCTGCTATTGAACATAGTAGCTATAGTAGGCATAAGTGCGAAATGCCTATGCTGGCTAAGATTAATATTATACTTTCGAAATGTTTTCTACACTATGCACTAATAATATTATCAAAAAGAATTTGTTTCTTTTGCGTAGTAAGCATCTTTGACTATCATAAGAAGAAATCTCCTCCAATTCTGCGTTTGCATTGTGTGTGTGGTGGGAGGTCTTATGGTAGTTTCATTTTCCAAAAGCATTGCGAAATTACTTTAAAGTTTCCTGTTGTTTATTTTTAAAGAATAACTGTTTTACGATCTCACACCAGTCACCATGACTGACTCGGAGTTTATTGTTCCCTTCTAAACTCTGGGTGCCCACCAATTTCCACACGGGCAGCCTAGAGTTATGTTATCAGGATATTCTGGATATTCTGGAGCTTTGGAGATAAGCTGGATGGCGAGACGTAGTATTTGTATCTGATAGTATTTATTCCGCTGTGTATTCTGTATGAGGACAAGTTATATAACTGTCCATTGTTGTATATTGACTCTGATGATTGATGTATGTATAAAATGATATAGTTCTTTGTTTTAAAAGACTAGTAATTATCTATTGTATATTGTTCCGCTGCGATGTGTAAGATTCTGATATGGTTTTCTGTTCTGCTCTTGTTC
The DNA here is from genome assembly GCA_030737815.1 of Allium fistulosum. NCBI lineage: Eukaryota > Viridiplantae > Streptophyta > Magnoliopsida > Asparagales > Amaryllidaceae > Allium > Allium fistulosum. Next base: position 1,133,588,983 of record CM060901.1, read on the forward strand.
TCTGTTGTTTCTTCTTTCTCTTTTCTTCTTTTCTTCTTCTTCTACCTATTTCTTCTTTCTAAAACCCTCACTATTGGAGTTTCCGGCACTCGATTTCTCGGCAGTCGATAAAGTGAGTATCGATGTCGAATTTTCGAAAGTCGAAAATTTCGGGTCGTGACATGCCATCTGGCGTTCCTAATGTTATACCCTTATTCCAAATGCAATGGAACAAGTTTCGAGACCTAATTCAATCGTATACAGGAAATGGCTTTTTGAACCTAATTATTATATTAAATTTTCGATATTAATTTCAACGCGTTTCTATCCCGTACGACCAAACGGTGCATCTGATCACTACGAAATTTAACGGCGTGTTATAATTCATTATTACGAACCCAATGACACTGGTTTCGTTGAAATCAGAGACTATGCCCCGGAAGGCTATTTTTATATGTTAATTAAAACGAGTTATTTTTAACATCGAGTAAATCACCTTTAAATCCAATTTAAAAGTTTTATTGTCTTCATTTTTATTAAATAGAATTTAAATAAGCTTTGAAATTATTTTTATCTAGCTTAAAACTAAAGGTTCCATTATTTAACCAATTTCAATTATTAAATTTAACAATTAAATTATCCAATAAATCGCTATATTTGAAATTCAAGTTATTTAATTCATAAAGTTAACTTTTAAATATTTAAAATTAATTAAAAATTCCAATTTCAAATTTCTAAAATTCTGGGTCGTTACATTATTATTGTTCAACCTTTACTATTTCCAATTTTAAATTTTCACCTTTTAAATTCAAGAAATATAAAATGCCAAACCTCTTGAATTAAATATATAAAACCATATTTACAGGAAGCATTTCTTAATCACAAATAACTTATCAATAAGTAAATAATTTATGGTTTTATTTCAACTTTCCCCAAATTATAATTTAAAATATCACTTTTAGTTTTTTTTTATTGTTTTTTTGGTAATTAGATACAACAAATCACACATCACATGTCAATATATGTTCGAATCACACTACGTAAGTTTTGAACTTGTGACCTCTCGCACCAGAGTCGAAGCACTTAACCACTGGGACAATAGTGCTTGTCTATTTTTTTATATAAATCACCATATGCTATACATAACTCATAAAAAGCATCACACACCACTCGTTTTAGCATAATCCTTTGAAATGAACATACACAAATTTACATATAGAATTAATATAATGACATTGTCTTGCCATTCATTTATAACAAATTGCTTTGTCAATGGACTGCAATGTTGACATGCAATCAACACCGCCTCGCTACCGACCTTTGCTATTGCTAATACTCGATGACTGCATTTGCCATAAAAAAAATCAACACTTATAGGTATTCTTGTTGTTTTCATCATAGTTATTTCAACTGTCAAAATTATATAATACATAAAGGCTATTTTCATACTAGATAAAAATTTCTTCTCGAAATATTTACCAAACCATTTTTCAAAATATTTTCTATCTTTCTAAGCAATACTTTATCTGATCTCAAATCACTTTATATTATTATTAAAACTTCATAAAATGACACTTTTTAATAATTATACAACCCATAACACTTCTCAAAATATTATCTATCTTTAAGACATTTTTCCAAATTTATCACATATGTATATAAATACATCTTCCAAAACATTCATTCCATTTTAAAGCAATATTTAACTCACTTCAATTTATATTTATTATAACTTAAAGTACCATTTCCAATGTCTTGTTTTAGTGTTTAGGAAATTCCTACCGATATCGTTGGCCAAACAGCTCGATCAGAATTCTTAAAGCACTCAACGGGCAATTTAACACAAGATATATTTCCAAAGATTTCTTCAATCAAAGAGATTTTAATTTAATTTAGGTGGTTGCTTTTATTAACTACTTTCAATAAATCTTTACTTTCCATTCAACAATTAATAATTAATTAATAGCAATTCAATTATACACCCATTCGTCCATGCATATATTAAGCAACCAACAAATTTTTGTTCCATCTTAGTATTTAATTAATCGTGCATATGGATTATTATTCCATTTCTATAAAAGAAATAAATTTCCAATATCCCCTGCGGTAGCTACATCACCGGAGACACCGCAAAGGCTTATTATTAATATCAAGTTGGTCTCAAACTCTCAAGTGTTAATTCCTACTCAATATAAATTTTAAGTTGTTATTAATAACTTTAAAACAACCAAACAATAATCAATCATTCTATCATATTATATATAGGAGTAAACTAATTAACATGCTGAGTTGAAGACTGTCAATCAGCTTCCGCTGCTCACTCTGATCACTAACGGGTCAGAACAAAACCATTAAATATTTAAGCCATCTAAGGTCTAATTTATGCTATCCAAAAATCTCACTCTTTAACAAAAGCAAGTTCCAAATTTTAATATCATTTTCATAATAATACTTTATATAGAAATTCAAATACGTCCTGATGATTATTCCCAATAACCATTTTATATTCCTATCCTTAATAGTTAATTAAATTAATAACTACCACACACCCAAGGGAAGAGACTCTAAGTCTCACTAAGTTTAGATCTCGACTCTGTGCTAATTATATTCTATTATGTTCTGAACACAGCTCTGATACCAAGCTGTAACAACCCCACCGCTATGCCCAGTTTAGCAAAGAACATTACAAGTAATGTCGTTTGCTAATCCGGAGAGTGCGGCTGGTTAAGGGCGATCGAATGTGAATATATCTTTATACTAACACTGACACGTCATATTTACCTTTTTGAGGATCTGAACTGAAATTTAGACGTATACAGTATTAATACAAAGTAATAAACAAACCGATTAAAAGTATTCAAAACGGTATATAATATAGATAAATCAGAATCAGAGTCACAGATTGCAGCAGAATAATGTTGTGACGACCCGAAATTTTTGAGCATTTGAAATTGGAATATTTAATTAATTTAAAATATTCAGAGGTTAATTATAAACTTAAATTTCAAATATCGTTGTTTATTGAGTAATTTAATAATTAAATTAAATTTATATTGAAATTGGATAAAATAGTAAATCTGGCATTCTAAGCTAATTAAACATATTTTGAAAGCTTGTAAAATTCGTAATGATAATACTGGAGATAATAGAAGCTTCAGAATGTAATTTCAAACTGTTTTGTTCAGTTTTGAAATTATACCGTTTGAATCGATATTTAAAAATAGCCTTCCGAGGCACAGTCTCGGAATTCGTCGAAACCAGTTCCATTGGATCCGTAATATTGAATTATTATCGGATTTCAGATTTCGTATTAATCGGAGTTAGTGTGTGAATGTACGGCATACAAACGCGTTAAAATTTAAACGGAAATTTAATACAAACAATATAAGAAAAACACTATAGCTAGATATTTTTTCCAACACGTTCCTTTGCCTTCTCGAACACGCTATTCCCTTCCATCTCTGCTCGTTTAAACAAACAGAAAATATACAGATAAATGAAAATCAAAGTTTGATTTCTCGAGAAAAATCATGGCCGAACAGTTTTCTTTCCTTTACAAATTCGAAGATAAGGCTTCCTCCCCTTTCCTTTGAATTCAAAGCCGGCCTACCTTACTTTTTTCTCCTTCTTCAATCAAACGAAATCGTTCGATTATATATATATATATATATATATATATATATATATAAAAATGGCAATTCGAGATTCAAATCGCGATAGCTGAATCGCGTTCAGCTCGAAGGGGATGCGGCGTTTGTTCTAGAGCTCGACAGTTAGCCAAGCAACGGTTCGACTTAGGGCGATCTTGTCTCGATCGTTTTGGGAGGAGGGGGCTTTCGAGGTCGTGGCAGGCTAGGAGGAGGCGTACGCGTTCGCGCGAGAGGGAAGGTTGGAGTTTCGATCTGGATCTTGGGGCGTTACGTGAGCTCGGCGTTTTGGTTGAGTTCGAGCATGCATGGGCAGCTGGAAGGGGATGAGGGAGGTCTCAGGCTCTATCAGCGATGGCGGCGACGAACGAACGAGGGTGGTCGGGTTCTGGTGGATATTGAGCTGAGCCGTGGTGTTGAGTTTCTGTGCAAATCGAGGTATAACTGCTTTCAGCTTAAAATCTACTTAAGTTTAAAATTGGCAAATGAACTCTGTAGCTTTAATAGTAAATTTGGAAATTTATAAAGTGTAGCTTAGTTAGAACCAGTAAAGAAAAAGAAAAGGAAAAAAATGTATTTTTGGAAATTTATTTATTTGTTTAAAGTGAAATCACGGGTTAATTGAATTATCAAATGGAATTTAATTCTTCAATTTATTTGAATATTAATAAAATCATATGATCGTTATTCAAGGTCTAAAACTGTGAATCAAGCCGAGAATTGGAATGGGATTGGATTTGCAAATAAAAGCAAAGGTGAGTTAATCTCACTCAGTTAAATTTAAATTTAAATGGTTAAATTTAAATAATTTATTGAATGGTTGATTTGATTGATGTGATATATATAGTAGTATAGCAATATATACATATTGGCATATGTATATATTGGAATTGTTGATATTCCCACAGTATATAGTGGATGAGACCCTATGCGCCGCATAATAGCGGATAATATTTTATAAAACCCATATACCGCGATATTCCACTTTGAAGTGAAATTGGTATTGTGCTAACATCTGTGGATGCAGGGAAACAGGTTGGAGGGATCCAACTGGATTCCTCAAAATATTTAATTTTTGTCAAATATTCTGTGATATGATTTTTGATATCCTGTGATGAATTATATGGATAATTGGATGTTATGGTTTGGATGGACCGATTTGGATGGGTTGAGTTATCAAAATCTCTAGAATGGAATTTTTGAAAAGAAATAAAAGAGTAAATTTTTAAGTAAAATAATTATAAAGAGTTTGGAATAAATTTGAGAATGAATCTGATTAAGAATAAAAGTGATTTTCCAAAATTCTAATAAATATGGAAAAGGGGAATTTTGAATAAACAGAGAAATATTGAATTTAAAAACTTATGTGATATTATTTAAAGGAATAAATAATTTATTTTAATTAAATGGTTAAATGTAATTAAAAAGGAAGAAGGAATTTGGGAATCTGAAACTTGTGTTTCGGTTTAAAGATTTTAAATCATAATGAGAAATAAAATCTAGAAGTTAATGAATTTGGAAATAAATGGATTAAGTAAGGAAATTTATTTCAAAGTAAAATAAATTGGGAAATCAATTATAAATTGATTTAAATACTTTGGGAATTGGAATTTAAAAGAGAAATGAGATTTTGAAGATATAAACTGGGTTTATAAAGTGAAATGGAATATCAGTGGATATTAGAAAATATAAATTCAAGGTGGGAATTTATGAAAGGATATGGTTTGGTTTAAAAATAAATGTTGATTTATTTTTAAAAGATGGGAATGAGAAGTGTATTTCTCTGGATAGCCAAGTACGTTTTCAAAGCAAGTTTTAAATATAAGTTAAAAGTTTTAATATGTTTTAAAAAGCATGTTTTAGAAAATTTATTATTTTTAAATGTTAAATTTTTTTTAAAGTAAGTATTTTCAAAAATCTATTATTGTAGTAATTATATAAAAGTGATTTGCTATTATGTTTTAAAAGGAGAAATTTAGTTTATATTTATAAAGTGGTTTATTTTAAAGTATATATTTTTAATAAAGTATTAAAGTAGTTTAATTCAATGTTATAAGATATATTTAAAATAAAGTGTTTTTAAATTATTTTAAAATTAAAAGTATTTTGTACTTGGTGATTCAGTGGAAATAAATATTTGGAAATGTATTCCGTAAGTGGAAACTGTTTGAAATTGTTTTCAAATGAGCTTTGAAAATTTGGAAATATATCTTGGAAAGATATTTGGGCAAATAAATAATGTGGGAAATTATTTATTGTGTGATGGTTGCTTGTGGATGTTAATTGATAGTTAAATCACCGACTATCAATATTGGCCAAATGCGTTGATCGTTTCGAAGAGACCGGGATCGAGTTTCCGTATACCGGGATTCTAGGTCTGGAGACTCGAATACCACTTCGATTCGGTTTGTACGTTTCGTGTAACGTGTTCAGAGTCGAAGATGGAGCAGTGAAGTGCAAGGGCTAGTCGCTACTAATCCTGAGGATATTTCCAAAATGGATGTAGTAGGAATAGTGCCTTCGGTTCCGTTCGAACCCGGGACGGACTTGTATGGACGAATGCTTGCGAAACATCGTCAGGTGGACGATGGGCATTCTAAGGGATATGTGCTATAAAGGTATCGTTTAGCCTCGAGCCTCATCAACCGGGAATGACTGAAAATCAGGGGTTATGCAGCAAGGCTTCGTGGGTAGCCCCCACTTGAGAGTAAGGTCATCCCTGTCTAGATGTCCCTTTTATTTCGGCTTAGTGTTGCGGTTGCTGATCCCAACCGTGGGGTGATCTTATTTGGAATTATCCAGTAAGGGATGATTCTGGCCTTGTGTTGCAGGGGAGCGGGCGTACTCCTCGGTACTGTGATCTAGGCCACGTACTGTGACAGGTGGTACCCCAGTGCCTAGTCATTCGTTGGAAATCCATTCTCCCTACGTGCCTTGTACGAGTTTTGTTTGTATTACCCACTTTGTGGCTAGTATGCCGGAATTTAATAGATGTAACAATTTCGGCTATTTTAATAAGTACTTGTGAATAGACACTATTATAATATCAGAGGATTTTGATAAAAAGTGTTTTAGCTATCGTAAGGTAAAAACCCGACATGTTTATTTGTGGCGTGGTCTTACGAGATGCTTTTATTTTCAAAAGGATTTTGAAACTTAAATAATCAATTGAGTGTGATTTTCTCACGCTGGTATTCCAAACTGACTCGGGTATTGTTTTATATGATGCTCGGGTCAGACCGAGATAAACAAGTTCAGATTGTAGCTGTGGAGCTCAGGAGACGAGCTGTATGGCGATACGTACTTCCGTATTTGTTTATTGTTCCGTTGTGTATTTGGATGTATGTCATTGATGTGATGAACTCTGATGATGTATTCTGTAAATATATTCTATAAACAGATATATTTTTCTGTTTGAGTAAAGATCTGTTTTGTATATATTATATTTTATTCCGCTGCGATGTGAGATTCTGTTGTTGATTTTCTGTTTCTTCTTCTTCTACCTCTTCTTCTTTAACACAAATGGTTCGATTTTCCGGGTCTGGAAAGTCGGGTCGTTACAATGGTATCAGAGCTTAGGCTGGCGACAACCTTGGCTCTGGTGGGAATTTCGAGAGTATTAATAGATATGAGCGCGTATTTGTTAGTGAATATAAAATTGTTTTATATTGTGTTGATTGGTTTATTGAGTAGTTTATGGATTCTGGTCGATGTGTGGGACGCCACAACATTGATAGGGATCTCTAAATGCTTGTATAGAACAATTCGACACAGTATTGTTTTAAAGTAGGGTAAATGAAATAATTTTACCCAAATTATTTTTGTATAAAAAGGAAAGTTTTGTAAAATATTCTAGTTGATATATATGGTTGTTTGGATGCTAGAAGTGATAATATGGAATTATTATCATTATTATTATGGGAACTTAACTAGAAATTGAAATTTATAACCAAAGCAAAGAATAAAATTTTATAATAAAATAAAATTTGAGATATAGATTACAAATGTAATTTATAAAATTGAAATAAACTTCATATACAAATGAGATTTGTACTTTAAAATAGAATTCCAAAGAAATGTGGAAAATAAATCGGAATGGATTTTAAGTTTGGAATTTTGGGAAAGGTTTGAAATTCCTTGAGATTTGGAGATAGTTTTCAAAGAGTTTGAGGAAATAATAAGTGGTATTATTTCAGGAATATTTTGAGTTGAGTTTGGAATCTGGAAAGATTTGAAATTTAAAAATATTTGAAATGGTTTAAAGAGATAAAAGCATTTAATTCTCTTCCGGTCGCTGGGAAATAATTTCGGTGATGACTGCAGCATCATCGATGTTCATTTTCGAGTTTCCAAAGAGAAATTGCTACCAAACCGTGTTAAATTGGGATTGTTTGCAAAACTGGATTTGGTTTTGAAATTTCAAAGAGATAGCTGAATATACAAAAGGAGTTTGGATGTGATTGATTTCAAAAGTGATTTTGAAATTTTGGGAAATTGTTAAAAACTCTGGAATCTTATTTTAATTGTTTATAGAAAAACAAATAAAAAGAAATAAATATACTTGGCTAAATTTAATGTATAATCCGGAATAAAGAGTAAAATGTGAATGGGATTGCTTTTAATGGATTGAAGTGATGAAATAAACCAAATATTAGGTATAAATTGGAATAAATTACCTAATGGAGTAATGGATTATGGAAATAGAACCTTAATTGGCTGAAAGAAAGTTGATTTTGTATATTTGAAATGGGAAATGAACTTAGATTAAGTAGAAATTATTAATTGCAATCCAAGATAAAATACTAACAAATCGAATGTGGATAATATAAATAAAGCTCGACACATATATTTTGGATGCTGTTAAGTGAAATGAATTGGAACAAAATTAACTTAAGTGTGAATGAACTCAAGTATAAATAAATGGAATATGACCTTGAAATATTATCCAAATGAGTTTGGGTTATGGAATTTAAATTGGTTAAATAGAAATTGAATTGTGAATTAATAAAATTGGGTAGTGAATTAAAAATGAATAGTAGAATCAGAATTTGAGTTATTAATTAAAATTCGACTTGGAGTATCAACACATTAAATATATGTGGAAATGTGTTAAACAAAATGGAAATTTGATTAAGGTAATAATGGTTTGTATTGCAAATGAAATCGAAGTAAGTATGAATGAATAATGGCTTTGAATACTATTCAATTAACAGAATATTGAATTCAGAGTTAAATGGGCTAATTGAATGAATTAATGCGAACTGAAATAGAAATGAACTTTAGTTGTTAACTCAAGTAAATATTGAATGAAAGTGAGCTCAAATTGAAATGGAATTTGAGAATTGATGATTGAATGAAATAGCCTGGATTGTTTTCGAGCTAAATAAATGGATGTGAATAAATTAAATGGAATGGGTTGAGTATTGTTTGAAAAAAAAAAGGAATAAGGGTCGAAACATTTCATATGTGCTTATGGAAGTATATAACATGCATTGTTTGTAGAATCCATGTTTTAGCAATTTAAATTTTAGTGAAATGTAAATAAACTTTGTATATTTGGCACTTACATGTTGTAATTGAGTTAGTACAGGTTCAGGGAAGTCGGTTGGCTGAATCTGATGGCACAACATGCTAAAATAAATAACCGCTTTGCTTTAAAAATGCTAAAATAAGGTACGCTTACGCAAAAATTCAAAATAGGAGATATGAACTGCATATATTGATATATATTGTGATTTCCGGCCTGAGGCCGATGTATATATATATTTGTGCATCCTGCGATATCGCAGAAGTCCCTCTGTACAAGGGAGACTCTGCCAAAATTTTCCGTAAATTTTGGGAGTTAGAAAATTAATTTTGAAAATTTTCTAACGATAAATAATCTAAATTTGCTAAGCAAATGGAATTGGAACCGAATAATTGAATCTAGTTTAAATAGGAATGTAAAGTAAGTGAAATCTAAAGAACTAAGGAAAGTAAGCTTGCAAATAAACTTTTAATTGAGATTTAAATTAATTAGTAAGTGGAACTAATTCAATAGTCAAATGGAAGCCAATTTGAATTCAAATGAAGTTGCGTGGGCAGAATGAATAGTAATGAAAATCTGAATGGAAGTGTGGAATAAGTATTTATATTTGAAATGAAGTAGTAAATTAAAGTAAGTTGAAATTCATATGAAATGGAAGTTCAATTTGAATATATACACTTCGGTGGTGAAGTAGTAAATAAATATAAGAAAAAATTATATTGAACTTAAGAATTGAAGAATGAAATTCTTAAGAAAATTTGTATTGGGAATATACTTAGTAATTTTGGGAAAAAAATATATACTAAGTGAATAGTTGAATGAAGACTAAAACTGAAGTTGTGAAATGGGATAGTTGTGAATAAGGGGATAACAATCAAAATGAATGTGAATAAAAAAGAAATTGATAAAATGGATAATTCAATTGGGCTAATTACGTAAGGTGTACGTATATTATTTTATTCGCATAGCTATTTGATCCAGATGTCGAGCACAGAATTTCGAGGTAATTATGCCGATCTGAGTTAGGATTTTTCGCTCGATTTTCAACGGCGAACCTGGATATGGATTGTTGATTGATTCTGGTAATTCTCTATCATAGTTTGTGGCTATGCAAGGAGAATGACGGTTTCTGATCAAGAAACCAAATCTGAGTCTGCACTAGGAAGTCGGGTGGACGATACTAGTTCGGAAGTGAAATTATGTGATCGAGTGAGCGATCGAATGTGATATTGCGTACGGATGATATATGTGCATCGTACGAGAATAAGTAAAACAAATATTGGAAATTTGTAAAGGAAAGTATAAAATGACTTTGGAATTGTGATTGAATATTATTGCTTAGTAGGATATACAGGTGTATAAAAGCAATGGATAAATTGAGATTTTTGATTTTAGAAGATAAAATTTAATGGCCCGACAAAAAGGTATGTATTTGAATTTCTATATGAAATTTGATTGGGTTTTGGATCCAGCCACTTGGCCTTTTGTTTTCTTTTTGAGATTGGGAGGCCGTAGAGCCATTTTGTAGTTGTACCGAGCTAGCCGCGCAAAGGAGACGCTGGCGAAATTTTTCGAAAATTTAGGGAGTTAGAAAAATTTTGGAAAATTTTGATAATTCAAAATTTGAATTCAAATTTAGATTTGAATTGATAAGTAAGTGATTTGGGTTGAACTTATGAATAAGTTGGAAAGTTAAAAGATGATTAGTGTATCATTAATAAAAGAAGACTTTGGAAAGTTGTTAAAACTGTTTGATTTGGAAAATAGTGAACGGGGATTGAATCATTCTTCCTAACTAGTAATTTTGGGGACGAAATTCTTTTAAGGGGGGAGAAATGTGACTCCCGAAATTTTTGAGCATTTGAAATTGGAATATTTAATTAATTTAAAATATTCAGAGGTTAATTATAAACTTAAATTTCAAATATCGTTGTTTATTGAGTAATTTAATAATTAAATTAAATTTATATTGAAATTGGATAAAATAGTAAATCTGGCATTCTAAGCTAATTAAACATATTTTGAAAGCTTGTAAAATTCGTAATGATAATACTGGAGATAATAGAAGCTTCAGAATGTAATTTCAAACTGTTTTGTTCAGTTTTGAAATTATACCGTTTGAATCGATATTTAAAAATAGCCTTCCGAGGCACAGTCTCGGAATTCGTCGAAACCAGTTCCATTGGATCCGTAATATTGAATTATTATCGGATTTCAGATTTCGTATTGATCGGAGTTAGTGTGTGAATGTACGGCATACAAACGCGTTAAAATTTAAACGGAAATTTAATACAAACAATATAAGAAAAACACTATAGCTAGATATTTTTTCCAACACGTTCCTTTGCCTTCTCGAACACGCTATTCCCTTCCATCTCTGCTCGTTTAAACAAACAGAAAATATACAGATAAATGAAAATCAAAGTTTGATTTCTCGAGAAAAATCATGGCCGAACAGTTTTCTTTCCTTTACAAATTCGAAGATAAGGCTTCCTCCCCTTTCCTTTGAATTCAAAGCCGGCCTACCTTACTTTTTTCTCCTTCTTCAATCAAACGAAATCGTTCGATTATATATATATATATATATATATATATATATATATATATATATATATATATAAAAATGGCAATTCGAGATTCAAATCGCGATAGCTGAATCGCGTTCAGCTCGAAGGGGATGCGGCGTTTGTTCTAGAGCTCGACAGTTAGCCAAGCAACGGTTCGACTTAGGGCGATCTTGTCTCGATCGTTTTGGGAGGAGGGGGCTTTCGAGGTCGTGGCAGGCTAGGAGGAGGCGTACGCGTTCGCGCGAGAGGGAAGGTTGGAGTTTCGATCTGGATCTTGGGGCGTTACGTGAGCTCGGCGTTTTGGTTGAGTTCGAGCATGCATGGGCAGCTGGAAGGGGAGGAGGGAGGTCTCAGGCTCTATCAGTGATGGCGGCGACAGACGAACGAGGGTGGTCGCGTTCTGGTGGATATTGAGCTGAGCCGTGGTGTTGAGTTTCTGTGCAAATCGAGGTATAACTGCTTTCAGCTTAAAATCTACTTAAGTTTAAAATTGGCAAATGAACTCTGTAGCTTTAATAGTAAATTTGGAAATTTATAAAGTGTAGCTTAGTTAGAACCAGTAAAGAAAAAGAAAAGGAAAAAAATGTATTTTTGGAAATTTATTTATTTGTTTAAAGTGAAATCACGGGTTAATTGAATTATCAAATGGAATTTAATTCTTCAATTTATTTGAATATTAATAAAATCATATGATCGTTATTCAAGGTCTAAAACTGTGAATCAAGCCGAGAATTGGTATGGGATTGGATTTGCAAATAAAAGCAAAGGTGAGTTAATCTCACTCAGTTAAATTTAAATTTAAATGGTTAAATTTAAATAATTTATTGAATGGTTGATTTGATTGATGTGATATATATAGTAGTATAGCAATATATACATATTGGCATGTGTATATATTGGAATTGTTGATATTCCCACAGTATATAGTGGATGAGACCCTATGCGCCGCATAATAGCGGATAATATTTTATAAAACCCATATACCGCGATATTCCACTTTGAAGTGAAATTGGTATTGTGCTAACATCTGTGGATGCAGGGAAACAGGTTGGAGGGATCCAACTGGATTCCTCAAAATATTTAATTTTTGTCAAATATTCTGTGATATGATTTTTGATATCCTGTGATGAATTATATGGATAATTGGATGTTATGGTTTGGATGGACCGATTTGGATGGGTTGAGTTATCAAAATCTCTAGAATGGAATTTTTGAAAAGAAATAAAAGAGTAAATTTTTAAGTAAAATAATTATAAAGAGTTTGGAATAAATTTGAGAATGAATCTGATTAAGAATAAAAGTGATTTTCCAAAATTCTAATAAATATGGAAAAGGGGAATTTTGAATAAACAGAGAAATATTGAATTTAAAAACTTATGTGATATTATTTAAAGGAATAAATAATTTATTTTAATTAAATGGTTAAATGTAATTAAAAAGGAAGAAGGAATTTGGGAATCTGAAACTTGTGTTTCGGTTTAAAGATTTTAAATCATAATGAGAAATAAAATCTAGAAGTTAATGAATTTGGAAATAAATGGATTAAGTAAGGAAATTTATTTCAAAGTAAAATAAATTGGGAAATCAATTATAAATTGATTTAAATACTTTGGGAATTGGAATTTAAAAGAGAAATGAGATTTTGAAGATATAAACTGGGTTTATAAAGTGAAATGGAATATCAGTGGATATTAGAAAATATAAATTCAAGGTGGGAATTTATGAAAGGATATGGTTTGGTTTAAAAATAAATGTTGATTTATTTTTAAAAGATGGGAATGAGAAGTGTATTTCTCTGGATAGCCAAGTACGTTTTCAAAGCAAGTTTTAAATATAAGTTAAAAGTTTTAATATGTTTTAAAAAGCATGTTTTAGAAAATTTATTATTTTTAAATGTTAAATTTTTTTTAAAGTAAGTATTTTCAAAAATCTATTATTGTAGTAATTATATAAAAGTGATTTGCTATTATGTTTTAAAAGGAGAAATTTAGTTTATATTTATAAAGTGGCTTATTTTAAAGTATATATTTTTAATAAAGTATTAAAGTAGTTTAATTTCAATGTTATAAGATATATTTAAAATAAAGTGTTTTTAAATTATTTTAAAATTAAAAGTATTTTGTACTTGGTGATTCAGTGGAAATAAATATTTGGAAATGTATTCCGTAAGTGGAAACTGTTTGAAATTGTTTTCAAATGAGCTTTGAAAATTTGGAAATATATCTTGGAAAGATATTTGGGCAAATAAATAATGTGGGAAATTATTTATTGTGTGATGGTTGCTTGTGGATGTTAATTGATAGTTAAATCACCGACTATCAATATTGGCCAAATGCGTTGATCGTTTCGAAGAGACCGGGATCGAGTTTCCGTATACCGGGATTCTAGGTCTGGAGACTCGAATACCACTTCGATTCGGTTTGTACGTTTCGTGTAACGTGTTCAGAGTCGAAGATGGAGCAGTGAAGTGCAAGGGCTAGTCGCTACTAATCCTGAGGATATTTCCAAAATGGATGTAGTAGGAATAGTGCCTTCGGTTCCGTTCGAACCCGGGACGGACTTGTATGGACGAATGCTTGCGAAACATCGTCAGGTGGACGATGGGCATTCTAAGGGATATGTGCTATAAAGGTATCGTTTAGCCTCGAGCCTCATCAACCGGGAATGACTGAAAATCAGGGGTTATGCAGCAAGGCTTCGTGGGTAGCCCCCACTTGAGAGTAAGGTCATCCCTGTCTAGATGTCCCTTTTATTTCGGCTTAGTGTTGCGGTTGCTGATCCCAACCGTGGGGTGATCTTATTTGGAATTATCCAGTAAGGGATGATTCCGGCCTTGTGTTGCAGGGGAGCGGGCGTACTCCTCGGTACTGTGATCTAGGCCACGTACTGTGACAGGTGGTACCCCAGTGCCTAGTCATTCGTTGGAAATCCATTCTCCCTACGTGCCTTGTACGAGTTTTGTTTGTATTACCCACTTTGTGGCTAGTATGCCGGAATTTAATAGATGTAACAATTTCGGCTATTTTAATAAGTACTTGTGAATAGACACTATTATAATATCAGAGGATTTTGATAAAAAGTGTTTTAGCTATCGTAAGGTAAAAACCCGACATGTTTATTTGTGGCGTGGTCTTACGAGATGCTTTTATTTTCAAAAGGATTTTGAAACTTAAATAATCAATTGAGTGTGATTTTCTCACGCTGGTATTCCAGACTGACTCGGGTATTGTTTTATATGATGCTCGGGTCAGACCGAGATAAACAGGTTCAGATTGTAGCTGTGGAGCTCAGGAGACGAGCTGTATGGCGATACGTACTTCCGTATTTGTTTATTGTTCCGTTGTGTATTTGGATGTATGTCATTGATGTGATGAACTCTGATGATGTATTCTGTAAATATATTCTATAAACAGATATATTTTTCTGTTTGAGTAAAGATCTGTTTTGTATATATTATATTTTATTCCGCTGCGATGTGAGATTCTGTTGTTGATTTTCTGTTTCTTCTTCTTCTACCTCTTCTTCTTTAACACAAATGGTTCGATTTTCCGGGTCTGGAAAGTCGGGTCGTTACAGTGGTATCAGAGCTTAGGCTGGTGACAACCTTGGCTCTGGTGGGAATTTCGAGAGTATTAATAGATATGAGCGCGTATTTGTTAGTGAATATAAAATTGTTTTATATTGTGTTGATTGGTTTATTGAGTAGTTTATGGATTCTGGTCGATGTGTGGGATGCCACAACATTGATAGGGATCTCTAAACGCTTGTATAGAACAATTCGACACAGTATTGTTTTAAAGTAGGGTAAATGAAATAATTTTACCCAAATTATTTTTGTATAAAAAGGAAAGTTTTGTAAACTATTCTAGTTGATATATATGGTTGTTTGGATGCTAGAAGTGATAATATGGAATTATTATCATTATTATTATGGGAACTTAACTAGAAATTGAAATTTATAACCAAAGCAAAGAATAAAATTTTATAATAAAATAAAATTTGAGATATAGATTACAAATGTAATTTATAAAATTGAAATAAACTTCATATACAAATGAGATTTGTACTTTAAAATAGAATTCCAAAGAAATGTGGAAAATAAATCGGAATGGATTTTAAGTTTGGAATTTTGGGAAAGGTTTGAAATTCCTTGAGATTTGGAGATAGTTTTCAAAGAGTTTGAGGAAATAATAAGTGGTATTATTTCAGGAATATTTTGAGTTGAGTTTGGAATCTGGAAAGATTTGAAATTTAAAAATATTTGAAATGGTTTAAAGAGATAAAAGCATTTAATTCTCTTCCGGTCGCTGGGAAATAATTTCGGTGATGACTGCAGCATCATCGATGTTCATTTTCGAGTTTCCAAAGAGAAATTGCTACCAAACCGTGTTAAATTGGGATTGTTTGCAAAACTGGATTTGGTTTTGAAATTTCAAAGAGATAGCTGAATATACAAAAGGAGTTTGGATGTGATTGATTTCAAAAGTGATTTTGAAATTTTGGGAAATTGTTAAAAACTCTGGAATCTTATTTTAATTGTTTATAGAAAAACAAATAAAAAGAAATAAATATACTTGGCTAAATTTAATGTATAATCCGGAATAAAGAGTAAAATGTGAATGGGATTGCTTTTAATGGATTGAAGTGATGAAATAAACCAAATATTAGGTATAAATTGGAATAAATTACCTAATGGAGTAATGGATTATGGAAATAGAACCTTAATTGGCTGAAAGAAAGTTGATTTTGTATATTTGAAATGGGAAATGAACTTAGATTAAGTAGAAATTATTAATTGCAATCCAAGATAAAATACTAACAAATCGAATGTGGATAATATAAATAAAGCTCGACACATATATTTTGGATGCTGTTAAGTGAAATGAATTGGAACAAAATTAACTTAAGTGTGAATGAACTCAAGTATAAATAAATGGAATATGACCTTGAAATATTATCCAAATGAGTTTGGGTTATGGAATTTAAATTGGTTAAATAGAAATTGAATTGTGAATTAATAAAATTGGGTAGTGAATTAAAAATGAATAGTAGAATCAGAATTTGAGTTATTAATTAAAATTCGACTTGGAGTATCAACACATTAAATATATGTGGAAATGTGTTAAACAAAATGGAAATTTGATTAAGGTAATAATGGTTTGTATTGCAAATGAAATCGAAGTAAGTATGAATGAATAATGGCTTTGAATACTATTCAATTAACAGAATATTGAATTCAGAGTTAAATGGGCTAATTGAATGAATTAATGCGAACTGAAATAGAAATGAACTTTAGTTGTTAACTCAAGTAAATATTGAATGAAAGTGAGCTCAAATTGAAATGGAATTTGAGAATTGATGATTGAATGAAATAGCCTGGATTGTTTTCGAGCTAAATAAATGGATGTGAATAAATTAAATGGAATGGGTTGAGTATTGTTTGAAAAAAAAAAAATGGGAATAAGGGTCGAAACATTTCATATGTGCTTATGGAAGTATATAACATGCATTGTTTGTAGAATCCATGTTTTAGCAATTTAAATTTTAGTGAAATGTAAATAAACTTTGTATATTTAGCACTTACATGTTGTAATTGAGTTAGTACAGGTTCAGGGAAGTCGGTTGGCTGAATCTGATGGCACAACATGCTAAAATAAATAACCGCTTTGCTTTAAAAATGCTAAAATAAGGTACGCTTACGCAAAAATTCAAAATAGGAGATATGAACTGCATATATTGATATATATTGTGATTTCCGGCCTGAGGCCGATGTATATATATATTTGTGCATCCTGCGATATCGCAGAAGTCCCTCTGTACAAGGGAGACTCTGCCAAAATTTTCCGTAAATTTTGGGAGTTAGAAAATTAATTTTGAAAATTTTCTAACGATAAATAATCTAAATTTGCTAAGCAAATGGAATTGGAACCGAATAATTGAATCTAGTTTAAATAGGAATGTAAAGTAAGTGAAATCGAAAGAACTAAGGAAAGTAAGCTTGCAAATAAACTTTTAATTGAGATTTAAATTAATTAGTAAGTGGAACTAATTCAATAGTCAAATGGAAGCCAATTTGAATTCAAATGAAGTTGCGTGGGCAGAATGAATAGTAATGAAAATCTGAATGGAAGTGTGGAATAAGTATTTATATTTGAAATGAAGTAGTAAATTAAAGTAAGTTGAAATTCATATGAAATGGAAGTTCAATTTGAATATATACACTTCGGTGGTGAAGTAGTAAATAAATATAAGAAAAAATTATATTGAACTTAAGAATTGAAGAATGAAATTCTTAAGAAAATTTGTATTGGGAATATACTTAGTAATTTTGGGAAAAAAATATATACTAAGTGAATAGTTGAATGAAGACTAAAACTGAAGTTGTGAAATGGGATAGTTGTGAATAAGGGGATAACAATCAAAATGAATGTGAATAAAAAAGAAATTGATAAAATGGATAATTCAATTGGGCTAATTACGTAAGGTGTACGTATATTATTTTATTCGCATAGCTATTTGATCCAGATGTCGAGCACAGAATTTCGAGGTAATTATGCCGATCTGAGTTAGGATTTTTCGCTCGATTTTCAACGGCGAACCTGGATATGGATTGTTGATTGATTCTGGTAATTCTCTATCATAGTTTGTGGCTATGCAAGGAGAATGACGGTTTCTGATCAAGAAACCAAATCTGAGTCTGCACTAGGAAGTCGGGTGGACGATACTAGTTCGGAAGTGAAATTATGTGATCGAGTGAGCGATCGAATGTGATATTGCGTACGGATGATATATGTGCATCGTACGAGAATAAGTAAAACAAATATTGGAAATTTGTAAAGGAAAGTATAAAATGACTTTGGAATTGTGATTGAATATTATTGCTTAGTAGGATATACAGGTGTATAAAAGCAATGGATAAATTGAGATTTTTGATTTTAGAAGATAAAATTTAATGGCCCGACAAAAAGGTATGTATTTGAATTTCTATATGAAATTTGATTGGGTTTTGGATCCAGCCACTTGGCCTTTTGTTTTCTTTTTGAGATTGGGAGGCCGTAGAGCCATTTTGTAGTTGTACCGAGCTAGCCGCGCAAAGGAGACGCTGGCGAAATTTTTCGAAAATTTAGGGAGTTAGAAAAATTTTGGAAAATTTTGATAATTCAAAATTTGAATTCAAATTTAGATTTGAATTGATAAGTAAGTGATTTGGGTTGAACTTATGAATAAGTTGGAAAGTTAAAAGATGATTAGTGTATCATTAATAAAAGAAGACTTTGGAAAGTTGTTAAAACTGTTTGATTTGGAAAATAGTGAACGGGGATTGAATCATTCTTCCTAACTAGTAATTTCGGGGACGAAATTCTTTTAAGGGGGGAGAAATGTGACGACCCGAAATTTTTGAGCATTTGAAATTGGAATATTTAATTAATTTAAAATATTCAGAGGTTAATTATAAACTTAAATTTCAAATATCGTTGTTTATTGAGTAATTTAATAATTAAATTAAATTTATATTGAAATTGGATAAAATAGTAAATCTGGCATTCTAAACTAATTAAACATATTTTGAAAGCTTGTAAAATTCGTAATGATAATACTGGAGATAATAGAAGCTTCAGAATGTAATTTCAAACTGTTTTGTTCAGTTTTGAAATTATACCGTTTGAATCGATATTTAAAAATAGCCTTCCGAGGCACAGTCTCGGAATTCGTCGAAACCAGTTCCATTGGATCCGTAATATTGAATTATTATCGGATTTCAGATTTCGTATTGATCGAAGTTAGTGTGTGAATGTACGGCATACAAACGCGTTAAAATTTAAACGGAAATTTAATACAAACAATATAAGAAAAACACTGTAGCTAGATATTTTTTCCAACACGTTCCTTTGCCTTCTCGAACACGCTATTCCCTTCCATCTCTGCTCGTTTAAACAAACAGAAAATATACAGATAAATGAAAATCAAAGTTTGATTTCTCGAGAAAAATCATGGCCGAACAGTTTTCTTTCCTTTACAAATTCGAAGATAAGGCTTCCTCCCCTTTCCTTTGAATTCAAAGCCGGCCTACCTTACTTTTTTCTCCTTCTTCAATCAAACGAAATCGTTCGATTATATATATATATAAAAAAAATGGCAATTCGAGATTCAAATCGCGATAGCTGAATCGCGTTCAGCTCGAAGGGGATGCGGCGTTTGTTCTAGAGCTCGACAGTTAGCCAAGCAACGGTTCGACTTAGGGCGATCTTGTCTCGATCGTTTTGGGAGGAGGGGGCTTTCGAGGTCGTGGCAGGCTAGGAGGAGGCGTACGCGTTCGCGCGAGAGGGAAGGTTGGAGTTTCGATCTGGATCTTGGGGCGTTACGTGAGCTCGGCGTTTTGGTTGAGTTCGAGCATGCATGGGCAGCTGGAAGGGGACGAGGGAGGTCTCAGGCTCTATCAGTGATGGCGGCGACAGACGAACGAGGGTGGTCGCGTTCTGGTGGATATTGAGCTGAGCCGTGGTGTTGAGTTTCTGTGCAAATCGAGGTATAACTGCTTTCAGCTTAAAATCTACTTAAGTTTAAAATTGGCAAATGAACTCTGTAGCTTTAATAGTAAATTTGGAAATTTATAAAGTGTAGCTTAGTTAGAACCAGTAAAGAAAAAGAAAAGGAAAAAAAATGTATTTTTGGAAATTTATTTATTTGTTTAAAGTGAAATCACGGGTTAATTGAATTATCAAATGGAATTTAATTCTTCAATTTATTTGAATATTAATAAAATCATATGATCGTTATTCAAGGTCTAAAACTGTGAATCAAGCCGAGAATTGGTATGGGATTGGATTTGCAAATAAAAGCAAAGGTGAGTTAATCTCACTCAGTTAAATTTAAATTTAAATGGTTAAATTTAAATAATTTATTGAATGGTTGATTTGATTGATGTGATATATATAGTAGTATAGCAATATATACATATTGGCATATGTATATATTGGAATTGTTGATATTCCCACAGTATATAGTGGATGAGACCCTATGCGCCGCATAATAGCGGATAATATTTTATAAAACCCATATACCGCGATATTCCACTTTGAAGTGAAATTGGTATTGTGCTAACATCTGTGGATGCAGGGAAACAGGTTGGAGGGATCCAACTAGATTCCTCAAAATATTTAATTTTTGTCAAATATTCTGTGATATGATTTTTGATATCCTGTGATGAATTATATAGATAATTGGATGTTATGGTTTGGATGGACCGATTTGGATGGGTTGAGTTATCAAAATCTCTAGAATGGAATTTTTGAAAAGAAATAAAAGAGTAAATTTTTAAGTAAAATAATTATAAAGAGTTTGGAATAAATTTGAGAATGAATCTGATTAAGAATAAAAGTGATTTTCCAAAATTCTAATAAATATGGAAAAGGGGAATTTTGAATAAACAGAGAAATATTGAATTTAAAAACTTATGTGATATTATTTAAAGGAATAAATAATTTATTTTAATTAAATGGTTAAATGTAATTAAAAAGGAAGAAGGAATTTGGGAATCTGAAACTTGTGTTTCGGTTTAAAGATTTTAAATCATAATGAGAAATAAAATCTAGAAGTTAATGAATTTGGAAATAAATGGATTAAGTAAGGAAATTTATTTCAAAGTAAAATAAATTGGGAAATCAATTATAAATTGATTTAAATACTTTGGGAATTGGAATTTAAAAGAGAAATGAGATTTTGAAGATATAAACTGGGTTTATAAAGTGAAATGGAATATCAGTGGATATTAGAAAATATAAATTCAAGGTGGGAATTTATGAAAGGATATGGTTTGGTTTAAAAATAAATGTTGATTTATTTTTAAAAGATGGGAATGAGAAGTGTATTTCTCTGGATAGCCAAGTACGTTTTCAAAGCAAGTTTTAAATATAAGTTAAAAGTTTTAATATGTTTTAAAAAGCATGTTTTAGAAAATTTATTATTTTTAAATGTTAAATTTTTTTTAAAGTAAGTATTTTCAAAAATCTATTATTGTAGTAATTATATAAAAGTGATTTGCTATTATGTTTTAAAAGGAGAAATTTAGTTTATATTTATAAAGTGGTTTATTTTAAAGTATATATTTTTAATAAAGTATTAAAGTAGTTTAATTTCAATGTTATAAGATATATTTAAAATAAAGTGTTTTTAAATTATTTTAAAATTAAAAGTATTTTGTACTTGGTGATTCAGTGGAAATAAATATTTGGAAATGTATTCCGTAAGTGGAAACTGTTTGAAATTGTTTTCAAATGAGCTTTGAAAATTTGGAAATATATCTTGGAAAGATATTTGGGCAAATAAATAATGTGGGAAATTATTTATTGTGTGATGGTTGCTTGTGGATGTTAATTGATAGTTAAATCACCGACTATCAATATTGGCCAAATGCGTTGATCGTTTCGAAGAGACCGGGATCGAGTTTCCGTATACCGGGATTCTAGGTCTGGAGACTCGAATACCACTTCGATTCGGTTTGTACGTTTCGTGTAACGTGTTCAGAGTCGAAGATGGAGCAGTGAAGTGCAAGGGCTAGTCGCTACTAATCCTGAGGATATTTCCAAAATGGATGTAGTAGGAATAGTGCCTTCGGTTCCGTTCGAACCCGGGACGGACTTGTATGGACGAATGCTTACGAAACATCGTCAGGTGGACGATGGGCATTCTAAGGGATATGTGCTATAAAGGTATCGTTTAGCCTCGAGCCTCATCAACCGGGAATGACTGAAAATCAGGGGTTATGCAGCAAGGCTTCGTGGGTAGCCCCCACTTGAGAGTAAGGTCATCCCTGTCTAGATGTCCCTTTTATTTCGGCTTAGTGTTGCGGTTGCTGATCCCAACCGTGGGGTGATCTTATTTGGAATTATCCAGTAAGGGATGATTCCGGCCTTGTGTTGCAGGGGAGCGGGCGTACTCCTCGGTACTGTGATCTAGGCCACGTACTGTGACAGGTGGTACCCCAGTGCCTAGTCATTCGTTGGAAATCCATTCTCCCTACGTGCCTTGTACGAGTTTTGTTTGTATTACCCACTTTGTGGCTAGTATGCCAGAATTTAATAGATGTAACAATTTCGGCTATTTTGATAAGTACTTGTGAATAGACACTATTATAATATCAGAGGATTTTGATAAAAAGTGTTTTAGCTATCGTAAGGTAAAAACCCGACATGTTTATTTGTGGCGTGGTCTTACGAGATGCTTTTATTTTCAAAAGGATTTTGAAACTTAAATAATCAATTGAGTGTGATTTTCTCACGCTGGTATTCCAGACTGACTCGGGTATTGTTTTATATGATGCTCGGGTCAGACCGAGATAAACAGGTTCAGATTGTAGCTGTGGAGCTCAGGAGACGAGCTGTATGGCGATACGTACTTCCGTATTTGTTTATTGTTCCGTTGTGTATTTGGATGTATGTCATTGGTGTGATGAACTCTGATGATGTATTCTGTAAATATATTCTATAAACAGATATTTTTCTGTTTGAGTAAAGATCTGTTTTGTATATATTATATTTTATTCCGCTGCGATGTGAGATTCTGTTGTTGATTTTCTGTTTCTTCTTCTTCTACCTCTTCTTCTTTAACACAAATGGTTCGATTTTCCGGGTCTGGAAAGTCGGGTCGTTACAAATGTACATCATCATATACATAATAGAATGTAAGTCTACAAAATATCAGTACTACACCCACATAAATATATACATCATGTCCAAAATCTTGTATCAGGTACAAAGTCACTACTATTTAATATAGATGACATAAACTCCTAGCTATCAATATATACAAGTATGAAGTAAACTAAAACTATCAAAATAGTTTACTTCAATGCTAGCCCAAAATCCAAAGGTCAATGGGTCCCTGTACCTGTAAAGTCTCGACCTGACCCGAGTATTAAAATAATAAACGGGTCAGACTATATCTAAATAAAAGGTGAGATGCTAATATCATAACTTTATGACTTAAAATAATAAGCCATATACAATATGTCGAACAAACAATCATAATAAGACATATTATTTAAGTTCACTACTTTATAAATCCATAAATGACTTGACTCTAAAATAAGTCATCTTAGAATATGCCTAACCCAAAAATCCAAAAAAGGCATATCAAACCAATAAATACAGATCTCAAAATTTTGACTTAACAATAACCAAATAAGTCATAAATAAAATATGCCCAAAACAAATACTCAAATAAGGCATATCCAACAAATCACCATTTCATAAATACATATTAAGTCTCAATAGACTATCATCTCAAATATGGTGATAACCAATTCAAAATTCCTCAGAGCCATAAAGGATACAGAATATCCGTACTAAAAATCTCTAAGAAATAATCATCGATAATGAAATAATAATGGTAGTCAACTATCAGTATGATACAGTGCGACACGAGGCCTAACTAAAATAAATAAACTTCGCCACATAGCGCAATAGTCTAACGAAAAGAAATAGACTATCAGGTAAAAACCCCGACTCCTAACGATAAGAAATAGGTAGTCGTGTTTATGACAAAACTATGTGAATTTACTTAACGAATATAAATAGGTAAAAATTGTCCAATTGTGAAATAAACTGATAGGGCTGCAATATAACATCTGTCTAAACAACAAAAAGGACAGCTATGTTATACCAGAACTGACCTAATCCCAAGAAATAGGTCCGCCTACCCAAATCTAAAAATGAATCGACTCTCAGGTCGATGAAAAATGAGTCATAATCTCTCGGGGATCTATCGGTCTCAAAAAAATCCGAACACCACAAGAAAATACAACTCTAAAGTGTTAATTACTACCACTCCAGTAACCACAAGAATTTAACTAACCGTCCCATACCAGATAGTAAATTCAAGTATTTACTAAAAGCTAGTAATTTTCACTCAAACTCTATTTAACAAATTATAATAATAAGCGAAAGAATTGTACAGAGTGTCCCATACCACCCGACAATTCAATCGTTTATTAAAATTCTCTGTTTCATAGAAAATCATGAAACTCAACAGAAATCCAATTCAAGCTTGCATAAAATAGCCAAAAGCTAAATGCAATAAAGGCCAATAATGGTTTATAATTTGAAAGCAATTAAGATAATTTTATCATATAGAAAATGATTTCTAAAATATTTAATCTATAATTCACTTTCAAACTTGTTCTCTTATATTTAAAAGATGAGAGTTAAAAGATTTCTAATAAAAATGGAATTTCTTTATTTAAATTAGAAATCAAATTATTATTTTCCCAAAATCGATAATTTCCTTTATTCTTAAAATTTATATATATATATATTAGTATTTTTCACAAAATCTTAAAAGTTTTCAATCTTATTTATCTATATTTTAAAAATAAAATCATTTTATGTGTATATAGATTTAATAATATTAAAAGAAATTTGCAAGTTTAAACAAATCACTTATAAACCCTTTCAAGATTTCAAACTTTTTAAACACACATTTTCTTTAAATTATACATCAAAAAGGGTTTAATACTTCAACAATCAATTGCTACTGGGAATCAAAAGATAACACAGTCCGAAAAAGGCTTGAAAACTTAGCTAAACAAACAATTAAACTAACAACAAATTTGCAAGCAAGAACTGGGCAAAACTGCCCAGTTTGAATTATCACCAGTCGATTTAGCTCTGATGGTCGGGTTTTCTATTGTTCAGGTGAGTTGCAAATGGTAATAGATGAAATATCAGGTCTAACTAAACATTCAAACACCATCAATATCATACCATAAGCATATAAAAAGGATTTTTTGATCAAACAAGAACTAATTGTGTCAAATTCTAAAACTAACAGTATTTAGTTTCTCAAATTATGATTTTTACCGATTCTTGTTTAACCAAACAACTTAATTATTCATATATCAATATACACTATTAATCTTTTGAACATCAATTACTACATATAGTTGTGTTAGATGGAAATCTCACCTTGAATCAAAAACCCCAAAATTGCAAGCATAGAATCATTGAAATTTCCTGCATTTTCGTCCTCAATGCAGCAGTGATTTAACATAGCCAAACTCAATTTTTTCGCACGAAATTTTTCATAAGGTAGATATAAGAGTTGCGAACAACATATCCAAATTTCATATTTTTATGATTTTTCTACAGTTAGTTATGATTTTTATACTGACTTGGGTTTTCTGCCCTGATTTCACTTTTCCCTTTAGCAAATCAATTAACTATGATCTCCAACCATGGCCAAAACTCAAGCTTTTTGGATCTAATGGAAGGAGAATGTTGTAGAGAAGCTTACTCTATTTATATCAGATTTAATAGGAATTTTCTGAGATTAAAATTGCTTGAATTTGGGCTTGGCTAGGTTTAGAGATTGGAAGAACTATGTTTTGTTTGGTTTACTGGAACTTGAGAAAATGAGATAAGGATTCTCAACGTATAGTATAACTTACATAGCATATTTTCTCAATCCTCATTTTATTTTGTTTGGGCATTAGGCATTACAACTAAACCAACCCAAAAATAAACTTAATTATTTATTTGCTCTTAATTACAAACCAATGAAGGCTTGCATTCAACAAGATTTTGTCTTCAAAATTTAACCATAGCTCAAACAGTAAATTTGAAATGACCCTCCTATTTCCACCCTAATTTCATAAGGATTTTTTTTTAAGAGATGATATATAGATATATCATTCATTACAAATATATTTTCCCAGGGTCATTTTCTTTCTCCAATAAACAAAATATATCCAGGATCAAGATAACTTACCAATATAAATATATCAGTGTATTACTAATAACATACACATACATATGAAGATGTATGTGTTCCTCTTGTTTATATTCAGAGTATATACTTTTTTTTTTATTTGTTGTACAAGAACATTCTGTTTGATTTAGATTTTAGCAATTCAGATTAATTGATTTTTGACCATAGAATCCACTGGAAACATGTACTTTAGTCTGTTATTCTAATTAAGAAATGATCAAGTAATAATCAGTGGAAAGCAAGCTTTTAATATGGATGATTGTGTAAAAGTCTGTATAGTATCAAACTCAGGTTAAAAGAAAGTGGATCATAAGTGAACACAAGCAACATCTAGGCGTAATGGAAACGCGCCTAACTTATACATGAGAGGTCACGAGTTCGAGTGCTATGCTGGTCGGTTCAAACACAATTTTTGTTTTTTTTTTCTTTTTATTTTTCTCCTGTATGGTTAGAAATCTGATATCTACCTATATCTGCACATATATATTTAATTTTTGCCTATAATCTAACATACAAAACAGTATTTCTTACTTTATTATTTTTGATACCCATTCCTACAACTGTTCTAGGAATTTGGGTTTATATTTTTGCCCAAACATCAACATGTACACAGATATACATGTACATGTCAATATCTTTGCTCATTTTCCAGAAAACTGGGTGAAACAATTGCTAAATGTACTAAGCTTTTGAAATGCATTTTTATTTTCAAAATACAATCTATCATGATCAACCAATACTTCATTTATTTGAAGCTGGTTAACTCATGTATCTTGTATCTGCTACACACTAGTTCAAAACAATGGAGATACCATTCATTGCATTCTGTCTGAAGCTTTTAAATACATTTTACTTTTCTCAATACGATTCAGAAATGAATTCAAACTTATTTACAAAGCATTTCAGTAAAAAGGAAACTAAAATCCTTATAAGTTTACTTCTAACTAAATCCAGATTTTATTCTGAAACTCAGTGCTCTGTTATGTCTCAAGATTAACTAATACATAATATAAATTATGCAAAACAGTAGCTCACCTACATATGCATATATTTTTTTCCAAGCATCCATATCAATACTTAAGATCATTTCCTTGTTTCCCACTCAAATATTTCTTTTAAATTTTAAACCTTAGTGCATAACAATATATTTAACATGATACAACTAGTCCATCTAACCATAATAGAATTCATTACATGACTGGAAATCTTAGAAACATAAAATTTTTCCTGAATACATGCAGATATAATCAATTTAAGCTCTTATTGAAACTAGCTAGCATGTTCATTCACTCCTCCATAATAGCCATAACTTCATTTTTACTTAGTGCCTGGGTTACCTGAAAGAGCATGAGTGGCTGCCTCATTTTAAAATGAGACACCCCAGATGCCATGAGCAAACAAGGGTCAGATCTATGATCTGGTATGAGTAACATCAATACATTCATGATATTAAGCAATAGAGAATATAAGAGCACCGACTGGTTATTTAAGCAAGTTTCTGCAATCAATTACTTTAACATAGTATAATTAAGTTGATTCAGGTATGATATATTCATTTATCATTCTTACACTTGCATACATAATCATGCAAACATAATTATCTATTTGCAACAATTGCATTCACTGGAACCATCTTGGTTCCATACCATTCAACCTAAGAAATATCCATATTCCTATTTCTTCATTTACAGGTTGTATAATTCAATTTAAATCCATGCCTCATCTGCTATTAAGGAATCATAGGGACACATTGCAATGAACTAATTCACATCATTGCACAAAGATCTCAGGGCTTAAACAAACCATGTGCCAACTTGCATACTTCAAATATGACAAGCATTCCAGCAGCCTTCTTGGCCTTCCCTTCCCTAGTTTATTTACTAGTGTATTGTCTTAAATCCTATCATCAAATATGCTAAGTGAACATGTCACTGCAAACATGGAAACATCCATAATCTTTCCTAGCATAATTCTCCTTAGAAATAAGCAGACAGTTATTTCCTAAATGGGGTCAATATGTCTTGATCTTAGTAAAATATAAGAATATTTTCAACTGTAAAAAGAGGCATGGCATGTTCTTATTATATTGATCTGCAAGCCTTTATGATTGATTCAGATTCAGGATCTGGTTCAATCATAATTTTAGCTTGTGAGTTTCTTTTTTTTTTTGATTTGTTTAAGGGCTCAGCACTTAGAAAATTTCTATTGCACCCTTAACATTTTTCTTCTCAAGCCTCAGCACTTATACCAAGTATAATGCAGCTCCCAACATTTTTGTAAAGTTTCCATGCCATAGATCTATAACAGTTGAGAGTATTCTCTATATAATTTTAAGATCTTAGACTTTAACATTTATGAGTATAAATAAAACAGTATGATACACATCCAAAGACAAATGTCTCAACCAATCAAAGATCATCAAAATCATCCATATTAAATCATATCAGATTTAAAATAAGACATCCAAAAAGCATTGATGAAATCATATACATCAAAACCAGAAATATATAAATGGCAATATAAAAAGTAGCTGCCTCATCTCAGGTCTTAATGCCATGAACTCAGTGAGATTACTCACCTAAATATTTCTTCTTATTAATCCAGAAAATCCTTGTATGAGTGTTTTCTCCTTCCTTCCAATATTTTTCTTCTTTTCTTATTTTTGTGCAGCTCGGGGTAAAGATAATTTTACTGGCTGAAACTGCCTATTTATATGCATTTTTTCCACTAGGGTTTTGTTAAAACAAAATTCCATTTCTGACCTAACCATCTTCATTCATTTTCCTCCTTAATACCCCGGCCATATTAACCAATTTAAAGGCTGCATTTTCTTTCTTTTACTTTTCAGAAAATGGCCACTCACCTAGTCATGTTAAAAGTGTGACTATCCTATTTTATATTTTAATTATTCCTGAGAATCCCCTTTGCTATTTTTGTCTACACAAGCATATTGACTTGTATCACATTTCATGTCATTTTAATGTTATAGTTTCACTTGCTTATATATATATATATACTTTTCAGTACTTAAAAATGTATATTTGTATACATATCTTATCTAGGCTTATTTAATTCCTCTTTAATTTCAGAAACATATGCACCTATATGTATACAGGTTTACAAATCCTTATAACATATATATATGTATAATTTTCTTTTCTGGGTTTTAAATAAAATCTGTTTACTGATTTAAAGTAAAACTTACTTTTCTTATTTTCTAAGATGATCCATATAATTTCCAGAAATCAAATATCCATGTTGCAAAATCATGTTTGTATTGCTTTTTAATTCTTGTTTTAAATCCAAGAAATCTGGAGTTCTTCCTTGTGCCATTTCAGTGTGCACGTGCACACATATACTTGCACACTATTTATTCCAGAAATTTCACCATATTTAAATCTAAATATTTCAAAAATTAAATCATTTTACAAAAATGATTTTTCACAAAATTTTGGGGTATTACATTCACCCCTCCTTTTAGGAATTGTGTCCTCACAATTTTTCTAACATTTATAACAAGCATCATTTTCTTTTCTGAAAACTTATCAAACATATGCATAAGCAAACAAATTCAACCATATCAACCATGCATAACAAAAAATTTTCCAGAAAAAAAAATTACCTTTTAATTTGTAAAAAGCTTAGGATAATCCATTTTAATCTTATCCTCTAACTCCCATGTGCAGTCATTAGGATCACTACTCCACTGGATCTTAACTAGTTTCAAGGTTTTGCTCCTTAATTTCTTTTCTTCCTTGGCTACAATCCCCACTGGTTCTTTTTCATAAACCAAGTCAGGATTTATTTGAATTTTGGTAGGCTCTTCCAAAATGTCTTCTTTATCATGTACCCATCTTCTAAGTTGGGACACATGAAAAACATTATGCATTGCTTTCATTTCCTCTGGTAGTTCTAATTTGTAGGCCAATGAACCAATTCTTTCCAGAATTTTATAGGGTCCAACATACCTTGGTGTAAGCTTACCTTGCTTACCAAATCTCATGACTTTCTTCATAGGTGAAATCTTGATGAAAACAAAGTCTCCCACTTCATATTCCACTTGCTTTCTCTTCCTATCTGCAAATTTCTTTTGCCTATCTTGAGCTGCTGCTATTCTTTTTCTTATTAACCCAATTTTCTCTGTAGTTTCTTTAACATATTCAGGTCCAAGAACAGCCCTTTCTCCAGTCTCTACCCAGCATATAGGTGATAAACATGGCTTGCCATATAAGGCTTCAAATGGTGCCATCCCTATGGTGCTTTGGTAACTGTTATTATATGTGAATTCAGCTAAATGGAGGTGGTCTTCCCAGTTGCCTCCAAAGTCCAGTGTACATGCTCTCAACAAATCCTCTAAGACTTTGTTCACCACCTCAGTTTGACCATCTGATTGTGGATGGTAGGCAGTGCTTAAGCACAATTCACTCCCCATGGCCTCTTGAAAACTTTTCCAAAACCTTGAGGTGAAGATGGTATCCCTATCACTCACAATGGTTTTGGGTATGCCATGCAACCTTACTACCTCTTTCATGAATATTTGAGCCAATTTTGGAGCATTTCTTTCTGTTTTAACTGGGATAAAATGTGCTACCTTAGTTAGCCTATCCACTATTACCCATATACTTGTGTTTCCCTTCTTAGATCTAGGCAGACCATCTATGAAATCCATAGATATATCCTCCCACTTCCACTGTGGTATACTAAGGGGTTGCAACAGTCCTGATGGCCTTTGTGTCTCTGCCTTGACTTGTTGGCAAGTCATGCACCTTGCAACATATCTGGCCACATCTGACTTCATCCCCTTCCATCAAAGATTTCTTTTCAAATTTTGATACATCTTGGTGCTACCTGGGTGTATGGAGTACTTACTCCTATGGTACTCATTTAATATTTCCTCCTTCAATTCTATATTTTCTGGAACACATATCCTATTTTTATTCCTTAAATAACCATTTTTATCAACTTGATAATTTATTACTTCCTCCCCTTTTGATATGAGCATTTTCTTTTCCACCATGTTTAGGTCTTGTTCCTGCATTTTCCCAATCTTAAGAAGTAAATCTGATTGCAGAGATATCATACTTAATTTTCCTTTACCTTCACCTTCTTCAATGGGCATCATTTGTTCCTCACTGTTTTCCTCAATTTCCAAATCAGTAAGTATAGACAAATCCCTAAACTCTTCCATCATCAACATGGCTACCTTGGCATGTTGTCTACTCAAGGCATCTGCAACTTTATTTGCCTTGCCTGGTGTATACAGTATATCTAGATCATAGGCAGCTAGGAACTCTACCCATCTATGTTGCCTCATGTTCAAATCTTTTTGTGAGAATAAATATTTCAGTGCCTTATGATCAGTGTACAAAATGAATTTGGCACCTAACAAATAATGTCTCCAAAGTTTCAAAGCATACACAACTGCTGCTAGTTCAAGATCATGGGTTGCATATCTGGTTTCATGTGGCTTTAATTGCCTAGATGCATAGGCTACCACCTGGTCTTGCTGCATCAACACAGCCCCTAACCCATAGCCACTTGCATCAGTGTACACAACCAAATTTTCATTTCCTTCTGGCACTCTCAATACTGGTGCATTAATTAGAGCTTCTTTTATTTTGATAAAAGCTTGCTCACATTTTTCTGTCCATACAAAGGCTTGGTTCTTTCTAGTTAAATTGGTAAGTGGTGATGATATTTTTGAGAAATCTTTTATAAATCTCCTATAATATCCTGCCATCCCCATAAATGATCTAATCTCACTGATGGTGCTAGGCCTTTTCCATGCTTGGATTGCCACTACCTTATTAGGGTTTACTGATATTCCTTTGGCAGAGATAACATGCCCAAGAAAATGCACTTCTTCTTTCCAAAATGCACATTTTGAAAATTTTGCCTTTAAATCATTTTCCCTTAGTCTTGACAAAACTAAATGCAAATGATTTTTATGCTCTTCCACTGTCTTGGAATAAATCAAAATGTCATCAATAAAAATCAGTACAAACTTGTCTAAATAATCTCTAAATATTCTATTCATTAAATCAACAAAATATGAAGGAGCATTTGTCAAACCAAATGGCATAACCAAAAATTCATATAAGCCATATCTTGTGTTAAATGCAGTATACTTAACACTTGAGTCTTCAACCTTCATTTGATGGAATCCTGATGCTAAGTCTAGCCTAGAAAATATTTTAGCTTCACTGAGTTGGTCAAAGAGATCATCTATTCTAGGCAATGGGTATTTATTCTTGATGGTTACTTTATTTAGTTCCCTGTAATCTATGCACATTCTCAAGGTACCATCATGTTTTCTTACAAACACTACTGGAGAACCCCAGCAGGAATTGCTTGGCCTTATAAATCCCTTGCCTTCTAATTCTTCCAACTGATTTTTCAATTCTTTCAGTTCACTTGGCCCCATTCTATAAGGTTTCTTGATTATTGGACTTGCTCCTGGAATGAGATTAATTTGGAACTCAACTGGTCTGTGGTGTGGAACACCCTTAACTTCCCCAAACACATCCAAGTATTCATTAACTATGGGAATTTCTTCAATGGTTAGTTCACTCAGATCTTTTTCTAAGTCAACTAAATGATACAATTTCCCTTCCTTAGCTACTTCACATAGAACTGTGATCCTCTGGCCTCTAGAATTTTGCAATGATATGGTGGATGAGTCTAAATTAATTATGGCTTTAAATTGCCTTAACCAATCTACCCCCAATATAACTCCTATATTTGGGTAATTTAAAACATATAAATTGGAAATAAAAATATTTCCTCCTATGTTTAACTCCACATCCACACAATTCATGTTCAAAACACTAGAACTCCCTAGGGGACTTTGTACAAGCAATGGGGTTTCAACCAATATGCAGTTTAATTTTAACACTTTAACTAATTCATAGGAAATCAAAGAGTGTGTTGCTCCAGTATCATATACTACTGGTATGGGTATGGCACAAATGAGTAATGTACCTTCCATTTGACCATGATTTTCAGCATCAATTTTCACTGCAGATTTGCCTTTACCTTCCAAAGTTGCCAATTTCCCTTGTTGTTTATTCTCAGGACAGTTCCTCTTCATATGCCCCTCTTTCCCACATAGGTAGCATTTGAAGGCTCCTCCTTTTAACTCTGGGCACCTTGGTTTGATGTGTCCTTCTTTTCCACAATGATGGCAAACCAATTTCTTCTTAGTATCATTGGCTTTAGTATCTTTACTCTTCCTGTTGTCTGCCTCCTCCTTCTTTTTATCATAAGGGTGATATC
The DNA here is from genome assembly GCA_030737815.1 of Allium fistulosum. Classification (NCBI taxonomy): domain Eukaryota; kingdom Viridiplantae; phylum Streptophyta; class Magnoliopsida; order Asparagales; family Amaryllidaceae; genus Allium; species Allium fistulosum. Next base: position 1,133,622,741 of record CM060901.1, read on the forward strand.
TTCCCTTATCCTTCTTGTTGTTGCTCTTAAAATTCCTATATTTCTCTCTTTCTTTGTCATGTTGTTCCAGTTTCAAGGCCAGATCAATTACTTGATCAAATGTTCTATCTGCATATGGTAGCATAGCTCTGCTAAGTCCTGGGTTCAGTCCTTTTATATACCTATCATTTTTGGATGCTTCATCTGCCACTAGCATTGCTCCATAATTGGATAGCCCCTCAAACTTTTGAGTGTATTCAGTGACATTCAAAGTTCCCTGCCTAAGTTTGATAAATTCTTCAAGCAAAATGGTCTTGGCTGATGCTGGTACAAATCTTGCCTCCAACATCTCCTTGAACTGATTCCAAGTGATTTCATTTTCATTTCTTCCAGTTATGATCACCTCCCACCAGCTTAAAGCTACCCCTTTCAGTTGTCTAGAAGCTACTTGCCTCTTCCTTTGGTCATCCAACTGCATGTCATTGAAAATCCTATCAAGTGTTCTCAACCATGCTTGAATTTCCATCACACTCTCAGTTCCTTCAAAACTCCTGCCTCCCAAATTGGAATAAGTCTTCAGTAGTTTTGAAAGCTCTTCATGTGGGTTCTCAGGCCTATGCCCAATTCCATCTCTTAAAACCCTCACAAATTCTTGCATATCAAGCATTTGGGGTGCACTGGGTCCTGCATTGTGATGAGATCCTCTTCCTACCATGGTCTGCTAACTAAATTCTGGGCAAATGGTATTAGTATATTATGAGTACTTCTATAATTTCTATTTTCTTATCTAAATTATTTCATCCAAAACAAACAGACATAGTACATTTCTATAATACTTAACAATCAATGCAACCAAGTGCTCTGATACCAACTGAAATGACCCTCCTATTTCCACCCTAATTTCATAAGGATTTTTTTTAAGAGATGATATATAGATATATCATTCATTACAAATATATTTTCCCAGGGTCATTTTCTTTCTCCAATAAACAAAATATATCCAGGATCAAGATAACTTACCAATATAAATATATCAGTGTATTACTAATAACATACACATACATATGAAGATGTATGTGTTCCTCTTGTTTATATTCAGAGTATATACTTTTTTTTTATTTGTTGTACAAGAACATTCTGTTTGATTTAGATTTTAGCAATTCAGATTAATTGATTTTTGACCATAGAATCCACTGGAAACATGTACTTTAGTCTGTTATTCTAATTAAGAAATGATCAAGTAATAATCAGTGGAAAGCAAGCTTTTAATATGGATGATTGTGTAAAAGTCTGTATAGTATCAAACTCAGGTTAAAAGAAAGTGGATCATAAGTGAACACAAGCAACATCTAGGCGTAATGGAAACGCGCCTAACTTATACATGAGAGGTCACGAGTTCGAGTGCTATGCTGGTCGGTTCAAACACAATTTTTGTTTTTTTTTCTTTTTATTTTTCTCCTGTATGGTTAGAAATCTGATATCTACCTATATCTGTACATATATATTTAATTTTTGCCTATAATCTAACATACAAAACAGTATTTCTTACTTTATTATTTTTGATACCTATTCCTACAACTGTTCTAGGAATTTGGGTTTATATTTTTGCCCAAACATCAACATGTACACAGATATACATGTACATGTCAATATCTTTGCTCATTTTCCAGAAAACTGGGTGAAACAATTGCTAAATGTACTAAGCTTTTGAAATGCATTTTTATTTTCAAAATACAATCTATCATGATCAACCAATACTTCATTTATTTGAAGCTGGTTAACTCATGTATCCTGTATCTGCTACACACTAGTTCAAAGCAATGGAGATACCATTCATTGCATTCTGTCTGAAGCTTTTAAAAACATTTTACTTTTCTCAATACGATTCAGAAATGAATTCAAACTTATTTACAAAGCATTTCAGTAAAAAGGAAACTAAAATCCTTATAAGTTTACTTCTAACTAAATCCAGATTTTATTCTGAAACTCAGTGCTCTGTTATGTCTCAAGATTAACTAATACATAATATAAATTATGCAAAACAGTAGCTCACCTACATATGCATATTTTTTTTCCAAGCATCCATATCAATACTTAAGATCATTTCCTTGTTTCCCACTCAAATATTTCTTTTAAATTTTAAACCTTAGTGCATAACAATATATTTAACATGATACAACTAGTCCATCTAACCATAATAGAATTCATTACATGACTGGAAATCTTAGAAACATAAAATTTTTCCTGAATACATGCAGATATAATCAATTTAAGCTCTTATTGAAACTAGCTAGCATGTTCATTCACTCCTCCATAATAGCCATAACTTCATTTTTACTTAGTGCCTGGGTTACCTGAAAGAGCATGAGTGGCTGCCTCATTTTAAAATGAGACACCCCAGATGCCATGAGCAAACAAGGGTCAGATCTATGATCTGGTATGAGTAACATCAATACATTCATGATATTAAGCAATAGAGAATATAAGAGCACCGACTGATTATTTAAGCAAGTTTCTGCAATCAATTACTTTAACATAGTATAATTAAGTTGATTCAGGTATGATATATTCATTTATCATTCTTACACTTGCATACATAATCATGCAAACATAATTATCTATTTGCAACAATTGCATTCACTGGAACCATCTTGGTTCCATACCATTCAACCTAAGAAATATCCATATTCCTATTTCTTCATTTACATGTTGTATAATTCAATTTAAATCCCTGCCTCATCTGCTATTAAGGAATCACAGGGACACATTGCAATGAACTAATTCACATCATTGCACAAAGATCTCAGGGCTTAAACAAACCATGTGCCAACTTGCATACTTCAAATATGACAAGCATTCCAGCAGCCTTCTTGGCCTTCCCTTCCCTAGTTTATTTACTAGTGTATTGTCTTAAATCCTATCATCAAATATGCTAAGTGAACATGTCACTGCAAACATGGAAACATCCATAATCTTTCCTAGCATAATTCTCCTTAGAAATAAGCAGACAGTTATTTCCTAAATGGGGTCAATATGTCTTGATCTTAGTAAAATATAAGAATATTTTCAACTGTAAAAAGAGGCATGGCATGTTCTTATTATATTGATCTGCAAGCCTTTATGATTTATTCAGATTCAGGATCTGGTTCAATCATAATTTTAGCTTGTGAGTTTCTTTTTTTTTTTGATTTGTTTAAGGGCTCAGCACTTAGAAAATTTCTATTGCACCCTTAACATTTTTCTTCTCAAGCCTCAGCACTTATACCAAGTATAATGCAGCTCCCAACATTTTTGTAAAGTTTCCATGCCATAGATCTATAACAGTTGAGAGTATTCTCTATATAATTTTAAGATCTTAGACTTTAACATTTATGAGTATAAATAAAACAGTATGATACACATCCAAAGACAAATGTCTCAACCAATCAAAGATCATCAAAATCATCCATATTAAATCATATCAGATTTAAAATAAGACATCCAAAAAGCATTGATGAAATCATATACATCAAAACCAGAAATATATAAATGGCAATATAAAAAGTAGCTGCCTCATCTCAGGTCTTAATGCCATGAACTCAGTGAGATTACTCACCTAAATATTTCTTCTTATTAATCCAGAAAATCCTTGTATGAGTGTTTTCTCCTTCCTTCCAATATTTTTCTTCTTTTCTTATTTTTGTGCAGCTCGGGGTAAAGATAATTTTACTGGCTGAAACTGCCTATTTATATGCATTTTTTCCACTAGGGTTTTGTTAAAACAAAATTCCATTTCTGACCTAACCATCTTCATTCATTTTCCTCCTTAATACCCCGGCCATATTAACCAATTTAAAGGCTGCATTTTCTTTCTTTTACTTTTCAGAAAATGGCCACTCACCTAGTCATGTTAAAAGTGTGACTATCCTATTTTATATTTTAATTATTCCTTAGAATCCCCTTTGCTATTTTTGTCTACACAAGCATATTGACTTGTATCACATTTCATGTCATTTTAATGTTATAGTTTCACTTGCTTATATATATATATATATATACTTTTCAGTACTTAAAAATGTATATTTGTATACATATCTTATCTAGGCTTATTTAATTCCTCTTTAATTTCAGAAACATATGCACCTATATGTATATAGGTTTACAAATCCTTATAACATATATATATGTATAATTTTCTTTTCTGGGTTTTAAATAAAATCTGTTTACTGATTTAAAGTAAAACTTACTTTTCTTATTTTCTAAGATGATCCATATAATTTCCAGAAATCAAATATCCATATTGCAAAATCATGTTTGTATTGCTTTTTAATTCTTGTTTTAAATCCAAGAAATCTGGAGTTCTTCCTTGTGCCATTTCAGTGTGCACGTGCACACATATACTTGCACACTATTTATTCCAGAAATTTCACCATATTTAAATCTAAATATTTCAAAAATTAAATCATTTTACAAAAATGATTTTTCACAAAATTTTGGGGTATTACAAAATTGCTTCATGTAAATGTATTTAAACCTCAACAAAGATTTTTCGATTAAAAATCTATCAAAACCCAAAATAATTTTTGATTAAAATAAAAGATTTAACCCAACTAAATGTATTATTTTCAACATAAATTTCTAAATTCTTTAATTTAAGCATTTAAAATATTTCATTCATTTCCTATAACATAAAAGATCTCCAATTTAATTAAATTTGAGAATTAAAATACCAATTCTTTATTAAAACTCAAATTTAGGTTTATTTTAATTTAATTTCCGGTACATCTCAAACCAGGGTTGTTACATCTAGGTTAAAGATAAAGAAAAGCAGAAAGAAGATTCTTTTTCTTATACCATGCCTGCTGTATTTATAGAAGAAGACGTGCACAGATCGGGCTAAAATTTTGACAGAAGGTTTGGGAGAACTAGACGAGGCCACCCAAAAATTTCCAGGTCCATTGGGGCCCACAATAGGGATCAGTACCGATCCCTATTTTGGTGTCCAAATGGGGTGCGATCCCTCTGGGGGGTCCCCATGATGTTCTTGCCCTCCAAATTTCATGTCATTTTAGCTTACGGTTTATAGGATATCACGTTTTCCATGAAGTGGTGTTGTTTAAATCATGATTCCTGCTGATCCTTATGGTGGGATAGGTACTGATCCCTCCAACTTCTTCCAAATGCCATGCGATCCCTAGGGGAGCTTCTCCATGTTGTATTATGCTTAGCCTCCAAGTTTCATACCAATTGGATTAGTAGAAATCGAGTAATTGATCAATCTTTGTTGCAAATCCAACTAAACCAATTCTGAATAGGGATAGGTGTCGATCCCTACCAAGAGAAGAGTGTCGATCCCTCCAAACTTCTCTAAATGACATGCGATCCCTATGGGGTGTTCCATATGTTGTAATTAGCTTGTGCTCCAAGTTTCACGTCAATTGGATTAGTAGAACTCGAGTTGTCGCTTGATCTTTGAGTCAACATGACTTGGATGCTGCCTTCTGCCGATCCCTCTCGGGGAGTGTATACCGATCCCTCCTACTTTGTCCATTTGATATGCGATCCCTAGGGTAGGTTCTCTAGGGTCCATATACCCTGCTCTCCAAATCACATATGCTTTGGACTTGTAGATCTCGAGATATTGATTGTTTTCTACAAGAATGCTCTTATATTTCGATGTATGCCGATCCCTCTTGTTGGAGCCAATTTATGTCGATCCCTCTTATGTATTGAGTCATATTTCATACTTCGAACATTCTGCCTTGCATATCTTTCAATTCCATTCAATCTCGACTTGATACTGATTTCTAGGCCCTACAATTGTCGCTCTGTACTCATCGACTTTGATAATCATGTAGTTTGTTGGGTTAAATCCACATGTATACTGCCTTAGCAAAAAATGGGTTAACAAGTACATAACTCAATTATCTTAACAAATTCACCCTATTGTATAATAATTTAAAATTTTAAAAATATTAATACAATTATATTTCTAAAACATACATGTGCAACGGACGAGTTACACCTAGTTGACTATTACTACGGGACATTTTCATTCATAGTGTCTATAGAAAGTTTTGACATGTCACTTTACCTTTAATCTACGGTAACATTTGAATATACGAAGTTGAACAAAGTTTTTTTATTATTGGCCCAAATCCCTCCACCTTTCTCCTAGTCGCACCATTTATCTGCGGGCTCCAGATTTAATTGCACCTCCTCCCTGTCCTCAGTCCTGACCGTCATTCACCAATCTATGAAGCGCCGCCAGCGCATCATCCGCAACCTTTCCACCCAATCCCAACCTGCCACATCACCCGATCATCGCCAAACCCTGACCGCCTTCCTCTCCTCCTCCCCAAACCCCAAACTCTTAACCCAATTCCTCCCCAATCTCACCCCCGGCCTCCTCGACTCCGTCCTGGACCAAATCCGACCGTCCATCAAACCCCTTTCTCTTCTCCGCCTCATCTCCGCGGCTCATCCTTTCCCCTTCTCCCTCCACGCTCACTCCGTTCTAATCCACTCCCTCCTCTCTAATCACCTAACCTCCGCCGCCCGACTCCGTCTTATCAAGATGCTCTCCGATCCTGACTGTCCGTTTCTAAGCCTTCTAGACTCGGTCCTGAAAACGGATTACGATTCTCAAACTATCAATTTGTTGATCCATGTCTGCTGCACTCAGTTCAAAAACGATGGTTTGCACCGAGCACAAACCGCATTTGATTATTTCATAAAACATGAGAGATGTCCAAGTCTGAAGTCCTGCAATGTGCTGGTATCTTCGCTTGCAAAGATGAGGAGAGTGGATGAGGCACGCAAGGTGTTTGATGAAATGAGGAAGTTTGTAAAGATTGATTCATACTCATACACGCCACTTGTGGATGCATTGTGTAAAAATAGACGCATCAATGAAGCATATATGTTGTTCGAGGAGATGAGGAGTTTGGATATTAGTGCTAGTGTCGTTACATATAATGTGATGATTGATGGGTTTTGTAAAATGGGTAAGTTGGATAAAGGGTTTGAGTTGAAGGAAATGATGGATAAGGTTGGGGTAAAATCGAATGTGGCTACTTATGGTATTTTAATTGATGGGTGTGTTAAGTGTGATAAGTTTGAAAATGCAAATTGTTTAGTGAAAGAAATGAGAGGAAATGGTATAATGGTTAATGAGTATATTTATAATATATTGATTGGTGGGCATTGTAGAAAGGGGAGGTGCGAGGAGGCGCTGAAACTGAGAGATGAGATGGTTTCGGATGGGTTGAGGCCAAATTCAGTTACATATAATGAAATTATTAACGGCTACTGTAGAGTAGAGGATATGGATAAGGCAGAAGCTTTGTTAGAAGAAATGCTGGTGGAGAGTATTGAGGTTAATGTTCGGACATTTTGTTCGGTTATTTTCTGGTTAGTGAAGGAAAAGATGAGACTTGATTCGGCTTTTCGTCTTTTCAAGGAGATGATGTTTAAGAATTTGAGACCGGAGGACTCAATTTGTACGATTATGGTTGAAGGACTGGTTAGAAATGGGAAGGTTGATGATGCTATATATATCTGTAACAAAATGTTGCAGAAAGGTTTTGGGTTGAATGCAATTACTTGCAATGCGTTAATTCATGGGCTTTGCAAATCTGGAAATATGGTGAAGGTTATAGAGCTTGTTAAGGTGATGCTTGGGAAAGGTGTGACATTGGATAGGACAACCTATAATACACTTATATCTGGATCATGTCGAGATGGGGAAATCGAGAAAGGATTTATGCTTAAAGATGAGATGGTGAAAAGTGGATTAAATCCTGATATGTATACCTTTAATACACTGATACGAGGGCTATGTGACAAGGGGAAAATGAATGAAGCTAGTGGACTAATATCTGAGTTGAAGAAAGAGGGCTTAGAACCGGATCTTTACACATTTAGCATAATCATAAATAGTTATTGCAAAGCTAAGGAGGTAAGCAAAGCAGAAGTCTACATTACCGAGTTGAAAAACATGGGTTTAGAGCCTAATGTTGTTATTTATAATTCAATCCTTCACGGGCTTTATTTGGAAAATAACATCAAAGTGGCATCTAATGTTGTTGCTGAAATGAAAGCTAAAGGCATTTCTCTTACCGAGGTGACATTTTCTGTTATCATCAAAGGATTATGTAGTGTTGGACAAATGGAAGACGCTAGAAATGTATTGAATGAAATGGATGATTATGGTTTGCGAAAGAATGTAATATGCTATACTATACTTATTGATGGGTATTGCATGATGGGTAAGATGGACGAAGCATTGATCACGTTTAATGAAATGCTGGCTCATGGGGTAAAACCAAATAAGATTACATACACTGTTTTAATGAAAGGTTATTGTAAAGTTGGAAATCAAAGTGAAGCAAAAAAGATATTAAACGAGATGGTAAGTGCTGGTATTATTCCTGATAAAATCGCATATAATACATTGATGTCTGGTTTTATCAAGGAAGGTAAAATGGAGGATGCATTTGATGTATGTTATCAGATGTATAAAGAAGGGCTTGTACCAGATGACGTTTCATATACGACTTTAGTGTCTTCTGTTAACGATAAAAGATGCACTGTAAAACATATCCTTGAGTAATATTGAGCTGGCCATGACCCAAGAGTGCACTTTAAAGTTCTCCATCCGTGTAATGTTTGGAAATATCAGTTTGAAGTTTTGCATGATGGAGATGCGTTTTTGGGTAGTTGCACAAATTTTTACTATACAATTAATATTTAATTCTTTGTTTAACTGAATCTGTTAAAAAAAGTTGATTGACTATTTTATACTCATCATTGATCAGGATTTAGACAAGCAACGTGGTTAGCATTTAGATTAAAGAAATGCAAGGTACAAATTTACTTTACAATTTGGATAATGTAATCCTTTCTTATTTTATAAATTTTGCTCATTTGGTAATCAATTTTCTTCTCGTTTTCCCAATAGTTTGATGTGTGGATTGTAGTATAGTACTTTCAGGGACTATTGGTCTATGGTGAACCGATACATGTTGGGGATTAACTGTGCCAAGCATGTACATATAAGGATATAAGCCAAATTTCTTTTCAGAGACAACAAAACCGACATTATACCCTAACAGCTTAAGATGTTACAATTATTGGACCTTTATGTTGCATGGTGTCATAACCCGAGTCAGATCTTCTGTTGCCTGTTCCCCTTGTGATTTGTCCTTCTGTGTTCAAAAAATTATTAACCATCAATCACAATAATGATTGACATCCACATATTTTAAAAGTTCAAATCACCTATCTTCAAATTCCCTGTTTTCATATATTAACCATTGACTTTTTAATCATAATTATTCTATGTGATCCAGTGGGGGCACTTATTGATTAAATCATTATAATCAATAGTTGAGATTTATTTAGCACAGGAGTGAGATATGGAGGAAGAAAACATGAGATTTCATTCCATATTTTAAGGAGTGATGATGTGAAAATAAAAATAAAAATATAAGTGATGATGTGAAAATAAAAATAAAAATAAATGATTAAGCCCAAGTAATTTGCTCCGGTTTTGATCCATGAGGTCATAGGTTCGTGATTCGAACCATTGGACATATATTGATTTGTAGTATGCTATAAACTGCATAAGATTTGTAGTACAATTATGTACTCACATCAGAGTACCTAACTCCAAAAAAAAGGCAAATTCTATTTGGACCCTAGAATATGCTGAGTAGTCTTCTTTAAAAAATTTAAATCCTCAATGGACTAAAACACCCTCCATTAAAATTTTCAATCATATTGTTTTAATGTTTTCGACTATCTCATAGGTCCACTACATGGTAAGACTTTGAACATCGTAGGACCAATACGAAGTAGACCTTTTAACCTTATAGTCGACTCACGAAGTAAGTCTTTTAACCTCGTAGGCATAGTGTGGTATGTACTTAAACCACACATTTGTGCTACGTGGTTATTTCATAATCCACGTGATTTCCACCATACGTTCTCATTTAATTAATTATTGTTTCTCTCTCTTGCCACTTCATGCTATTAATTAAATGAGAACGTGTGGTGGAAATCATGAAGGAATATAGGTATAGCCAAAATAAGGTGTAGCCGATCGTTGTGTGTGCGCACACACATTATCAACATGGAGGGGCAATTTAGTCTAATTAGTTTTTGAAAAAAAATAGGAGGCTACTCAGCGTATACATGAGTTCAAATAGAAAAAAGAAAGACTGAGATTGTAGCACCTGAGGACAAAAGGGATGGAGAAATTGAAAAAAGAAAACCAAACGAAGCATATTTTTGTGGGTTGATGTAAAACTACCGATGAGAATTTATCCTACATGCCCTACAAATAAGAATACCCAGAAGTAATTTACTTTTATGCCTAAGTTCTTGTGTCTTAAATTTCAATTTGTGGCTAAATCAATACGCTTTACCTAATCATTCAACAACGTATTTCTGGAAGTGGGTAAGAAATATCATCATGTTTGAGCAATAAAGATTAAATACAGGCACATGAGCCTTGATTTTCTGTGGTCTCCTCTGACTATATCAGGAACTGACACTTGAAAAAATAATTTTAAATTGTTTACAGAAATGAAGCGCCTTTATATTATACCATTAAATGAAGAATTGGTGGAAAGGGAGAACGACAAATATTCAGCCAACGTCATATCTGCAAACATTAGGCAGATTATTTTTGCAAGTATATGGGATAACTTCTTTGTAAAAACCCTTCTAGGCAGCATAGGCATTAGGCAAGGCTTATGGCGTAGTCATCAGCTGATGACCGTCCAGGCAAGACTTACCACCTCATCCAGATTAGAACACTGTTGAATTTTGATGCATCATATAAACATTTATACGACGGTTTTGTCTTATAGACCCTCAAATTTCCGATTATAATCGATTATACTAAACCAAATACTAAAATTTCGTTTAAAATACAAGAGTTTGTGAAAAACGCATAGTTCCGGTCAATCTTCCATTAATCCTCGCTTGAACGATTAATCCATAATTCATATTTAGCATGCCTAACGATTTTTACAGCCTTGCCAATGATGTGCTTGATATGTCATTACTCTTACCCATTTACCATTGATGCAATTGTTTTCTGGAGCTTATTCACTGGACTGCTATAATGCTTATCAAATATTGTGGTCATTTGCAGGTGGAATGTTCATCCAAAAGCATGCCAGATGAAATTTTCCTTCTGAATACTACCAATATGAACAGCCATAGTGAAAATGCGCAACACGTTTGTCAAAGGTTCGCTAACAATTAGGATAATGATAGCACACAAAGCAGTTTTGGTTACCATTCTTTTATTTATTTATTTATTTTATGTTGCAATTTTCCTTACTCCCCAAAAATAAATATGCTTTCTTTCTGTATACATGGTTTATAATGCTTCACAATAAAATTGCAAGCGCACATGAAGTGACGCATAATGTAACTACACAAATTTTCAGTGAAACTACATTTAGCTGAAAAATGTTTGTACATTGTATTTGTTCTGAACTATGGAAAAATTGCTAGGAATTTATGCTTTCATGTACTACTTACTGCTACATCTTAGATGTATACCGACTTCAGTAGATCAAAATTTAAAACATTAAATGCTGAATAGCCTTCATTTTTTTTATTTGTTATGTTTTTTTAACCATAGATAACAAATTATAAGAAAAATCCTAAGATATATTTGTCATTATTCTTTCTTTTTTTTTCCTTTTTGATTAAAAATTAGCACAACTTCATAAAGACTTTCAACTGTATATAGCAAAGTATAAATATGCTGCTTGATAAAAACTTGAAACCATGCAGTAAACTATCTAGGTACAACATAGTGAAGAAAATAATGCTACTGCATAGTAGAAATGAAGAATACCATCGCACTGTAAACTCTAATAATGCTACTACATTACTAATATTGAATAAAACGCAATGTGTAAATAGCTTATATTTAGCTCATGAAATACCACTAAACATTAATATTTCAACAATGAAATGCGCACGCTACACTATCAAAATTGAATAAGAAGCTTTTTTTAAGTAACGTTTATGTAGCTTAAGACAACATGGTTACATAGCGCAGAAAAGTATACCATGCGAAAATTGAAAATGTTATTTTTAAGCTGCATTTATATAATTGGTAGAACCACCACTGCACGGTAGCATGTTAATGATGCATAAAACAGTAATCAGGAAAACTGCATGCAATATTGCTTCTAAATAATTGCAGTAACCTTAAATGTGAACTATGGGGAAATAGCGTCTAAAAAATTTAAATAAATATTTATATAGAGGTACAAGTACTCTAAATAAGGGTCTTGGTGCATGGCGAGTAGAATGGTTGTTGGGTTACCGTGAGCAGAGAAAGTGCTCGGATTAATTCCCGTGCAGCACTGGCTATAGGATGGGGTGGAATGATTTTGGTAAGAGTTCTTTGGTTTTGGACATAAAGTGAAATTTAGCCAGGAAACAAATTTTATTCTTGGGTTACAAGGCACTAAAGGTTGTAAATACTCTTGGTGATTCGGTACATTTTGGAATTCAAAAGTGTTCCAAATTGAGGAATAAAGAGAGTTGACTTGAGAAAGGAGATAGGATGGTGAAAAAGAAGAAGACATTGACGAACTTGGATCAAAGCATGGAGTTTGATTTTGACTATGGATCAGTGACGCTGATAGCCTTGATGGTGATCACAACAGAAATTTTGTTGAGTAAATCTCACAGTCACCTATAATTGAGTATTTTATATTATGTGTTGGATTATGTGTTAGTGTATGTTTATTTATAGGTATCATATTTGATTTTATGCTTATGATAGATTTATATGATGATTTATCTTGTTTGGAGTAGATTTGATCAGATCGTGAATCAAATTGATATCGAGTAGTCTGTTTCAATAGACGATGCGTCAAGAATAATTCCTATGATGACCAAATGCTTTAATTTGAATACATGATGATTAAGTATTTACATTGGAATTTTGTGATATGCTATTGTTTTGGTACATTGGAGTTTAGATTTGAATACAGAATTGAATTTGTTGAATTTTAACATATGATATGTTGTATATTGGAATATGGTTGGTGATTTGGGCTGGTCGATGATTTATGGTGTTTTTGTTTTGAAATTTTTTAGTGATTTGCTGTGAAATTCGTAGATTATACTATTGTTTACTCCGTGGCTATGACTGGGAGGTTTTGGTGTGCCGACTGACCTTATTATGCAAGGAGATTGCTTGAAAGCTTAAGGACAGTTCTCGGTTTGTGTAGTTGATTTGCATTTAAGTTGCCGGTGAAGTAGCATATTGTTTGTAGGGCTTGAATCAGCGGACGGTTTTACTATACCCTCTTCCTGACAGCGTCGTTCATTGCTTGGAAAACATGCCTCCCAAGCAGAAGAAAGATGTTAACAAAGGAAAGAACATCGCAACCAGCAGTCTTTCAGATCCAATGGTCACAGATCAAGTAAGTCGTCCCCTTCCAACAGCAGTACCAAATGAAGGTCAGGCAAATCCGACAACTCCTGCCACAGAACAGTCTGCAGCAATTACTAGGGCAGATCTAGACAGGGTTGTGGCTGAAGTGACTAATCGCTTCACATCCCAGCAGGAAGCCTAGGTGGACCATCTCATGTCACGCTTAAGGGATGCTGAAGAGTCCAACCGCAACACTGAATCATGGGGTGAGTCCCAGTCTGGAGAATCTCAAAGACAGCAAAGATCTTCCTTCTTCGAAGGAGCTAACGACAGAAGCGGCCATGGTAGGAGCCGAGACCGAGCACAGCCCGAAGTTAGGCCTGAGGAAACGCTTGGAACCGAACCCAACGGGGGAGGTACCGGACGGAGGTCAACTGTGGCTGAGCCTGTCATACTGCCTAACCACGGAAACACCAATGAACGGGGCCGAGCTAGAGTCCAGCCCGAAGTTGGACTCGAGGAAGTGCTTAGATCAGAACCCAGCAGGGGAAGATCAAGGCAAGGGCCAACTGTAGCTGACCCTAACATGCTTTCAGAAGACCAAAGGCAGCCACTGGAAAATATTAGGAATGATAGACGATACCATCCCTACAGGTCATCTGGACGGAATCAATCCCACAGAACAGAACCGAACTCATTTCTATCTGCTCCAAATTCTGATGAAAGGATGACACGCTTGTTCAGAGAGCGCGTCCAACGGGATCAAAGAGATCGAGGGATAGACGCTAGGGTAACCAGCCCTTTTGCCCGCAATATCGAAATTTCTATCACCCCCCGAGAATGGAAAATGACAACAATGGAACCTTACAAAGGGACCTCTGACCCCATTGTACACTTACAGAGATACACACAGCATATGCTCATGAGCGGGGCAACAGAGAGAGTACTGTGCAAATGCTTTCCACTATTCTTAGCAGATCTAGCTACCTCCTGGTTCTGCCATCTGCCCCAAGGATCCATCAGCTCATGGGAGATGTTGAAAGAAAAGTTTATCAGCCAGTTTCGCATTCATGTGGAACAACCCAAGGATGCTTATTCCTTATCCAATATCAAACAGAAACCTGGAGAGAAGCTGCAGCAATATTTAACCCGATTCAATGCCGCAGCGGCCGCAGTCCAAGATGCCGATGAGAAGCTTGTCTTAATGGCCCTCTGTAGTGGTGTGCATCCGGATACTAAATTTGCTAGAAGATTGACAAAAGAAAAACCAGCTACTTTACCCGATTTCTTCCATGAAGCCGGGAAATATATGAGGCTTGAAGACGCTGCCACTGAGGGGCAGTCAGGGTAGCAAAATAAGGCAGCTCACGGCAACACGCCCGCTGCAGCGAAGGATGTTCGAAGAAATGATTCTAGAGACAATGCTGGAGGCAAGAAGGGAGAAAAGCGCCTATATCGGCCAGGACCGAGATTCGACACTTACACTCCTTTGAATGAAACCATCGAAAACATCTTCCTTGCCACCCAAGACGAAGTTAGATACAAACGCCCACCATACAAGAAGGAATCAGATAACGCGCAGAAATCTGGAAAGTTTTGCCGCTTCCACGAATCTCACGGGCATGATACCAATGAATGCCATCATCTCCGGGACTTGATTGAAGAACACATCAGAAGGAAGAGACTGGAACGCTATGTAAAAGGTCAGAACAGGACTCCGGCTCTTGCCAATGAGAACCCAAGGCTACCCTCACCAGAGATAGGCAGAGGAAATCGCAACACTAGCGGCTCCAGTTAAGAGAAGATAGTGGTCCATACCATCTCGGGAGGACCGCACATCGCCGACAGAAGCTGGGCAGAGATGGAAAGATATGGAAAGTCTCTTAGAAACAATGAAGACTGTGTTAATTCTGTTATAGGAGAACGCCACCCAAAGCGGAAAGAGAGTGATGACATCACATTAAGTAGGCGTGACCTAGAGGGAAGGCAGTACCCTCACATGGATCCCATGGTTATCTCTGCCCGGCTCGGTCCAACCGAAGTTTTCCGAATTCTAATAGACACTGGAAGCTCAGTAAATATCTTATTCAAGCATGCATTCGACAAAATGAAACTATCAATAAAGGACGTTTCTTCCTGCAATAAACCACTACACGGTTTCATTGGAGATGCGAAGATGCCCCTCGGGCAACTGGACCTCTTTGTTGAAATTGGAAGTCATCCCCGCTCCGTTGTACGGAAACAAACATTTGTGCTGATAGAAAACCACTCGGCCTACAACGCCTTCTTAGGAAGGCCAGCCTTGTCTGACTTCCAAATCGTCCTGGCCCCATGGTGCCTAAAGATGAAATTTCCAACGGACAATGGAGTAGGGGAAGTAGAGGGAGACCAGGACATTGCTCGAGACTGCTATGTAACTGAACTTCGCAACAACCACAGGAAGGATAAAGGGAAGAGTGTAGAGGTTGCCCTCTGCACAAAAAGTTTGGAAGCATAGCAACTAAAGAAAGCCCCTCCTCTTCGATATACCAGCGACCCTTTCAATGAATTAGACCCCAGGGACAAAGAGGAGGAGGCCACCGCTGAGCCTTCAGAGGCTATGGAATTTGTATATGTAGACAAACATGACTCTAGTAGACTATTGAAAATCGGATCCCAACTAAAAGCAGAGTTGAAGGAACAACTCATTGACTTTCTCCGCCACAACTTGGATGTATTTGCATGGTCACATGCTGACATGACCGAAATCTCCCCTGACATAGCATGCCACGTACTAAACATTGATCCTACCAAGGCGCCCATAAAACAAAGAAAGAGAAGTATGTGGACAGAACGATCAGCAGCCCTCGATGAAGAAGTAAAGAATCTACTTGCCAATGACTTCATACGAGAAGCCATCTACCCAGAGTGGATCGCCAACCCGGTGCTGGTAAAGAAGGCTAATGGGAAGTGGCGAACATGCATTGACTTCTCCAACTTAAATGACGCCTGCCCGAAGGATTGTTTCCCACTTTCCCGAATCGATCAACTTGTAGACAACACAGCCGGGCACAAACTCTTATCTTTTATGGACGCATACTCAGGATACAACCAAATTCTCATGCATGCTCCCGATCAAGACCATACTAGTTTCATCACTGACCGAGGATTGTACTGCTACAAGGTAATGCCTTTCGGACTTAAAAACGCATGATCCACCTACCAGCGCCTCGTCAACAAGATGTTTGCAGGGCTAATAGGACAAACTATGGAAGTGTATGTGGATGACATGCTGGTAAAGTCAAGGAAAGCCGACGATCACGTAAGCCACCTGGGCGAGATGTTTCGAGTACTTCTCCAATATGGAATGAAACTTAATCCTCTAAAATGCTCCTTCGGAGTATCATCAGGAAAGTTCTTGGGATTCATCGTCCATGCCAGAGGGATTGAAGCAAACCCTGAACAAGTCCGAGCTCTAAAAGATATCAAAATACCTTCCACTCGAAAGGAAATGCAAAGCCTGAATGGGAAAGTGGCCGCCCTAAGCCGATTCATCTCCAAAGCAACGGACAAGTGCGTCCCCTTCTTCGAAGCTCTAAAGAAAGACAAAGGAAAGTTCGAATGGACTGACGAATGCTTAACAGCTTTCCTTAACTTAATCGAACACCTCCAGAAACCGCCGGTACTCTCAACTCCAAACGAAGGCGAAGAGTTATACCTATACCTTGCTGTATCATCTCATGCTCTAAGCGCTGCTTTGGTAAGAGAAGACAACCGCACGCAGCGGCCAGTATACTTTGTAAGTAAGAGGTTTACATGGGCAGAAGTCAGATATCCTAAACTTGAGAAGCTAGAATACTGTCTACTAATCGCATCACGAAAACCGCGACACTATTTTCAATCCCATTCCATCAGAGTTCTGACCGATCAACCGCTGAGATAGTTACTCCATTGTCCCGACACTTCTGGGCGACTACTTAAATGGTGCATTGAAATAAGTCAATATGATATTACCTACCATCCTCGCACCGCCATCAAGGGGCAAGCCATGGCCGATTTCATTGCCGAATTCACTACCAACGAAGGTAAGGAGCAATCAGAAATAGCAGAAGACATCAAGTGGAACCTCTTTGTGGATGGTGCATCAAACGAACAAGGCTCGGGGGCAGGTGTGGTAATAATCACTCCCAGGGGAAATAAGCTGCACTATGCTATAAGGTTGGAATTCGCTGCCACCAACAACGATGTAGAGTATGAAGCAGTGATAGCTGGATTAGAACTTTCCTTGGAAATTGGAGCCAATTCTTTGTGTCTTCATAGCGATTCTCAACTTATTGTTAATCAAATACAAGGAGAATTCCAGGCTCGAGAAGAACGACTCATAGCATATTTAAAGAAGACCAAGTTACTTCTCAGTCGATTGGACCACTACTTAGTCAAACACATCCCTCGGGAAGAGAACCAAGAGGCCGACGAATTGGCGAAGCAAGCTAGCATGAGAGACGGCGCTATTTCCGGAGCAGTAGCCATCTCAAAGCAACTGACCCCAAGTTTTGAGCAAGTGAATCTGATAGCTGCAACCGAAGAAGCAACTTGGATGACTCCCATCCGAGACTACTTACAAAGTGGCACACTACCCAACGGGCGTAACGAAGTCAAGAAAATCTTGAGGAAAGCTTCCCGCTACACAATAGAAGAGGACACCCTCTATCGGTGCGGCTTCTCTAACCCCTTATTAAGGTGTGTCGCTGGAAGGGAAGCCAAGGAAATCTTATCCAACATTCATCAAGGAAGCTGTGGAGATCACACCGGAGGGCAGACTTTGGCAAAAAAGATACTCCGATATGGATATTTCTGGCCCACCTTGAGCAAGGACGCCTTAGATTTCGTCAGAAAATGTGACAGATGCCAGAAGTTTGCTAAGATTCTACGGCTACCAACAACTGAGATTACTCAAATGACCAGCCCTTGGCCCTTTGCAGTATGGGGAATTGACTTAATCGGCGAACTGCCAATGGGCCGAGGCGGGGCCAAATATGCTGTAGTGGCAGTCGACTATTTCACCAAATGGGTGGAAGCAGAACCCCTAAATAAAGTATCTTCAGCGAAAGTTATTAACTTCTTGATCAAAAATGTTCTATGCAGGTACGGAGTCCCATTCAAAATTATATCGGACAATGGACTTCAGTTTGACAGCGAGGAGTTCGCCAACTGGTGCCAAGAGCACGGAATTCACAAAAGTTTCTCATCCGTGGCTTATCCCCTGGCAAACGGACAAGTCAAAGCCATCAACAAAATTCTAAAAACTCTAATAAAAAAGAAACTCGAAAAGTCAAAGGGCACTTGGGTGGATGAACTCCCTACGACACTGTGGGCCTATCGCACATCTTTCAGAACATCAATGGGGCATACTCCTTTCTCTTTGGCATACGGATCGGAGGCTATGCTCCCAGTTGAAACCATCGTGCCTTCCTACCGTAGGATCCACTATAACCCAGAAGAGAACGAAGAACTCCTTCACATGTCTTTGGACCTAATTGAGGAGAGAAGAAATGATGCAGCCCTCAAAGCAGCAGCCCACAAGCAAAAAGTGGCAGCACACTACAACTCCAAAGTCAAGCATTGTACCTTACAAGAAGGAGATCTTGTCCTCAAGCGAATCTTCCCTCGCCCCGGAGCACTAGATCCAATCTGGGATGGACCATATGTAATTCATAAAGATCTCCACAATGGAGCTTATATTTTATCAACAGTGGACGGAGAGGTGTTCCAGAGGGCATGGAACATCCAACACCTCCGTCGATACTTTTCTTAACTTGTACTGCCCATATGAAGTGAATTAACAAAGAGAATCAGTGGACGTAGGCATTTTCGTGCCGAACCACTTTAAAAACCTTGTCTCTTTTTTAACTTGTTCCTTTATATCTTGGCTGCTTGTTAACTTTATCCTTTTCTGTTGAACAAAATCCTGTGCATATAGCATTTCCATTCAAGGCGCTCCACAGCGCGACTTCTCCTGGACAAGACCTAATAGGTACTATACGAATCTATGCCCTCGCCAATGAGACACTTTTGCTCCGGCATCCCTCTGCTGCGGGTTAACTCATTGCTCGCGACGGCCCTCAAAGCCAACTGTAATGAGCCGATTATAAGCCACCAAGAAGGCCGACTATAGCCAAGGCAGCTCATTACGGCGTTCGGCTCGCCGGCAACTGTGAACCTACTTTAAGCCCCAAAATAAGGTGTGGCCAACCAGGGGCAGTTCATGGTTGACGATCGGCACCCACGCTAGCCGGCCACAGTAAATCGAATAATACCCACGATTACGGGCCATAATGGCCCGGGTAGTTACTGTGCACGATCTCGGCTCCGATGTGTCTTAAGTACGGCTGTGGTAAAAAAGATTAACTCCCCGCGGAGGCGTAAGATGGGTGACAAATGTCTCTAAGACCCACAGCTAGGGAAAGTGACTACAAAGCCCGTTTGCCACGAACTTAAGCACATCGAAGGCCTTCCGTGATGGGAAGTTTTACTTTTTCTCATATTTCAATTTTATTTATAAAACTTTTCTCCTATCCTCTATAACAATCCCTAAAGTACAGGACACAGAATAGGAGACATTCGCTAATAGAAGTGGATACTCACAGCAGGACACTGACCGCATTCCACACTCAGTCGCACGAGACATTCAAAGCTGCCATCTACAAGTAAAATATGAAGGGCGGTATTTTTCTTCTTTCATGTATAAACATGTGGCTATAATTTATTCACACGTCACACTAACATTGCAAGGCATGAAATTATGTTTTAAGCAAGAACTTGACATCAAACACAATTGAATTACAAGCATATGCATAGCTATATTTCTCATACAACATGACAAAATAACAAAAAAGTTCAAAAACGACAGAGTCAGCTTAAGTTAAAAAATTACACGTCAAGAAATATATTGTTTATTACAAGTAGCATAATTACAACCTAAAAGTTACGTTACTGTTTAGAGACTAACATATACAACAATGTCAAGTCCACAAAAAGATATCCAGGTCAAATCAAGGAGCCGGCTGCGTCGGAGTTTCATCCTTGTCCTGTTGCCCACCTGCCCGGTCAAAGAAAGAATTCATTAGTGATAAGCAACCAAGTTAACGGAAAGACTAGAAAGGAAGACTTACCCGCACCTGCTTCCTGACCATCCTGGTCATCATCCTCTACTTGCACACCTGCCTCCTCAGCAGCAAGCAGCCGCATACCCTCCTTCACCGCCACCTTCTCCTCCTTGGTAAACTAGGCAGTGACCACATCCATTCTGAAGACTGCGCCACCCTCTTTATCCGCATCAGCCCTAGCCTCCTCCAGGGCCCGGAGATAAATCCTGGCTATAACTCGGGGGTAATCATCCATCCAGGATAAATTACCCTGCTTCCAAGTGCGGAAATACATATCCTGGAGCATCTCATCCATCATCCCCTCATTTTCCTCAAGCTCCCTCATTCGGGCCTCAGAAGCACGCAGCTTAGCGACGGCAGTATCCCTCTCCGATCGGTATCGTGAGCGGTCAGCCTGAAGGGATATCCTCATCGCCTTCATCTCCTCCTTCAACCTGGACTGAGTGAGCTCCGCGGCCTCAAGTCTCCCCGATAATTCCTGCGCCCGCTCGAGGTCCGCTTGTCGAACCTCATCCACCGTCGTGATGGCCATGTCAATTCGCTCCTTACAAGCGGCCTCCATTTTTCACAACTCTGCCCTGCTGGCCTCTTCCATAGTCTTCTTCAGTTGTCTGGATGCGGCCTCGTGCTGAGAAATTTGGATGGCTTGATCGGCAAGCTGCTTAGCCTGGTCGGAGACCATTAACCGTAGCCGAATGTTGGCACTCCCAATTTCCTCCCCGGCCTTGACTAGTCGGGCATGATGCCCCATCAATTTCCTGGTCTCCTCAGCAACTCGGTCAATATTCGCCTTAGCTTCATCCCCCAGAGTTACAACCCGGGTAGTAAGCAAATCAAGGCCCAGGGACTTAGCTTCGTCAAGCACCCATACCATAGGATTGCGAGGGAGAAGATGCTCACCAGTAACCTCATCGAAGGAGATGTCATGAGAGGCCGGGTCCAGGTCTGGATGGCCCGCAAACGGGTTACGAACCAAGCCAGGGTGATCTATTGGGGTGAAGGTTGGATTCTCAGACGGATGTGGGGAAGGCATAAACTCAGTATCATCCTCCGTAATGTCGTGAATAGGCTAGAGTAGGGTCGGAGGGCTAGGAAGAGATTCAGACGAAGATCGACTCCTCTTCCTCTTTTGTATATCTTCTTCAATAACTCCAAGAAGAGGACGATTGCCGCCTACGTCTCCAGGGCGGTTAGTAGGAGGCTTCGGCTTGGCAGAAGCTTTGAGGAGTCTGTATTGTTCAAGCCTGTGCCGAAGATCTGAGGTCTTGGCTGTTTTTCCCACTCCTGGAATAAAAAACAAGTGTCACCAGCACGCATTGATCCATCATTCAAGAATTTTAAAAAAAAGTAAAGAGAAATTCACCTTGAATCGCAGAAGTTGCCTCAGTAGAAGCACTCCCGGAAGATAAATCGGCGCCAGCCCCGACCTTATCAGCTTTCTTGGGCTTCTCCGTTTCCTCCAACTCTCCAAAGGCTTGGCGAAGAGCGTCATCTGTCCACTCTTGAATCACGCCTGCCTGCCCAGGAGGCAAAGCCCTGGTGCCATCACCACCCTGTCCTTCGCCACCATCATCACCGTGACGATCACCGTCACCTTCTCTACCACTTCCACTCTCCGCCTCACCTCCTTCGTCCTCGCCCTTTTCCCCCTCCACTTTTTCCTCCTCCTGAACATCTGGATGTATGCTGGGAGAGGGTCCGTCGGACTTCTTGAGTTTCTTCCCCCCAGCGACTGGATGCATCGGGAAAGGTCTCCTTTTGCTGTTCTTTGCCGTGGCCCCTCCTGTAGCTTTGGCAGCTCTCTCCTCCGCCGTGTCTCTCTGCTTAACCACGGATTGATGTGGAAGGATCAGGTTGTGCCCCAGAAGTGTAGCATTCCTGATCAAGTAAGAAGCCGACCTATCCCTTCCCGTAATGGCTTCTATTTCCACAGCCATCTGAACCAGGCGATCATTCTCCACGATCGCAAAGCCACCTGTCGCTAGCAAGAAATAAAAACACATGAGAAGAAGCATTGCAGTCGGAACAGAAATCATAAGTAAGCTTCAACTTACAGCCTGAGGTGAAGCGACGATGGAAACAGAGTCATCTTTAACGAAAAACCATTCTTTCTTGAACATGCTGAACTTCGAATATAAGTCCAGGACTGGCTTGAAAGATACGGCTGATTCCAGGCTAATGTATGGAGACCCCTTTTTATAGCCTCTCAGATTGTACAAATACCGGATCTCCCGGTTAGAGGGAGGACGCCCGTATCTCCTCTGAAAAATGACAAACAGGCTCACCAGGATGGCGTAGGAGTTTGGCTGAAGCTGAAATGGAGCCACCTTCAAGTAGGTGATGAAGCTGAGTATCTAGGCATTGATCGGGGGAATGGCCCCACACATGCAATGGTACCTACTATAAGCGAAATATCCTTCGTGGGGATTGTATGGCAGCACTCCTTCCCCCGGCAACAGCATGCACGCTCTGTCAATCCCAAAAGAGCGAGAAATGACATCAAGCTGCTCGTCTCTGAGGGAGCTAGGGAAGCAATCGAGAGGTGAGTTCAGAAGCTCTTGAGGACCGTACCCGTCCACTAGTGATCTCGGGGTGGGCCCATGTCGTTCTGGATTCGGCTGGACTGGGGGCACGACGGGAGATTCTCTTCTGTTCGTGGATTTCTTCTTGTCAGAACGGGTTTCAACTTTATGAGACATTATCTGCAACACGAGAAAACACATTGTTAGAATAAGGATATAAAGATATAAACGAACGAGTGTATATTGTTTAGAGTTCCACTTATAAACACGTAAACTCGTTCGGTATAACAAGGTTCAAGTTTCATTCGGCACTCAAGCCATTCGGTAGTACAAGAAAGAAGCTTCATTCGGCATACAAGCCATTCGGTAGTTCAAGGCACGAATTTTCATTCGGCCTTATACTCCCAAGTTCATTCGGTCAGTTCATTCGGTATTTCAAGCACGAAGTTCATTCGGCAAAAGAATGTCTCACCTGGTTCGGCGATCAGAACTGGTTCGGTGCTATAAATGATTCGGCAGTCAAGAATTTTGTCCGGCTAGTTCAAAAGGTAAGGAATAACGAAAGCCTCAAGCCCATACTTATAGGCAAGCACAGAATAGCCGGACCAGATAATTCGGAATTTAGAACCGGATGAGGGCGTCCAGATAAACAAAGCGTGCCATACGCAAGCATATGCCCCACTTTGGGGGGGCGAATGTTGGGAGTGTTTCCACCTACTACCGGACCAAACTTCCTTCCCATGCATAGCCGGACCAACTTCCTTCCCATGCATAGCCGGACCAACTTCCTTCCCATGCATAGCCGGACCAACCTCTGCTCCACACTACCGAACCAACCTCTGCTCCACACTACCGAACCAACCTCTACTCCACACTACCGAACCAACCTCTGCTCCACCTACCACCGAACCAACCTACTCCACCTACCACCGAACCAACTCGCTTCCCAACGTACTACCGGACCAAGGCGTACCAGATCAACGCTGCCAGGCCAGATCGCATCAGCCCAGGCCCACCAGCAGCTATATACATCCAAGACCCCTGCCCCCAGCCTCACTCTATAAATAGAGGGGCAGGGGTACAACAATGGAGGACAAGTTTGAGAGCTCAAGCACGGATAGAACTTTCAAACAACTTTTATATACTTGTACCAAAGCTTTGTACTTATACTCTGAACAAGAAAGGAGAAATAATATATAAAGTGGACGTAGGCATATTCTGGCTGAACCACTATAAATCTGCGTGTCTTTTACAGTTTAGTCCCTGCTTTTTTACATATTTTCATAAATCACCCAAATCACTAAAAACAACGCAAAATCAACTGAATCATACGACTTGGAGGTGTTTGCCCATTTTTTGTGCATACAGGAACTGAAACACTATTCAATATAGAATTCGTCTTCTCAGTTGTATAAGGTTAGTATCATGGTCAACTGCAGTCGACTCAAAGTTAAAATCTCTGGTCAGATTAATATGGTTAATAATGATTATTATTATTGAACCAATGACTTTGTTTATGGACCTAGTTGAATGTGGATGATATTGATATTTTGACCAAAATCAAATTCCATAAATTCCAAAGTGATATTGTGTTAACGAAAAGAATTGGTGTAAATAGTTATTATTAAAAGACATCGCTTAAATTTGTAAAATTGGATTTTACCGATGAGATTTGTTAGCGATGAATTAAGTCAAACTGTCATCCACCCACTAGCTAAGATAATGTGTTAACGTTAGTATTTGAATGTTTGATTATTAATCGACGGCTAAATTCACACCTATGAGTCGCACAACCAAATCTATTCGGTCTTTGAAAGATCGTTTGATTTAATTGATTTATAATAGTATAAATTAATTAAGTTAATTAATATTAGCGAAATATTAAATTTTATTTTATTTATTGTATGGGGCGTGTGTAGTAAATGGGATTGCCTCTAGAATTTTTTTGGGTGCTATTAGTAATTTATTATGTGCGTATATAAAAGTTATATACGTGCGTATCGATATACAATATCAATAAGAATTTAAATTAGGTTTAAATTAAATAGTTTACTTATTGGTTTGGAAGAGGATTAGGTCCATTATGGACCCATTCCATGGTCGGCCAAAGAGGATGCAAAAGGCGGCTATTAAGTTTGAATTGGTAGTAGAGATATGTGGAATTCTTTATCTAGATCTTCCTATAAATTCAACCATGTGTCTTCATTTTATTTTTACCTTTTTATCATCCCTGGATGCTAGTTTTTCCACTCCAACCCCTTCATTACAAACTCCATTAGCCTCCAATCAATAAAATGCATATAAATTCAATGTTTGCATGCTTCATGTTTGTAGCAACCGAACTACATCAGTGAACGGTATAATCTCCATCTAATTATTCAATTTAAATATATATATATATTGAAAATAGGTTTTACATATATGAATATATATATATATATATATGTTAATGCCTACATATATCATCTTGTACCTTATATATATTCAGCAATGTTTTTATTTCATTTTTAAATAATAATTTATTTTTTTATATTATACATACATACATACATACATATATATAATTAACATATACGTATGTATATATAATATATTTACTCAAAATTTGTTTTTTGTTAACTTTAAAAAAATTCAAAATCTAAAAAGATTTATTATAGATAAGTGTTTTAAACAAAACAATTTTAAAACACGTTCTAAGTTTTAAATAAAATAAATAATTTTTTAAACATTATTATTTCATATTTAATAAAAAAACTTATTTATATTTATATTTGTATGTGTGTGTATTAACTATCCATATGGATATTTAAAAGAAATTAATAATTTTTGTATCTCAGCAAAAATGATGTTTTATATATATATATATATATTATAAAGTCTATATATTTTAAATTGAAAATTTTAATTTTTCAAACCATTTTATATATTCAATCAAACTAAAAAAAAATCTTGTTAGTGGCTGCATAAATAAAAAAGAAATTTTGATATTATTTTTGAGTACATCAAAGATTTGGATTTGAATTTTATACTATTTATATTAAAAGCCAAAAGTAAACATAATAATTATATATATATATAATTTATACACATAATTTATTCTATATAAATTTTATAGCAAATAAATTAGTATATAATGATTTTTAGCTACATACTTTAAATTGTATGTGTGTGTGTGTGTGTATTAAACATACATACATATATATAATTTAAATATTATTTATAATATTCATAATGGTCAATTTTTTATATTTCATGCTGATATGAATATAAATATAATGTTATCATTATTTACTTTGCGGCATTAAATTAACATCTATACATTACATTGACATCTTATTGATCGTAGTAAACAATGGTCAAATTTTGCCATGAACCCCCCGATAGTTTATATATACTTGTATTGTTGTGATGGTTATATTATGAATATCATAAAATATTAAAATTTAAAACTAAAATTTATTAATAAATCGATTTTAAATTTAATTATTAATAAATACTATTTTAAACATTAACAATAAATAAATATTTTAATGAAATCAAAAAATTAAAATATTATCAAAACTCTTTTGTTAATTAATATTAAGTCTAATTTAGTATAAACAGAATATTGTTACACAAACACAAAATAAGATCTTATGCAATTTAATAAAAGGTAAAAATTTTGAAGTTCACCCTTTGTTACCTCGCTACTAATGCACCTGATCCAACACTTCATACATCGTTGTGATTGATTTAAGCTTCAAATAAATAACTAAAATGCCACAAAATTGTAATAAAATATTTGTATCAATTTTATCATTAATTTATTATAAATTAACTTTACGTTTTTAAATTTGGAAATAATTAACAACTCGGTTGTGCTGACCCTTTCACGTGAACTCATTCCTTGGCCAATATTTAAAAGATTTAAATACAGAAGCTTGTACAGACTTTGTTGAAATATGGTATCAGGTGCAAGTTCAACGTTTACAGATCATTTAGGAGAAATCCAATTTCTAATCTATAATAAGCTTACCTAGTAATGACATTTTGTACACGTATTCTTTTCATCATACTATATCACTTAGGTATCTAAAGTTTGACCTCGGGTAAAAACTCAAATGATATCTGTATTTAATTGTGTAGATCACTTTAAAGTCTTTGGTTCAATCCGATAACTTTTATCAATTAACCGATTTGCTTTAGCCAGAGATTTTGACTTTTAAGTTTACTACCAATTATGGTGATACTAACTCTTTGCAATGAAGGAGACAAATCATCTCTTGGATGGTGTTTCACTTCAACTAATTCAATGTATATCCAACTATAGTGGTAACATGATCGTGGTGCGAGAGGTCACAAGTTCGAAACTTGCGTAGCGTGGTTCGAACGTTTATTGACAAGTGATATGTTGTCCCAGTGACATGTTGTATATAAATACCATTTGAAAAAAACATGATCGTATTGCCATGTGATTGACCATCAAAGTATAGTCTACTTACTCAAGATTGATAGTCCTCAAGTTCGAAGACTAATGTACGTCATTATCATGAGATCTTCTATTTTAACTTAGCTGTGTTAACCTATAGAAAGCTCCAATCGAGTCATTCTGTGATTGTTCCAAACAACCACAAGTACTTAACCACTTGGTGCCCTCTACAGTCATGAGTAATTCACCGTCCGTTATATGCGGAGTGTTGTGTACACTAGCCTTGACGAATACATCGATATCCTTTTCTCAATACATCTTGACAGGGGACATTTAAGGAGTTAGTGTTTATATATCGATCCAATACTCATATTTACTAACACATTTGTAACTGCAATCAATAAAATTCTTCTCCTAAGAATTTTCTACAAACATATGTTCAATGTAATTAATTTATTATTTATATCATTGTATAATAACACGTATAAAAGAAAATAAAACCAAAACACACTTTATTTCGAGTAATATTGTTTACAAAGTTAAGTTTATATAACTATTTACTTAATTTCCTCTAGGGCACACCATTATCTCTGTCAGTAACCTGTAATCTCATTTTGATTCATTCTGAAATATCAAAATCATGTTTTTAACAATAAAGCACATAATGTAATAAATAAATAAATAATGTAAGGATGGATAAAATTGTGATATTACTCACTTGGATGATGAAGATTTATTTAATTTTCCATCTGAAGGAACCGTGCCAGTCGAAAGTGGGTAAAATATATACGTTTCAAAAAATTTCTATTTTGGATCTATTGGGCATATGAAAAGGGTTTAGTAGATCCAACCTAATATTGTTTTCTAATAAAATATTATTTTATTTAATTGTTTAAAAGGAATTTAGATATAATTCAAATGAAGTATATTATGATGAGTGTATCAGATACACTCATATGTGTATAGTGCAAGTGCAACATATAAATAGTGTACATGGTAAATGTGTACGTTTATAGGTGCTGGGATATAAACTACAATAGACGCATTTGTCCCGTTATATACATATCCCTTGTCCATAGTTTTTTATTTATTTTAAGTTACATATAACATAATAATTAAATGCACACACACACATATTAAAATCGAATTTGACTATTTTATAAGTTTTGAAATCCAAAATCAACAATTTGAGATCTAGTTTTGACTTAAAAAGGAGTTTAATATTAGATTCGTAATTTTACACAAAATTCCTTTTGTAAACTTAAAATTAAAATAATATATGTGTATATATATAATAATAATAAACTATATCTAAATTCAAAATAACTCATGTATAACTTATAGTTTGTATGTTTTACAATTTAAAATTGACAATTTGAGATCTGGTTTTAACTTAGGAAGAAATTCAACATTAGATTCTTAATATTACATAAAAGTCATTTTATAAATTTTGAATTAAACACAATATATATGTGTGTGTGTGTGTGTGTGTGTGAACGTATGTGTATGACAACCAAAAGCATTTGATATTCAAAATAACACATACATATGCGCATGCGCTCGCCATGGCGTGCGCACACACATATATTCATGAAGTTTATAGTTAATTTGATAAAATAATTACAAACTGTTTATGTATGTATTTAACTTATATTTTCATATAAAATATATTCCAAAATTATTTCAATTAATTAAAATCATTTTTACATTTAATTTTTTTAAATTTCGAAAACAATAGGAAGCAAAAGACCGGACAACATAGTCATATATAAATTCACTGTAAAAGATATAAGATCTAAACTATATTAACAAAATGTAACATATAAACATAATAAGATGTGAAGATAGGGTATTTGAACTATTCTAACATGATAAACATATATCAAAAGGGATTGAATAATTACCTTACGATGTAGCCAAGTGTACGACCCAGAATATTTGGTTATTTGGAATTGGAATATTTGATTGATTTTAAATATTTAAAAGTTAATTTTTTTACTTGAATTTCAAATATAATGATTTATTGGATAATTTAATAATTGGAATTTACTTAAATAATCGAATCTTGAGTTTTAAGATTGACAAAAATAATTTCAAAGCTTATTTAATTTTTATTTATAAGAAGGAAGATAATAAAGATTTTAAATTGGATTTATAAGCGGTTTACTCGATTTTAAAAATATCTCATTTAAATTAACATATAAAAATAGCCTTCTGGGGCACAGTCACAGATTTCGATGAAACTAGTTTCATTGGATCCTTAATAGTATATTATTATCGGATTTCAAATCTCGTAGCATTTGGAGTTACCGTTTGGTCGTAGGGGATATAAACGCGCTGAAATTAATATCGAAAATTCAATATAATAATTGGGTTTAAAAAGCTATCTTCTCCATACGATCGAATTAGGACTCGAAACATTTTCTATTGCGTTCGGAATAGGGGTATAACATTATGAACGTCTGGCAGCATGCCTCGATTGGGGTTCGAAAATTGTAGCTAGATATTTTTCGAATTTAAATTAAAATATATTTGTTGATTGGACCACCAGCCCACATTCCATCACTTCAGCCATATCCTTTCTTTTCCATCAGCCACCCTAATAAATATAGTACCTACTACCCCCTTTTTAAATCACATCCCTTCCTCTCATTTTTAAAAACAGCAGAACACAGAAAGAAAAAAGAAAATGGCAACTTCAAGAATTTTTAATTCAAATTATAGTCGACAAAAAAATCCCAAATGAATTTTAAAATTCTTGTTTGAGCACGATCTTCGGCCTGGGAAAATTTTTGAGGGTTGCGGCCTTGTTCTGGTGATCGATAGTGAAAGTCAAGATGGAGTTATGGCTAGGGTTAGCTATAAGTTGTAACTGAAGCATCGATGGTCGAAGTCGTTTGGTATTTGGGTTCGTATCGCCGAGTGGCATGTCGTGGAGGAAGCTAGGGGGTTGTGGCGGCCTTAAAAGGGTCGCGAATACCCACTGTAGCAGGCGATGGTGGTTTCAGGTCGCGAATTGATAGGGGGGTTCGAGCTTCATCTTGAAAGGTCCGGGAGGTGGAGATTGAGAATGGGAGTTCATCGGTGGGATTGTCTCCGGAGATCGTGGAGTTTGCTGGTGTTTTGGCGTACGTGTCATAGTTGTGTGCACAGTGAAATGATGAGTATTTGCGTGCAAAAGAATTGGGAGAGAAGCACTCTAGTTGGCGGGTCGGTCTTGACTTCGTAGGCTTGGGCCTAGTTAATGGGTATGGGTATTAAAGATGGTGATTTAATTTTATATAAATTGTTTTAAGAAATTCAAGTTCTTAAAAAAATTCGTAACTCATTCATTTTAGGTCCAAATCCAACGCGGTCAGTCGCGTTGGGTTCGTATTAACGAGATCTTTGCTACAGGATTGAATTGGTTAAATTTAGAGCTTCTAAAAATTTTAGCTAAATTCGAACACATTCGAATTTAATTAGAACCAGAATGCAGCAGCGACAATAAAAAATCGAAGTGAGTAAATCTCACTCATTTGGATTACTGCAATTAATTTTAAATGATTAAAATTAATTTTGGATGATTGGTTAAATTTATAAATTAATATCAGTTGGATGCTATATTATTTGTATTAGTATATAGATTAGTAGTTAGATATATTTCCCGCCTATTGGAGCGGATGAGACCCTATGTGCCCCACATAATAGCGGATGACCCTATATTACCGCGATATCCCGCCTCGAAGCGGGATTGGTATTTTATGTTATCTAACATCTGTGGTTGCACAAAAACAGGTTGGAGGGATCCAACTGGATTCCTAAAAAATGTTGATTTTAATTTCATATATAGTGATATATGACATTTTTGAATAATTTGTGATAAATTATAGTCTGATTTGAATTTATTGGATGCTATGGTAGCACTGGCCTAGAATTTTGTATTTTAAAATACCATAGATATATATTTTGAATTTGAAAAGAAATTAAAAAGGGATTTTGGAAGTAAAATATTTATATAGAGTTTTGGATTAGTTAAAAGAAGTTGATTAGTTAATGAAATGGTTTGACTTTGTAGTTGACTATTCCGTGATATTGTAATTAGAGATTTTGGAATAATGTATATAAAGGATTTTAAATAATTCTTAAGTGATACTTGTTTAAATATAAAA
This sequence comes from Allium fistulosum, assembly GCA_030737815.1. NCBI lineage: Eukaryota > Viridiplantae > Streptophyta > Magnoliopsida > Asparagales > Amaryllidaceae > Allium > Allium fistulosum. Next base: position 1,133,654,345 of record CM060901.1, read on the forward strand.
GGTTTGAAAAATCGAGATTTTAAATAGATTGGGAGAATATAAGGGAATTTGGAAATGAATATAAAATTGGTTATTCTGGATCTTAAATAAGAATTCTAAATTACAAAATGAAAGTAGAATCGAGATTTGGTTGGTTTTGGAATATAGTTTGGGTTTTTAAGAAATTGATTTATAAATGGAATTTAATTTAGAAATCGGTTTATAATGGATTTAAGTGATGTGAAACCGTTGTAAACTGGAAATGAGACTATGGGATTTATAAACAATGTTTATAAAGTGAAATGATTTTCATTTGATAAATTGAAGATATAAATTTACGGTAAGAATTTATAATGAGATGGGTGAATCGGTTTAAAAGAAATGATAGATTTTACTTTTGGAAATGTGAAAAATGTATTTATGAAATTGGGATGTAAATCAATTGTTGATAAATCATGAGAGATTTATAAATATTAGATTGGTTATATTGGAGTTGAAAAATATATTTTTATCGAGAAGTTGAGTTTGTTTTAAAAGGAGGATTTTTAATTATTAAACTAGGTAATTTACAAATGTTTTAGTATAAAAATATTTTAGAAAGTTAGTTATTTAAATATTTTTAAATTGTCAAAATGAATTATAAGTTTTATAAACAAGTCATGTAGATCGATTAGAATTTTATTAATAAATCAGAATTAATTATTGTTTCAAAGTTATGTAATTATTTTAATTATTTAAAAGTATATTTAATTATTTGTTAAAGTTCTTTTATAATGATTTGGTTTAAAGTTAATTATTATTTTAGGATTAACCAGTATTAAAATATCATTATAATTCAATGATAATTATTAAATAAAGTTTTGAAAAGTAACAATATACTTTCATGGCGAAAATTGGAGGCAGAGATTGCCTGCAGTTAAGTTTGGATTTCTTTGGGATAGAGACGCAATCATTGAGCTGCGAATCCATGGTTTATACCGCATGGTGCTTTCCATATTTATTTTTAAAAAAATTCAAATATTTTTGAAGGGAATGGTTTGTGAATATACTTATTCCGATGAGATAAGTATATACCTTTTGATAAAGAGATTTAATTTATTGAAATATTAAATTAACCAAGGCTTGGTGATTTCAGTGGGAAATGAAAACTTTGGTTGAATGATTGTTTATTTGATAGTTAAATAACCGACTATCCGATTTGGACCCAAAACATAACTTTGGAAATATCTAGTAGAAACATGGGAATTATATGGTACAGTTACCATCGAAGGTGCTATACTGTACGTATAAACTCGTTTCGTTCTTCTAGGACGATGATAAGGAAATCCGTTCACTAACGGTTAGGAGGAGATCTCCGATCTTATTTTCGTCTATTTATTTCCTAAAGAACCGGGGTTGAGTTTACCGGAAATATTGAAAGTTGTTTCGAAGAGACTAGGATCAGATAAGTTATCCGAAAACCACTTTGATCCAACGAATACGTTTTCGAAGTGATGCCAAGAGCATGGAATCAAAGATGGAGCATTGAAGTGCAAGGGCTAATCGCTACTAATCCCAAGTGTAACAACCCGGGGTTTCGTATCGATTGATCATCGGCATTAGACGATTAAATCGGTAAGCTAATTGCTGTTGGGATTTTATCGGGTTGAAACTCTTTTATTAATTTGTTAAGTGGTTATCTGGACTCTACAAATTTGAAAATTGGACCACGTTCCTTTCTGGTACTATGTTATCAAAGACGAATACCGGACCCTCCCTTGATTTTTCATTGAAAACCCTAAGCAAACGAAAAAGAAAAAAATGGCGGCCTCGTGTTCATTCCTCTTCGTTCCAACTTAGGGCTTCATGAAATCGAGGGCACCGGCTATGATTATCTCGATCGAATGATGCTCTGTCGATCGATGCTTCACTCCATGCTAGTTCGCGGCTGCTTCAACTTGTGTCGAACGAGGTGAGTAACCCTCACATCTTATTCAACTTCATGCTTCGACAGTTGATTTTGTTGATGTTGATTTTGAACTGTTCGTTCTTCTTTGTCATCACTGTCTCGATTTTGGTTTTTGACGATATTGATTTCAGTTGTCTTTGGCTATTTATTTGGTATTGAACTGTCGACTTCGGTCTTTATTTTGTGTATGTGATACTCCATAACTTTGGCCATAGTCTCCGGTAGCCCTTTCGACTATGTTGGAGGTTGATTTTTTCTGATTGTTGAATTCGTCACTTGATTTGTCGGCCATTCGACTATGTTGAAGGTTGATGTTTTCTGACTTGGTTTATTTTCCGTGTCTTGATGATTTGCCGTGATGATTTTGGGTTGTTCGACATTGCTTTCAGTGTTGACTTCAATCGTTATTTGGGTTGAAACATATATCTTGATCTTGTTTTGATGCCGAGGATGTTAAATATTATATAGGGTTCGTAACCCTTGTTTTTCGTTCGTCTTAACATGTTTGAATTTGTCCAATGATTTCTCTGGCCGATTGATGTTGTTGTTGGATGCTTAAGTTTTATCTGACTTTGTTTATGTTATTCCCTGACTTGCCATCCTTGGTCATCGCCTTTACGTTGACATTGAACTGCAGTTTGTTTACTGGTTAATTACTGCTTGGTTTATATTTGAGTTGAAGTCACCTAACTTCGGCATCCTTGGGCACTTGATTACTTGCGGTCTTGATTTTGTTATACTCTGTATATTTTCTCTGATACATGTATACGTGCTCGAATTGGCTGTGTCAATGTATCTTTGCATTGTTTTTTTTGTTGCTGTTTCAATTTGGTTTGAATGGTGGCCTTACTCTGTCACCTGTTTATTCAAGTCTGCATATATGTGCATACATACACTTGTATGTGTGTATGCATATATTATTGGATTTGTACTAAACGTGAGTTGTTTTGAGTGTGGCCTTATGCCTTTGTGCCTTCGTGATATTTGCAGTTTGATTATTTCACTTGTATATGGTCTGGAGTATTTAGTTGATTGTGGTCATTGTTTCACTTGGTCTTGTTTATGATAAACTGCACTTGATTTCTATGTTGTAGACTTGAGTTTGCATTGAGTACACTGTACTTGAATTTGTAGCCTTTGTGCTCAAGTCTGATTTTTGCAATTTCCAGTTTCACAGTGTATTCATGTTGCCTGGACTACTTGTATATTGATATTGAGCCACTGTCTCACTGTTTTATGAGCCTTGTTTATATTATGCTGTCCTTTGATCAAAACTACCACTTGATGTTTGGTGCTTGATCCTTGCAATCGTCGTCATTTACTTCGAGACAGTTTTAGTTGCAATGCAATTGTAGTTTTGCTTTTGTTTGATTTGAGGACTTTTGGGTTCGACTCTGTTTTGATGGCTTTGTTCGAACTAACTTTGGCATTTGTTTTGGGTACAACTTCCCTTATGCTTCTGGTTGTCTGATGCTCCAAGTTACCACCTCTGATCAGTTGCATTGTTGCCATGCTGTAGCTTGATCTTTGGTGCCCTTGGTCACTCGAGTCTTTGTGCTTTGCATTTGTGTTGAGTTACCTTTGTTTCGAGTCTTTGGTATACACGAATGAAATTTGAATCTGTCTGGCCATTCTTTGTTTCAGATCTGTGCATATCTTCTTGTATGTTTGGAGTCTCTGTTCGACCATATTGATAGTATTTGGTCTGGACATTGTTGTATTGTGACTTGTACATTGATGTGTACCTTGAGTTGAATCCAGCTTAATCGCTTGGATTTGACCTTGTGCTGATTTCTATTTCATCACTGTAGTGGCGAGGCAGTGCACGCGAGCGTGTACTGCAGCCACACAGTATTGACGGTTTAATTGATATTTCAATTATTTGAATTGTTTTGTGTTCAATTCAAAGTTTTGAAATTTTATTTTGATTTGGTTTGATTTGAGATTGTCTAATTATCTATTTGATAATTAGATTATGAGTTTCTAATTATTTATTAAATAATTGAATTTTGTTTTTAATTGCTGTTCAGGCAATTCTGTGGTTTTCTTATTATCTTCAGTGATAATCCTTTCTTTTATCTTTGTTGATGATTTGAATTTGCTGATTTGTTGTTTAAAACTATTTAGTGTTATATCTACCGTTATTCGTTTTCCTTGTTAAAGGATTGGATAGACGAGATTTCTATGACTGTCGTCTTTTTGCTATTTAATTATTATTACTTCTGTGCATTAATAACTGAGTTTGAATTAGACTGACCCGTGTATTATTTTCTTGTGAATTTAATACTCGGGTCAGACCGAGTTATTACAGGTTGTAGATATCTTGCTTTGGGTTGCTGCTTGAGCTATGAAGTCTCTTTATATCTTTTGGTGTAGTCGTCGTCATTTTGTAGTAGTCAGTGTATCTGATCTAGGTTGATATGTATTCATGTATATTATTCGATAATGTACTTGTATATATAACTTCCAGAGTCGACAGTTGTAGTTGTATCATATGTATTGTGTCAAATGTATTGTAACTGACATCAGTTATATATATATGAGACTTTTATTATCTGTGTTCCGCATTTATCTTATCTGTGTTATTATTATATATATTGTCCAAAACTATTATGAACCATCGTAGTTCGTTTTATACTGGAATTGGGTATGTCGATGGGAGTAAATAAATAAGAGATGAAAATTAAAAATATATACCACTCCTATCGAGGTAACCAATACTAGTGTAAGGCCCAACTACGGATGGCCGCTCCTATCCAGCCTTATTCTTCATAATAACAGACAGTATTTCTTTTAATACTCTTTGTTATTGTGAGCATTGAGGTGGGGCGTCACAGTTGGTATCAGAGCTTGGGGTTTATGGGCATAATATAAAACATAACTTAGATGGAACATGTGTTACAACTATTTGTCGATGTTTTTATTTGTGCTTTGAGTCAAAACTAAAGTTTTGAAATTATGATGAAATTTTTAAATATCTTTATTTAAAAATAAAAGTGAAATTGTGTTTTGATGAGATATTAATTGGTGATTGTTTATCAGAGTGCACAGCGGAAGCAGTGACACTGTCTTCGCTGAGTACAGCTGATAACCTTTTTGATTTAAAAATAAAAATATGAAATTGAAATAAATTTCATTTGTTATTTACATAGCTGGGTTTATTTTGTTTCTTTAAAAAAAATTTCGAATCCGATTTGAGGATTCGAAGCGATTGCAGTTATGTGATTTCTGTTGAGATTTTGCTGTTTTGAATTATCTTCATTGAAGATACATTCGAATGGTTTCTTTGTTCATTTTGTAGTACGTGCAAATTTGAGTTGCACGTTATTGCATTAATTTTACGTTGAACCGGTGTTTGGTTTAAACGTATTTTGTTGCCGTTATTTTTATAACGGGGTTTTTACATCGGTGCTAAATTGTTGAAGTACGGTGTTCTGTGACATTTTTGATGAATGAAAAATTCACTGGTATTATATTTTGATGCGAATTATTTTGATGAGATTTGGACGTTTAAAAATTACTGTCGCTTTGACTTCAGTAACCGTCAATTTTAAAGTGGATTTTCAAGCGGTGATTCCGCAATGCTGATTTGATATCCGTTTTTACGGTGTTTTGAGAAGTGCGATTTCCTTATCGAAATTGCTACAGATGTTGCTATTTTAATCACGTGTTCTGAAAATTGGTTTAAAAATTTTACAGTTTGCGCTTTCAAAAGAATGAGGAAGCGATTTATACGCTTCAGCAAAATCGAGGACTATGAACCCTTACTTTTACTGATTCGCTTAATTCCGGACTTGTCTGTTTGAGAACGTAAAATGTTATTTATTTAAAATACAAAATTTTACAGTTTGCGCTTTCAAAGGAACGAGGAAGCGATTTAAACGCTTCAGCAAAATTGAGAACTATGAACCCTCACTTTTACTGTTTCGCTTAATTCCGGACTTGTCCGTTTGAGAACGTAAAATGTTAACTATTTAAAATCCACAATTTTCCACTTTCAAGGAAACGATGAAGAGAATCAAACGATTTAGTAAAACACGTGGTACATGTGCGTTTGCTATTTCGGTTAATTCCGGACTCGTAAATTGAAATATTTGCTGTTTTGATGATTCTGATGATTTTGTGTGCTTTCGAGCCACTATGTTGGACCTTCGGGTCATCTGCTGGACCTTCGGGTCATTTGTTGGGCTTTCGGGCCACTCTGTTAGACCTTCGGGTCATTTGTTGGGCTTTCGGGCCACTCTGCTGGACCTTCGGGTCATTTGTTGGGCTTTCGGGCCACTTTGAGGTCCTTCGGGTCAAATACCAGTACTAGACCTTCGGGTCACTCTGCGGACCTTCGGGTCATCTGATGGGCGCTAAAATTTTATAGTACTTGGTAGGCTTTGGCCATTTGTTGATGCACGTGTGGCGTAGCTAAAAACTCGCCATCTGCTGTGATCGATCCACCTTTTATGTTGATTTTCTAGATTATCTTAATTGATTTTTAGATATTTGTTGTTTCTAATTATCTACAGGTAATTTGATAATTTGTTGTTATGAGATTTAATTATCGTATCGATAATTAGATATTTGTTGTTATGAGATTTAATTATCGTATCGTTAATTAGATAATTGTTGTTATGAGATTTAATTATCATTTGTGATAATTAGATATCTAATGTTTTTTTATTATCGTTTTTGATAATCGAATATTTGTTGTTTCTGATTATCGTTTTTGATAATTGGATCTTTGTTGTTTTTGATTATCGTTTTTGATAATCGGATATTTATTGATTTCTGATTATCTGATGTTTTCTGATTATCGTTTTTGATAATTAGATATTTGTTGATTTGAGATTTCTGATTATCGTTTTTGATAATCGGATATTTGTTGTTTCTGATTATCGTTTTTGATAATCGGATATTTGTTGATTTCTGATTATCTGATGTTTTCTGATTATCGTTTTTGATAATTAGATATTTGTTGATTTGAGATTTCCGATTATCGTTTTTGATAATCGGATATTTGTTGTTTCTGATTATTGTTTTTGATAATCGGATATTTGTTGATTTCTGATTATCTGATGTTTTCTGATTATCGTTTTTGATAATTAGATATTTGTTGATTTGAGATTTCTGATTATCGTTTTTGATAATCGGATATTTGTTGTTTCTGATTATCGTTTTTGATAATCAGATATTTGTTGATTTCTGATTATCTGATGTTTTCTGATTATCGTTTTTGATAATTAGACATTTGTTGATTTGAGATTTTTGATTATCGTTTTTGATAATTAGATATTTGAGATTTTTGATTATCGTTTTTGATAATTAGATATTTGAGATTTCTGATTATCATTTTTGATAATTAGATATTTGTTGATTTGAGATTTCTGATTTCTGATTATCGTTGTTGATAATTAGATATTTGTTGATTTCTGATTTCTGATTTCTGATTATCGTTGTTGATAATTAGATATTTGTTGATTTGAGATTTCTGATTATCGTTTTTGATAATTAGATATTTGAGATTTCTGATTATCGTTTTTGATAATTAGACATTTGTTGATTTGAGATTTCTGATTATCATTTTTGATAATTAGATATTTGAGATTTCTGGTTATCATTTTTGATAATTGGATATTTGCTAATTTTGCTGATTTTGAGATTTTCTAGTCTCTAATTGATTCTAGATTATGTTGATTTTATTGAATTGCTATTTTCTATCTATCTCTGTTGATAGTTAGAGTTTGCTGATTATGAAGTTTGTGTTTTCTAGTTAATTGTTGGATAACTAGATATTTGCGGTTTTGCGATTTGTGATTTGTGTTTTCTAATTATCTTTGTTGATAATTAGATTTTATTGTTTTCTAATTATCGTATCGATAATTAGATATTGCGGTTTTGTGATTTCTGTATTCTAATCATCTAATTGAAAATTAGATATTGCTGATAATTGTATTTATTCAGTTTTGTTGTTTTCTGATTATATATTTGATAATTAGATTTTGTTGAGAATTTGTGAATTTCTTGTATGAAATTAAAAGATTTCTTGGACGTCTGTGTTCTTGACCCTTATTTTTCTAGCTTAACCAGTTTATGTTAGGAAAATAATAGTTATTGACGCCTTTAATTATGAAAATTGCGAGGACGCAATTTTTATAAGGAGGGGAGTCTGTAACAACCCGGGGTTTCGTATCGATTGATCATCGGCATTAGACGATTAAATCGGTTAGCTAATTGCTGTTGGGATTTTATCGGGTTGAAACTCTTTTATAAATTTGTTAAGTGGTTATCTGGACTCTACAAATTTGAAAATTGGACCACGTTCCTTTTTGGTACTATGTTATCAAAGACGAATACCGGACCCTCCCTTGATTTTTCATTGAAAACCCTAAGCAAACGAAAAAGAAAAAAATGGCGGCCTCGTGTTCATTCCTCTTCGTTCCAACTTAGGGCTTCATGAAATCGAGGGCGCCGGCTATGATTATCTCGATCGAATGATGCTCTGTCGATCGATGCTTCACTCCGTGCTAGTTCGCGGCTGCTTCAACTTGTGTTGAATGAGGTGAGTAACCCTCACATCTAATTCAACTTCATGCTTCGACAGTTGATTTTGTTGATGTTGATTTTGAACTGTTCGTTCTTCTTTGTCATCACTGTCTCGATTTTGGTGTTTGACGATATTGATTTCAGTTGTCTTTGGCTATTTATTTGGTATTGAACTGTCGACTTCGGTCTTTATTTTGTGTATGTGATACTCCATAACTTTGGACATAGTCTCCGGTAGCCCTTTCGACTATGTTGGAGGTTGATGTTTTCTGATTGTTGAATTCGTCACTTGATTTGTCGGCCATTCGACTATGTTGAAGGTTGATGTTTTCTGACTTGGTTTATTTTCCGTGTCTTGATGATTTTCCGTGATGATTTTGGGTTGTTCGACATTGCTTTCAGTGTTGACTTCAATCGTTATTTGGGTTGAAACATATATCTTGATCTTGTTTTGATGCCGAGGATGTTAAATATTATATAGGGTTCGTAACCCTTGTTTTTCGTTCATCTTAACATGTTTGAATTTGTCCAATGATTTCTCTGGCCGATTGATGTTGTTGTTGGATGCTTGAGTTTTATCTGACTTTGTTTATGTTATTCCCTGACTTGCCATCTTTGGTCATCGCCTTTACGTTGACATTGAACTGCAGTTTGTTTACTGGTTAATTACTGCTTGGTTTATATTTGAGTTGAAGTCACCTAACTTCGGCATCCTTGGGCACTTGATTACTTGCGGTCTTGATTTTGTTATACTCTGTATATTTTCTCTGATACATGTATACGTGCTCGAATTGGCTGTGTCAATGTATCTTTGCATTGTTTTTTTTTGTTGCTGTTTCAATTTGGTTTGAATGGTGGCCTTACTCTGTCACCTGTTTATTCAAGTCTGCATATATGTGCATACATACACTTGTATGTGTGTATGCATATATTATTGGATTTGTACTGAACGTGAGTTGTTTTGAGTGTGGCCTTATGCCTTTGTGCCTTCGTGATATTTGCAGTTTGATTATTTCACTTGTATATGGTCTGGAGTATTTAGTTGATTGTGGTCATTGTTTCACTTGGTCTTGTTTATGATAATCTGCACTTGATTTATATGTTGTAGACTTGAGTTTGCATTGAGTACACTGTACTTGAATTTGTAGCATTTGTACTCAAGTCTGATTTTTGCAATTTCTAGTTTCACAGTGTATTCATGTTGCCTGGACTACTTGTATATTGATATTGAGCCACTGTCTCACTGTTTTATGAGCCTTGTTTATATTATGCTGTCCTTTGATCAAAACTACCACTTGATATTTGGTGCCTGATCCTTGCAATCATCTTCATTTACTTCGAGACAGTTTTAGTTGCAAGTGCAATTACAGTTTTGCTTTTGTTTGATTTGAGGACTTTTGGGTTCGACTTTGTTTTGATGGCTTTGTTCGAACTAACTTTGGCATTTGTTTTGGGTACAACTGCCCTTGTGCTTCTGGTTGTCTGATGCTCTAAGTTACCACCTCTGATCGGTTGCATTGTTGCCATGTTGTAGCTTGATCTTTGGTGCCCTTGGTCACTCGAGTCTTTGTGCTTTGCATTTGTGTTGAGTTACCTTTGTTTCCAGTCTTTAGTATACACGAATGAAATTTGAATCTGTCTGGCCATTCTTTGTTTCAGATCTATGCATATCTTCTTGTATGTTTGGAGTCTCTGTTCGACCATATTGATAGTATTTGGTCTGGACATTGTTGTATTGTGACTTGTACATTGATGTGTACCTTGAGTTGAATCCAGCTTAATCGCTCGGATTTGACCTTGTGCTGATTTCTATTTCATCACTGTAGTGGCGAGGCAGTGCACGCGAGCGTGTACTGCAGCCACACAGTATTGACGGTTTAATTGATATTTCAATTATTTGAATTGTTTTATGTTCAATTCAAAGTTTTGAAATTTTATTTTGATTTGGTTTGATTTGATCATTTGAGATTGTCTAATTATCTATTTGATAATTAGATTATGAGTTTCTAATTATTTATTAAATAATTGAATTTTGTTGTTAATTGCTGTTCAAGCAATTCTGTGGTTTTCTTATTATCTTCAGTGATAATCCTTTCTTTTATCTTTGTTGATGATTTGAATTTGCTGATTTGTTGTTTAACACTATTTAGTGTTATATCTACCGTTATCTGTTTTCCTTGTTAAAGGATTGGATAGATGAGATTTCTGTGACTGTCATCTTTTTGCTATTTAGTTATTATTGCTTCTGTGCATTAATAACTGAGTTTGAATTAGACTGACCCGTGTATTAATTTCTTGTGAATTTAATACTCGGGTCAGATCGAGTTATTACAGGTTGTAGATATCTTGCTTTGGGTTGCTGCTTGAGCTATGAAGTCTCTTTATATCTTTTGGTGTAGTCGTCGTCATTTTGTAGTAGTCAGTGTATCTGATCTAGGTTGATATGTATTCATGTATATTATTCGATAATGTACTTGTATATATAACTTCCAGAGTCGACAGTTGTAGTTGTATCATATGTATTGTGTCAAATGTATTGTAACTGACATCAGTTATATATATATATATATATGAGACTTTTATTATCTGTGTTCCGCATTTATCTTATCTGTGTTATTATTATATATATTGTCCTAAACTATTATGAACCATCGTAGTTTGTTTTATACTGGAATTGGGTATGTCGATGGGAGTAAATAAATAAGAGATGAAAAATAAAAATATATACCACTCCTATCGAGGTAACCAATACTAGTGTAAGGCCCAACTACGGATGGCCGCTCCTATCCAGCCTTATTCTTCGTAATAACATACAGTATTTCTTTTAATACTCTTTGTTATTATGAGCATAGAGGTGGGGCGTCATGCCAAGGATGATTCCAAAATGGATGTAGTAGGAATAGTGCCTTCGATTTTGTTCATACCCAGAACGTACTTGTATGGATGAATGTTATCAGTACATTGTCATTGGAGGACAATGAGCATTATAAGTGAAAATTCCTTAAAAAGGTAATCATAGCCTCAAGCCTCATCACCGGAATGACTAAAAATCACGGGAGATGCAGCAAGGCTAAGTGGGTCACACCCAATTAGGGTATGTTATCACCTTTCTAGATATCCTCGGATATATTATAAATTATGGATACTGTGGTGCATGAAAAAAGAGCTCTCGATAAAGATGGGAATACTCGGGGTGGTAACATATTCGGTACTATCCAGGATAGGGGTAGAACCGGTCTTGTGTTGTAGGGGATCCCGGCGAGGTACTCGGTACATTTTTCTAGACGTGTACCGTGATAGGTGGTACCCCAGTGCCTAGTCATTGTATGGAAATCCATTCTCCAATACGTGTCTTTACAGTTTTGGTTGTAGAACCTAGTATGCTGGAATTTAGTTAATGTAACAACTTCGGCTATTTGAATAAGTATTTGTACTTAGACTTTATTATAATATCAGATGATTTTGATATAAAATGTTTTGGTTATCGTAAGGTAAAAACCCGTCGTGTTTATATGTGACGTGGTCTTACGAGATACCTTTGTTTTTCAGAGGGTTTTGATAATAGTAATAATTCAAATTGAGTGTGTTTTCTCATGCTGGTTTTCCAGACTGACTCGGGTGTTATTTTATTATAATGCTCGAGTCAGACCGAGTATTACAGATTCAAGATAGGATGCTATGGAGCTCAGAAGACGAGCTAGACGATAGAGACGTATTCCACGTACTTGATTATATTCCACTGTGTGTGTTAGGCTGTATAGTCAGCACTGGCGAGGACAAGTTATTATTCTGTCAGGTATTGATTTGTTGATTTGTTGTACTCTGATGATGGTATGTATAAATAACAGTTATAGTTCTTTTTGTATAAAGACATGTTAATATCTATTATATGTTGTTCCGCTGCTGTGACGACCCGGCTTTCCACTCCCGGAAAATCGCATCGACAGAAAGAAAGAAAGGGGTGAGAAATAGAAAAGAGAAGAAGAGAAAAGAAAACAACAACAGATACTCATAGCGGAAACGAAACGAAATATAATATATCACATAAATATTACATAGTATCATATACATCATCTATCAGAGTTACACAGATTACACATCACATACTAGACAGTTATAAACATCTGTCTAGTTATTACATCTCAACACAATACAGATCAATACAAAGATCAACACAGCGGAAAACTACTATCTATATCTACAACGCCGAAGCCTCCTGCTCCATTGCTCCTCCAGATTTCTCGTCAGAGCTAAACCTGAATCCCTTGGCTACTCGTAAAAATTTGAGTACCCAAGAGTTTATAAAACAGAAATAAACAACTTGGGTCAGACATGGGTCTGGTGTGAGTAACAGGTTAAACTTGTTTAACTTCAAAACCTTTTTAAAAGAAAAGGTATCACGTAAGACTCCCCACCAATAAATATGGGTAAGTTTTTACCTTACGCTAACCAAAACATTTGATAGGAAATTCGATTGTATTATAATAGGTCTAGGGTTTTCAAATAAATATGAAATAGCTGGAATGCTTACATCTCACGTTCCAACATAGTTGGGCACAACTAAAACGTACGGCACTTATTGGAGTTTGGATTCCATCAATGGCAGGGCTACCGGGGTACCGCCCGTCACAGTACGTGGCCTAGATCACCGTACCGAGGATCACTCTCAATCCCCTGCAACACAAGGTCAGAACATCCCTTACTGGATAATTCCCGCACAAGATACCTCACGGTTGTCATGACCAACCGCACACACTAAGTCGAAAATAGAAAGGGACATCTAGACAGAGGTAATCTTGTCCTACTTGGGTGCTACCCACTAACCTTGCTGCACCTCCCCTGTTTTAGCCATTCCCAGTTTGTGAGGCTTGAGGTCACGATTACCTTAGAAAAGAACACATCACTTAGAATGCTCATCGTCCACCTGACGATGTTCTGAAAGCATTCAGTCCATACAAGTTCGTTCCGGGTTCGAACGAAACCGAAGGCATTATCTCGTTACACTCGTTTTGGAATCACCCTCAGAGTTAACGACAATAACCCTTGCACTCTGAATCTTCATCTTCACTTGATTCACGACCTATCGTTAATTTGAATCGATGTGGTATTCGGGTCTCCAGACCTGGAAATCCGGTATACGGAAACCCGATCCCGGTCTCATCGAAATCCAAAGACGTATCTTTTAAGGCCAAGTTGTTTTAAAGGTTAAAACAATTTAATTCAATTATCTTTATACACTTAGAAAGATAATTCACAATAGATAATCAACATTATCAACATCATCAGATAATCCATATTATCACAATTTAACTAAACATCCATATCACATAGCATATATCTCATCAGAGATATCAATCAAATGCAAAGCATTCAGTATTATCATCCATCCATAAGTAATGATCTATATCATCTCTAATTAATTTAAAGTTAATTAAATTAATTACTTTTATTTTATAAATCCTTCTTACTTAAACATTAATTAATTACAAATTAATTAATTATCCTCTAATTACCTTTTTCAATTAATCATCTTTGATTAATTATCTTTTAATTACCTTCAAGTAATTTATCTTTAATTAATTACTCAAATTAATTAACCTTAACCACTTATAGTAATTAACCTTTAATTACTTCATTAATTAATTAACTATAATTAATTAAATTAATCACTATAATTAATTATATTAAACCTTAATTAATTACATTAATTAATCACTTCATTTATTAATTATACTTAATTAATAAATCTTAATTACATCATTAATTATATTAATTAATGATCCTTAATTACAACTTAATTATTAATTACTTTAATTAAATTAATTACATTAAGTAATTAACCTTTAATTAAACAACATTTATTAATCACTTTTGATTAATCTTCAATCAGTAATTAACTACCCTTAATTACTTTCATTAACTAAATTAATTACTTCCTTAATTAATTTCTTAATTAATCCTTTGATTAATTACAAGTAATTAAACTTAAATTACTTTCCTTAATACATAACCATCCACTTAATTACTTCCAGTAATTATCTATAATTATACCTTACTAATTACATTAAGTAATTATTTATCAAATCATCCATTGATTATTCTAAATTAATTAAACTTAATTAATTTACTTAAACTAAATCAAATTAACTTAATTAATTACAATAAGTAATTAATTCTTAATTACTTCCATTAAGTAATTCATTTAAACAAATTCTATAATTGATTATCTTTTAATTAATTAATCTAATTAATTATTAAAATTAATCCTATTAATTGATTATTTAATAATCCATAGTTAATGACCTTCATTAACAATTATTTAATTACTTTTCTTAAGTAATTAACTTAGATTAATTATTAATTCCAAATTAATAAATCTTAATAACCAATTAATTAATCTTTAATTATTTAATTAATTAAGTGTTATCCATAACTTAATTAATCTTTGATTACTTATTAATTGATTCCTAACCATTAATTAATATTTTAATTTATAATCCTCAATTATAAATTAACTATTCTAATTAATTTATCTTAATCATTAAAAATCAAATCCTATTTAATAAATGAATCTTATTTTCAAATTAATTATTCTAAAAATAATTAATCTTAAACCTTTAATTACTTTTAAGTAATTATTTATTTTATTTATTTATTAGATAAATTAATTATCCATTTAATTTCCCTAGTAATTAAATGCATACGAATCATTAACTTATAATTTAACTTCAACAAGATTTAAAATCAATTTAAAACCTTTAAGTGATAAATAATATTTTTCTTATAAAAGAAATTTTATAAGATTTAAACATATCTCTTTTTAAATTCAAAACATTTAAATTTAATAAACATTTAAACTTATTAAAATATTTGAATTTATAAAACTTATTTATCTTAAATCTAAGATTCAAAACTAACTTGAGTTTATATTTTTAAACTTTGATTTAAATCCTATTTTAAATATTCTTTCACAATTTAAACTTTGTTTAAATTTAAACAAACAGGCTTCTAAAAAAAAACTGGCAACAACTAAACTCCAGACCACTACAAATTCCTTCGAGTCGCAACCTAATTTTCCCGAGTCTCACCCGAGCTTTCCCTGTCAAAACTCTACAGCTAAACGAAGAAGCTCACCCAATTCCTACTTCGAGCCAAACACTAAAAACCCCGAGTCTCCCACGAAACAACTCGAGTAACCCTCTGTTAAAACCCAGGTTCACCAGAAATTTGATCGCGTGCACGTGCACGGTCATCAGCGTCCACTCCGTCCATCCACGACTACTCCACCACATCGGCGTTCATCCACCAACCAATCTACGAACATCACTTCTTCGATTACTGTTCGAATTCAAAATTCGATCATCTCCCAGTCCTGTAACTCATCAGCTCGAATTGCCAAAGCCTATCATCACCCAAAGCTCGCCGTTCCGATCATCTGAGATCCACCCACTCCGGCCTCGTCTACATTAACGCTCCAGCTCCCAATACCCCGAATTCCGATACACTCGATCCACTGGAAAGAGCGATATGATCAAAATTGCCAGACCAAACAAAACTAGGTTTACATACTTCGTCAACCACCCATCGCCTCCACCGAGCCCTATTCATCTTCTCGACATTTTTGCCACACCCTTCTGATCACTACACTACTCCACCAAGAACCCCAAACACTCCAATCAACTCGATCGCCAAAGCTTGATTAAAACCCAATTTCTGTTCAAATAAGAACTGCGGCCTTAATTCCAAACTAAACACTATGATTTTAGTTTTAAAAATCGAATTTTAGTTTAAGAATTCGATTCATATACCTGAATCTATACATCTTGAAGATAGACATTTACCTTATTTTAAATTTGTACTGAAATTTATTCATTTCCAGAGACAATATAAATTATTTTGACTTAAACATATTTTTAGACTTACAGCCATGATTCAACACCCAATTTTATTCAATACTTTAGGTCTTTACAAGATTTTATCAAGAGTTAGAGATTTTGATTTGAAAATCTCAGCCTGGAACTAAAAACAGAGGGAACACAGTCACACAGCAATGCACACCAAACATTCATATACAGGCACACAGAGATTTAAATATTTTTACAAACATACTTGTTCTTAGAGACGAACATGCAACATTAACATATTCTTAAAGCTTTAAATTTGTGATGTTACTCACCTTAATTGAGAGTGAACAGAGCCTTATATTTGGAAAATCTTGAAACTGTTTTTGAACTTTAAAATCTGAATGCCTTTCTTTGAAACCTTAAACTTGCATGCCTCTTTTGATTTAAAACTTGAGTGATTGCTACTGAAACTTGCATGCAGGCTTGAATTTAATTCTAAACTGCTTTGAATTACATGCATGCTGCTTCCAGATTGTAAATGAATGCAAGCAGGCTATGGGTAGATTTCAGATTTGAAAAGAATGCAGCAGCTTTGAGTTGCTTCCAGATTTCAAATGAATGCAGACAGAAGACTTTTGATTGTTTAGCTTGAGTGGATTTGATTTTAAAAAGAATTACAGGGTATTAAATTTCTGGTTGAAGAAGATCTACATGCTTTTGCTTTAGGATTTGGAAATTTGGTTACTGATTTGTTTTGAATAATTTTCAGCTGAAGCTTTTATCTTAGCTTTTGAAAAATGAAGATTAGAAAAGAATGGGAAATGAAGAAAGCATGTTTTTATAAGTATAATTGATTTATTTAGAAATTAAAAGAAAAATCAAAAATAAAAGGACACTTGTCTCAAATTTTAACAATTGTCAATTTGTAATGTTTGTTGATTAACACTTGTTAAAACAAAGACTTAAGATAATGACATATGTCTCTTAAGTAATTTTTACATATTTAACTTATTTTAAAAATGCCTTTTCTTATTTATAAAATACTTATCTATATATATATATTACTTTTTAAAGAAACAAAAACAAATTATATTTTAAAATAAAAGTGTATACAAATATTCTAAGATCTAAAACAATTTAAATATTTATTCTTTTGAATTTCAAAACTTAAATTCAAATCCAAATTAAATTAAATCCTAAGATTCAATTTAAAAGTTAAGTTATATATATTTATATATAACTATTTATTCATTTTAAGCTTAAGTTAAAATATATCTTAAACAATTTAAACATTTATCTAAAGTATATTTAAAACTATAAAGTTATTTATTTAAATAACTTTGAAAGCTCATATTAAACTAAATCTAAATTTCCAATTTACCAAAGCTTCTATTTATAATATATACAAATAAATATATATATTCAAATAGAAAATATCTTATTAACTTTTAAAAGATAAAATCACCAATTAATACTAATTTAATCAGATTATTAAATTAAATTCAATCTTATTATCAAAGATCATCAATATCAATTTAATTATTTAACAGATTATTAAATTGATATTGTTAAAATTTCCGGGATATTACATTCCTTCCCCCTTAAAATAATTTCGTCCCCGAAATTTAAACAAAGGTAATTTAATAATCTTATTAAAGATTTTAAATTTTAAAACACAAGCATATACTATCATCCATATGCTAACAACCATAGCAACCAATTCATCCAATCAATCAAATCTAACTATCCAGACAAAATTCTAGATAGAATTCCTCGAGTTTCCCCAAGTATATATATACCGGGATACTCGCTCTACAACAATCTAAACTACTAAGCTATAGATCTCCTACTCATCTAGATCTACAGAACTAAACAGAATATCAGACTACAGACGAGTCTGACTCAACAACTAAACCTTTCAGAACTGCTGATTCTAAAACCAGAGATTGATCTTACACGTACCTCTCAGAGATACATAAAACTCAATGAATTCCAATTGTCCAAACTGACAATTCAATCCTGAAAACCCAATACTTATCCAAATCAGAACACAGAAGAGATCCAAACATAACTTTACTTCACAACATCAGTAGATTCCAAACTTACTTCTCCTATCCAGAGATATACTCCAAACTGCTTTCGCTGCTCAATTCCGATCTGAGGTAGAACACAAGCACAGACTGGACAACTCATTCCAGAAATAAGGTTCACTGATCCATAAATAAAACTCAGATACTTCATCAAAACTTGAGTTGCTGCACCAACTCCATCTCTAGGAAACATCCTTCAACTAGATTGAACTACCGGTACTACTCCTGGAATCCAGTCGATAAGAAAACTCAATCTCTAATGCCGATAAACTTCTGACTTCCCTGAAGACACTCAGAAAAACTCTGATAACCCAAGAGAACCCTCAAACTATCGCAAGTCACTTTTGCGATCAACCCAGCCTATTTCCAAAGAAAACTGTTCCTCTTAACAAATCAGAACAGCCCATACTTAACTATCCAATCCATCGAAGAAATGGATGCACCCTGCTGCTTCTGAATTTCACCTCCAGAAAAACTACTCAGCCTGACAACTTTCTGCCATCACAGAATACTCCGAGCTGCACTGCTGATACTGATGCCAAGGACTTTCTATCCAAAGATCTTTGAGAAATTCGGACTCCAAACCAAAGCAGAAACACCATGCTGAACTCAGCCATAACACTGAAACAGACACACTTCCTTAAACTCGTTCCAAAGAAAACATCTTCGGGAACATCCATCGTCACTGCATCTCATCACACAGCTACTATTACCTGAGGTATCAAGATACCATCACTTGCTTCTGTTCAACCGATAGATTCAAACTCTACTCATCCAACTTTACAGATAAACTCCGAACTTTAACAGGTTTCTTTCAGAGATTCGATGAAATCCTTCATCACAGCAAAACTTACTCGAGACAGTATTGGGTCTACAGTCTCGACAGATATACTTCCAACCTCAATTCCAACCATTGGTAGTCGTGTTTCATACACTACTACCCTATCTACCTTTATATCTTATATTGGAAAACCTGTACGGGTAACCCAACAATATAGGTAGAATATATATATATAGTTATATAAAAATTACAAATACGCTCTCTCACGATAGATACCACTCCAGAGCTAGGTATTCACTCAACCAATAGCTCTGATATTCACTTAACCAAAAGCTTAGGCATTCGCTCAACCTAAGCTCTGATACCACGTGTGACGACCCGGCTTTCCACTCCCGGAAAATCGCATCGACAGAAAGAAAGAAAGGGGTGAGAAATAGAAAAGAGAAGAAGAGAAAAGAAAACAACAACAGATACTCACAGCGGAAACGAAACGAAATATAATATATCACATAAATATTACATAGTATCATATACATCATCTATCAGAGTTACACAGATTACACATCACATACTAGACAGTTATAAACATCTGTCTAGTTATTACATCTCAACACAATACAGATCAATACAAAGATCAACACAGCGGAAAACTACTATCTATATCTACAACGTCGAAGCCTCCTGCTCCATTGCTCCTCCAGATTTCTCGTCAGAGCTAAACCTGAATCCCTTGGCTACTCGTAAAAATTTGAGTACCCAAGAGTTTATAAAACAGAAATAAACAACTTGGGTCAGACATGGGTCTGGTGTGAGTAACAGGTTAAACTTGTTTAACTTCAAAACCTTTTTAAAAGAAAAGGTATCACGTAAGACTCCCCACCAATAAATATGGGTAAGTTTTTACCTTACGCTAACCAAAACATTTGATAGGAAATTCGATTGTATTATAATAGGTCTAGGGTTTTCAAATAAATATGAAATAGCTGGAATGCTTACATCTCACGTTCCAACATAGTTGGGCACAACTAAAACGTACGGCACTTATTGGAGTTTGGATTCCATCAATGGCAGGGCTACCGGGGTACCGCCCGTCACAGTACGTGGCCTAGATCACCGTACCGAGGATCACTCCCAATCCCCTGCAACACAAGGTCGGAACATCCCTTACTGGATAATTCCCGCACAAGATACCTCACGGTTGTCATGACCAACCGCACACACTAAGTCGAAAATAGAAAGGGACATCTAGACAGAGGTAATCTTGTCCTACTTGGGTGCTACCCACTAACCTTGCTGCACCTCCCCTGTTTTAGCCATTCCCGGTTTGTGAGGCTTGAGGTCACGATTACCTTAGAAAAGAACACATCACTTAGAATGCTCATCGTCCACCTGACGATGTTCTGAAAGCATTCAGTCCATACAAGTTCGTTCCGGGTTCGAACGAAACCGAAGGCATTATCTCGTTACACTCGTTTTGGAATCACCCTCAGAGTTAACGACAATAACCCTTGCACTCTGAATCTTCATCTTCACTTGATTCACGACCTATCGTTAATTTGAATCGATGTGGTATTCGGGTCTCCAGACCTGGAAATCCGGTATACGGAAACCCGATCCCGGTCTCATCGAAATCCAAAGACGTATCTTTTAAGGCCAAGTTGTTTTAAAGGTTAAAACAATTTAATTCAATTATCTTTATACACTTAGAAAGATAATTCACAATAGATAATCAACATTATCAACATCATCAGATAATCCATATTATCACAATTTAACTAAACATCCATATCACATAGCATATATCTCATCAGAGATATCAATCAAATGCAAAGCATTCAGTATTATCATCCATCCATAAGTAATGATCTATATCATCTCTAATTAATTTAAAGTTAATTAAATTAATTACTTTTATTTTATAAATCCTTCTTACTTAAACATTAATTAATTACAAATTAATTAATTATCCTCTAATTACCTTTTTCAATTAATC
Organism: Allium fistulosum; assembly: GCA_030737815.1. NCBI lineage: Eukaryota > Viridiplantae > Streptophyta > Magnoliopsida > Asparagales > Amaryllidaceae > Allium > Allium fistulosum. The sequence goes on from CM060901.1 coordinate 1,133,675,514, forward strand.
ATCTTTGATTAATTATCTTTTAATTACCTTCAAGTAATTTATCTTTAATTAATTACTCAAATTAATTAACCTTAACCACTTATAGTAATTAACCTTTAATTACTTCATTAATTAATTAACTATAATTAATTAAATTAATCACTATAATTAATTATATTAAACCTTAATTAATTACATTAATTAATCACTTCATTTATTAATTATACTTAATTAATAAATCTTAATTACATCATTAATTATATTAATTAATGATCCTTAATTACAACTTAATTATTAATTACTTTAATTAAATTAATTACATTAAGTAATTAACCTTTAATTAAACAACATTTATTAATCACTTTTGATTAATCTTCAATCAGTAATTAACTACCCTTAATTACTTTCATTAACTAAATTAATTACTTCCTTAATTAATTTCTTAATTAATCCTTTGATTAATTACAAGTAATTAAACTTAAATTACTTTCCTTAATACATAACCATCCACTTAATTACTTCCAGTAATTATCTATAATTATACCTTACTAATTACATTAAGTAATTATTTATCAAATCATCCATTGATTATTCTAAATTAATTAAACTTAATTAATTTACTTAAACTAAATCAAATTAACTTAATTAATTACAATAAGTAATTAATTCTTAATTACTTCCATTAAGTAATTCATTTAAACAAATTCTATAATTGATTATCTTTTAATTAATTAATCTAATTAATTATTAAAATTAATCCTATTAATTGATTATTTAATAATCCATAGTTAATGACCTTCATTAACAATTATTTAATTACTTTTCTTAAGTAATTAACTTAGATTAATTATTAATTCCAAATTAATAAATCTTAATAACCAATTAATTGATCTTTAATTATTTAATTAATTAAGTGTTATCCATAACTTAATTAATCTTTGATTACTTATTAATTGATTCCTAACCATTAATTAATATTTTAATTTATAATCCTCAATTATAAATTAACTATTCTAATTAATTTATCTTAATCATTAAAAATCAAATCCTATTTAATAAATGAATCTTATTTTCAAATTAATTATTCTAAAAATAATTAATCTTAAACCTTTAATTACTTTTAAGTAATTATTTATTTTATTTATTTATTAGATAAATTAATTATCCATTTAATTTCCCTAGTAATTAAATGCATACGAATCATTAACTTATAATTTAACTTCAACAAGTTTTAAAATCAATTGAAAACCTTTAAGTGATAAATAATATTTTTCTTATAAAAGAAATTTTATAAGATTTAAACATATCTCTTTTTAAATTCAAAACATTTAAATTTAATAAACATTTAAACTTATTAAAATATTTGAATTTATAAAACTTATTTATCTTAAATCTAAGATTCAAAACTAACTTGAGTTTATATTTTTAAACTTTGATTTAAATCCTGTTTTAAATATTCTTTCACAATTTAAACTCTGTTTAAATTTAAACAAACAGGCTTCTAAAAAAAAACTGGCAACAACTAAACTCCAGACCACTACAAATTCCTTCGAGTCGCAACCTAATTTTCCCGAGTCTCACCCGAGCTTTCCCTGTCAAAACTCTACAGCTAAACGAAGAAGCTCACCCAATTCCTACTTCGAGCCAAACACTAAAAACCCCGAGTCTCCCACGAAACAACTCGAGTAACCCTCTGTTAAAACCCAGGTTCACCAGAAATTTGATCGCGTGCACGTGCACGGTCATCAGCGTCCACTCCGTCCATCCACGACTACTCCACCACATCGGCGTTCATCCACCAACCAATCTACGAACATCACTTCTTCGATTACTGCTCGAATTCAAAATTCGATCATCTCCCAGTCCTGTAACTCATCAGCTCGAATTGCCAAAGCCTATCATCACCCAAAGCTCGCCGTTCCGATCATCTGAGATCCACCCACTCCGGCCTCGTCTACATTAACGCTCCAGCTCCCAATACCCCGAATTCCGATACACTCGATCCACTGGAAAGAGCGATATGATCAAAATTGCCAGACCAAACAAAACTAGGTTTACATACTTCGTCAACCACCCATCGCCTCCACCGAGCCCTATTCATCTTCTCGACATTTTTGCCACACCCTTCTGATCACTACACTACTCCACCAAGAACCCCAAACACTCCAATCAACTCGATCGCCAAAGCTTGATTAAAACCCAATTTCTGTTCAAATAAGAACTGCGGCCTTAATTCCAAACTAAACACTATGATTTTAGTTTTAAAAATCGAATTTTAGTTTAAGAATTCGATTCATATACCTGAATCTATACATCTTGAAGATAGACATTTACCTTATTTTAAATTTGTACTGAAATTTATTCATTTCCAGAGACAATATAAATTATTTTGACTTAAACATATTTTTAGACTTACAGCCATGATTCAACACCCAATTTTATTCAATACTTTAGGTCTTTACAAGATTTTATCAAGAGTTAGAGATTTTGATTTGAAAATCTCAGCCTGGAACTAAAAACAGAGGGAACACAGTCACACAGCAATGCACACCAAACATTCATATACAGGCACACAGAGATTTAAATATTTTTACAAACATACTTGTTCTTAGAGACGAACATGCAACATTAACATATTCTTAAAGCTTTAAATTTGTGATGTTACTCACCTTAATTGAGAGTGAACAGAGCCTTATATTTGGAAAATCTTGAAACTGTTTTTGAACTTTAAAATCTGAATGCCTTTCTTTGAAACCTTAAACTTGCATGCCTCTTTTGATTTAAAACTTGAGTGATTGCTACTGAAACTTGCATGCAGGCTTGAATTTAATTCTAAACTGCTTTGAATTACATGCATGCTGCTTCCAGATTGTAAATGAATGCAAGCAGGCTATGGGTAGATTTCAGATTTGAAAAGAATGCAGCAGCTTTGAGTTGCTTCCAGATTTCAAATGAATGCAGACAGAAGACTTTTGATTGTTTAGCTTGAGTGGATTTGATTTTAAAAAGAATTACAGGGTATTAAATTTCTGGTTGAAGAAGATCTACATGCTTTTGCTTTAGGATTTGGAAATTTGGTTACTGATTTGTTTTGAATAATTTTCAGCTGAAGCTTTTATCTTAGCTTTTGAAAAATGAAGATTAGAAAAGAATGGGAAATGAAGAAAGCATGTTTTTATAAGTATAATTGATTTATTTAGAAATTAAAAGAAAAATCAAAAATAAAAGGACACTTGTCTCAAATTTTAACAATTGTCAATTTGTAATGTTTGTTGATTAACACTTGTTAAAACAAAGACTTAAGATAATGACATATGTCTCTTAAGTAATTTTTACATATTTAACTTATTTTAAAAATGCCTTTTCTTATTTATAAAATACTTATCTATATATATATATATTACTTTTCAAAGAAACAAAAACAAATTATATTTTAAAATAAAAGTGTATACAAATATTCTAAGATCTAAAACAATTTAAATATTTATTCTTTTGAATTTCAAAACTTAAATTCAAATCCAAATTAAATTAAATCCTAAGATTCAATTTAAAAGTTAAGTTATATATATTTATATATAACTATTTATTCATTTTAAGCTTAAGTTAAAATATATCTTAAACAATTTAAACATTTATCTAAAGTATATTTAAAACTATAAAGTTATTTATTTAAATAACTTTGAAAGCTCATATTAAACTAAATCTAAATTTCCAATTTACCAAAGCTTCTATTTATAATATATACAAATAAATATATATATATTCAAATAGAAAATATCTTATTAACTTTTAAAAGATAAAATCACCAATTAATACTAATTTAATCAGATTATTAAATTAAATTCAATCTTATTATCAAAGATCATCAATATCAATTTAATTATTTAACAGATTATTAAATTGATATTGTTAAAATTTCCGGGATATTACAGCTGCAATTGTGAGATTCTGTGTTGTTGTTTCTATTTTCTACCTCTTCCTTTTCTCTTCCCCTAACTATTGGGTTTTACCAGCATTCTATTTCTTGAAATGTAATACAGTGGATGCATTAATGCTGATTTTCGAGGATCGACAATCCCGGCCATTACATTTGGTATCAGAGCTGAAGGTTAAGCGAGAACCTTGGCTTTGATGGGGTAAACCAATAGAGATAGGGTCAGTAGTACCCTAAGATGAGTTTGAGTGTATTAATATATATGAGCGTGTATTTGTTAGTGAATATAAAATGTTTTATATTGTGTTGGTTGATCTATTGAGTGGCTTATGGATTCTGGTCAATACGAGTAATTACTGTTATTGATAGGAATCTCTAAACACTTGTACAGAGCAATTCGACATGGTATTGTTTTGAAATGGGGTAAATGAAATAATTTTACCCATATTATTTTTATATATGAAAGAAATAATTTTTCATAAATTATTATAGTTATATATGGTGTGCTTGGTTGTTAGAAAATGATAATATTAAACCATTATCATTTGTTATTGTGGTGATTAAATAAAAGTTGATATTATAATTAAAAGTTAAGAAATAATTTCATATAACAAAATGGGATTATGTAAATGTGATTTATAATTTGAAATGAAATGAAATTCCAGAAGTATATTTAAATATGATTTATTGAAAGGGTTTGAAGGCTAGGAATTTGGGAATTTAATTCCCAATGGTTTTGAAATGTTTTTCAAAGTCTTGGAAAATAATAGTGATATTATTTGGAAATATTTTTGAATTGAAATATTTTTAAAGGGATATTTAAAGGAATAAAAGAACTGCACTCACTTAGGTCGTTGGAAAATAAATTTCGTGATGACTACAGGATCATCGACGTTCGTTTTCGAGTTTCCAAGAGAGTAATGGCTACCATTGAAGTTTTGTTTGGTAAAACTGGTTTTGGTTTGAAATGCAAAAGAATGATTTGATATACCAAGGGATTTGGGTATATATGATTTCAAAAATGATTTGAAATACATAGAACAAAGTCTTTAACTTTGGGATTATTATTTAAAAATGTTTATGGAATATGAATAAGTTTGATAACTTATAAAAGTTGAAATTTGAACCGTGGAATAAAAATTTAACGTAAGATAAGTTAAAGAGAGTGGAATTTGAAAATTTAGCCTAAGTTGGGCTGGATGATGTAATTGTTGAAAATAGAATTTATTACGATTGGAAATAAATTAGTGAATGAACTAATTAATTTAATTAGTAAGTTAAATGGAATCGAAATTGAATTAGATAGAAATGGATATAACTTAAGTGGTGAAGTGGTAATAAACATAAGAGCTTTTGTATAAAATGTTTATAATCGACTTAAGAAAATTTGAGGGTGAAATTCTTAAGTGAAATTGGTATTAAAGGGATATACTAAGTAAATAGGTGAATGTGAAGTATAAATGTGAATGATAACTATGAATAATTGAAAGGAAATGAAGTAAATGTGAGTAAAAAGAATTTGATATAGCTAAGAATCAATTGGAAAAAAATACGTAAGTTGTACGTATATTATTTTATTCGCATCATGGTTTGATCCAGATTCGAGCACAGAATTTCGAGATGATTTATATCAATCTGAGTTAGGATTTTTCACTCGATTCTCGACGGCGAACCCTGGATATGGATTTTTGATTTGATTCTGAAATTCTCTATCATAGTGTACGGCTATGCAAGGAGAATAACGGTTTCGGATCAAGGAACAAAATCTGAATCCGCACTAGAGAGTCGTGTGAACGATACTAGTTCGAAAGTGAAATTTTGTGATCGAGCGATCAGATTTGATATTGCGTACGGATGATATACATACATCATACGGGCTTAAGTAAAGAAAATATTGAAAATTTGAAATTTTCAAATTAAAATGATTTTGAATTATATGATTGGATATCATTGGTAGATAAGGTGCAGGTATTTAAAAGCAATAGCTAAATTGATGCCTTCGACATCATAAGAAAATTGGGTTGCCCGACAAAAAGGTACATGTTTAAATTGTAGTTTGAAATTGATGATTTTATGATTGAGCCACTTGGCTTTGTTTTCTTTTGATGATTTTTGCCCGTAGTGGCATTTTGTAGTTATTCTGATCTAGCCGCGCAAAGGAGACGCTTGCGAAATTTTTTGAAAATTTAAGGAGTTTGAAAATTTTGAATAAAATTTTGAATAACTAAAATTTGATTTTGAATTATAACTTGAAATGGTTGAGTAAATAATATTATTGGAATCTATGGATGAATTTGAAAATTGGAAAAGGTGACAATGTGGTTTCAACAAATTGATTTGGAAAGTTGTTTCAACTGATTGGTTTTGGGAAAGTTAATGGTTTTTGGGCCATTCTTCTTACCTAGGTAATTTCGAGGACGGAATTCTTTTAAGAAGGGAAGAATGTAACGACCCAGAATTTTTGGTTATTTGGAATTGGAATATTTGATTGATTTTAAATATTTAAAAGTTAATTTCTTTTACTCGAATTTCAAATATAATGATTTATTGGATAATTTAATAATTGGAATTTACTTAAATAATCGAATCTTGAGTTTTAAGCTTGATAAAAATAATTTCAAAGCTTATTTAATTTTTATTTATAAGAAGGAAGATAATAAAGATTTTAAATTGGATTTATAAGTGGTTTACTCGATTTTAAAAATATCTCATTTAAATTAACATATAAAAATAGCCTTCTGGGGCACAGTCTTGGATTTCGACGAAACCAGTTTCATTGGATCCGTAATAGTATATTATTATCGGATTTCAAATCTCGTAGCATTTGGAGTTACCTTTTGGTCATACGGGATAGAAACATGCTTATATTAATATCGAAAATTCAATATAATAATTGGGTTCAAAAAGCTATCTTCTCCATACGATCGAATTAGGGATCGAAACCTTTTCCATTGCATTTGAAATAGGGGTATAACATTATGAACGCCTGGCAGCATGCCTCGATCGGGGTTCGAAAATTTTAGCTAGATATTTTTCGAATTTAAATTAAAATATATTTGTTGATTGGATCACCAGCCCACATTCCATCAGTTCAGCCATATCCTTTCTTTTCCATCAGCCACTCTAATCTATATAGTACCTACTACCCCATTTTAAATCACGTCCCTTCCTCTCATTTTTAAAAACAGCAAAACACAGAAAGAAAAAAGAAAATGACAATTTCAAGAATTTTTAATTCAAATTCAACTCGATAAAAAAAATCCCAAACGAATTTTAAATTTTTTGTTTGAGCATGATCTTCGGCCTGGGAAACTTTTTGGGGGTTGTGGTCTTGTTCTGGTGATTGACAATGAAGGTCGAGATGCAGTTATGGCTAGGGTTAGCTATAAGTTGTAATTGAAGCATCGATGGTCGAAGTCGTTTGGTATTTGGGTTCGTATCGTCGAGTGGCATGTCGTGGAGGAAGCTGGAGGGTTGCGGTGACCTGAGGAGGGTCGCGAACACCCTCTATAGCAAGCAATGGTGGTTTTAGGTCGCGAATTGATATGGAGGTTCGGGCTTCATCTTGAAAGGTCCGGGAGGTGGAGATTGAGAAGGGGAGTTCGTCGGTGGGATCGTCTTCGGAGATCGTGGAGTTTGCTGGTGTTTTGGCGTACGTGTCATAGTTGTGTGCACAATGAAATGGGGAGTATCGACATGCAATAGAATTGGGGGAGAAGCACTATTGTTGGCAGGTCGGTCTTGACTTCATGGGCTTGGGCCTAGTTAATGGGTATGGGTATTAAGGATGGTTATTTAATTTTATATATATTGTTTTATGAAATTCAATTTCTTAAAAAGATTCGTAACTCATTCGTTTTAGTTCCAAATCCAACGCGGTCAGTCGCGTTGGGTTCGTATTAACGAGATCTTTGCTATGTAATATAATTGGTTAAATTTAGAACTTCTGGAAATTTTTGCTAAATTCGAACACATTCGAATTTAATCAGAACCAGAACGCAGGAGCGACAATAAAAAAATCAAAGTGAGTAAATCTCACTCATTTGGATTACTGCAATTAATTTTAAATGATTAAAATTAATTTTGGATGATTGGTTGAATTTATAAATTAATATCAGTTGGATGCTTATTATTTATATTGGTATATAGATTAGTAGTTGGATATATTTCCCGCCTATTGGAGCGGATGAGACCATATGTGCCCCGCATAATAGCGAATGACCCTATATTACCGTGATATCCCGCCTCAAAGCGGGATTGGTATTTTATGTTATCTAACATCCGTGGTTGCAGGGAAACAGGTTGGAGGGATCCAACTGGATTCCTAAAAAATGTTGAGTTTAATTTCATATATAGTGATATATGATATGTTTGAATAATCTGTGATAGATTATAGTGTGATTTGAATTTATTGGATGCTAAGGTAGCACTGGCCTAGATTTTGGTATTTTAAAATACTATTGATATATATTTTGAATTTGAAAAGAAATTAAAAAGGGATTTTGGAAGTAAAATATTTATATAGAGTTTTGGATCAGTTAAAAGAAGTTGATTTGGTAAAATAAATGGTTTGACTTTGTAGTTGACTATTCCGTGATATTGTAAATATAGATTTTGGAATAATGCATATAAAGGATTTTAAATAATAATTCTTAAGTGATACTTGTGTAAATATAAAAGGTTTTAAAAATTGAGAATAAATAGATTGGGAGAATAGAAAGGAATTTGGAAATAATTATAAAATTGGTTATACTGGATCTTAAATAAGATTTCTAAATTATGAAATGGAAGTAGAATCGAGATTTGGTTGGTTTTGGAAATAGTTTGGGTTATTTAAGAAATTGATTTATAAATGGAATTTAATTTAGAAATTGATTTATAATGGATTTAAGTGATGTGAAATCGTTGTAAACTGGAAATGAGACTATGGGATTTATAAACAATGTTGATAAAGTGAAATGATTTTCAGTTGATAAATTGAAGATATAAATTCACGGTAAGAATTTATAATGAGATGGGTGAATCGGTTTAAAAGAAATGGTAGATTTTACTTTTGGAAATGTGAAAAAGGGATTTATGAAATTGGGACGTAAATCGATTGGTGATAAATCGAGAGAGATTTATAAATATTAGATTGGTTATATTGGAGTTGAAAAATATATTTTTATTGAGAAGTTGAGTTTGTTGTAAAAGGAGGATTTTTAATTATTAAACTAGGTAATTTAAAAATGTTTTAGTATAAAAATATTTCAGAAAGTTAGTTATTTAAATATTTTTAAATTATCAAAATGTAATTATTTTAATTGTTTAAAAGTATATTTAATAATTAATTAAAGTTCTTTTATAATGATTTGGTTTAAAGTTAATTATTATTTTAGGATTAATCAGTATTAAAATATCATTATAATTCAATGATAATTATTAAATAAAGTTTCAGAAATTAACGGTATACTTTCATGGTGGAAATCGGAGGCAGAGATTGCCTGCAGTTAAGTTTGGATTTCTCTGGGATGGTTAAATAACCGACTATCCAATCTGGACCCAAAACATAACTTTGGAAATATCTAGAAACACGAGAATTATATGGTACAGTTACCGTCGAAGGTGCTATACTGTACGTGTAAACTCATTTCATTCTTCTAGGATGATGATAAGGGAATCCTTCCACTAACGGTTAGGAGGTGATCTCCGATCTTATTTTCGTCTATTTATTTCCTAAAGAACTGGGGTTGATTTTACCGAAAATATCGAACGTTGTTTCGAAGAGATCGGGATCGGATAAGTTATCCGAAAACCACTTCGATCCAACGAATACGTTTTCAAAGTGAATACAAGAGCAGAATCGAAGATGGAGCATTAAAGTGCAAGGGCTAATCGCTACTAATCCCAAGGATGATTCCAAAATGGATGTAGTAGGAATAGTGCCTTCGGTTTCGTTCATACCCAGAACGGACTTGTATGGAAGAATGCTATCAGTACATTGTCATTGGAGGACAATGAGCATTCTAAGTGAAAATTCCTTAAAAAGGTAATCGTAGCCTCAAGCCTCATCAACCGGAATGACTGAAAATCAGGGGAGATGCAGCAAGGCTAAGTGGGTCGCACCTAATTAGGGTATGTTATCACCTTTCTAGATACCCTCAGATATATTATAAATTATGGATACGGTGGTGCATGGAAAAAGAGCTCTCGATAAGGATGAGAACACTCGGGGTGGTAACGTATTCGGTACTATCCAGGATAGGGGTAGAACCGGTCTTGTGTTGTAGGGGATCCCGGCGAGGTACTCGGTACATTTTTCTAGACGTGTACCGTGATAGGTGGTAACCCAGTGCCTAGTCATTATATGGAAATCCATTCTCCAATACGTGTCTTTATGGTTTTGGTTATAGAGCCTAGTATGCTGCAATTTAATTAATGTAACAATTTTGGCTATTTGAATAAGTATTTGTACTTAGACACTATTATAATATCAGATGAATTTGATATAAAATGTTTTGGTTATCGTATGGTAAAAACCCGTCGTGTTTATATGTGATGTGGTATTACGAGATACATTTGTTTTTCAGAGGGTTTTGATAATAGTAATAATTCAAATTTAGTGTTTTTTCTCATGCTAGTTTTCCAGACTGACTCGGGTGTTATTTTATTATAATGCTCGGGTCAGACCGAGTATTACAGATTCAAGATAGGATGCTATGGAGCTCAGAAGACGAGCTGGACGACAGAGACGTATTCCACGTACTTGATTATATTCCGCTGTGTGTGTTAGGCTGTATAGTCAGCACTGGCGAGGACAAGTTATTATTCTGTCAGGTATTGATTTGTTGATTTGTTGTACTCTGATGATGGTATGTATAAATAACAGTTATAGTTCTTTTTGTATAAAGACATGTTAATATCTATTATATGTTGTTCTGCTGCGATTGTGAGATTCTGTGTTGTTGTTTCCATTTTCTACCTCTTCCTTTTCTTTTCCCCTAACTATCGAGTTTTTCCGGCATTCGATTTCTCGGCATGTATTACAATGGACGTATTAATGCCGATTTTCGAGGGTCCAAAATCTCGACCATTATGCCAAGAATATCAAATCTTGAATGAAGAATAACCCCTAGATTTGATTGAATCGGCCTTCGAATTTTGCATTGGCCTAAAGATAAACACCACCGTATTAATTTGATTCTGTTTGATTTTTTTTGGAATTTTTTATAGCTTGGGAGTTATGGATTTTCGACCGAAAGATGAAAGATGATGAGAGCTTGAAAGTTGATTATGAGAAGAAAAAAATGAATGAAAGAGATCCTGTTTTAATGGAACAATTGGAACATTTCTAATTTTTTTCTTAAAATCTTCCCTCTTTAATTCTCCTTCAATTCTCAATCAAATCAAATTAAATTTCCCCAAACCATGCATGGCCAGCCAAGATAGGGCCTAGATAGGCTTTTAAAATTCCCAAACTCATTTAATAATTATTCGATTTTAATCAAATTTAAATATTTTATCGATATCCTATATTGATACATGCATGCATTACTTGTTTTATATACGCATTTCAATAAATATAATGGTATTCAAACATTAAATAAAATATAATGATTAATATTTCATAAACATAAATTGATTTATAATGATTTAGTTACATCGAATGTTTTTTTCCAAAGTATTCATCATTATGGTTGTGTGGCTCAAAGGTTTAAATTTAGTCAGTGATCAATATTGAGCGATTCAAATATTAACGTTCATATGTTACCTGAGCTATGGTTTGATATTTTGGCCAAATTTATCAATTACACATCTATTTGGTAAAATCCAATTTTATATTATGAGCAGTACCCTATAACAACTATTATTTACCTTAATTCTCTTCATCAGAACTATAACACTTTAAGACTTATGAATTTTTGATTTGGTTAAAATTCCAACAACGTTCACATTCAACTTGATTAGTCTAAAAAAGGCAAAGTCCTTGGTTCAATAAGAACAATTATTATCAACCATACCTCTCTAGCCAGAGACTTTGACTTTGAGTTGACCACAGCTGACTGTGTTACTAACCTCATATGATCGAGGAGATTAATTCTTTATGGAATAGTGTTTCACTTTGAACGCTTCAATTTAGACGCAACTATAGTCGCTCGATGGATGTTATGCTATGATTTAACTATAATCAAAGTTGAGTATCCATATTGAAGTTCAATAGTATTCTCAAGTCAAGAGAACTGTGTAATATCATCACTTTGAGATTCTCAATTTGACCTTAGTTATATGAATCAATAAAAAACTCTTTAGACTTGTTTTCTCAAAAAATAACTAGGCCAGTCCCTTAGTGAAAGAGTATGCTGCATTGTTTTAATTATCTACTCTGTTAATTAACTCTATCCAATGCTGATAATCTGTCTTTATCATGTGGTACCCTTTGGAGTGTAATTTTTGACTTCTAGTAAGCTTTAGATTCTTTTATAAACTGTATCACAACATTGATGTCATATAATAGTGTCATTGGATCTAAACATTTGCAATCAACCCTGGATCGGTTATAAATTTGTGCATTTATTTATACTGATTTTATCATAATGTTATTCAACGTGACGTACTTAGGCTTCGGTTAAATCAGTCACTGTTTATTGTTTGGAACATTCCCAACTTAAAGTTCTTAATTTAAAACTAAACATGAATTTAAGATTGACATATTATACTCGATATCACAATGAAGTTCAAGTCCACACACTCCTTCACAAGGAGTTTGTTGTTTCTATAACTAATTACCTAGTATTTCCTAAACACTCGAAACACTCTAAATTGTCACTTATTGATCTTAATTTGGATTTTATACTTGCTATGTGTATAAAAAACATAAGTGAAAAGTGATACTATAGATAATACAACATGTACGATAATTCCTATTATTAATGCATAAGAAATTCATCTTACACACTCCATATTAAACATTTTAGTATGGTGCCTATGTATATCGTTCTAAGACAATTCCAACACCCTTCTATATTAATTATAAACGATGCAATTTCAAATCCAATATGGAGAACTAAACCACCAAACTAAATGATTTTAACATGAGTACATCATGAACAATCATAAGTTTGTTGTTTTCTTATACCTTTTGAAATATTTTAGTACATTATAGTGCTTTCTTACAGACACAAGCTTCCTCTACATTGTGACTAAAATTCAAACTATTTGATTTCTCTATCAATATACTTGCTCAACTCTGATCTTAGTGAACGATACTTTCATATCAATTCTTGGATCCTAATTTAATAACCCACAAACTCAGAATTACTCCCAATGACTTCGAGACACTTAGATTATAAAGTGCAAGCAACATATTCTAAATCATTATTTAAAATTTATGTTTCAACGTACATGTACCAAAACTCAAAATCATATCAAGCAATAATTTTGCGAGTAAAATCCAAACTAACTTAAGTATGTTGAATGATGAATCTGTTATGTTAATTTCAACAATTGAAATTTACAATGTTATTCTATCAATGCAGCTTACCAAATTCCAATTGCATTGGACTTCTTCTTGGAGTTACTTTTGCGGTCGACAGATCATATCCTTCTGCGTACAACTATCAATATCATATTTTAATATCGTAGTTGTAATCCATTCCGGATTTGCACATCATGTCATATGATAGATTCGATACTCTTAATGGCTTATTGATAGCTAAGGAAATTCTTTTCTCGACATCGATAAGAAAATCGTAGATTCCCTTTAATGTACAAGAGTTCTTATTAGATATTATAATTAGTTGTGTATATTTAAGCTTGGCCAATTTCATCATTTGAATCATTTTATCTTTGGATCATATCCAAATCCATTTTACTACGAATAATTTCTAAAAGAAAATCCTTCACCATAAAGTCGGTGTTTCTTGAAAAAACAATTATCTCTCAATGTAATGGAATATATATTCATAAACATTTATGAATTACCAATATAAAACTGATTTGGACTTTAAGTTTAAAAAATTTATGTTCATAACATAAATATGTCAGTTAATATGGATTGATCCTAAGCTCATTTGGGTTAGCCTAACAAGATCCAGCGTGAACAAGTATTATGTGCAGTCTCTCAACTCATACAACCTGTCAACTCCTTGACCTAGGATATGTAGAGATTATTTCATCAGCTCTTATTTTGTATGATTTTGTAGATTTTGTTTAAATGAAATTTAATTTAAATTTATGTACTTAAGTACACATCCTTATAAAAATAAGTTAATTCAACTTCAGTCATCATCAGTCGTACTTTGTCCAACAAAGTTCTATTACTCGATATATCATTATATATCATAAGCAGGAGTGACTTTTGAGACGAATCTCATTCTTTATTAGGTATATTTGGAACTCCTTTCCAACATACTTATCTATTCGATCAAATATAGTATTTAGTTTCTTTGCATGTTATGTTTTCTACTTTTGTTTTATGTTCTATGAACTTATCATAGACATACTACATGTGTATCAAATACACATGTTCGTGTCTACGATAATTCATCGGTGAGTTTAATGATATGTGAACCATCTTAGTATCATTAGACCTACAATTGCGTACATCTGTATGTATCAATCCTAAGAGTTCACTAACTCTTATGTCGCTTCCACTAAATTGGTGCTTTGCGCCTATCATTTGAGATACAATTCACTGGTATATATGATTCATAATCATACGATTGAGAAAATTCTGGATTATTCTATAATTCCAAAATAACTGTATGATTTTATATACTTCTATATTACTAATGCATCATTTTATTATGAAAACAAATACCATTTTATAGTTCTATCCTATAATGAAAATTCACAACATTCACACTGAAATAAAACTGTCTATTTTCAGTTAATACCGAAGACCATTATTATTACATAAACAATATTTGGTATGTTTACGAAAATAATTTTTTGTAACTTGATGCATCTATTAAGAATTGTTATAGGGTATGCTCTCACTATTTCCCCCATTACTTTAATAGTGTATGACATACGAAGCTCCATTTAACCACTTATTTTTTATTTTTATTTCATTCACTATAACTAGTTTATAGTAATGAGTCTCAGATCAATTATTTTAAACTTAAAGAAATAACTTATAGAAAATAAGTTTCTATATGAAATTATATCTATAATAGAAATTGCATTTCTCATTCCATATTAGGTTTCTTTTAATATTTTGTACAGTTCACTTTTCTAATGTCTCTTCATGAAATAGGTATTACCATTCACTCTCTTGATCCCAATTGTGCCTAAGTTACATCTGTGCTTGTACATTCTCTTTCTTTTCCAAATGCCTAAATCATTCAAAAGGGAACCTTTACTACAAAATTGCAACGAATTCTTTACAAAAGTGTATTTGATCATCCTAAACATATAAGGATATCAAATAAGTTCACGTAAACTGATCAAACTAACATTTCAATGATCCAATTCCTAGATACACCTTATTGCTCTTGGTCCGGTGCTACATGTAATGTGACAGGATAAATGTTGTAATTAGTCGTATTAAATATATGAACTTGAAATATGGTTTACTTGGTTATTTCAAATAAACTAATTTCATTGAAGTATCATGTATTATGAATCATGACTATTTACCATATAACATTTATATGTGCATGAATATGGACTAAATATTCATATTCATGTGCTGCTTAAAAGTTCGAAACTCATAGAGGACAGCATAGTGTTGTACAAATAACCAGTTAAGCAACATAGGCATGAATGTTTTAATGGTTGTAAAAATTGGCTCCTGCATAGGTCTTGAAGTGGCAACATGCCAAAAGATCTATTAGTAAGTATATTTTATATTTCTATGTCATCTTAATTCAGTACATTTATATATTATAAGTAATAAACATTTTATCAATTATATTAGTTGCACAGATTTATCGAAATATATTATTTCGGCTTGTGTAGCATATATTCTTACAATATTAAAAAAATTAAATATTATTATTTCATTTTTCTAATAAGACTCCTACTTGATTTTTAGGTTTATCAAAATCCTAAGAGAAAACATATAAATCTTTTGATTTATCTAGTGGATGTTAGAACTCGCATGCCTTAGCATTCAGACCTTGAGGAAGATTAACAAATCATAGTCCCACATGTAATGAAGAACTCCTTATTGATTGTATCATATATAACTCCTAACTCGTGGTCTTGTCCTAATCTTATTTTAACCTTAAGGAAGATCAACAAATCAAAAGAGATTATTCACTCGTACCTACCATTTCACGATGACTTAAATATAATGCATTTACCTAGAGGAAGAACAATAAATACGTCCATGTATGTTACCTCATCTAATCAATATATTCATAGTACTACACATAACCTATGTTATATTAAGCGCCAAGTGAGGCGAGGCGATAGAAGTCTCACTTTGCTTAATGTTGCTTAAGCGCCGCTTAAGCATCGCCTAAGTGCTACTTAATTTTCTAGCATACATTATTCGTATCAATATAAATTTATGTAAATCTATTATATTAAGTGTATCATTTTTGTATGCACAAATTGATCACAAAAATTAAAGTTTTTTTAGCTTAACTTATAAACTCATAGGGTGCAAAAGCTGGATTTGACTTTCGGTATTCATTAAAGTAAGTATACTTGAGCTGAGTACAAAATGTGTAGATTTATCAAATAAATATAATCATATCTTCATGCAAATATCTACTCACCATCCATCGGCCTATATGATAGAAAATGAGAAAATTTTGTTAAGGAAGGAGACTTTTTTGGTATAACCCATTTTCCTTTTCATATTAAAAATAATATATTTTTACTTAGCAGTGCTTAATCATCGCTTAAATTTAAGCGTAGCACAGATAAGCGTCAATTAAGCACGCTTAAGCGATCGTCGCTTAATTCTATTATTTTTTCAAAAATTAAGCGTTGTACATGTATTAAGCGTTTAAGCGACGCTTAAGCGTGTTTTTCATAACATAGCACATAACATCTCTAGTTTAAGAAAGATCAACAACTAAAAAGTGTGGCAGTAATCTATTAACATATAAATAGTAGAGGACGACTTATATTAAAGATTCATATTCTTTAATAAATATACTAAGTGATATTGATTTAGGGAACAATGTATTCCTTATGAAATACCTAGTGATTCAAGTGTCGGACATATCTGAAAGCATAGTATACATACCATATGCATGTGCTTGTTCCTTAAACCAAACTTTGGTTTATTATGTTTCCAATTAAGTTTATACATGCATACTATATAAATTTAATTCTTATATAAAAATTTATAATTCAATTAATTTTTATAGTGCTCTTATGTATATAACTAATTAAATCTTATTTAATTATTTCTAATTTATTAATTCACAAACAATTTAAGATGAATATTAACTATAACACTTATAGTTTTACATACATATATCATTATATACATATACTAAATTATTAATTAACATATAATTAATATTTATATTTATCATAGAAATATTCATTTAATTAAAACATTTTTAATTAAATAATTTTTAGTAATTTATTAAAATTAATATACCGTTTATCTTAAACATTTTAAGACATTTATATACACATATATCATTATATATGCTTTTTTTAATTAATTATTTATTTAATTATCCAATTAATTAATAAAATTTTTGGAATTATTAAATTTATTTTCAAAATGTTTTTGAATTTACTTTGCAACTCTTATAAAAATTTCATTCATATTTAAACTTAACTTTTAAATTTAAAATATTATTTAAATTTCTCATAATAGATTTTGAAAATTAGTCCAAGGTCCAAAATCACTTTGGGTTTTATATTTGGTATAACCATTGGGCTTACTTCATCCTACGGGCCAGGTCAGGCCAGTAGCCACGTAGAGCAGAATACTACATTACCCAAACCCAACCTAAGAAACTATATTTATAGATACCATACTAAATGGGCAGGTTTTAATAAGTTAACCCTAATATTGTTAATTTAGATCACGTAGACCATTGGGCTCTGATACAATTGAACGACCGTGCTAGTCGAAAGCAGACAAAATAGGTAAATATCAAAAAAATTCCTAATTTTGGATCGATTGGGTCTATGAAGTCTAAAATGTTATTAGATCCAAGCTAATATTGTTTTCAAATAAAATCTTATTTTTCTTAATTTATTTAAAAGGAGTTTAAATTTAGTTTAAATTCAACATATTATAACAAGTGTATCAAATGCACTCATATGTGTATGGTGCAAGTGCAACATATAAATAGTGTACATGGTTAATGTATACATTTATGGGTGTTGGGATTTACACCACAATGGGCATATTTGTCACTTTACATATATGTCTTTGTTGTCCATAATTTTTATAATTTTAAATCATATATAAAATAACAATTGTGTATATATATACATATTAGAATTAATTCATATTTTGAAATCTAAAATACCCAATTTGGAATCTAGTTTTGACCTAAGGAGTTCAATATTAGATCTGTAATTTTATATAGAAGTCCTTTTTTAAACGTTGAATTAAAATAATATATTTATATAAATAATATATTTATATAAATAATATATTTATACATATATAAATAAAAAACAATATTTAAATTCAAAATAACACAAATACACACACAGATATATATATATATATATGTATATGTATGTATGTATGTGTGTGTGTGTATATGTATATGTATATGTATATATGCGCAAAACTTTTAATTTTGTATGTTTTACAATTAAAAGACTATTTAAGATCTAGCTTTGACCTAGAAAGGAATTCAATATCATATTTATAATTTTACAAAAAAAGTCCTTTTATAGATTTTGAATTAATCATACATATGAACATATGTATACGACAACCAAAGTAGTTGAAATTCAAAATAATATACATATTTCAAGTTGTTTATGTACATCTTTCACTTATATTTGCATATAACATATATTACAACGTTATTTCAACTAATTAAAATCACTTTTAAATCTTATTTTTTCAATTTCCAAAACAATAGTAAGCTAAAGACTAGATAATGTAGGCATATATAAATTCATTGTAAAAGATATGAGATCCAAACTATGTTGACAAGATGTAACATATAAAGAATAAACATAACTAGATGTAAAGATAGAGAGTCTGAACTATTCTAACATGATGTAACATATATTAAAAGGGATTAGATAATTTGCTTATGATATAGCTAAAGAAATCTCACATCGAATGAAGAATAACACCTATATTTGATTGAATCAGCTTCCATATTTTGCAACGATCTAGAGACAAATACCACATTGTATTAATTTGATTTTATTTGTTGTTTTGTAAATTTTTAGAGCTTGGGAGCCATGGATTTTCGGCTGGAAGAGAAAAGAGGAGGAGAGCCTGAAAGTTGATTCTAAGAAAAGAAAGGATGAAAGAGATCTTGTTTATATGGAACAATTGAAACCTTCCAATTTCTTCCTTAAAACATTCCCTCTTTAATTCCCTATCAATTCTCAATCAAACCAAATCAAATCAATTACCCCCTATCCAGGCATGGTCGGCCAAGATAAAGCCTATATAGGCTTTTAAATTCCCAAACTCATTTTGTAATTAATTGATTTATATGTATTTTATTTATATAGTATATCAATACACACATACTTTATATATATACATATATGCATTTCATTACATACTAAAGGCATTCAAACATCAAATAAAATATAATAATTAACATTAATTAAACAATTATAAATTAACTAAATCATGTGGTTTTTTTGAAGTATCCATCATTACAGTTGTGCGACTGAAAGATGAAAATCCAATCGGCGATTAATATTGAACAATTTGAATATTAAAGTTCACATGTCACCATGGCAAGTTGTAATGACCTGGAATTTCACCGCTTTGATTTGTGAATATTTAATGAATTTTGAATATTCAAATAATAGAGTTTATAATTAAAATAAAACTTTTTTAAATAATAAATAGTGATGGTGAAATAGTTTTTCAAATTTTGTTTACAAAAGTAATTAGTTTGAAGAGAAATCGAAAATGTGACTGAAATTTGTTTTTCCTATTTTCGACTTTTCGTCGGCTAAAAGTTATCGGCAATGTTGTGAACTTTTTATTGTGAATATACACATTTAAAATTAACAAAAGTATGATTGGATTATATATATACTTAAGTATATAATGATGATGTGACTTGTTAGGAAATATAAAATAAAATTTAAAAAGGTGTTTAACATAAGATACCTTAAGAAACATAATAAAACATTAAGTACAATGGAGTAAATGCATGTTGGCTCAAGGTAGGAAAGGAGGGGACATGATTTCGTAGGTTATATGGAGGGCCCTCATGGTGATGATGTGACATAAAATTGTGAAGGGTAGTGTACTTTAGGGTGTTTTGGTCATTTACTTTACACATTTTATATAAAAAAAAATTTCTAATTCTTTTCCATCCTTATTTTCATTATATTTCCATTTCAAAAGCCTTCCTTCTTCCATTAGCTCTTAGGAACTCTCTAATGTCTTTCTAAGTTCAAATGTAAAAATATCCATTCTTTTTCACTTCCTCCTTAAAACAAAAACACTAAAGTTAATTCATTTCTCATCTACACCTCCTAACTAACCAAAGCAAGGCCATTTTCCCCTCAAACCCAAGCATGGCTATAACGATCCACTATTTCAAACCATTGAAATCGACAATCATCCACTCATGTCTGACTTGAATTGCTCAAAACAACAGATTGTTAATTTATATTTGGTAAA
This sequence comes from Allium fistulosum, assembly GCA_030737815.1. Classification (NCBI taxonomy): domain Eukaryota; kingdom Viridiplantae; phylum Streptophyta; class Magnoliopsida; order Asparagales; family Amaryllidaceae; genus Allium; species Allium fistulosum. The sequence continues at coordinate 1,133,696,177 of CM060901.1, forward strand.
ACTCAGCATATACAGTAAATAAATCAATCACAGAATCACAAACATAGAGTAATATAACAATAAGCAGTAGGAATAAATAAATAGTAGTTCATGAAGCTACTACAGAACATCAGAGTGTAAAACTAGATACAACAGAAATCTCAAATACAAAGTAGTCTCTAATACAAAAGCAATGACAATTCTGAACATAAATAACTGGAATAAACTGAAATAACTGAAAGCTGAATAGACAAAGACGGATCTTCAAGCAAAGCTCCAAGCTCCAAAGATGAGCCTCAAATGTTGTGACACTCAGTCAGACCTGAGCATAAAGAAAAACACAAAACACTTGAGTCAGGATTAACATTCTTATACCAGTAAATCAACTCAAATGAAATACAAATAACTTAAAGGATGTTTGGGATTGACATCCTTTAAGGATCTGTTAAACTATCTACATACATATTACAATACGCTACATATATAGTGTCTACAGTAAAGTAAACAATTAAAATAGCGTTAGGCATTACCTATATCCCCCTTAACACCTTTTTATATAAATGTCGTAGTCTATACAGCACTGTAAACTCCACCTAACCGGTGGGCTATCAGGGAGCACTCCATAGGTACGACACAAACCAAACTCGTAGAAGGTGCGATAAGGCATGTGACAGGGCACGCGAGGCAATGCGTAGGGTAGGATTCTACCGTTTTGCAGAACTGGGCTGGTGGTAACGCATAGCAGCTACTACCACCCACCTCGAGACACACTCCTAAAATCAAAGGTGCACCTAATCAAATCACAAAGTAATAGAATGGTATCGAAGAAGCATGCTCGATCGAAGGTGCGACCTCACTTATCTCGATATAGCTCCTATTTTAGCCACAACAAGCTGACTCGCGGGAGTCAGGGCTGCGTTCATACCTCATACAGAATCGTTGCCAAACCATCCTACTTCTTTTTGGAATCTCCACCACATGCATAGTTGTTAAAGTGGTTTTCGGTATTGGCAGAGAGTATGACAATATCCGATCTCGGTCTCTTTAACAACCAAACGCTTATTTCACACCGTGATCATTTTATAAAATCACTTTTATAATCATTTCAAACAGTTCAGACTTCATATCAAAATATCATATTTATTTCAAAAATCATATAATTTTCGAAACCATTATTCACTTCTGAAATTATATCACTTTCGAAATCATATTCCCAAAATAGTTTAAACCATCATATCAAAATATTAGTTTTAAATCCGTTAAATCTAAATCATAACAGTTCCAACTTAAATAGTTTAGATATTGAAAATAGTTTATTTATTGAAATAGTTTATATACTAAAAATAGTTTATATTTAAAAATAGGTTATAGATTAAAAATGGTATATATATTAAAAGAGTTTATATCGAAATAGTTTTAAATTAAAATTGTTTCTTCCAATTTCACAAATCAATTCAAATTCTCATTAAACCATTTTTAGTTTATATCGATTTCAAATCCAGGTTTGGACTTCAAATTTAAACTACTTCCAATTCAATAGGTTTCAAAGCTTAAATATTCAAATAATTCATAATAACTCAATTTGATAAATTTCATTTATATTTTCAAAAATTCAATCTTAAATTTATTTAAATTGGAAAATATTCACTTAATCATTTCTAATAACTTTTAAATAAATCTCAAAATTACCAATTTAAATAAAATCAAAAATTTGATATCTAACTTCAATTACATTTAATTCTACAATATTCACCTAATCACTTTTATAAACATTTAAATAAAATCTCAATTACACATTTAAATCAAATTTAAATATTCAATTTCAATTTATTTAAATTCAAAAATATTCATTCAATCATCTTTAATCAAAATCCCGTTATCAAATCATATCTTTAAAATCTCATGATCAATAAGTTTAAATCAATCCTTATTTAAATTCAATTATTAACCGATATATATTTCAAGTCAACTTTAATTTATCTTCCAACCTCTATTTATTAAAGTTATTACAAAATCTACTTTTAAAATATTAATATAAATTTAAATAAATACTTAAACATACTATATACTAATTAAATTAATTTTTATTAAATTTTTTATATTAAATTTTATTAAATTAAATCTTATTATAAATTCATTTTTATATTAAATCTTATTTTATATATTTAAAAATAATAAAATTATAAGTAAAATCTTAAAATTATAATTTTCAAAACTCAACTTATGAATTTAAAATTTCCAAATATATAATTTAAAATCTAAATTTTACTCATATATTAAAATAAAAATTTTGCATTATATTTAAAAATCAATATTTCTTAAAATTCCATATATTTCTCTTTTCTAAATTTTTTGGAAATCATATAAAAATAGACCAACGGTGTCCGTATATAGTTTTCTATCCTATGGTCAAGTGATACGGATATTTATCATTTCAATCCGTAATTATTTAATATTTATGGGTATATATCATTTAAACCTGCAATCCTAAAATTCAAAAATCAATAAAATCACTTGGGTTTACCATTTCAACCCATAACGATTTTCCCTAATCTATAATATCATTCGGGTATGTATCATTTCAACCCATAGGGAATTCTAAACTAACAGGGAACTTGCAGTGTGATTGAAAATAGATGATTAATAGCATAGCATATACGGAACTTGCAAATTGTGAATCACAAATTAACATATCATACATGTCAATATAAGTGTTATACAAAGCAACATATCATCATGTACATAAAAATGAACATCACATCATATCATCATATATATGTCAAAGTGAGCATTTAACATATAAAATCATATATATGTTAACTGAACAAAATCCTAGCTATAACAAACATTTCGATGGTCAATTCAAGTGAATTAAATTTACTAAAATAAGAATGTTAATCGTGAGTGATTGCTCACCTTTCGAGGCTAGAGGAATTAAACAACACAACAAGATACAAATCTAGACAACAAATTCCAAAGCATAACATGATGAACACGAAGTCTGCGGACAAAGTAAAGCTAGGCTGGAATTCGAAAATCAATAAAACAAAAAAAATATTAATTTTAAAAATCAAAAAAATCTACTCACATATTCAAAATAAACCCTTATATATTATAAGTTAAAATTAATATTCAATTTAAAACCCATATCAAAATAATTTCTATATACATATACTTAAAAATCAATATTATTATAAGCGTATATACATATATACTTTAAAATCAATATTATTATTATTATAAACATATATATAACTTTAAAACAAAGAGGAGGCTACAAGTTGGGTTTCTGGGAGCTGCTATGTGCCTTAGAGGGTCTGATAACTGCCGTGGTTAGGGAAAAACAAGGCGATGGTGGCTGCTGGAGGAGTTCGGCCGTCTTGGTGAAGGGGTGAGGGTGAAAAACGGTGAGGAAGTGATTGATGATGTCTCGACTGCTAGCTGGAGAAGGCAAAGGGTTATGCGTAGATGGTTGGATACGTTTAAGGAAGATGGAAAAAGCAGGGAGCTTGCAGTTTACTTCGGTTACAAGGCTGTGTCGAGGAAATACGGAGGCGGTCTGACAGGGCTGTTCGGTCGAGCAAGGTGTGGCTGGAGCGGTTCAGGCGCGAAGGCGGAGACTGCTAGGCTATTTCGAAGAAGATAAGGCGGAGGAAAACTTGGCGGGTTCGTAGTGTGGAGCAGTTTTCGGTCAGAGGAAGGCGCTGGTGACGGGAATGTGCTGGAGGACTGCCGGCGGAGGGAAGCATTGCGGCGGATGAGGGTGAGTTGATGGTGAAAGGCGGCACGTTGGTGGGTGAGAGGCGGAGGCAGAGGGATGGAGCGCAGTTCGAAGAGTGGTTGATGGTCTTTGAGTTCGGGTCTGGTGGATAGGTTGCATGGGCCGACTGCGTGGAGGGTGTGGCGTTTGGGTTTGAGGAAAGTCGATGGGGTTTGCTGGAAGCTTGGGTTCAAAGTGCAGGAGCGTATGGTGGCACGGCTGTTGTTGCGGTGGGGAAGGTAAAGTGGAATGCAAAAATAATATGAAGGGAGAGAGCAGCCTACTGGAATGAGAATGCTTTCATATAACTTTCATTATGTTTATTATATTTTTAGAGAAGATCGAAAGAAGATGAACAGTTCCTGTGGTACGAAGTAAGGTGAGTTGGCTACAGGAAAATGCATATATACGAACTAAATTATAATTGAAAGCTTTATATATATATATATATATATATTAACATTTCAGATTGAAAAGAAAAGGAAGAGCCAGAAAAATCAACGAATTAGAATATATATTGAAGCAATATGAATAGCAAAAGCCAATCTCTTAAGTTCAGAGTATAATTAAAGCTAGTGGCTATACAGTTTTACACGATGGGTAATGAATGGTCACAAGGAAATCGAAAAAGCTCAAAATGGGTACCAATACGAATAATCGTTTCGCCGCATACTGGACACCGAAATGGACAAACGAATATACTGCGGAGATAAGCACGACGAGACGAACAGAATTGTACACATTTATAAGTGACATGATTATCCTATCAAAACTCGATATTCGCTGCCAAAAACGCTGCTAAAACGCAAAAAATAAGATAAATGGAGCTAGAGCAGTCCAAATTTGGCGAAACGAAATACGAACACTCACTCAGAAAATAATTTACATTTTTACTATATAAAAATAATCAGGTTTCGAAAATATTTTATTTTCACCAATTTAACTGATTTTAAATTTAAATTGAAAATTTCACAATTGAACAAATTTACATATTTTATTGCTACGTTTAAATAGACGCATACCAAATATAATATTTTCATTTCAAAATTTTATTATTAAATTTTCAAGAAAAATTTAGTTAATTACGCTATAAAAATCGCTAGTATTTCTGGGTCGTTACAATGGCCGAATTCAAACACCCAATGGTTGAACCATTTTGTAACCCTTAGTCCTTTAAAATCCGATTTTGCTAAGGAGAAAGCATGGATCTAGATCGTATATAAGTTCTAGTGAAGTTCGCGTTGTTTTAGTTAGCTTTTGGTGAGAAAGGCTTACCTTTTTATTTAAATTTTTAAACTTTAATTATTACTTACCATGGTTGTAAAAAAATGTCGGTTGTTAGGTAAATTGATGTTGATTTGGTTATGCATATGTATGCTTGGATTTGATGTTGGTTAGATTTGAAAATAAAAAGTTAAACTTAGGTTTGATTTTGCAAGTTATGATTTGTTGCTTGTGAATGTTGCCTATGGCTTATGGCATGTGTTTGAATGTATGAGTATGTAAGCTAAAAAAAAGTAGCACTTGATTTGTAGTCGTACAGACATGGAGAACCCTTATTAAATTTGGTTTCCATACTTTATTTTTAGAGAAGTTTTATAAAAGTTTTAAAACTTTATTTTTAGTTTCAAAACTTTATTTAAAGTTTAAAAAAAGTAAATCAAACTATAAATGATAGAGTTTTGAAAGCTATTTGGGTATAAAACAAGTTTTGGAAATTACGGCTCATATAGCGAGAGTCGTTATGGGTGCAGTTCATGAAAACAAACTCTTTTTTTTAAATCTAAAAATGTTTTTACTTAAATTTCTTTTTGAAAAGTGTTTTCAAAACGTATTATAAGTATTTAAAGGTAATTATTATTTATTTATTTAACGATTAATTAATTAATTAATTAAGGTAATCAGTACTTAATGATTAATTAACAAGGGTAAATAGTACTTAAATATTAATTAAGTAAGTAAATTTTAATTAGTTAATTAATTAAAGATAATTATTAATTAATAATTTATTTAAGGATTAATTATTATTTCATTAATAATTAAAGGTTAATTATTATTGTTTTATTATTTAAGAAAGGGTTTAAATATTTATTTAATTACTAATTAAAGTCAAGGTTTAATTAGGAGTTAACTAGGATTTAATTATTACTAAATGAAGGTTTAATTTATTATTTAACTATTAATTTAATATTAATTATGATTTAATTATTTATTTAAACGATAATTATTATTTATTTAAATGTTAACTACTGATTTAATTTTAATTAAAGGTTTAATCATTATTAATAAAGAGTTTAAATGTTATTACATTATTGAATAGAATTTTTCAATCTTTAAACCATATATTTTTGAAGATCGGTTTTTTTTAAAGCAACTATCTTTTAAATAATATTTTAAATCCAAGGAATTTTTTTGTCGATTATCCTTAAGGTACCCCAAATGAATATGAAACCCAATGACATCTGTTTAGCTGAATAAAACACTGTTATATTAATTAAGTTATATTGTACATCTGTTTTGTAGAATAAATCAGAGTTCTGCCATAAGTGACCAAGTAGATTATGTTGACATCTATTTAAGCAAAATAAAAACCAAGTTCTTCTATTTTGGCAACTTGGACATTTACCTATATGTTGTTTGGTTGTTATTGGTTGATCCCTTTTATATACCCGCTTGTTATGTAGATACCAACATTATAACTTGGAAATATAAACTCAATTAAATGAGAACCATTGTGGTCACTAAGCCTCTTACTGATTTTGTGAAGTCAAATATTTCATTTTATCCTTTTCAAAAATGGTTTAAAGTTTATTACGATTTTAAATAAGATATTTAAAGGATTAATTATTTTATCAAAAATGTTTGAAGTTAATTTAATACTTTTTAAGTGATTGTTTAAAACCACCATTTTTTTAATGCGATTTAAAGAGAATTAATGAAGAATGTCTAAATAATAACTTGTTTATTTAAGGGTGTTTTAAATAATTGATGTTATCAAAGGGAACTTTATTGATTAAACTTTATTAAAGAAGTTTTGTTTTAAATAAGGAAAGTTTATAAAGGAATTCTATAAATTGAAAATATATCTTGAAATTTGGGAAAGAGTTTTGTAAATGATTTGGATATTTAAAAGAGACTGTAACGACCCAGAAATTTTAATGATTTTAATAACGTAATTAACTAAAAGTTTTCATGAAAATAAACAACTAAATTTTTGCAATGAAAATTTGATATTTGAAATACGTCTATTTAAACGTAGCAAGTGTCAGATTTTCATTGGAAAATATGGAGGTTTGTTTGGTTGTGAAATTTCAATTTAAAATTAAAATCAGTTAATTTGATGGAAATAAAATATTTTCAAAATCTGAATATTTTTATATAATAAATTTGTAAATCATTTTCTGAGTGAGACGCCATATTTCGTTTCGCAGAATTTGGACTGCTCCAGCTCCGTTTATATTATTTTCGGCGTTTTAGTAGCAGTTTGGCAGCGAAAATCGAGTTTTGATAGGGTGGTCGTATCTCTCATATGTGTGTACCATTTTGTTCGTTTCGTCATGCTGATCTCCACAGTAAATTCATTTGTGTGTTTTCGGCGTCCGATACACAGCGAAATCTGTAGAACGGTTAACCGTATCGGTACCCGTTTGAGTCTTTTTGTTTCCCTGTGGTCATTCAATTACCCACCGTGAGAATTTAAATGGCCATTAGCTTTTATTATTCATAGTAATAGTCACATGCCTTTTGTTATTCCCACCATATTCAATATTATTCTGGTTCGGTTCCCCACTCTCATTCCTCTTTCCTTATTTCTTTTCGTTCCGTTGTTCTTCTGAAGAAAAATAAATATAAGTTTATATATAATAAGCTTGCTCATCTTCTTTCCATGACCTGCTCGTTGCCTCAACCTTTCCTCTTTCTTCTTTACTGTGCTCGTACCCGTCCCCTAACCCCAAGCAAGCCATCGAACTCGCCATCTTCATTTTTTGAACCAGCAGCGGATCAGCCTACCGCCTTGCCTTCTCTCAGTCCGACTCCCCACCTGTGCAATAGCCCGTTTGCCACTCAAAACATGCACCACCTTTCCAATCAAGCCCGACACCTCCGCCTCCCATTTTCTCCTTCCACAGCCGGCAGTACACGGCCTACAAACCCGAGAAACCCAGTCTCGAGTCAGCCTCCACGAGATTAGCCTACTCCACCATTTCCGAACAACCCATTGCCCATCACCTACCTCCGACCTGAGCAGCCGAGCAACACATGGAAACTACCAAACGCCAGCCGCTCTCCCTCGTCCATCACCCTGACAACCGAACAAAACCTCCTCTGCCTCATCGCCTAGCAGCCCTTCTCCTCGCCGAGCTTTGTCGTGCCGCCTTTCACCCATCAGCAGCACCCCTTTGCCTTCCCCTCCGCCTGGGCCATCCAACTACAGCCTGCTCCTCTCTTCGGCCACAAACCCATGCAAACCCTTCGCTCCACCCCCAAACTGACAGCCACCATTCCACTCTGCCACTCGACCACCACACTCCACCTCAAAGTTAGACAGCATGACAGCCCGCTTCTTCCCTCTCCAAGTGACAGCCACAGCCCTCACCCAGCTGTTGCCATCCAAACCCGAGCAGTCCCCATCCCGAATTTAGAGATTTCAAATGAGGTCATTGAGAAGGCAATGAGTAAAGTTAGAGTGAGGATTAATAGGGTTTTGTCAGTTGCTAGAGACATTGGCATTGAGAGAGATAGAAAGGTTTTCTCATAGGTGATTGTGGCATTATGGGTTATTTCGTACATCAGAAGTTTGTTTAGCTTTTATACCTTTGTTTACTTTGGTGTAGTTCTCTCTCTTTCAATTCCTGTATTGTATGAAAAGCATCTGTATCGTGCTAATGAGAAGCTTAAGATGGTGCATGATCTGATCCTAAAGCATTTCGGCAATGCTCTAGGCAAAATTAGTGGTAATAAAGAGTATACCTAATTTACCATTCTAAAATTTTAATCATACTTGTTGTTCGTTTATATCCACTTCAAATGTTTCTCCTGAGAGGTGTATATATAATCAAATATATATATATATATAGTTTCTATTTATATCAAGCTAGCTTTGATTTTTTTCATCGATTCAAGTTCTAGCTTTGCCACTGTCCGGATCCGCATCTGAGTGTCGTGTCCATATCCGTATGCGTGTTCGTGTCACTATCTTCGCCATCATTGTTTCCATAGCCTTGAAAGGTGAGAGATCACTCACGATTAACATTCTTATATTTAGTAAATTTAATTCACATGGAACGACGATTGAAATATGTTGTAAAAATTTAATTAGTTAGAAATTAAGCTGATATATGACACTAATTGACATGTTGTATATATTATATTTTAACTTGTTAATTTTGATCCATGCATGTAATCGATATGTTATGTCATTTTATATTATTTTACTGTTCTCACACTGCAAGTTGCCTGTTAGTTTAGAAATCCCTATGGGTTGAAATGATACATACCCGAACGATATTATAGATTAGGGAAAATCGTTATGGGTTGAAATGATAAACCAAAGCGATTTTATTGATTTTAAATTTTGGGATTGCGGGTTGAAATGATATATACTCGTAAATTTTAAATTATTGCGGATTGAAATGATAAATATCTGTATCACTTGACCATAGGATAGAAAATTATATACGGACACCATTGGTTTATTTTTAAATGATTTTCAAATTTTGAGAAAAGGAAATATATGAGTTTTGATTTTTAAAATATAATCTAAAGATTTTAGTTTAATATGTGTGTAAAATTTAGATTTTTAAATCATATTTTTGGAAATTTTAATTATAAGTTAAGTTTAAAATGTAAATTTTAGATTTTACTTATACTATTATTTTCAAATATATAAAATAAGATTTAAGGATTGTATTTATTTGAAATTTAAATGTATAAAATAAGATTTATTTGAAAGATGAGTTGAAATTTATTTGAAATCTTATCTATTTAAGGATTGTATTTAAATAAAAATTGATTTGAAACTTATAAATTTTGAGATTTTGAAAGGTATGATTTTATAACTTGACAATAGGATTTTGATTAAATGAATATTTCAAATTTAAATAAAATTAAATATTTAATTTTGATTTAAAATTGTAATTTGAATTTTATTTAAATGTTATTAAAAGTGATTAGGTGAATATTTTAGAATTAAATACAATTGGTTAGATATTTAATTATTGGTTTTATTTAAATTTGTAATTTGAGATTTTATTTAAGTGTTATTAAAAATGATCAAGTGGATATTTTCAAATTTAAATAAAATTAAAGTTGAATTTTGAAATATAAATGAATTTATCAAATTGAGTTATTGTAAATTGTTTGAAAATTTAAACTGTGAAACCTATTGAAGTAGAAGTTGTTTAAATTTATAGTTCAAACCTGGATTTGAAATCGATATAAATTAAAAATGGTTTAATGAGAATTTGAATTTGAATTGAACCTTTATCCTTTTTACTTGAAATTTGTTGAACTGAGATTTGATTTAAATTGAATTGTTGGAACTAAAGTTGATTTATGGAATTAGAAGAAACAATTCTAAGTTGAAACAATTTTCGATATATATTTTAATATATAACCTATTTTAATATATAAAATATTTTAATCTATAACCTATTTTTTAATATATAAACTATTTTTAATTTATAACTATTTCAATATATATAAACTATGTTCAATATTTAAACTGTTAAAGTTGGAACTGTTATAATTTAAATTTAATGGATTTAAATGCGAATATTTTGATATGATGGTTTAAACTATTTGTGGATATGATTTAAAGTGAATATGATTTCGAAAGTGATATGATTTCGAAAGCGAATATGATTTTGAAAGTGATAAGATTTTGAAATGAATATGATATTTTGATGACCACGGTGTGAAATAAGTGTTTGGTCATTAAAGAGACCGGGATCGGATATTGTCATACTCTCTTCCAATACCGAAAACCACTTTAACAACTGTGTACGTGGTGGAGAATCCAGAACAAAGTAGGATGGTTTGGCTACATCTATATGAGGTATGAACGCAGCCTTGACTCCCGCGAGTCAGCTTGATGTGACTAAAACAGGAGCTATACCTGGGCCAAGTGAGGTCGCACCTCCGATTAAGCATGCTTCTTCGATACCATTCTATTACTTTGTGATTTTATTGGGTGCACCTTTGATTTTGGGAGTGTGTCTCGAGGTGGGCGGTAGTAGCTGCTATGCATTACCACCAGCCCTGTTTTGCAAAACGGTAGAATCCTACACTAGGCATTGCCTCGCGTGCCTTGTCACATGCCTTATCTTGCCTTTTACAAGTTTGGTTTGTGTCGTACCTATGGAATGCTCCTTGATAGCAAACCGGTTTGGTGGAGTTTACAGTACTGTATAGACTACAACATTTATATAAAATGTGTAAAGAGGGATATGGGTAACGCCTTAACATTATTTTAATATTTTACTTTACTGTAGACATTATCTATGTAGCGTACTGTACTATGTATGTAGATAGCTTAACGGATCTTTAAGGGATGACCAAACATCCTTTAATTTATATTGTATTCCACTTGGACATTTCACTTGAGTTGATTTACTTGCATAAGAATGTTAATCCTGACTCGAGTATTTTGTGTTTTGCTTAATGCTCGGGTCAGATGGAGTGTCACAGCGTTTGAGACTCACCTTTGGAGCTTGGAACTTTGCTTGAAGATCTGTCTTTTATCTGTTCTGCTTTCAGTTATTCCAGTTATTTCCAGTTGTTTAAGTTCGGTCTTGTCAGTTGATTTTGTATTAGTGAATTCCATGTACTTTGGATTTTCTGTTGTATTTGTTCAGACTATGATGTTTCTGTAGTAGGTTCATGAACTACTATTTATCTATTTCCGTTGCTTATTGTTATATTACTCTGTGTCTGTGATTCTATGATTGATTTATTTACTGTATATGCTAAGCTTTGCTAAATATAAATTAACAATCTATTGTTTTGAGCAATTCAAGTCTGACTTGAGTGGATGTTTGTCGATTTGAGCGGTTCGAAATAGCAGGTCGTTATATGTGGTATCAGAGCTCTGATTTAGTAAAAACTTAGCATATTGAGTAAAAACTCATTAGAGATAGGGTAGTAATACCCTAAAATAAGTAAAAATTAATTACATAATCATATTCGTTCGAGCTTGAAATTCTTCGTTAGGATCCTCCTAGATTTGGATTTCATATGAATTTGGGAATTTTTCCCCTTTATTCTGAAATCCATTCTTGTCTTTTCCTGTTTGTGTTCTTCTTAATACTGGAGCATCCCATAGCTTCAGCCTCAATTGGCAACTTCATCCTTGGGTGTGACTAATCCCATCGGCGGTCCCGCCAACCTTCGTATTATTTGTAAAGGGGTGAAACTCCGTTATAACAGGTGTAACAACTCGATCTTTCGACGCTCGAAAGTTGACATTAATACGTCCACTGTATCAAATGCCGTGCAATCGAATGCTGGAAAACCGAATCATTAGGGTTAAAAAGAAGAGGTAGAAGAAGACAGAAGAAAAAGAAACAGAAACAATATCAGAATCTCACATTCGCAGCAGAACAATATATAATAGATGAATGAATAATCTTTAAACAAAGAGTTATATCCGTTTATACAATACATCATCAGAGTTTACAACAATACACATCACTGAACAGTTATTTAAACTTGTCCACATACATAATACACAGTGGAATAATACATAATATAAGTGATATGTCTTGCCATACAGCTCGCCTCTAGATCTCCACAGCAACATCTGAATTCCAGAATGACCTGATAACCTGACTCTAGGCTGACCGTGTGGAAAATTATGGACACCTAGAGTTTAGAAAGGGAACAATAAACTCCAGGTCAGTCGTGGGACTGGTGTGAGATCTTAAAAACGGTTATTTTCACAAAGAAAATAAAAGAAATTCCGTAATGCTTTTGGAAAATGAAACTACCATAAGGCCTCCCGCCACACACACAATGCAAACGCAAAATTGGAGGAGATTTCTCCTTATGATAGTCAAATATGCTTAATACGCAAAATCCTTTTAATTTTATTATTAGTGCATAGTGTGGAAAACATTTCGAAAATATAATATTAATTTTAGCCAACATACAACCATTATTGTATGCCTACTATAGCTACTATGTTCAATAGCAAGTTACCGCCACATTCCATAGCAGGTTATACAACTAAAACCGTACAAGATTCGTATTGTTTCTTTGGATTTTCCAATAAATGGTCAGGCTAAGGAACTTCCTATGCCACATGGGAACGCCTCTGGCGGGACGTCCCAAGAACCAACCTGGCTCTCTGCCAACACAAGGCTGAGTTACCACACGCTTCGGGGTGCAATGAAGCTGTAACTTGATAACTCCACACAAAAGTATGCCATCCTCGGTCGTTGCCGACCTTTATCCGATGCGCCTCGATCATAAAGCAACAATCACACAGTAAATAAGATTGATGCCACCACACAGGTAAAGCATTTGGGCTCCATACCATGATACCACCTTTTTCCAGAAGGAAATGACATATCCTAAAGGGAGCGACCCTCATAACCTTGCCGCATTTTCCTGTTTCGACCGTTACCGGTTTGTGAGGCTCGATGAGGTCTCGTCCATAAAGCTACGCTTTTTCACAAAGCTATGCTTTGATCAACAAATGATCAGCAATCACACAGCAACACTTAACATGCCACACTACCAAATTGGGAGTATATCACTAATAACCTTCAACTACACAACCTCTGAGCTCGTACGTCTCAGAGAAGGGTCTTAAGCTAAGAGAATAAATTCTCCGCCACCAAATAGAAATGTATTTGAAAGAAATCAGCTTTATATCTCAAAGTGTAATGTCAGACATACAACCATACAAGTCTGTTCCGGGTTCGAACAGAATCGAAGGCACTTCCAAAGAAGCCCTTGCAAATCTGGGTATTCACAATCCCGATCGGACTTCCCATCACTTAGTGAATCTCTATACCGGAGCAACTCAGTGCAGAGACAATCGATAGGTTATCCTATCGTTCTCGCAAAACACCCGGTCTTCAAATGCTATCCATTTATGTCGTATCATTATTCGGAATGGGTTATATGACACAAAGTCCTCTCCCGGCTAAACCGAATAATGAGCGCTTGTTTTTAAAACAAATTCAAGTGCCATTTCAAAGGTAAATTTTGATAGTCGGTTGTGTAATTATCAACAACATTCACAACAATCAACCAATTTAAATAATTTTCCCAAATTATTTATTTTCAAAATATCTTTGCAAGATATATATTTTCCACACTTCATCACTTTGAAAACCAATTTCAAATCACTTTTCACACTTCATCACTTTGAAAACAAATTTCAAATCACATTTTCCGATTTCTCAATTTCATTTCAAACCCCAAATCAAATTCCAAATTGATTTCAAATTTGTTTCAACATTAAATCAATTACAAATTGATTCTTCCATTTATTTCAAATACTAAATCAATTTTACAAATTGATTCCCAAGTATATTTTCAATAGAACAGAACATTTGCAAAATGATTTCTAAGTTTAATTCCAAATAACAAACCATTTGCAAATTTATTTCTGAATTTATTTCCAAATAACAAATCATTTTCATTCAAAACACCAATCAATTTTCATGTTGATTTTCCAAAGACTTATTTTCCAATACCAAATCAATTATCAAATTGATTTCTAGAAATTTATCACCTTTTAAATAAACCTCTTTATTCTTTCCAAATTATTCAAAATTCCATTTTCAATGAATTTTTCAACTTTTAAACAATCTTTTCCAAAACCCATTTATTAATATATTTTCCCATATTTTGGAAATAATTCGATAAAATTTCAAAAATCAACTTTATGCTTTTAAATTTCTTCTTTTAAATTCACCCAATTATTTCAAAAGAAATTTACTTAAAATTTCCAACTTTAATTTCAAAAATCCAATTTTATTTATTTCTGGTATCCAACGATACCAAAAATACATTCGGCTAAATTATAGCCTTCAACAAATTCAATCATCGATATAATCATTCACAGATTATAAATAAATCATCACACAACATATGAAACAAATTCATACAACATATGAAACAAATTCATACAATTTGAGGAATCCAGTTGGATCCCTCTAACCTGTTTCCCTGCATCCACAGATGTTAGCACAACAATTAAATACCCATTCCACTTCGATGGGGAATATCGTGGTATATAGGATTTATAAAATAGCATCCACTATTATGCGGCGCATAGGGTCTCATCCGCTATATAATACGGGAAATCAACAACTCCAAATATATATATATATACATACATACTATCATATATACTACCACATTCAAACAATCAATTAATAACTACAATGCCAATTTAATTTGAGTGAGAGATCTCACCTTTGCTTTTTATTTTGCAGTCCATTTCCATTCTGACCATTTCTTCACAGTTTTGACCTTGTATAAATATTAGATGATTTTATTAATATTTGAATTAATTTAATAATCAATTTCCATGTAATAAATTTTAATTGGCAAATGATTTAATCTTAACTAATGATTAAATTTTTAATGAATAATTAAATTTCAAACTAATTTCCTTTAATAATCTTTTAGTGACCAAAATAATTTTAAACAAATACATTACTTTAAAATTATACTAGTAAATACAAATTTAACAAAAAAATTAAATTTCAAAACTAAATTTAATAAAATAACCTTTGGTAAAAATAATTAAATAAGTTTATTGGACAAATTCATTTCCATAATTCATTACTTTGAAAATTTAAACTAGCAAGTTTTAGAATGGATAAAAATATTTCTCATTAGAACTACATATATATAATATTTATAAAAATAATCCATATCAAATCTTCCTTTTTTTTCAAGCTTTATCTATATAAACTAATTTCTGTTTTTACCTGTACATATTAAAATTTAAAGCATGTGTACTAATATATATATATATATATATTAAAAATCTATTTTCTGTATAAAAAAATCTGCATCTATACTTTACTATTATTTTAAAACAATTTAAAACACTATTAAGTTGCCAGTTTAACTTAAGAACATTTAAATTAAAATGTTATACCTCACTGACGATAACGAATAAGGATCGAAACCCTAGCTATCGCAACCTCCACGCGACATCGTGCCGCCGACCCTGAGACCATCACTGCTCTAGACATCGCACGCCAGCGCGAGATTGCCTCGACTCCGGCCCATCGCGATATGTCGCGACTCCACCTTCACGCGCACGCGCGTGGTCACGAATCACCTGCCGCCGACCCATCTCGAGCTCGATCGAAGCCCAGATGTTTGCCGCCTTCTTTCCCCCGCCTTTGATTTCACGTGGTCATGAGTGAATATGATTTCGAATTTGTGAGGGCGCGATTTTGAATTGATGGATTTTGATTTTGAAAATTATACGACAGAGGAAATCGATTTCCACTGGCTTCGGCCATTTTTTCTTTGAGCCTTTGATTTTTGTTTTTTTTATTTTGAGTGAGAGAAAGGATGTAGGCGTGATTAGAAATAAAGGGGATGTCTTGCGTGAGAATCCAGTAAAGCTACAGTGATACGAAGTGAATGAAAACACAGCTGATGTGAAATAATATCAACTGCAGTTGACTAATATAAATATCCAATTTAAATTCAAATTCAAATCGTTCCAATAAATGCAATTAAAAATCTTGACTTCCTATCGAGGCATGCCGCTAGGCGTTTATAATGTTATATGCCTATTCCGAATGCAATGGAAAAGGTTCCGAGTCTAAATTCGATCGTATGGAGAAGATAGCTTTTTGGACCCAGTTATTATATTGAATTCGATATAATTTTCAACGCGCTTATATACCGCACGATCACACTATAACTCCAAACACTATGAAAATTGAAATCCGATAATAATACAATATTACGGATCCAATGGAACTGGTTTCGTTGAATTCCGAGACTGTGCCTCAGAAGGCTATTTTTAAATTCAATTTAAACGATAAAAATTCAAAACTGCACAAAACAGTTTCAGATTCAATTCTGAAGCTTCCATTATCTTCAGTATCATCAATATAGATTTTCCAAGCCTTTAAAATATTTTTAATCAGCTCAAAACTAAAGATTCAATAATTTACCCAACTTTAATATATTAAATTCAATAATTTAATTACCAAATAACTTCCAGATATTTAAAATCAATTAAATATTCTGATTTCCAATGTCAAAAATTCAGGGTCGTTACATTCTTCCCCCCTTAAAAGAATTTCGTCCCGAAATTACAAGTTAAGAAGAATGATCCTCACCCCGTTTATCATTTTCCCAAAACCACACAGTTTTATCAACTTATCAACCTAGACCAATCTTCTTTTCATTAAAGATCCATTATTACTTTAACTAATTTTCCAAAATCAACCATATGTTCCAAATAATATGGTTTTCTTAACAATTAAAATTTCATTTCAAAATCAAATTTTTGAATTCAAAATTTTCTCAAAATTTTCTAACTCTCTAAATTTTTGCCAGCGTCTCCTTTGTGTGGCTAGCTCGGTACTACTACAAAATGTCCTTATGGACTCCCAAATTCCAATAGAAAACTATAACAACCCGCATATCTATCAATTCTATATTTAAATATTTTATTTAAATATTTTATCGTTAGTCGGATGTTAGTCCGAAAAGCTACTTTTTGCATACGGTCAAATTAGGACTCGAGACCACCCCCATTGAGTTCAAAATGACGTTTGCGATCTTTTTGAGTGTAAACTTCGATATGTTTGGAGATAGTGAAATTTTCGTCACTTTTCCCGCTTGAGACTTTGGGTTGGACTGCACCTTCTTAACTCAGCCCACCCCCTCTTCTCTTCATCACTTCAAGCTTCTTCAAAAATGGTGGAGGGAAAGAGAAATTAAAACTCCCAAACACAAATTCCATTGCAAATCCGAGATTCAACATCAAATTCACGTTTAGACCATTGATTCAAGCTTGGTGGTGTTCTTGCCTTGCTCTCAAATCTCCATCTTCATCAAATTCCGTGAAAAGGTGAGATTTTTGATCTCACATCTTGCCTATATCTATCTTGGACTGTTGGGAATGGTTCCCTATCATTTTAGCATCAGCATTTGCATTTGGTTTGGATTGGATTGGTGAAAAAACCCAAAATTCTAGTGTTTTTGGTGAAAAACTGCACTTAGGTCGTTCTGGCCATTTTTAGCTCGCTCGGAGTTAGGTCGCTCACGAGTTAAGTGTTAGGTCGCTCACGAGTTAAGGACTTAGGTCGTTCTGGCCATTTTTAGCTCGTTCGGAGTTAGGTCGCGCGTCCTTAAGTCGTAGGTCGTATTCGCCCTTAAGTCGTAGGTCGTTGCCGACCTATAATCTCCAGGAAAAAAAAAGGCATAAGTCGTTCAGGAGCTAAGTGTTAGGTCGTTCGCGAGTTAACTCCTTGAGTCGTTCAAAGCTTAAGTCGTTAGGTCGCGTGCCTTGCTAATTCGTTAGGTCGCATGCCCAGTTAAGTCGTTAGGTCGCGTGCCTAGCCAAGTTGTTAGGTCGTAAGACCTTAAGTCGTGCACCTTTAAGTCGAAGCATTTTAGGTCGCTTCCCCTGGACCTCGTTAGGTCGTTCACCTCTAGGTCGCGTGCCTTTAGGTCGCAAGCCTTTAGGTCGCGTATCCTTAGGTCGCCAGTTTTAGGTCGCTGGTTCCCATGCCTCTTAAGTCGCTCGACTTTTGTTAAGTCGTAGGTCGTTGCCGACCTATAACTCCCCAGGCAAACTTTAAGTCGCGAGTCTTAGGTCGCGAACCATGTTAGGTCGCGTACCCTTAGGTCGCGAATCACCTTAGGTCGCGCCTCACTGTTAGGTCGCGCACTTCGATAGGTCGCTCGCATTTAGGTCGCAGACCTTAGGTCGCTCGCGAGTTAGTACTTGGTCGTTTGACCTGTTTTTCCCCTAGGTCGTTCGCGAGTTAGTACTTGGTCGTTTGACCGGTTTGGCTTCTAGAGACAGCTTGCCTTCACTAAGTACTCTTTGATGGTTTTGGGATTGACTTCTTTGGACTTTACTCACGGTTTGCGTAGGCAATCTCTTCTGAAAAACGTTTATCAGAATTTCTACTTTGATGGTTTTGGGATTGACTTCTTTGGACTTTACTCACGTCTTCGAACGTGAATTGATTTGTTCTACCATCGTTTTATGACTTGTCACTTTAAAGATATATGAAGGTTTCAATACTAATAGTAAATATCAAAACTCTTTCATCAAAGCGATTTCAACACTATTTTAAGTATCAAAAGTTCGTTTTCTCAAACTGATTTTCAATCTACTAGTATATACAAGCCTTTACTTCACTCGAATGAGAAATCGACTTAAACGACTTAGTAAAACGAGTGGTATGAAACGCTTGCGTTCACTTCGTCGGTTAGCTCTTGGACTTGTTCGATTGAACCCTTTTTGTGACAATTTCCTAGTGAAGATTTACAGCTTGTTCGTAAATATTTAAGTTAAGCAAGTGGTTATGGGACATGAAGCTAAACTCATATATTTACTAGCTTGGTGTGATTGACACTTCCTTATGATCATGACGATCATTTTTGTGATTTAGACTAGTGATTGAGCGATGTCTCTTTGTCTACGTGGGAGACTATACCCCGATCATGTGATGTTTCGCCATCACATTTCCTATGGTCTTCGGGCCATTCATGTGTAAAAATTTAATGGATAGCTTCCATGAGATATCATCTCGTCATGTGTTTACGCGTAGGTGAGTTTTCATGCTCCCATTCATGTGTTAGGCCTCCCCCCTTTATGTGTTTTCTGGATTTCTGATGATGATTTCTGGAATTTTGTGCTTCACCAATTTTCATGATTTTCATTGATATGATATCAGCTTTTGTGCATTGGTGAATTTATGTGTTATTGACTTGTTATGAATACAAGTTTAGGGTATGATGCCCTATTTTATCTTTGAGAAGATTCTTGTGATATTGATTAATCTTTTGTTGATTATCATTTACATACTTATAGTAGTATGTCGCTATGGTTATTACATGTTCATGTCATGCCTTTTACTGTATACCATATCATCTGATATTTATAGTTAGACTGATCCGTTTATTATTTTCTTATAAATAATACTCGGGTCAGACCGAGATGTTACAGGTGCTTCTGCTTGACTTCTCTTCAGGATTATTCTGACTTTTGGCTAACTACTTAGATTAGTAGTTTTTGGATGTACACCTTTGAGATATAGACTCTATGTTGTGTACTTATTCTTTTGTATAGCACGTGATGCTATTCTTTTGTATTATCGTGGATTCTTCTGACCACTACTCTGATGAACACTTTCATGTGTTATATATTTATTCATATCTTCTTCCGCCTTTGTGATATGGATGTCTGTGACTGATTTATGTTATGATTATTTCTATGTTTGTTTTCCGAAGATAATATATAGCCACCGTGAGATAGCTTTGTGTTTGTATCGGCATGTCGGATTTCCTCCTTAAAAGATATACATTCTATTCTATCTGACGTATCTGTGCTCGCACAAAGAAGTTACATGGATGGTCGCTCCTCCACAGCCTTATTCTCCGTGCTAATTGACAGCACAAAATGCCAAGTGGCAAAATCAGAATCCCATCAATTTCATACAGAAATTTTAAATACATACCTTATTGTCGAACAAATTCAAATTTACCTTCGAAATCAAAATCCAATTCCATTTTCCTATAGCCTTTATAATCCCTGTATACTTTACTTAACAACAATGTCCAAATTTACTTATTGGATTCCCAATACCCATTTTACTTAAGAATTTCATTCTTTATTTCTTAAGTTCAATAGAATTATTTCTTATATTCATTTTTTACTACTTCACTACTGAAGTTATATATTCATTTCAAATATAGACACTTTTTCCCAATTTCCATTTAGATTTTCATTTTCAATTTTACTTGAATTCAATTCATCTTCTAACTCTGAATATTGAGTTTTATTCACTTTTATCTCAAATTCCAATTTTAAATCATTTGTCGTTAAGTGAAAATTTTCAAAAATTCCAATTTTTTTCTAACTCCCAAAATTTTCAGAAAGTTTTGACAGAGCCTCCTTTGTACGGAGGAGCTTTTGCAATTTGACAAGAGATATAAATATATATACATCGACCCACACGGTCGGAAAAAAAACAGTTCATATTTCCTAACTTTGTATTGCGTAGGCGTACCTTTATTAGCATTTTAAGCAAAGCGGCTTATTTATTTAGCTATTTGTGTGCTTAAATCCAGCCAAACGGCTTCCAAAAACCTATACTTACTCAATTTATACACGTAAGTGACATATATAGGAAATCTATTAACATTTCACTTATTTTCAATAACAAACAAGTAGTTTTCGTAAACAATACACTCAAAATTATTTCCACTAGCAATTTATCAAGTTTCACTACAAATTTAATTGCTTTCATCTAATTCAAATACCATTTCTATTCAATTTCAATGGTTTACAACACACTTTCTTTCAATTCAATTCATTTTTTCTAAATGAATCTAACTCATATCCCTTTCAATTGATTCCAAATCAATTTCATTTGCTTTTATTAACTCATAGATTTTGATACAATCTCGTTTGCGTCAAACGATAATCGTTTCTATGCAAATTTCGACGATATTCACTTAATAGAATATCCATTCTAGTTTATAACTAATTTAAATTAATACCAACTCAATTTATTTTAATTCCATTTCATTCCCAATTGATTCCATTCAATTCAATTTGCATTTCCATATTTACATTGATTTCATTTGAAACCATTTCACAATTTTACTTAAGTCGAGCATTTATCCAAATATTGCTTAAGTCATTACAACTCAAAACTCAAATTATAGTTTCCTTGTAAACAATTTCCAATTTAAATCTTTGATTTGATTTTTCATTTAATCAAATCCATTCCATCTACTAATTTAATTCAATTAGTATATTCACTTATCTTTTTTAAATTCCGAATTTCCATATTCAATTCATCCTGAATTTACTTTATCAATAACAAGGAAATTTTCAATTTATTTCTACTACTTGAATTTATATGCAAATTCTAACCATTTTTATTCAACTCACAATTCAATTTTTAATTTAACTAATTCAACTTCCAATTCATTATTTCATGAATTAATAAATTATCAAGTTTGTTTACTTGAATTCAATCCATTTTATTTTATATATTTTTTCCCAAGTTTGGATTTTTTTTATTCTACTTGATTCAAATCAAATCTCATTTCATTATTCAATTTCCAATTCATTTATGTACAAATGTAACCTCATTTGTTCCTTCACAAATTCATTCCTTTTCAATTTGAATCTTATTCCAATCAAACTTCAAATATTTTCATAAGTTATCAAACTTATTTACATTCCATAACATTTTAAAGAAATTCCAGAGTCTTTTTTAAACAATTACTCACATTTCAAAACTAATTTTGAAATCAATTAAGTCCCTTCAAACATATTTACCCAAATATTTTTAAAATTTCAATTCAAATTCTTTAATCCGTATTGCAAAAATTACTCTGACATCTCATTTCAATTTATAAAACTCATTTATAAATTCACATTACCAATTTCATTCCATTAATGAATTTTATTTCAAATATTTTTCTGGAATTCTATTTCAAATTATAAATCTCATTTACAATTTACATTTACAAATCCCATTCGTATATGAACTTTATTTCCTTATTCTTTCAATTCATATTTATAAATTTCATTTGTTAAATGAATTTATCTCCAAATCTTTGGTTATACCATTATTTCTTATTCAATTTCCATACAACAATGATAATATTTTAATATTATCTCTTTCTAACAACCAAGCATCCATATACAATAATAATTCATAGAAAAATCATTTCTTTTCTACAAAATAGTTTTGGGTAAAATCATTTCATTTACCCTATTTAAAACAATACTGTGTCAGTTTATCTTGTTTAAGTGTTTAGAAACCCCTATCGATTACAATTGGCCAGACTGCACCGACCAGAATCTATAAACAATCAACTGATAAGTCAACACAATACAAAACAATTTTTTTTATTCACTAACAAATACGCGCTCGTATCTATTATTACACTCACACTCATTCTAGAGTACTACTGACTCTATCTCTAATGAGTAACACCCAACAGAGCCAGGGTTATCGCTTAACCAATTGCTCTGATACCACATGTAACAACTCGATCTTTCGATGCTCGAAAGTCGACATTAATACGTCCACTGTATCAAATGCCGCGCAATCGAATGCCGGAAAACCGAATCATTAGGGTTAAAAAGAAGAGGTAGAAGAAGACAGAAGAAAAAGAAACAGAAACAATATATAATAGATGAATGAATAATCTTTAAACAAAGAGTTATATCCGTTTATACAATACATCATCAGAGTTTACAACAATACACATCACTGGACAGTTATATAAACTTGTCCTCATACAGAATACACAGCGGAATAATACATAATATAAGTGATACGTCTCGCCATCCAACTCGCCTCTAGATCTCCACCGCAACATCTGAATTCCAGAATGATCTGATAACCTGACTCTAGGCTGCTTGTGTGGAAAATTATGGGCACCCAGAGTTTAGAAAGGGAACAATAAACTCCAGGTCAGTCGTGAGACTGGTGTGAGATCTTAAAAACAGTTATATTCACAAAGAAAATAAAAGAAATTCCGCAATGCTTTTGGAAAATGAAACTACCAAAAGGCCTCCCGCCACACACACAATGCAAACGCAGAATTGGAGGAGATTTCTCCTTATGATAGTCAAATATGCTTAATACGCAAAATCCTTTTAATATTATTATTAGTGCATAGTGTGGAAAACATTTCGAAAATATAATATTAATCTTAGCCAACATACAACCATTATTGTATGCCTACTATAGCTACTATGTTCAATAGCAGGTTACCGCCACATTCCAAAGCAGGTTATATAACTAAAACCGTACAAGGTTCGTATTGTTTCTTTGGATTTTCCAACAAATGGTCAGGCTAAGGAACTTCCAATGCCACATGGGAACGCCTCTAGCGGGACGTCCCGAGAACCAACCTGGCTCTCTGCCAACACAAGTGTGTCGCCCCACCTCTATGCTCACAATAACAAAGAGTATTAAAAGAAATACTGTCTGTTATTACGAAGAATAAGGCTGGATAGGAGCGGCCATCCGTAGTTGGGCCTTACACTAGTATTGGTTACCTCGATAGGAGTGGTATATATTTTTAATTTTTCATCTCTTATTTATTTACTCCCATCGACATATCCAATTCCAGTATAAGACGAACTACGATGGTTCATAATAGTTTAGGACAATATATATAATAATAACACAGATACTAAAGATGCGGAACACAAATAACAAAAGTCTCATACATATATATATATATATATAACTGATGTTAGTTACAATACATTTGACACAATACATATGATACAACTACAATTGTCGACTCTGGAAGTTATATATACAAGTACATTATCGACTAATATACATGAATACATATCAACCTAAGTCAGATACACTGACTACTACAACATGACGAAGACTACTTCAAAAGATATGAAAAGACTTCATAGCCCAAGCAGCAGCCCAAAGCAAGATATCTACAACCTGAAATAACTCGGTCTGACCCGAGTATTAAATTCAAAAGAAAATAATACATGGGTCAATCTAATTCAAACTCAATTATTAATGCACAGAAGCAGTAATAATCAAATATCAAATAGACGACAGTCAAAGAAATCTCGTGTATCCAACTCCTTGATAAGAGAATCGGATAACGGCAGATATAACACTAAACAGTGTTAAACAACAAATCAGCAAATTCAAATCATCAACAAAGATAAATAAAAAGATTATCAATGAAGATAATATGAAAACCCCGGAATTGCCTAAACAGCAATTAACAACAAATCTGATTATTAAATAATAATTAAAAACTCAGAATCTAACTATCTATAGATAATTAGAAAATCACAAAATGATCAAATCAAACCAAATTTCTGTGTGGCTGCAGTACACGCACGCGTGCACTGCCTCGCCACTACAGTAAGTCAAAACTGCAAAGGTCAAGTCACGGCTAGCATGACTCAACACAATTGCTACAAAATGAATCAGTGCATCATTGCGAAGCAAACCAACAAGGGCAAGACTGCATATAAAATGAAACAAGACCACATGAATAAATATGATCTGGGTCGAATCAGTAAACACATGCACTGGTAAAGATATCAAATGCAACCAGATCATCTTAAGCATTCAAGCAAATAGGACCAAAATATCATCACAAAATCACCATGGCCGAAGTCAACCACGATCAAAGTCAAACTGAATTCTCATCTAAAACATTTTCGCAAAATCACGCTTGCTGATTTCAAATCAAAATCAAACAGCAAACTACATGTGGAACAATATGCAACAGTGACCAAAGTCAAAGCAAAATCAGGTCGAACAGAGACTACAAGTAGTGAACACTTGTAGACCTATGCAAGTAATTCAATGGAGTGATACAAGTGACTCAGGGACATGTAAACATAAATGGACAAATAGCACTTCAAACTACATAATAATACCAGCAAGTAGACTAATATGGAAACATAGCAAGCACCTGAATGCACTGTGCAACTACAACCAAGTGATACAACAATGACTGATACAACCGACAGTGCAAGTTAATGACATGAGCACGCTACGAATCATATCAGTAGACATACATAAACAATGAATCCAACAATGCAACAAGCCACAAGGGTCAGACTAATGATCCATGTACTCGAGCTCAAGACAGTACAACCCAAATGAAAACTGCAAATACATGGGGGATGTGACAATATAATATGAACCAAAGAATGCAACTATAACTTCATGCTAAAGAAACTGGGCTAAATGCCATCCTAAGTACAAAACCCAAAATCAAGTAGCAGTTTTGATCAAAAACATAGGCTGTGAAACCATAGGCAATGTACAAATGAAGACTACAAGTCAAGTGCCAGTGAACCATATATAAGAAATGCAAAATTGACACATGCAAATACTACACGCTGAACAGCATGTCAGAGAAGCAAGTGATACACCAGAGTACATGTGAACTACATGCCTCGAAGTACAGGCAATAAAGGAGGCAAACAAGTGATATACACCTGAGTGCAACAATGGATAATGCAAGTGCAGACAAGCCCAATACAATTACACACGGCAATGTACAAATGCCGGAGCAATATCTTCACAAAAATGAGGGGTTTTTAAAATGCTGAAACTATGCAACAACAGGTAGAAGTCAAATGGCAAATTCAAACCAATAAACACAGAGAAAGAAATCATAGTCATCGTAAAATCAAAGCAGAGGACAACATTATCACAAACCAAAGTCAGGTAATAAACGACTTGAAGCAGAAAACAAAATTCACGTTAATGCCGAAGACAACAAGAATCTGACCAAGTCAAATAAAATCATCAACATCGTAACAAAGTCAAATGACCGAGACGAAGTCAAGCAACCCTCAGTCAAACACGAAATTAGCAAATTGGAATCGAATAAAAACAGTAGCTTTGATTTAGATGTGAGTGAAAATCGAAATTCACTCATGAAAACAACTTAATGCAGCAACCAAAATACAACCGCAAGTCTCAGAAACGAACAAGTTAGAAAAATCACAGTCCTTCAAAGATAATCAAGGTGTCAAGCAACTTCAAAATTGAAGCCGTGGAAATCTAGTAATAAATCAAATATACCCATATGGACAAGTCAGTGATCAACTAAAACATTCAATCAAAATCATACGGCCGAGATAAGGCAATTGACGAATTCAACACACAAATTTAATCAACCCAGAAATAATTCAAATTTGAATTAGATGTGAGTATAATACTCACCTTTTTCTTGAAGCAAAGATGAACTCAATTTCAAACTGCAGTAGAAAGAAAAGATCAAAGAATTGGAATCGAAGCTGTGGCATCACGAAGTCGATCGAATGAAATCGGCAGAAGCCCTAATTTTTGCAAAGGGGACGAGGCCTCCATTTAATTTTTCTTCGTTTAGTGTTCATTTAGGGTTGCGAAAATAAAGAAAGGGGGAAAAAGAACGGTTTATCACTTATCACGGCATCAAGTATAGAAAATGTGGCCAAGATTTTCCTTAAAGCCCAAACAACACTTAACCAATTTTTTATTAAAGAATTTTACTCGATTAAAATTCCAAACAGCTACTAACAACCAATTTAATCATCGGTTGACGATAATTAATTGTTACAAAACTCCGGGTTGTTACAGACTCCCCTCCTTATAAAAATTGCATCCCCGCAATTTTCATAATTAAAGGTGTCAATAACAATTATTTTTCTAACATAAACTGGTTAAGCTAGAAAAATAAAAGTCGGGAATACAAACGCCAAAGAAATCTTTTAATTCCATAAAAGAAATTCACAAATCTTTCCACAAAATCTAATTATCAATTAGATAATCAGAAAACAACAAAACTGAATAAGTGCAATCATTAGCAATATTCAATTATCAATTAGATAATTAGAATACAGAAATACAAAACAACAATATCTAATTATCGATACGATAATTAGAAAACAGCAAGACCTAATTATCAACAAAGATAATTAGAAAACACAAATCACAATTTGCAAAACTGCAATTATCTAGTTATCTAACAATTAACTAGAAAACACGAACTTCAGAATCAGCAAGCTCTAACTATCAACAGCGATAGATAGAAAATAGCAATCTAATATAATCAACATAATCTAGAATCAATTAGAGACTAGAAAAGCTCATAATCAACAAAATCAGCAATTTTCCAATTATCAAAAAATAACAACCAGAAAACACAATTATCTAATTAACAAAACGATAATAAGAAAATATCAGATAATCAGAAATCTCAACTCAACAAATATCTAATTATCAAAAACGATAATCAAAAATCTCAAATCAATAAATATCTAATTATCAAAAACGATAATCAGAAACAACAAATATTCGATTATCAAAAACGATAATCAGAAATCTCAACTCAACAAATATCTAATTATCAAAAACGATAATCAGAAATCTCAAATCAACAAATATCTAATTATCAAAAACGATAATCAGAAATCTCAAATCAACAAATATCTAATTATCAAAAACGATAATCAGAAATCTCAAATCAACAAATATCTAATTATCAAAAACGATAATCAGAAACAACAAATACCCTATTATCAAAAATGATAATCAGAAATCTCAACTCAACAAATATCTAATTATCAAAAAAGATAATCAGAAATCTCAAATCAACAAATATCTAATTATCAAAAACGATCATCAGAAATCTCAAATCAACATATATCTAATTATCAAAAACAATAATAAGAAATCTCAAATCAACAAATATCTAATTATCAAAAACGATAATCAGAAACAACAAATATCCGATTATCAAAAACGATAATCAGAAATCTCAACTCAACAAATATCTAATTATCAAAAACGATAATCAGAAATCTCAAATCAATAAATATCTAATTATCAAAAACGATAATCAGAAATCTCAAATCAACAAATATCTAATTATAAAAAACGATAATCAGAAATCTCAAATCAACAAACATCTAATTATCGAAAACGATAATCAGAAACAACAAATATCCGATTATCAAAAACGATAATTAAAAATCTCAAATCAACAAATATCTGATTATCACAAACGATAATCAGAAATCTCAAATCAACCAATATCTAATTATCAAAAACGATAATCAGAAATCTCAAATCAACAAATATCTAATTATCAAAAACGATAATCAGAAATCTCAAATCAACAAATATCTAATTATCAAAAACGATAATCATAAATCTCAAATCAACAAATATCTAATTATCTCAAACGATAATCAGAAAACATCAAATATCCGATTATCAAAAACGATAATCAGAAACAACAAATATCCGATTATCAAAAACGATAATCAAAAATCTCAAATCAACAAATATCTAATTATCTCAAACGATAATCAGAAAACATCAAATATCTAATTATCTCAAACGATAATCAAAAAACATCAAATATCTAATTATCTCAAACGATAATCAAAAACAAAAAATATCCGATTATCAAAAATGATAATCAGAAACAACAAATATCCGATTATCAAAAACGATAATCAGAAATCTCAAATCAACAAATATATAATTATCTCAAATGATAATCAGAAAACATCAAATATCTAATTATCTCAAACGATAATCAGAAACAACAAATATCCGATTATCAAAAACGATAATCAGAAATCAAAAAATATCTGATTATCAAAAACGATAATCAGAAATCAACAAATATCCAAGTACCTGCAGATAATTGGAAACAACAAATATCTAGAAATCAATTAAGATACTCTAGAAAATCAACATAAAAGGTGGATCGATCCCATCAGATGGCGAGTTTTTAGCTACGCCGCACGTGCATCAACAAATGGCCAAAGCCTACCAAGTACTCATCATAATTTTGGCGCCCAACAAATGACCCGAAGGTCCACAGAGTGACCCGAAGGTCTAGTACTGGTATTTGACCCGAAGGTCCATCATATGACCCGAAGGTCCAGTAGAGTGGCCCGAAAGCCCAACAAATGACCCGAAGGTCCATCATAGTGGCTCGAAAGCACACAAAATCATCAAAATCATCAAAACAACAATTATTTCAATTTACGAGTCCAGAATTAACCGAAATAGCAAACGCACATGTCCCATACCACGTGTTTTACTAAATCGTTTGATTCTCTTCATCGTTTCCTTGAAAGTGCAAAATTGTGTATTTTGTAAAAATGACATTTTACATTCTCAAACGGACAAGTCCGGAATTAAGCGAATTAGTAAAAGAAAGGGTTCATAGTCCTCGATTTTGCTGAATCGTTTAAATCGCTTCCTCATTGTTTTGAAAGCGCTAACTATAAAATTTTGTATTTTAAATGAATAAAATTTTACGTTCTCAAACGGACAAGTCCGGAATTAAGCGAAACGGTAAAAGTGAGGGTTCATAGTCCTCAATTTTGCTGAAGCGTTTAAATTGCTTCCTCAGTCTTTTGAAAGCGTAAACTGTAAAAAATTTAAAACAATTTTCAGAACACGTGATTAAAACAACAACCTCAGTAGCAATTTCAAAAAGGAAATTGCATTTCCCAAAACATCGTAAAACGAATCTCAAAATCAGCATTGCAGAATAACCGCTTGAAAATCCACTTTTAAAATTTGACGGTTACTGAAGTCAAAGCGATAGTAATTTCTAAACGTCAAAATCTCATCAAAATAATTCACATCAAAATGTAAAACCAGTGAATTTTCATTCATTAAAATGTCAACAAAACACCGTGCTTCAAAATTTAACAACGGTATAAAAAAGCCCGTTATAAAGATAACGGCAACAAAATACGTTTAAACCAAACACCGGTTCAACGTAAAATTAATGCAGTAACGTGCAACTCAAATTTGCATGTATACTACAAACTGAATAAAGAAATCATTCGAATGTATCTTCAATGAAGATAATTCAAAACAGCAAAATCTAATCAATAAATGATTAGCATAAAAGAAACCAGCAAAAATCACATAACTGCAATCGCTTCGAATCCTCAAATCGGATTCGAAATTTTCAAAGAAACAAAATAAACACAGCTATGTAAACAACAAATGAAATTTATTTCAACTTCATATTTTGATTTTTAAATCAAAAAGATTATCAACTGTAGTCAGCGAAGACAGTGTTACTGCTTCCGCTGTGCACTCTGATAAATAGTCACAAATTTATTAATCAACAAAACACAGTTTCACTTTTATTTTTAAATAAGGACATTTAAAAATTTCATCATAATTTCAAAAATTTAGTTTTGACTCAAAGCATAACTAAAAACATCGACAAATAGTTGTAACACATGTTCCATCTAAGTTATGTTTTATATTATGTCCATAAACCCCAAGCTCTGATACCAACTATGACGCCCCACCTCTATGCTCACAATAACAAAAAGTATTAAAAGAAATACTGTCTGTTATTACGAAGAATAAGGCTGGATAGGAGCGGCCATCCGTAGTTGGGCCTTACACTAGTATTGGTTACCTCGATAGGAGTGGTATATATTTTTAATTTTTCATCTCTTATTTATTTACTCCCATCGACATCCCCAATTCCAGTATAATACGAACTACGATGGTTCATAATAGTTAAGGACAATTTATATAATAATAACACAGATACTAAAGATGCGGAACACAGGTAACAAAAGTCTCATATATATATAACCGATGTCAGTTACAATACATTTGACACAATACATATGATACAACTACAACTGTCGACTTTGGAAGTTATATATACAAGTACATTATCGACTAATATACATGAATACATATCAACCTAAGTCAGATACACTGACTACTACAACATGACGAAGACTACTTCAAAAGATATGAAAAGACTTCATAGCTCAAGCAGCAGCCCAAAGCAAGATATCTACAACCTGAAATAACTCGGTCTAAACCGAGTATTAAATTCAAAAGAAAATAATACACGGGTCAGTCTAATTCAAACTTAGTTATTAATGCACAGAAGCAGTAATAATCAAATATCAAATAGATGACAGTCACAGAAATCTCGTGTATCCAACTCCTTGATAAGAGAATCGAATAACGGCAGATATAACACTAAACAGTGTTAAACAACAAATCAGCAAATTCAAATCATCAACAAAGATAAATAAAAAGATTATTAATGAAGATAATATGAAAACCCCGGAATTGCCTAAATAGCAATTAACAACAAATCCGATTATTAAATAATAATTAGAAACTCAGAATCTAACTATCTATAGATAATTAGAAAATCACAAAATGATCAAATCAAACCAAATTTCTGTGTGGCTGCAGTACACGCACGCGTGCACTGCCTCGCCACTACAGTAAGTCAAAACTGAAAAGGTCAAGTCACGGCTAGCATGACTCAACACAATTGCTACAAAATGAATCAGTGCATCATTGCTAAGCAAACCAACAAGGGCAAGACTGCATATAAAATGAAACAAGACCACATGAATAAATATGATCTAGGTCGAATCAGTAAACACATGCACTGGTAAAGATATCAAGTGCAACCAGATCATCTCAAGCATTCAAGCAAATAGGACCAAAACATCATCACAAAATCACCATGGCCGAAGTCAACCACGATCAAAGTCAAACTGAATTCTCATCTAAAACATTTTCGCAAAATCACGCTTGCGGATTTCAAATCAAAATCAGACAGCAAACTACATATGGAACAATATGCAACAGTGACCAAAGTCAAAGCAAAATCAGGTCGAACAGAGACTACAAGCAGTGAACACTTGTAGACCTATGCAAGCAATTCAATGGAGTGATACAAGTGACTCAGGGACATGTAAACAAATGTACACATAAATGGACAAATAGCACTTCAGACTACATAATAATACTAGCAAGTAGACTAATATGGCAACATAGCAAGCACCTAAATGCACTGTGCAACTACAACCAAGTGATACAACAATGACTGATACAACCGACAGTGCAAGTTAATGACATGAGCATGCTACGAATCATATCAGTAGACATACATAAACAATGAATCCAACAATGCAACAAGCCACAAGGGTCGGACTAATGATCCATGTACTCGAGCTCAAGACAGTACAACCCAAATGCAAACTGCAAATACATGGGGGATGTGACAATATAATATGAACCAAAGAATGCAACTATAACTTCATGCTAAAAGAAACTGGGCCAAATGCCATCATAAGTACAAAACCCAAAATCAAGTAGCAGTTTTGATCAAAAACAGAGGCAGTGAAACCATAGGCAATGTACAAATGAAGACTACAAGTTAAGTGCCAGTGAACCATATATAAGAAATGCAAAATTAACACATGCAAATACTACACGCTGAACATCATGTCAGAGAAGCAAGTGATACACCAGAGTACATGTGAACTACATGCCTCGAAGAACAGGCAATAAAGGAGGCAAACAAGTGATATACACCTGAGTGCAACAGTGGATAATGCAAGTGCAGACAAGCCCAATACAATTACACACGGCAATGTACAAATGCCGGAGCAATATCTTCACAAAAATGAGGGGTTTTTAAAATGCCGAAACTATGCAACAACAGGTAGAAGTCAAATGGCAAATTCAAACCAATAAACACAGAGAAAGAAATCATAGTCATCGTAAAATCAAAGCAGAGGACAACATTATCACAAACCAAAGTCAGGTAATAAACGACTTGAAGCAGAAAACAAAATTCACGTTAATGTCGAAGACAACAAGAATCTGACCAAGTCAAATAAAATCATCAACATCGTAACAAAGTCAAATGACCGAGACGAAGTCAAGCAACCCTCATTCAAACACGAAATTAGCAAATTGGAATCGAATAAAAACAGTAGCTTTGATTTAGATGTGAGTAAAAATCGAAATTCACTCATGAAAACAACTTAATGCAGCAACCAACCCAAATACAACCGCAAGTCTCGGAAACGAACAAGTTAGAAAAATCACAGTCCTTCAAAGATAATCAAGGTGTCAAGCAACTTCAAAATTGAAGCCGTGGAAATCTAGTAATAAATCAAATATACCCATATGGACAAGTCAGTGATCAACTAAAACATTCAATCAAAATCATACGGCCGAGATAAGGCAATTGACGAATTCAACACACAAATTTAATCAACCTAGAAATAATTCAAATTTGAATTAGATGTGAGTATAATACTCACCTTTTTCTTGAAGCAAAGATGAACTCAATTCCAAACTGCGGTCGAAAGCAAAGATCGAAGAATTGGAATCGAAGTTGTGGCATCACGAAGTCGATCGAATGAAATCGACAGAAGCCCTAATTTTTGCAAAGGGGACGAGGCCTCCATTTAATTTTTCTTCGTTTAGTTTTCATTTAGGGTTGCGAAAATAAAGAAAGGGGGAAAAAGAACGGTTTATCACTTATCACGGCATCAAGTATAGAAAATGTGGCCAAGATTTTCCTTAAAGCCCAAACAACACTTAACCAATTTTTTATTAAAGAATTTTACTCGATTAAAATTCCAAACAGCTACTAACAACCAATTTAATCATCGTTTGACGATAATTAATTGTTACAAAACTCCGGGTTGTTACAACAAGGCTGAGTTACCACACGCTTTGGGGTGCAATGAAGCTGTAACTTGATAACTCCACACAAAAGTATGCCATCCCCGGTCGTTACCGACCTTTATCCGAGGCGCCTCGATCACAAAGCAACAATCACACAGTAAATAAGATTGATGCCACCACACAGGTAAAGCATCTGGGCTCCATACCATGATACCACCTTTTTCCAGAAGGAAATGACATACCCTAAAGGGAGCGACCCTCATAACCTTGCCGCATTTTCCTGTTTCGACCATTACCGGTTTGTGAGGCTCGATGAGGTCTCGTCCACAAAGCTACGCTTTTTCACAAAGCCATGCTTTGATCAACAAATGATCAGCAATCACACAGCAACACTTAGCATGCCACACTACCAAATTGGGAGTATATCACTGATAACCTTCAACTACATAACCTCTGAGCTCGTACGTCTTAGAGAAGGGTGTTAAGCTAAGAGAATAAATTCTCCGCCACCAAACAGAAATGTATTTGAAAGAAATCAGCTTTATATCTCAAAGTGTAATGTCAGACGTACGACCATACAAGTCTGTTACGGGTTCAAACAGAATCGAAGGCACTTCCAAAGAAGCCCTTGCAAATCCGGGTATTCACAATCCCGGTCGGACTTCCCATCACTTAGGGAAACTCTATACCGGAGCAACTCAGTGCAAAGACAATCGATAGGTTATCCTATCGTTCTCGCAAAACACCCGGTCTTCAACACCGGTCTTCAAATGCTATCCATTTACGTCGTATCATTATTCGGAATGGGTTATATGACACAAAGTCCTCTCCCGGCTAAACCGAATAATGAGCGCTTGTTTTAAAAACAAATTCAAGTGCCATTTCAAAGGCAAATTTTGATAGTCGGTTGTGTAACTATCAACAACATTCAAAACAATCAACCAATTTAAATAATTTTCCCAAATTATTTATTTTCAATATACCTTTGCAAGATATATATTTTCCACACTTCATCACTTTGAAAACCAATTTCAAATCACTTTTTACACTTCATCGCTTTGAAAACAAATTTCAAATCACATTTTCCGATTTCTCAATTTCATTTCAAACCCCAAATCAAATTCCAAATTGATTTCAAATTTGTTTCAACATTAAATCAATTACAAATTAATTCTTCCATTTATTTCAAATACTAAATCAATTTTACAAATTGATTCCCAAGTCTATTTTCAATAGAACAGAACATTTGCAAAATGATTTCTAAGTTTAATTCCAAATAAAAAACCATTTGCAAATTTATTTTTGAATTTATTTCCAAATAACAAATCATTTTCATTCAAAACACCAATTAATTTTCATGTTGATTTTCCAAAGATTTATTTTCCAATACCAAATCAATTATCAAATTGATTTCTAGAAATTTATCACCTTTTAAATAAACCTCTTTATTCTTTCCAAATTATTCAAAATTCCATTTTCAATGAATTCTTCAACTTTTAAACAATCGTTTCCAAAACCCATTTATTAATATATTTTCCCATATTTTGGAAATAATTCGATAAAATTTCAAAAATCAACTTTATGCTTTTAAATTCCTTCTTTTAAATTCACCCAATTATTTCAAAAGAATTTTACTTAAAATTTCCAACTTTAATTTCAAAAATCCAATTTTATTTATTTCTGGTATCCAACGATACCAAAAATACATTCGGCTAAATTATAGCCTTCAACAAATTCAATCATCGATATAATCATTCACAGATTATAAATAAATCATCACACAACATATGAAACAAATTCATACAACATATGAAACAAATTCATACAATTTGAGGAATCCAGTTGGATCCCTCCAACCCGTTTCCCTGCATCCACAGATGTTAGCACAACAATTAAATACCCATTCCACTTCGATGTAGAATATTGCGGTATATGGGATTTATAAAATATCATCCACTATTATGCGGCGCATAGGGTCTCATCCGCTATATAATGCGGGAAATCAACAACTCCAAATATATATATATACACTATCATATATACTACCACATTCAAACAGTCAATCAATAACTGCAATGCCAATTTAATTTGAGTGAGAGATCTCACCTTTGCTTTTTATTTTGCAGTCCATTTCCATTCTGACCATTTCTTCACGGTTTTGACCTTGTATAAATATTAGATGATTTTATTAATATTGTAATTAATTTAATAATCAATTTCCATGTAATAAATTTTAATTGGCAAATGATTTAATCTTAACTAATGATTAAATTTTTAATGAATAATTAAATTTCAAACTAATTTCCTTTAATAATCTTTTAGTGACCAAAATAATTTTAAACAAATACATTACTTTAAAATTATACTAGTAAATAAAATATTTAACAAAAAAATTAAATTTCAAAACTAAATTTAATAAAATAACCTTTGGTAAAAATAATTAAATAAGTTTATTGGACAAATTCATTTCCATAATTCATTACTTTGAAAATTTAAACTAGCAAGTTTTAGAATGGATAAAAATATTTCTCATTAGAACTACATATATATAATATTTATAAAAATAATCCATATCAAATCTTCCTATTTTTTTCAAGCTTTATCTATATAAACTAATTTCTGTTTTTACCTGTACATATTAAAATTTAAAGCATGTGTACTAATATATATATATATATATTAAAAATCTGTTTTCTGTATATAAAAAATCTGCATCTATACTTTACTGTTATTTTAAAACAATTTAAAACACTATTAAGTTGCCAGTTTGAACTTAAGAACATTTAAATTAAAATGTTATACCTCACTGACGATGACGAACAGGGATCGAAACCCTAGCTATCGCAACCTCCATGCGACATCGCACCGCTGACCCTGAGACCATCACTGCTCCAGACATCGCACGCCAGCGCGAGATTGCCTCGACTCCGGCCCATCGCGATATGTCACGACTCCACCTTCACGCGCACGCGCATGGTCACGAATCACCTACCGCCGACCCATCTCGAGCTCGATCGAAGCCCAGATGTTTGCCTCCTTCTTTCCCCCGCCTTTGATTTCACGTGGTCGTGAGTGAATATGATTTTGAATTTGTGAGGGCGCGATTTTGAATTGATGGGTTTTGATTTTGAAAATTATACGACAGAGGAAATCGATTTCCGCTGGCTTTGGCCATTTTTTCTTTGAGCCTTTGATTTTCGTTTTTTTTATTTTGACTGAGAGAAAGGAAGTAGGCGTGATTAGAAATAAAGGGGATGTCTTGCATGAGAATCCAGTAAAGCTACAGTGATACGAAGTGAATGAAAACACAGCTGATGTGAAATAATATCAACTGCAGTTGACTAATATAAATATCCAATTTAAATTCAAATTCAAATCGTTCCAATAAATGCAATTAAAAATCTTGACTTCCTATCGAGGCGTGCCGCTAGGCATTTATAATGTTATACGCCTTTTCCGAACGCAATGGAAAAGGTTTCGAGTCCAAATTCGATCGTATGGAGAAGATAGCTTTTTGGACCCAGTTATTATATTGAATTCGATATAATTTTCAACACGTTTATATACCGCACGATCACACTATAACTCCAAACACTACGAAAATTGAAATCCGATAATAATACAATATTACGGATCCAATGGAACTGGTTTCGTCGAATTCCGAGACTGTGCCTCGGAAGGCTATTTTTAAATTCAATTTAAACGATAAAAATTCAAAACTGCACAAAACAGTTTCAAATTCAATTCTGAAGCTTCCATTATCTTCAGTATCATCAATATAGATTTTCCAAGCCTTTAAAATATTTTTAATCAGCTCAAAACTGAAGATTCAATAATTTACCCAACTTTAATATATTAAATTCAATAATTTAATTACCAAATAACTTCCAAATATTTAAAATCAATTAAATATTCCAATTTCCAATGTCAAAAATTCAGGGTCGTTACAACAGGCGTCGATTCACCGGAGATTTCTACGTCCTCGGTTTTGATGCTGTTATTTCTTGTAAAGCCCGAACCGTTTCTCTAGTAGACGGCCAGGGTAATTCTCTTGAGATCAAATGTCAATTGCCTCAGGATTATGCATGTAGTTTTATCATTTTTCTTGATTCTCAACCTAGTGATTTCGACTCCACCTGGATAATCAGGGATTATCCTGATGTTTTGGTGAAGTCATTTCTTTTCCTCCCAAGCGGGAAATCTAATCTTGCATCGATCTTATTCCTGGAGCTCGACCTGTTGTCCTACCTCCCGGGCGAATGGTTTCTATGAATGGTTAGTCATGCATATTGAATTAAACAATGCTCCTGCCTTCTTCGTCGATCTCATAAATCGCCTTTTCCGCGATGTTCTCAACAGGGTTGTCCCCACTTTTGTTAATGATATTATCGTTTTTCTAAGTCTCAGTTGACCCGATTAAGGTCACCGCGATTAATATAAGTCTATCCCTCTTTCCTCTTTTGAAATTTAATTATCTTATCTTCCTTTTGAGCCTGTCTTCGTAGTTAGAATTCTCTTCGCTTAAGGACCCACTAAATTTGAATCTCTATCCTTGTTCTAAAATCCATTCTTGAATCATCATGTAAGGGAGTGTATTTGTAATTGATATAAAAATGTTTTATATTGTGTTCTTTGAGTTGTTAAGTTTGAATTTTGGGTTTCGATCGATTCGTTTGGCCAACACTATCGATAGGAATTCCAAAACAATTGAATATAGAAAACTGACACAATATTGTTTTCGAAATTGGTAAATGAAATTATGATTATATGTTATATATAAAAGTATAATTTTCTGAAATTAGATAGTTAAATGAATTGGTTGTTAGAAATGATAGTACTAGATTATCATTTATTGTTGTGTCAGCATTCTTAAACCATTAACTATTGTTGTATGTTATAAGGAGATGAAATTTTTAAAACATGATTTATAAATTTGATTTGCAAATGAAATGAATGTAAATTAAGGATTTGAGAATTAAATTTTCGGTGTTTTTCAAAATTTGGTTTTCAAGGTTTTGAAAAGAAAAAAATTATTTGAAAGTATTTTCGAATGGAAATTGTTTCCAAAGAATTTTAAAAGAAGTATGTCAGTACTCTCCTCTTTGTCGCTGGAAAATAATTTCGGTGATGATTGTAGCATCATCGACATTCATTTTCGAGTCTCAAAGTGGGGAGACCACTTAGTAGCTTTGCTATACTTTTTTTTTGGAAAATGGATTTGATTTGAATTTCTTGAGTATGTTTTGATGTACAATATATATATGTATATATATGTATATATATATATATATATATATATATATATTTCAAAGTGGTTTGAAGTGAAACCGGGAATTTAACTCTTAAGTTTTATGTTAAGTGATGGTTTACAATTATTGAAATAAAGCAAATTTTTTGAATAATTGGAGTGTTTAAAATGAGAGTCGAAACTGAAACAACTTGAAACAGTTGAACGAGGATAAAATTAATTTCTATAATACTTAATTGCATTCTAAAAACATATATAACTTACCTAAAATATTCAAAAGATTAAATGTTAATGTGAATATGTATTGAAGGTTATACAAGAGAAAACTTAAGCAATAAAATGTTCAAACTAAAATTTTGCTCGATAGAAATTTTGTAAATAAAAGGTAAATTTGTATAGTGCTCAATTACACTCAAAAACATTAATAAAACTTACGTGGAAAAAGTTTGAATGTAATACGAACATGAAATTGAATAATATACAATATAAATGTAAGTAATAAGATGTCCAAAAGTGAAATTTATGTTGAGGGAATATATAAATAAAAAATTGAGTGATTATAATAAATTTTTATACACTTAATCTATGGTGCAAGATAGGTTAAGTAAAAAAACAGAGAATGCTACTTATATAAATAAGGGGAATGCAAATAAATTGGATATGAATGTGAATTAATTGAAAGCGATTTAATTAGAATGATAATAATAAATGGATGTTAACAAGTAATGAATTTATCTGGTTTTGAATTAATTATTGTATCGAGTACTATGTATTTCAAATCTATCTTCCCTTTCTGTTGCTTCTATTCTTCTATCTCATTCCTTTTCGAGGACGAAAAGTTTTGAGTGGGGGAGAGTGTAACGATCCGGAAATTTTAACGATTTTAATAACAAAATTAACTAAAAAATTTCATGAAAATAAACAATTAAAATTTTGCAATGAAAATTTGATAATTGAAATATGTCTATTTAAACGTAGCAAGTGTCAGATTTTCATTGGAAAATATGGAGGTTTGTTTGGTTGTGAATTTTCAATTTAAAATTTAAAATCAGTTAATTTGATGGAAATAAAATATTTTTGAAATCTAAATATTTTTATATAATAAATTTGTAAATCATTTTCTGAGTGAGACGTCATATTTTGTTTCACCGAATTTGGACTGCTCTAGCTCCGTTTATATTATTTTCGGCGTTTTAGCAGTAGTTTGGCAGCGAAAATCGAGTTTTGATAGGATGGTTGTATCTCTCATATCTGTGTACCAATCTATTCGTCTCATCATGCTGATCTTTGTAGTATATTCATTTGTGTGTTTTCGGCGTCCCGTACACGTCGAAATCTGCAAAACGGTTAACCGTATCGGCACCCGTTTGAGTCTTTTTGTTTCCCTATGGCCATTCAATTACCCACCATGAGAATTTAAATGGCCATTAGCTTTTATTATTTATAGTAATAGTCACCTGCCTTTTGTTATTCCCACCATATTCAATATTATTCTGGTTCGGTTCCCCACTCTCATTCCTCTTTCCTTATTTCTTTTCGTTCCGTTGTTCTTCTGAGGAAAAATAAATATAAGTTTATATATAATAAGCTTGCTCATCTTCTTTCCATGACCTTCTCGTTGCCTCAACCTTTCCTCCTTCTTCTTTGTTGTGCTCGTACCCGTCCCCTAACCCCAAGCAAGCCACCGAACTCATCCCCTCCATTTTTCGAACCAGCAGTGGATAAGCCTACCGCCTTGCCTTCTCTCAGTCCGACTCCCTGCCTGCTCAACAGCCCGTTTTCCACTCAAATCCTGCACCACCTTTCCAATCAAGCCTGACCCCTCCGCCTCCCATTTTCTCCTTCCACCGCCGGCAGTCCACAGCCTCAAAACCCAAGAGAACCAGCTTCGAGTCAGCCTCCACGAGATTAGCCTGCTCCACCATTTCCAAACAATCCACTGCCCATCACCTCCCTCCGACCTGAGTAGCCGAGCTACACGCGGAAACTACCAAACGCAAGTCGCTCTCCCTCATCAATCACCTTGACAATCAAACAAAACCTCCTCTGCCTCATCGAATAGCAGCCCTTCTCCTCGCCGAGCTTTGTCGTGCTGCCTTTCACCCATCAGCAGCACACCCTTGCCTTCCCCTTCGCCGTGGCCATCCAACTATAACCTGCTCCTCTCTCCGGCCACAAACCCATGCAAACCCTTCGCTCCACCCCAAACTGAAAGCCACCATTCCACTCTGCCACTCGACCGCCACACTCCACCTCAAAGCAACACAGCGTGACAGCCCGCTTCTTCCCTCTCCAAGTGACAGCCACAGCCCTCACCCACCTATCACCATCTGAACCAAGCAGTCCCCATCCCGAATTTAAAGATTTCAAATGAGGTCATTGAGAAGGCAATGAGTATTAGAGTGAGGATTAATAGGGTTTTGTCAGTTGCTAGAGCCATTGGCATTGAGAGGGATAGAAAGGTTTTCTCATAGGTGATTGTGGCATTATGGGTTATTTCGTACATCAGAAGTTTGTTTAGCTTTTATACCTTTGTTTACTTTGGTGTAGTTCTCTCTCTTTCAATTCCTGTATTGTATGAAAAGCATCGGTATCGTGCTGATGAGAAGCTTAAGATGGTGCATGATCTGATCCTAAAGCATTTCGGCAATGTTCTAGGCAAAATTAGTGGTAATAAAGAGTTTACATAACTTACCGTTCTAAAATTTTAATCATACTTGTTGTTCGTTTATATCCACTTCAAATGTTTCTCCTAAGAGGTGTATATATATTCATATATATATATATATATTGTTTCAATTTATATCAAGCTAGCTTTGATTTTTTTATCGATTCAAGTTCTAGCTTTGCCGCTGTCCGGATCAGCATCCGAGTGTCATGTCTGTATCTGTGTGCATGTGCATGTCCATGTCACTATCTTCGCCATCATTGTTTCCATAGCCTTAAAAGGTGAGCAATCACTCACGATTAACATTCTTATATTTAGTAAATTTAATTCACATGGAATGACGATTGAAATATGTTGTAAAAATTTCATTGGTTAGAAATTAAACTGTTAAGTATGATATGTTGTTATTTCAAATTTGCTTACCTATGTTGATTGATATATGACACTAATTGACATGTTGTATATATTATATTTTAACTTGTTAATTTTGATCCATGCATGTAATCGATATGTTATGTCATTTTATATTATTTTACTGTTCTCACACTGCAAGTTGCCTGTTAGTTTAGAAATCCCTATGGGTTGAAATGATACATACCCGAACGATATTATAGATTAGGGAAAATCGTTATGGGTTGAAATGATAAACCAAAGCGATTTTATTGATTTTAAATTTTGGGATTGTGGGTTGAAATGATATATACTCGTAAATTTTAAATTATTGCGGATTGAAATGATAAATATCTGTATCACTTGACCATAGGATAGAAAATTATATACGGACACCATTGGTTTATTTTTAAATGATTTTCAAATTTTGAGAAAAGGAAATATATGAGTTTTGATTTTTAAAATATAATATAAAGATTTTAGTTTAATATGTGTGTAAAATTTAGATTTTTAAATCATATTTTTGGAAATTTTAATTATAAGTTAAGTTTAAAATGTAAATTTTAGATTTTACTTATACTATTATTTTCAAATATATAAAATAAGATTTAATATAAAATAAATTTAATAATAAGATTTAGTTTAATAAAATTTAATTTAATTAGTATATATTATATGTTTAAGTATTTATTTAAAATTATATTAATATTTTAAAAATTGATTTTTGTAACGACCCGCTATTTTGGACCATTCGCATCCGCACATGTCAGACTTGAATAATTCAAAATACCGCGTTGTTAATTTAAATTTGGCAAAACTGAACATATATAGTAAATAAATAATCACAAATCATAGACATAGAGTAATAAATGTAGCGGAAATAAAAGATAGTAGTTCATGAAGCTACTATATACATATCAGAGTAGAGTAAGGTACAATAGATGTCTTCAATACAATAATCAAATGCAATATCAGAATACATCACTGGAATCAACTAGATATCTGAAAACTAGATAGATAGTTGGATCTCCAATCGAAGCTCCAACTCCAAAGGTGAGTCTCGAATATTGGTACACTCAGTCTGACCCGAGCGTAAAGAAAACACAAAACACTCGAGTCAGGATTAACATTCTTATATCAATAAATCCAACTCAAGTGAAATAGCAACTGAAATACAAGTAACTTAAAGGATGTTTGGAATAACCATCCTTTAAGGATCCGTTAAACTATCTACTATGTAGTAGTGTACGATAAGTAGATAATGTCTATCAGTAATATAAGATATCAAAATAGTGTTAAGGCGTTACCATTATCCCCCTTAACACATTTTATATAAGCGTTATAGTCTATACAGCACTGTAAACTCCACCATAAACTAGTGGGCTATCAGGGAGTACTCCATAGGTATAACACAAAACAAATCGTATTGGTCGCGTATAAAGGGATACAAGTATGACAAGGCACATGAGGCAATACCCAAGGTAGTGAAACTACCGTTTGCCTGATCCGGACTGCTGAGAACGCATCGCCGCAGCGATCGCAACACCGCGAAACAACACTCCCAAAATCAAGGGTGCACCAATCGACAACAAGTAATGAGTAGTTTCGAAGAAGTGTGTTCGCTCGAGGTAGCTAACCCCCATTTGGCCCGGCACGGCTCCTGTTTTAGTCATTTCCAATTTGACACAAGTGTCAAGGCTATCCATTATCGTTCTCTTTCTTCAGTCATCACGTACATCATTCCAACCACTTCATTCTGGATCACACTCCGCGTATAGTTATTAAAGTGGTTTCCGGTTTAGACAGTGAGTATGTCCCTAACCGATTCCGGTCTCTTTAATAACTTTCGTGATTATTACACCGATTGGTCGCCTAATATATTTCAAAAACCAAATCAATTACAATTTCAATTAGAATTTGTAAACCAACATTCATTTCTCTTTCGAAATCAATTTCCATAATTTACGTTTCAAAACTTCCAAATTCATATTTTCAAAATTTTATAATTCGATTTCCATTTTTATTTAAACAATTCAAATATTGATTCAAGTTCGTATATAAGTTTCATTTCGAAAACATTTAAATTAATTTAATTTAACATTCAAATCAATTTAAATTCATTTATCGATTTCATTCAATATTCATTAAGTAAATTTGCCATTCAAAACAATTTCTATTAAATTTCCAATTCATTAAATCCATTATTTAAATTCAACTTCATTATATCAAAACTTGCAAATTGAATTAAATTATATTCATCAAATCAAATTCTTTAAATTTCAAGTCTTACATTAATTCAATAAATCACATTTTATTTCTTGTTAAAGAAATTCATTTCACTTATTTACTTACTTAAATATTTTCCAAAACTTAATTAATAAGGAACTCGATTTCAATTATTTACGAAGTAAAAATTCACTTATTCAAAAGTTCAATTTCTCTTATCAAATAATCAAATTTTATTTAATTATTAAATATTTCAAACTTAATTATTAAATAATTTCAAAGCTTAATAATTTCAAACTTAATTATAATTTCAAACTTAATTCAATGAAAATCTCCAAATTTAATTGTCAAATAATTAATTTCAAAATAACGATCTTTCAACAACTA
Organism: Allium fistulosum; assembly: GCA_030737815.1. NCBI lineage: Eukaryota > Viridiplantae > Streptophyta > Magnoliopsida > Asparagales > Amaryllidaceae > Allium > Allium fistulosum. The sequence goes on from CM060901.1 coordinate 1,133,741,044, forward strand.
CTATGTCAATATTTGTTTCGGATTTTACATATTAACATTTCCTTTCATTAAAAATTCAAATTCCAGCTTCATTTCAAAATATTATCCTTTCAAATAAAACTTTATTTTATTTAAAATCACATTATTGACCAATCGGGTTTTATTTAATTCTCTATCCTAGGTCAAAGTTCAATTTGGGTATTTATCATTTCAACCCGATTCCATTTCAATTCAAAAATCAAAGCATAACAAAGGGAACTTGCAGTGTGATAACTGGGATGGTGTCAAAGTAAATAAACAAGCAATAGCAAACATCAATAACAATCCAATAATCAATTCAAATAATCCTGAAATAATCATATTAATTCATATTGTTGTTTGTGCAAATTAATATAATTATTTCTAGAATCTACACTATCATTTCATGTAGATTAAGGATTATTACATTACGGTTTTTCACTTGTCATTCAATTTACAATTTCATACTTCATCAATTTAAACAACATACATTCAATGGTTCAAGGTGTAATTAATCAAATCCTACATGTCAATTAATTTATCATTTAAAAGTGGTCATATTATACAAATTTAACTAATCAAATTCAATACATATGTTCGATTCAAAATTTTAACTATCCTACGTCAAATTCAATTGCATACTATTTATCACTTTATACATTACAATTTAACATCCAATATAAGCAACAATCAATCAGTCAATTATCAATCAAACGGAATTATCATCGTGTAAATAACAGGTAATGGTGTCAGATGTCAGAGGTGAACTGGTACATAAATAACAATGCAATAAATAACAGCAGCATATTTCAATTGTCGTTTCAACTGAAATCAAATTTAATAAATAAAAGAACGTTAATCGTGAGTGATTGCTCACCTTTCGAGGCTAGAGATGATTCGACAAAGAACGAGCTACGAATTCCAAGGCAAAGCTAGATGGATACGATTCGACGATCAAAGCTGATAATAAGAATAGCCGAATTCAAATCGGAATTGGATCGATGAAGATAATTAATATGAGTGAGCTCATCTATACATAAGTAACTATATATTACCATATATAAAGGTCATATTCTATTTCACTTCCTTCAAAATATCACATGACATATCATATAAACAAACTTAGAAAAATACAAAACTAATCGTAGCATATAAATTTTATATAAACTACATATAATATTATATACTAATAAACAAATACATGCAAATCAAGCTAAAAAAATGAAACAAAGCAAGACCAAGATTTTCTGGAAACAAAATATAAAAAAAATATTTCGAAATCTAACACATATATAACACCTGTACAATATACATGTAAAGCTGTACACCATATGCTTTTAAACTCATACAAACCACACAATATACAATTTTGAACTAACTTACCTATATTTACATATTATAACAGTACACGGTATATATATACAATCAAAGGAAAATGCACATATATATCACGAAAAGATGCTGTATGAAATATACTAATATATTTTGTTTAACTTGCAATCAACACAATATATAGCTTATATAAATTCATAAACCAACAGTTTCATAAACAAAATAAAACTAAAGTATAGATATACACGCACTGTCAAACCAAAACGTACACAAATATATATATATATATTCATACATTAGATGTAAACGACCCAAATATACTTATAAACTTTGTAGAAAATAGAACCCATGAACTTCTGAACTCACATATATATACGTATAATATATACTATACCTATGTATTCAAAAAGAACAACATCTTATAAATCTTGTATAAAACTATATGTATAGATACAACAAGATAACAAATTGTATTTCAAACTTAGCTTATATATACTGGGTGCAAAACAACTTATAAATGATAACCAGAACAACTTCTTTAAAATATACTTACTCATTCAATATAAAATTTACATATTTTAAAACATATATAGGTTGTCATATTAACCCCCAATAGTTTATATAACATATCTGAAACATTTCGATGTATAACCAAAATATCATGCAACTCTAATACTATAAATATATATTCAGATGTATATATGTATAAGTTGTGTCATGCAACTAACAGCAAGGTAGCATAAAACGAAACAGGTAATGTAGCATATTCTTACGGCTAACAGGTTTTCTCTTCAAATGGAAATAGCCTGTCATAATAACAAAATCATCCCTGTCCATAGAAGCTCACCTAAGGTGAACCACCTTATATATGCGGATGATCTTTTAGTTGTCATGAAAGCTAATTCAGATGCTATTGATGAGCTTAAAGAAATATTCCACAAATTAGAAAAGGTTGCAGGGCTGAAGCTTAATGAAGGCAAAACAAAATGTTATTTTAACAAGTACTGCAAAAACAAACAGACTCTGTTACATAGAGTTGGAGTAGCTGAAGGGACTCTCCCAGTTAAATATTTGGGCATACCACTATCTAATAATTCAATCACAGACAAGGAATGTGCGAAGCTGATAGACAAGATAAGAGAACAATTACAGGGGTGGAAATCCAAACTGTTATCTTTTGCTGGTAGGGTTGAGTTAGTTCACACTGTTATCACCTCAAAGGTCAGATATTGGCTACAAACTTTTCAGATTCCAGATTGTTCTCTAGGTAAAATAAATTCAGTTTGTGCGGACTTCATTTGGAGGGGGAAATTTCACAAAATCAGATACAGTGACTTATGCAGACCAAAAAAGGAAGGTGGGGTAGGTCTTAAAAACTTATTTGAACTCAAAAAAGTTTATGGCATTAAATTAGCTTGGAATATTATTACTTCAGATAATTTATGGCCAAAATGGATGAGATCTAGATACATTAAAACAAACATTTGGACAGACACAACAGATACTAATGCTTCTGTAATATGGAAGAATATCATGAAGTCCAGAGAATTCTTGAAACCTTTGATTGAAAGGAGAATTGCGAATGGTAACACAACTGATCTTTGGAGAGACCCATGGCTTAATGGGAAAAGCCTAATTGATAGGCTGGGAATGGAAAGCTTCTCAGATTATGGTTTACCAAATTGTGATGTTTCTAGTATAATGGAAGGAGGTGCTTGGAAATGTGAAAAACAAATTGTTACAAGGAATTATGCACAGGAAATTCAATGCATTCCCATATATACAGGAAAAGGGTGTGATGAATGGAGCATGAAGCAATCAAAAACAGGTAAATTTAAATTCAGTAAAGTCATGGAGGAGGTCAGAACGAAGCACCAAAAAGTGGAGTGGTATAGTTTTATCTGGAGTAAATCAATTACACCTAAAATGACTCATACTACATACAAAGCCATACTGGGCAGACTTCCCACAAAAGATCGATTAAAAAATTGGGGGATTATAGATGATAACACATGCGGTTTATGTAATGAACAGATGGAAAGTCATGAACACTTGTTTTTTGAATGTGCTTTCACTAAGATTATTTGGGTGCAGCAGAAAGAGAAGTGTACAGGATCGACTGATATTAAAACTATAAAAGAGGAAATTTGCTACCTGAACAATGGGAGAAACAGTGCGAACCTTCTGAATGAAATATTCAAAATTTGCTTCGCAGCAACCATTTGGAACATCTGGCGTGAGAGGAATAACAGGGCTTTTAACGGGAAAGAAGCAAATTTTCAATCAGTAAATGCTCAAATCGACCGAGATGTGAAAATGATGATTATTAGAATCAACAGGAAGATTCTTACCAGCCTAACGGGACAAGAAAAATCACTACTGGAGAAGTGGAAGTGGAAGGTTGATGACGAAGGAGTTCTATCAGAGATTCGGGAGCCGCCATGATTGCTTGAGCCTGAGAGAAGTAGGTTAAAATTGGGAAAGTTTTGAGCTTTGTTTATTTCGCGATAATGATTTTTATTAGCTGGAGTTACACTCTTTGTATACTGTCGGGCTTTGTCCTGTTTATGCTGAAATAAAGTTTAACCAATTTTCAAAAAAAAAAAAAAAAAAAAACTAAATATACTTTATAACAAACTCTATTATACAGTGTAGAATATATAAACCAGAACTAAGTGCATCCAAACTTTGAATTTCAACCCTTAAATTTTTTTATATATATAAACAATTATACAAAGGCTTAACTATATATATCAGTATATAAAATAAAAAGGTAACAGAGGAAACCACTTACACATATACAAGTAGGCCACTTTGCACGCAAAGACAACCGTGCATAAGTGATGGAAAGTGGAAGCTGAGATGGGTTTGTCGCAGGGGAGAGGGTGGAAAAACGGCGGAGGCGGGAATGCCATGCTCGGAGGTATGATGAGGCGGAGGACGAGCGTGGATGAGGGGACGAGGCTGTTGGGTGATTGCCGACCGGAGGGGTAAGGGAGGAACAGCCGAGGTTATTGGATGCTTGGGTCAGAGGAGGCGAACAAGGGAAGGCTACGCACTAGCTGCTGGTTGGAGGAACAAGCAAATGAAGAGCTGGGTTTTACTGGATCGGGTTTTGGGTGCTTTGATGGGACAGGCGGCATGATGGGTTCGGCGAGGTCAAAAGTGAGTGAGGTGCTCGGTGAGACTGCTGCACGGGATGGTGGTTGGCACGCAAGTGGGGTGATGGAAGAAAAAGAAACAAAGGAGGATGGGGTTGCGAATAAGCATGCAAAAGAACTCTAGTGATAGAATAAAATTAATATATTTTCCAAGAACAGAACGAAACCAGAGAATGAAAGGAAACGAACCATCAACATAAATATTGGAACCAGTGGAGAGTAAAAGTCAAATGCGTGAATTCAAGTAAAAATAAATGTTTAGTGGTTGCAAGAATTATACGCTCGAGATACGAAAGGTCGTATAAATCAAAAGTCACGAAGTCGGTACCGGTAAGGTTACTGTTTTAGCGGATTACAAAGTGAACCGGACTATAAAGCACAGAAGTGAATATACCGTAGAGATCAGCGTGACGATACGATCAAATCGGTATACAGATATCAGCGATTTGATTGGATTATAGAAATTCGATTTTTTTATACTAGGGACAATGCAGCAAAAATGCAGAAAATAAGATCGACGGAGCTAAAGAAGTCCGAATTTTGAAAAATGAAAAATGGCGTCTTGCTCAGAAGACGATTTAGAATTTTTCCATATAAAAATATTTAGGTTTCGAAAATGTTTTATTTTCATCGCTTTTTACTGATTAAATTGAAGTAAATTTACGCGCGAAATAAACTTTCATATTTTCGGACGAAAATTTACCAGTTGCTATGTTTAACTAGACGCATTCCAAATATCAAATTTATATTTCAAAATTTTATCATTTAAAATTTCGCAAAATTTCAATTAATAACGTTATTAAAACCAGTTAAATTTACGGGTCGTTACAATTTTGGTAATAACTTTAATAAATTAAGGTTGAAAGATGAGTTGAAATTTATTTGAAATCTTATTTGTTTAAGGATTGTATTTAAATAAAAATTGATTTGAAACATACAAATTTTGAGATTTTGAAAGGTATGATATTATAACTTGACAATTGGATTTGGATTAAATGAATATTTCAATTTAAATAAAATTGAATATTTATTTTTGATTTAAATTTGTAATTTGAATTTTATTTAAATGTTATTAAAAGTGGTTAGTTGAATATTTTAGAATTAAATACAATTGAAGTTAGATATTTAATTATTGATTTTATTTAAATTTGTAATTTGAGGTTTTATTTAAATGTTATTAAAAATGATTAAGTGGATATTTTCAAATTTAAATAAAATTAAAGTTGAATTTTGAAATATAAATGAGTTTATCAAATTGAGTTATTGTAAATTGTTTGAAAATTTAAACTGTGAAACCTATTGAAGTGGAAGTTGTTTAAATTTATAGTTCAAACCTGGATTTGAAATCGATATAAATTAAAAATGGTTTAATGAGAATTTGAATTTGAATTGAACCTTTAACCTTTTTAATTGAAATTTGTTGAACTGAGATTTGATTTAAATTGAATTATTGGAACTAAAGTTGATTTATGGAATTAGAAGAAACAATTCTAAGTTGAAACAATTTTCGATATATATTTTAATATATAACCTATTTTAATATATAAAATATTTTAATCTATAACCTATTTTTTAATTTATAAACTATTTTTAATTTATAACTATTTCAATATATATAAACTATGTTCAATATTTAAAATGTTAAAGTTGGAACTGTTATGATTAAGATTTAATGGATTTAAATGCGAATATTTTGATATAATGGTTTAAACTATTTGTGGATATGATTGAAAGTGAATATGATTTCGAAAGTGATATGATTTCAAAAGTGAATATGATTGGAAAGTGATATGATTTTGAAATGAATGTGATATTTTGATGACCACGGTGTGAAATAAGCGTTTGGTCATTAAAGAGACCGGGAACAGATATTGTCATACTCTCTGCCTATACCAAAAATCACTTTAACAACTGTGTACGTGGTGAATAATCCAGAACGAAGTAGGATGGTTTGGCGACGTCTATATGAGGTATGAACGCAGCCCTGACTCCCGCGAGTCAGCTTGATGTGACTAAAACAGGAGCTATACCTGGGCCAAGTGAGGTCGCACCTCCGATCGAGCATGTTTCTTCGATACCATTCTATTACTTTGTGATTTGATTGGGTGCACCTTTGATTTTAGGAGTGTGTCTTGAGGTGGGCGGTAGTAGCTGCTATGCATTACCACCTGCCCGGTTCTGCAAAATGGTAGAATCCTACCCTAGGCATTGCCTCGCGTGCCATGTCACATGCCTTACCGTGCCTTCTACGAGTTTGGTTTATGTCGTACCTATGGAATGCTCCTTGATAGCCCACCGGTTTGGTGGAGTTTACAGTACTGTATAGACTACGACATTTATATAAAATGTGTAAAGGGGGATATGGGTAACGCCTTAACGCTATTTTAATATTTTACTTTACTGTAGACATTATCTATGTAGCGTATTGTACTATGTATGTAGATAGCTTAACGAATTCTTAAGGGATGACCAAACATCCTTTATGTTATATTGCATTCCACTTGGACATTTCACTTGAGTTGATTTACTTGCATAAGAATGTTAATCCTGACACGAGTATTTTATGTTATGCTTAATGCTCGGGTCGGATGGAGTGTCACAACGTTTGAGACTCACCTTTGGAGCTTGGAACTTTGCTTGAAGGTCTGTCTTTTATCTGTTCTGCTTTCTGTTATTCCAGTTATTTCCAGTTGTTTAAGTTCAGTCTTGTCGGTTGATTTTGTATTAGTGAATTCCATGTACTTGGGATTTTCTATTGTATTTTTTCAAACTCTAATGTTTCTATAGTAGGTTCATGAACTACTATTTATCTATTTCCGCTGCTTATTGTTATATTACTCTATGTTTGTGATTCTGTGATTGATTTACTTACTGTATATGCTAAGCTTTGCAAAATATAAATTAACAATCTGTTATTTTGAGCAATTCAAGTCTGACATGAGTGGATGATTGTCGATTTGAATGGTTCGAAATAGCTAGTCGTTACATGTGTATCAGAGCTCTGGTTTTGGCAAAACTTAGCATATGGAGTAAAAACTCATTAGAGATAGGGTAGTAATACCCTAAAATGAGTAAAAATTAATTACAGAATCATATTCGTTCGAGCTTGAAATTCTTCGTTAGGATCCTCCTAGATTTGGGTTTCATATGAATTTTGGAATTTTTCCCCCTTTATTCTGAAATCCATTCTTGTCTTTTCCTGCTCGTGTTCTTCTTGATACTAGAGCATCCCATAGCTTCGGCCTCAATTGGCAACTTCATCCTTGTGTGTGACTAATCCCATCGGCGGTCCCGCCAACCTTAGTATGATTTGTAAAGGGGTGAAACTAATTTACAACAGGCGACGATTCACTGGAGATTTCTACGTCCTCAGTTTTGATGCTGTTATTTCTTGCAAAGCCCTAACCATTTCTCTAGTAAACGGCCATGGTAATTCTCTTGTGATCGAATGTCAATTGCCTCAGGATTATGCATGCAGTTTTATCTTTGTGCTTGATTCTCAGCCTAGTGACTTCGACTCCACCCTGATAATCAGGGATTATCCTAATGTTTTGGTGAAGTCATTTCTTTTCCTCCCAAGCGGGAAATTGAATCCCGCATCGATCTTACTCCTGGAGCTCGACCTGTTGTCCTACCTCCCGGACGAATGGTTTCTGCGATGGTTAGTCATGCCTATTGAATTAACCAATGCTCCTGCCTTCTTCGTCGATGTCATGAACCACGTTTTCCATGATGTTCTCAATAGGGTTGTCCCCACTTTGGTTAATGATATTCTCATTTTCTAAGTCTCGGTTGACCCGGTTAAGGTCACCGCGATTAATATAAGTCTATCCATCTTTCTTCTTTTGAAATTTAATTGTCTTATCTTCCTTTTGAGCCTATCTTCGTAGTTAGAATTCTCTTCGATTAAGGACCCTCTAAATTTGACTCTCTATCCTTGTTCTAAATTATTACGGATTGAAATGATAAATATCTGTATCGCTTGACCATGGATAGAAAATTATATACGGACACCGTTGGTCTCTTTTTAAATGATTTTCAAATTTTGAGAAAAGGAAATATATGAGTTTTGATTTTTAAAATATAATATAAAGATTTTAGTTTAATATGTGAATATTTAGAATTAAATATAATTGAAGTTAGATATTTAATTATTGATTTTATTTAAATTTGTCATTTGAGATTTTATTTAAATGTTATTAAAAATGATTAAGTGGATATTTTCAAATTTAAATAAAATTAAAGTTGAATTTTGAAATATAAATGAATTTATTAAATTGAGTTATTGTAAATTTTTTGAATATTTAAACTGTGAAACCTATTGAATTGGAAGTGGTTTAAATTTATAGTTTAAACTTGGACTTGAAATCGATATAAATTAAAAATGGTTTAATGAGAATTTGAATTTGGATTGAACCTTTCACCTTTTTAATTGAAATTTGTTGAACTGAGATTTGATTTAAATTGAATTGTTGGAACTAAGGTTGATTTGAATTGATTTGTTGAATTGGAAGAAACAATTCTATGTTGAAACTACTTTCGATATATGTTTTAATATATAAACTATTTTAATCTTTGACTTATTTTTTAATATATAAACTATTTTTAATTTATAACTATTTCAATATATATAAACTATGTTCAATATTTAAACTGTTAAAGTTGGAACTGTTATAATTTAAATTTAATGGATTTAAATGCGAATATTTTGATATGATGGTTTAAACTATTTGTGGATATGATTTAAAGTGAATATGATTTCGAAAGTGATATGATTTCGAAAGTGAATATGATTTCGAAAGTGATATGATTTTGAAATGAATATGATATTTTGATGACCACGGTGTGAAATAAGCGTTTGGTCATTAAAGAGACCGGGATCGGATATTGTCATACTCTCTGCCAATACCGAAAACCACTTTAACAACTGTGTACGTGGTGGAGAATCCAGAACGAATTAGGATGATTTGGCGACGTCTATATGAGGTATGAATGCAGCCTTTACTCCCACGAGTCAGCTTGATGTGACTAAAACAGGAGCTATACCTGGGCCAAGTGAGGTCGCACCTCCGATCGAGCATGCTTCTTCGATACCGTTCTATTACTTTGTGATTTTATTGGGTGCACCTTTGATTTTGGGAGCGTGTCTCGAGGTGGGTGGTAATAGCTGCTATGCGTTACCACCAGCCTGGTTTTGCAAAACGATAGAATCCTACCCTAGGCATTGCCTCGCATGCCTTGTCACATGTCTTATCGCGCCTTCTATGAGTTTGGTTTGTGTCATACCTATGGAGTGCTCCTTGATAGCCCATCAGTTTGGTGGAGTTTACAGCACTATATAAACTACGACATTTATATAAAATGTGTTAAGGGGAATATGGGTAACGCCTTAACGCTATTTTAATATTTTACTTTACTATAGACATTATCTACGTAGCATATCGTACTATGTATGTAAATAGTTTAACGGATCCTTAAGGGATGGAATCCCAAACATCCTTAAGTTATATTGCATTCCACTTGGACATTTCACTTGAGTTGATTTACTTGCATAAGAATGTTAATCCTGACTCGAATATTTTGTGTTTCGCTTTATGCTCGGGTAAAACGGAGTGTCATAGCGTTTGAGACTCACCTTTGGAGCTTGGAGATTTGCTTGAAGATCTGTTTTTTATCTGTTCTTCTTTCAGTTATTCAAGTTATTTCCAGTTGTTTAAGTTCAGTCTTGTTGGTTGATTTTGTATTAGTGAATTCCATGTACTTGGGATTTTCTGTTGTATTTGTTCAGACTTTGATGTTTCTGTAGTAGGTTCATGAACTACTATTTATCTATTTCCGCTGCTTATTGTTATATTACTCTGTGTCTGTGATTCTGTGATTGATTTATTTACTGTATATGCTAAGCTTTGCCAAATACAAATTAACAATATGTTGTTTTGAGCAATTCAAGTCTGACATGAGTGGATGATTATCGATTTGAATGGTTCGAAATAGCAGGTCGTTACATGTGGTATCAGAGCTCTGGTTTTGTAACGCCCCACTCTGAGACCCACTGTAACAAAGAGTATTACGGGAGTAATACTGTCTGTTAAAGCGGAGAATAGAGTATAGTGGAAGCGACCATTTGTAATCAAGTTATAACTATCTACTGAATACGTCGAAAGGATGGTATCTATATATTTTTTTCAAGTGGTTCGACATATTCGGTAAATACTTATAACGAAATTACAAATGGCTAAAGATCTATCAGGACAAAGCATAATAATAAATGATAAAACATCACATAACAGAATCACATAACGGATATAAAATCCCAGAACAATACATCGTCAATACAGATCCAAATACTATAAGTGGGTACAAAGCCACTGCCCACACATGTGGGTCAAAAATATGTACATATCAAAGTCTGAATAATAACAGAGTAGCGGAATAGTGGACAAATAAAAGCGCTAACTATCAGCATAGCAGATAATGTCCAAGCGGAAGCACAGAAGCTAAGTCCAGAGACCTAACCTGAAACAACTCGGTCTGACCCGAGCGAAAACACTCGGGTCAGGCTAGCTAAACAATCAGTAATAACTGAGATATATAATAGTGCGGTACATAAATAAAACAGTACTTATCCAAAGAGAAGTATATTATGAACCACATGAATATAATGACGATCCCTAATCATCAATAAACAATAAAAATCTCCAAAGAGAAATCAACACTAAAGTGTAGAATAAATAAAATCGCCTCATATCATCGGCGTAGCCAAAGCTATAAAAAGATGCCCATAGGCAATAATCCCAAGAGTGACCAGAGTCTGTAATCAATGCCCAAGCAAAGATCGATGCTCCAAAGAGCAATGGGGATATACTGAAAAGTCAATGAAATCCAACACTGAAAAGCAGTGTCCAGAGACACTGTGAATCCACAAGGTAATCGCACTTACATCGTATGGTTCCATAGAACCAACACCGAATGGCGGTACTCGAATGGACATAAAAATCATCAAATAATACCAATATTGCACGTGCACCGACCAGAGTCGTTGTTGCCAAGTACTGTAGAGTTGTGATCGATCACTCGCACAGATGCGGAACGCGCGAGACGGCAAGATCCTTCCCAGAAGGATAAAGGCCCAGAGGCGCATGCCGAAAAATAAACTGCTCCATAGAGCAGGTGTCCAGAGACGGTTGCCCAGAGGCGTGGTGACCCAGAGGTCCAGTACTGGCCGCCCAGAGGCTAATGTGTCACTAACTTCTTGGAGAGGAACCCGTAAAGTGTTAACAATGAGTCCCATACCCCACGTTCGCACTAAACGGTTTCCTAACCAATAGCAAGCTCACACTCCAAACAATAAAAAGTCCACCTCGTATCATCGGTAAACTAGACTCAAAGGTCAAAACGATCAATCGAATAGGTCGGGGATTAACCGGAAAGAAAATACACACGGTTCCATAGGCCGGAGATTTCCTAACCGTTTAAGCACCTTTCCACTTCGCTCAACGTGCTAAAAAGTGAGTGTGAGGTTTTTATTATAGAAAATAATGGTGCGAAACGGATTTATAATTGATTTTGAAATCACTTTAAAACGGCTTTTGAAAAATCTCCTATTATGGAGTAATTAATTTAATAATTAAAAATAATATTATATAATAATTTCGAAAGCCATTTAGGAGTGAAAAATCTTTTGAAAATGATTCATAAAACCCGTGTACGAAATCTAGAGACAAATCTCAAAGAAATCAATAAAACCAGAAAATCACTGAAAAACATTCTAAGTGTTTGTAAACATTCAAAAAAACTAACGCGAACCCAAGTTCGGCAATTTATTTGGACTAGCAAACTGTGTCCAAATGTCATGAAAATTTGCAGGCATGTAGTCCAACATCCCTACTTTAAGATGCAAAAAGAATCGGGAAATTCCGACTTGAAACGAAGAAACGGTGTCGTCTCAAAGTCGGACAAAAGTCGTAAAACTTTACTGTGTCAAAACAGTGTAAAGGTCCCACTTCGACGACATGGTCGAAGGGTCACAAGAACTCAGATCTTGATGAAAATTTGCAGGAGCGTAGAAAAGTACTCCTAATTTGATATGCAACAAGAATCGTTCGGTTTCGACTTGAAACAAAGAAACGACAATGTTTCGAAGTTGGTCCGACGATAACTGAAAATGATCACTATTGTAAAACAGTTTCTGGGTGCTACTTCGGTAATAGAAACGAAGTATCTAATGCACCCAGATCTAAACAAAACTTTGCATGGGTAATGATCTCGATCTCATCTTTTTAACGAGACCAAAAACGATGAAATCCGACAAAGGACGAGCCCGGGATGGTGTCGCAAAGTCGGGGTTCTACGCTGAAAACAACGGGAGAAAAGTGACTAAGGCCTATAGCTATGCACTAACTGGCCAAAGATGGAAAACCACAATTTTGGCATAGTAAACTTCAAATTCTGGCAAAATGAATAAAATGAAAGTTGTAGCTTAGTTTCTAAGCTTTCCGGAATGACCAAGATCGTCAAATTCCGACCAGAGATGAAAATTCTATGACTAAAACAATTCTCAGATCTAAATTTTATATCATTGTCGTTGTGCTCTCGGGACAGTGGTAAGAATGCACAGTTTTGACCAAATTAACTTCGAAATTTCATGAAACTCAAAACATGAAAGTTTTAGCTCTAAATCTAAGCTTTCCAGAACATCCAAAATTATTATATTTGGATAAGAAACGAGTAACTTATGGCCAAATCAATTTCAGGTTTTTATTTTATCAACCATGTAGTTTGTTGTCAGGTCAGCGACAAACAAGCATGATTTCGACCATTCAAACCTCAAAATTAGGCAAAGCACAAAACATAAAAGTTATAGGGTACAGAATAAGCTTTTCAGAACTTCAAGAAAATCTTAATTCCGATTTAAGATGAATAAGATATGCCTAATTTACTAACAGCAATAAACTAATTATAATTTCAGCTAGCATATATTACTAGTACCCTATGTGCACACCCCAAAATGAAAGCAAAGATGATCAAAGAGCTATGATTCACATGTTACATAATAAAACATGTGTTACTAACTGATTACCAAAATCAAAAGATGATTAAAAGAGGTTTTTAGCAATATACCTCTCTAGAAAGCAACAAAGACTACTATAGCATCAACCCAAGTTAGCAAAAGATGATTAGGAGGCTATAAGATCAAAAAAAAAACACATAAAACATGTGTTACCAAATCAATTTCAGAAATAAGAAAGATATAAAAATGGATTTGAGGTGGGTATTTGCATTACCTTTGCATAGAATGACTTGCATAAGCTAAAACTAGAAGGAGATGAAGATAGAGGCCATTTTTGTTATGAAAGCTTTAGGAAATGATTAGGGTTTTGATTAGAGATGAATGAATGAGGTTAGGAGAGTTTGAGATAATTTATAGAGGAGGTTTAGGGTGGGTTATTGGGCTAGGTTTAGTAACCCAATAAGAAGAGAGTTATTTACATGTTTCCAACAATTAGTCTAAGTGTTCATATATGTTTATAAAACTCATTTTTCTTATCCAAACCCGTTTTAAAATCTCTCCTAAAATATTTAACTTTCCAAAAATAACATTTTATCCTCATTTTAAATCCCATATTTCCCATTTAATTAAAATAGCCTTTTTCAAATAAATTTTTGTTATTCCAAATCCTTTTATGCTTCATTAAAATAAATAAAAATCCTAACTTTTATTTATTAATTGGTAATGCAAATCCCGGGTTGTTACAGACTCCCCCCCTTAAGAAAATTGCGTCCCCGCAATTCCTTAAGATAGATGTCGTTTATAACGTCACATCCCCAAAAGAAGTGATAGAGATAAAATAGAGAATTCTCACCCGCAGAAGAAGATGGGAGAAAGCCAGGATAAGAGCGTTCGATCGATTCTCTGGTCTCCCAAGTGCAGTCCTTAGGATTCGGTGACAATTGAATCTTCACGAGTGGAACCTCTTTGTTGCGAAAGTGTCTAACCTCCGAATCAAGCACACGAATAGGTTGCTGCTCCAAAGATAAATCGGGTAAGATCTCTAAATCAGGCACAGCATGCGACTCAATGATAGAATCAGGTCGCGGACACACATGCGAAACTGGGAAACATGGAACACGTCGTGCATTCCAGAGAAGTGAGCAGGTAGAGCCACACGATAAGCCATGGGGCCAATGCATTCCGTAATAGGAAATGGTCCAACATAGCGAGGAGCCAACTTCCCTGTAGAGCTGAAACGCACAACCCCTTTCATAGGAGATATCCGAATAAAGACATGATCACCAATGGTGAACTCAAGAGGCTTCCTACGGTTGTCCGTGTAGGATTTCTGACGGTTCTGCGCCTCTTTCATTCTCTGACGAATAAGAATAATCTTCTCAGAAGATTCCCGAACTGAATCTGGATCAAGAAGGAGCTTCTCGCCAGATTCTAACCAACACGAAGGAGAACGACATGGCCTTCCGTAAAGAGCCTTGAAAGGAGCCATGCCAATACTAGACTGAAAGCTGTTGTTGTAGGAGAACTCTACAAGCGGTAAGTGATCCTCCCAACTACCTCCGAAATCCAGAATACAACAGCGCAAAAGATCCTCTAAAACACGATTCACCCTCTCCGTCTGACCGTCGGTCTGAGGATGATAAGCAGTCGAGAGATTCAGCTTTGAGCCCAAAGCTGACTGTAGGCACTTCCAGAAGTGACTAGTAAAGATAGTGTCTCGACCATAGACGATAGAGCTAAGAATACCATGAAGTCGAACGACTTCCTTCACATATAGCTTGGCAAGCTGAGGAGCAGTCCGAGTGGACTTAATAGGAATGAAATGAGCTGATTTGGTCAAGCGATCGACGATGACCCAAATAGAAGTATGGCCTGACCTCGATCGAGGCAGACCGTCAATAAAATCCATGGATATCTGATCCCATTTTCACAATGGAATCTCTAGCAGCTGAAGAAGACCGGATGGACGTTGGTGCTCAGCTTTGATCTGTTGACAAGTCATGCAACGACTTACATAACTTGCAACATCACTCTTCATGCCTTCTCAATAATATACCCGACACATATCGACATACATCTTACTCGACCCGGGATGTATAGTGTACTTAGTGCGATGACACTCGTCTAGAATGTCACGCCTAAGTGATAAATCAGATGGTACCAAAATACGGTTCTTCCTGCGAAGACACCGATGAGAATCAATAGAATAATCTGACAATGTCTCATCACTGGATCCTGACTCAAGGAGATGAATATATCGCAACAAGTCTGGATCCTGCCGCTGAGCATGGGCAATGCGATCCAATAGAATAGGTCGAGCTTCCAAGCTGAATAACAAGATCTGAGGATCCGAAGACGGAGCTCGATTTCGAATATCACACATAGAAAGAGTCTCAAGAATATCCCACTCAGCTATCATCATAGAAACTACTGTCGAGTGTTTGCGACTGAGTGCATCAGCCACACGATTACCCTTGCCAGGGGTATACTGAATATCTAAGTCATATGAGGCGAGAAACTCAAGCCATCGCTGCTGCCTCATATTGAGATCCTTCTGACTAAATAAATACTTCAGCGACTTGTGATCGGTGTAGAGGATGAAACGTTCGCCCAATAGATAATGACGCCACGTCTTCAAGGCAAAGACGATAGCAGCTAACTCAAGATCATGAGTAGGATAGTGAACCTCATTCGGACGTAGCTGCCTAGAAGCGTAAGCAACTACCCGATCCTTCTGCATAAGCACAGCACCGAGGCCGCTACCACAAGCGTCGGTGTAAACAACAAGATCCTGGTTACTCTCAGGAACCACAAGAATAGGAGCATGGGTGAGAAGTTCCTTCAGTCGCTGAAAGGAAGCTTCACACTTATCAGACCAAATAAAGCGAACCCCCTTACGAGTCAGAGTCGTGAGGGGAAGTGCAACACGAGAGAAATCCTTGATAAATCGATGGTAATAACTCGCCAGCCCAAGGAAGCTGCGAATATCATGAACGTTCTCGGGCTGATTCCAATTCTGAATAGCTTCGATCTTGGCAGGATCGACGGAAATACCCTTAGATGATACAATATGGCCCAAGAACTTGACCTTGCTCTCCCAAAAATAGCACTTGGAGAGCTTGGCCTTAAGCTGATGCTGACGAAGAGTATCCAAGACGATTCGCAAATGATGAGCATGCTCTGCCTCAGATCTAGAATAAATAAGAATATCGTCGATGAAAACCAGAACGAATCTATCGATGTATTCTCAGAATACTCGATTCATAAGATCGACGAAGAAAGCCGGAGCGTTCGTCAAGCCGAACGGCATGACCAACCACTCAAAAGAACCATAACGAGTGTGAAATGCTGTAAGAGGAATGCTGTCTTCCATGACTCGTAGCTGATGGAATCCGGTGGCAAGGTCAAGCTGAGAGAAGACCTTCGCACCGCTCAATTGGTCAAACATGTCATAACGGGAATTAGAGTTAGACATGATTCAATGATAGATAATTAATTAAGGAATACTACGGAATATAACGGATTCCTATACATATTCCTAACTTATCTATCAATAAACATAAGGAAGGGATTTGATTTAATTCGGATCTAATGAAAATGTATTGTACTAAGTGTATTTGTTCTGTGTTTATTATGCTTATTCCTGAAACCAGGCTCTGATACCAAGCTGTAACGCCCCACTCTGAGACCCACTGTAACAAAGAGTATTACGGGAGTAATACCGTCTGTTAAAGCGGAGAATAGAGTATAGTGGAAGCGACCATTTGTAATCAAGCTATAACTATCTACTGAATACGTCGAAAGGATGGTATCTATATATATTTTTCAAGTGGTTCGACATATTCGGTAAATACTTATAACGAAATTACAAATGGCTAAAGATCTATCAGGACAAAGCATAATAATAAATGATAAAACATCACAGAACAGAATCACATAACGGATATAAAATCCCAGAACAATACATCGTCAATACAGATCCAAATACTATAAGTGGGTACAAAGCCACTACCCACACATGTGGGTCAAAAATATGTACATATCAAAGTCTGAATAATAACAGAGTAGCGGAATAGTGGACAAATAAAAGAGCTATCTATCAGCATAGCAGATAATGTCCAAGCGGAAGCACAGAAGCTAAGTCCAGAGACCTAACCTGAAACAACTCGGTCTGACCCGAGCGAAAACACTCGGGT
This sequence comes from Allium fistulosum, assembly GCA_030737815.1. Taxonomy (NCBI): domain Eukaryota; kingdom Viridiplantae; phylum Streptophyta; class Magnoliopsida; order Asparagales; family Amaryllidaceae; genus Allium; species Allium fistulosum. The sequence goes on from CM060901.1 coordinate 1,133,758,740, forward strand.
CAGGCTAGCTAAACAATCAGTAATAACTGAGATATATAATAGTGCGTTACATAAATAAAACAGTACTTATCCAAAGAGAAGTATATTATAAACCACATGAATATAATGACGATCCCTAATCATCAATAAACAATAAAAATCTCCAAAGAGAAATCAACACCAAAGTGTAGAATAAATAAAATCGCCTCATATCATCGGCGTAGCCAAAGCTATGAATAGATGCCCATAGGCAATAATCCTAAGAGTGACCAGAGTCTGTAATCAATGCCCAAGCAAAGATCGATGCTCCAAAGAGCAATGGGGATATACTGAAAAGTCAATGAAATCCAACACTGAAAAGCAGTGTCCAGAGACACTGTGAATCCATAAGGTAATCGCACTTACATCGTATGGTTCCATAGAACCAACACCGAATGGCGGTACTCGAATGGATATAAAAATCATCAAATAATACCAATATTGCACGTGCACCGACCAGAGTCGTTGTTGCCAAGTACTGTAGAGTTGTGATCGATCACTCGCACAAATGCGGAACGCGCGAGACGGCAAGATCCTTCCCAGAAGGATAAAGGCCCAGAGGCGCATGACGAAAAATAAACTGCTCCATAGAGCAGGTGTCCAGAGACGGTTGCCCAGAGGCGTGGTGACCCAGAGGTCCAGTACTGGCCGCCCAGAGGCTAATGTGTCACTAACTTCTTGGAGAGGAACCCGTAAAGTGTTAACAATGAGTCACATACCCCACGTTCGCACTAAACGGTTTTCTAACCAATAGCAAGCTCGAGACGGCAAGATCCTTCCCAGAAGGATAAAGGCCCAGAGGCGCATGCCGAAAAATAAACTGCTCCATAGAGCAGGTGTCCAGAGACGGTTGCCCAGAGGCGTGGTGACCCAGAGGTCCAGTACTGGCCGCCTAGAGGCTAATGTGTCACTAACTTCTTGGAGAGGAACCCGTAAAGTGTTAACAATGAGTCCCATACCCCACGTTCACACTAAACGGTTTCCTAACCAATAGCAAGCTCACACTCCAAACAATAAAAAGTCCACCTCGTATCATCGGTAAACTAGACCCAAAGGTCAAAACGATCAATCGAATAGGTCGGGGATTAACTGGAAAGAAAATACACAAGATTCCATAGGTCGGAGATTTCCTAACCGTTTAAGCACCTTTCCACTTCGCTCGACGTGCTAAAAAGTGAGTGTGAGGTTTTTATTATAGAAAATAATGGTGCGAAACGGATTTATAATTGATTTTGAAATCACTTTAAAACGGCTTTTGAAAAATCTCCTATTATGGAGTAATTAATTTAATAATTAAAAATAATATTATATAATAATTTCGAAAGCCATTTAGGAGTGAAAAATCTTTTGAAAATGATTCATAAAACCCGTGTACGAAATCTAGAGACAAATCTCAAAGAAATCAATAAAACCAGAAAATCACTGAAAAATATTCTAAGTGTTTGTAAACATTCAAAAAAACTAACGTGAACCCAAGTTCGGCAATTTATTTGGACTAGCAAACTGTGTCCAAATGTCATGAAAACTTGCAGGCATGTAGTCCAACATCCCTACTTTAAGATGTAAAAAGAATCGGGAAATTCCGACTTGAAACGAAGAAACGGCGTCGTCTCAAAGTCGGACAAAAATCATAAAACTTTACTGTGTCAAAACAGTGTAAAGGTCCCACTTCGACGACATGGTCGAAGGGTCACAAGAACTCAGATCTTGATGAAAATTTGCAGGAGCGTAGAAAAGTACTCCTAATTTGATATGCAACAAGAATCGTTCGGTTTCGACTTGAAACGAAGAAACGACAATGTTTCAAAGTTGGTCCGACGATAACTGAAAATGATCACTATTGTAAAACAGTTTCTGGGTGCTACTTCGGTAATAGAAACGATGTATCTAATGCACCCAGATCTAAACAAAACTTTGCATGGGTAATGATCTCGATCTCATCTTTTTAACGAGACCAAAAACGATGAAATCCGACAAAGGACGAGCCCGGGATGGTGTCGCAAAGTCGGGGTTCTACGCTGAAAACAACGGGAGAAAAGTGACCAAGGCCTATAGCTATGCACTAACTGGCCAAAGATGGAAAACCACAATTTTGGCATAGTAAACTTCAAATTCTGGCAAAATGAATAAAATGAAAGTTGTAGCTTAGTTTCTAAGCTTTCCGGAATGACCAAGATCGTCAAATTCCGACCAGAGATGAAAATTCTATGACTAAAACAATTCTCAGATCTAAATTTTATATCACTGTCGTTGTGCTCTCGGGACAGTGGTAAGAATGCACAGTTTTGACCAAATTAACTTCGAAATTTCATGAAACTCAAAACATGAAAGTTTTAGCTCTAAATCTAAGCTATCCAGAACATCCAAAATTATTAGATTTGGATAAGAAACGAGTAACTTATGGCCAAATCAATTTCAGGTTTTTATTTTATCAACCATGTAGTTTGTTGTCAGGTCAGCGACAAACAAGCATGATTTCGACCATTCAAACCTCAAAATTAGGCAAAGCACAAAACATAAAAGTTATAGGGTACAGAATAAGCTTTTCATAACTTCAAGAAAATCTTAATTCCGATTTAAGATGAATAAGATATGCCTAATTTACTAACAGCAATAAACTAATTATAATTTCAGCTAGCATATATTACAAGTACCTTATGTGCACACTCCAAAATGAAAGCAAAGATGATCAAAGAGCTATGATTCACATGTTATATAATAAAACATGTGTTACTAACTGATTGCCAAAATCAAAAGATGATTAAAAGAGGTTTTTAGCAATATACCTCTCTAGAAAGCAACAAATACTACTATAGCATCAACCCAAGTTAGCAAAAGATGATTAGGAGGCTATAAGATCAAAAAAAACACATAAAACATGTGTTACCAAATCAATTTCAGAAATAAGAAAGATATAAAAATGGATTTGAGGTGGGTATTTGCATTACCTTTGCATAGAATGACTTGCATAAGCTAAAACTAGAAGGAGATGAAGATAGAGGCCATTTTTGTTATGAAAGCTTTAGGAAATGATTAGGGTTTTGATTAGAGATGAATGAATGAGGTTAGGAGAGTTTGAGATAATTTATAGAGGAGGTTTAGGGTGGGTTATTGGGCTAGGTTTAGTAACCCAATAAGAAGAGAGTTATTTACATGTTTCCAACAATTAGTCTAAGTGTTCATATATGTTTATAAAACTCATTTTTATTATCCAAACCCATTTTAAAATCTCTCCTAAAATATTTAACTTTCCAAAAATAACATTTTATCCTCATTTTAAATCCCATATTTCCCATTTAATTAAAATAGCCTTTTTCAAATAAATTTTTGTTATTCCAAATCCTTTTATGCTTCATTAAAATAAATAAAAATCCTAACTTTTATTTATTAATTGGTAATGCAAATCCCGGGTTGTTACAGGTTTAGGCAAAACTTAGCATATGGAGTAAAAACTCATTAGAGATAGGGTAGTAATACCCTAAAATGAGTAAAAATTAATTACAAAATCATACTCGTTCGAGCTCGAAATTCTTCGTTAGGATCCTCCTGGATTTAGATTTCATATGAATTGTGGAATTTTTCCCCCTTTGTTCTGAAATCCATTCTTGTCTTTTCCTGTTCGTGTTCTTCTTGATACTAGAGCATCCCATAGCTTCAGCCTCAATTGGCAATTTCATCCTTGTGTGTGACTTTTCCCATCGGCGGTCCCGCCAACCTTAGTATGATTTGTAAAGGGGTGAAACTCCTTTACAACAGACATCGATTCACCAGAGATTTCTACGTCCTCGGTTTTGATGCTGTTATTTCTTGCAAAGCCCGAACCGTTTCTCTATTAGACTGCCAGGGTAATTCTCTTGTGATCGAATTGCCTCAGGATTATGCAGGCAGTTTTATCTTTTCGCTTGATTCTCAGCCTAGTGATTTCGACTCCACCCAGATAATCAGGGATTATCCTAATGTTTTAGTGAAGTCATTTATTTTCCTCCCAAGCAGGAAATTGAATCCCGCATCGATCTTATTCCTGGAGCTCGACCTGTTGTCCTACCTCCTGGACGAATGGTTTCCATGAATGGTTAGTCATGCCTATTGAATTAAACAATGCTCCTGCCTTCTTCGTCGATCTCATGAATCGCGTTTTCCGCGATGTTCTCAACAGGGTTGTCCTCACTTTTGTTAATGATATTCTAGTTTTTCTAAGTCTCGGTTGACCCGGTTAAGGTTGTCCCGATTAATATAAGTCTATCCGTCTTTCCTTTTTTGAAATTTAATTATCTTATCTTCCTTTCGAGCCTATCTTCGTAGTTAAAATTCTCTTCGATTATGGACCCTCTAAATTTGAATCTCTATCCTTGTTTGAAAATCCATTCTAGAATCATCTTGTGAGGGAGTGTATTTGTAATTGATATAAAAATGTTTTATACTATGTTCTTTGAGTTGTTAAGTTAGAATTTAAGGTTTCAATCGATTCATCTTGCCAACGCTATCGATGGGAATTTCAAAGAACTTGAACAGAGAAAACAAACACAATACTGTTTTTTCGAAATTGGTAAATGAAATAATGATTATATTTTATATATAAAAGTATAATTTTCTGAAATTAGATAGTTAAATGAATTGGTTGTTAGAAATGATAGTACTAGATTATCATTTATTGTTTTGTCAGCATTCCTAAACCATTAACTATTGTTGTATGTTATAAGGAGATGAAAATTTTAAAACAAGATTTATAAATCTGATTTGCAAATGAAATGAATTTAAATTAAGGATTTGAGAATTAAATTTTCGGTGTTTTTCAAAATTTGGTTTTCAAAGTTTTGAAAAAATATATATTATTTGAAAGTATTTTCAAATGGAAATTGTTTCCAAAGAATTTTAAAAGAAGTATGTCAGTGCTCTCCTCTTTGTCGCTGAAAAATGATTTCGATGATGACTGCAGCATCATCGACATTTATTTTCGAGTCTCAAAGTGGGGAGACCATTTAGTAGCTTTGCTACACTTTTGTTTTGGAAAATGGATTTGATTTGAATTTCTTGAGTATGTTTTGATGTACAATATATATATATATATATATCAAAGTGGTTTGAAGTGAAACCGGGAATTTAACTCTTAAGTTTTATGTTAAGTGATGGTTTTCAATTATTGAAATAAAGCAAAGTTTTTGAATAATTGGAGTGTTTAAAATGAGAGTTGAAATTGCACCAACTTGAAATAGTTGAACTAGGATAAAATTAATTTGTATAATACTCAATTGCATTCTAAAAACATATATAACTTACCTGAAATATTCAAAAGGTAAAATGTTAATGTGAAATTGAAGGTTATACAAGAGAAAACTAAAGTAATAAAATGTTCAAACTAAAATTTTGCTCGATAGAAATTTTGTAAATAAAAGGTAAATTTGTATAGTGCTCAATTACACTCAGAAACATTAATAAAACTTACTTGGAAAAAGTTTGAATGTAATGAGAACATGTAATTGAATAATATACAATATAAATGTAAATAATAAGATGTCCGAAAGTGAAATTTTTGTTGAGGGAATTTATAAATAAAAAAATCGAGTGGTTATAATAAATGTTTGTACGCTTAATATATGGTGCAAGATAGGTTAAGTTAAAAAAAGAATGTTATTTAAGTAAAATAGGGGAATGCAAATAAATTGGATATGAATGTGAATTAATTGAAAGTGAGTTAATTAGAATGATAATAATAAATGGATGTTAATAAGTAATGCTATTTAATTATACCTCTAGTAATATACTTTTGAGAAGCTCATATACTCCGTGATACTACCAAGCCGGACCCCGCCAAACCTTACCGAGAATTCGAATATTTCCACATCTAAGTGCACAACCAAATCCAAACTAGATGAGATGTGAAAATACTGTTTTGACGGGAGCAACCCACATAAGTTGTCTTCCTCTCACGCTTTGGATTTAGTCATTTCTGACAAAGGATATCAATGCTCAACGGAGCAATAAATCATCTTAGAATGACGATAATAAAGTAGCTGAAGTAACCGATCGCTGAGATACCAACTATCGAGGATATAAAATGATCGTATATGGATATTAAGTCTTGTATGCTTATCACCACTCATTGAATTCAAACTTATACTTTGTCTTGGCTAACTATAATACCGGACAAGTCAAGGTAGTGTTACCTTAAAGTCATGTCCAACGATTATTCTTAACTTTCAAAATAACGACAAGTTTACTTCTTCGATGTTTAGTGCTAATTATACATATAAATCGTTTCCATATAAGTGATTCGCTTTACGGGAATTAAATCATTTCCATAAACGAATCAAACTTTTTCTTTTTAAAAACGAACCTAACTTGTGCTTGATTACCATATTTCCACCTTGGTAAACAACTTTTAGAATTAGTTCCTGATTGTTAAAACGTTAAGAGAATAATTTTTCCAAGTGCGCGACCCCAAAGGCCTAAACCAACATTAGACCGAACACCCAGAAGGTTATCCAACTTAACATCCAAATAATCGAGTACCAATTCCTTTTCATAACTTTAAAACAATATCAATTATCTCGAAAGATAATTAATCACATTTAAAATCTCTTTTAAATAAACAAATCCGTTATCCATAATAAAATAGATAATTATTTCCAAACACTTTTATAACATTGGTAAATCAACTTTAAAAATCTTTATTAAATCAGGTTGTTAATTTTAAATCAGTTTATTAAAGCAATTTTATTATATAGTTAATTTACTTTAATCATCTTTATTAAATCAATTAATTAAAAAGATTTATTAAACTCAAATAATCATTAATTAAATGAATAATTAATCTCAAACATCATTAATTAGAATGATAAGTAATTTTAAATTCCATTAATTAAAAGAATTAATGAAGTTCAAATAATCATAAATTAATTGGATTAATTAAATTCAAACTCCGTTAGCTAAAACAATTAATTAAAACATCATTTGTTAAAATGATTTATTTAATTATAAAACATCATTAATTAAAATGATTTAACTAAATTCCAAATATCATTAGTTAAAACAATTAATTAAATTTAAAACAATCATTAATTAAAATGATTGATTAAATTCAAATATCATTATTTAAAATGATTAATTACTTTTAAATATCATTAATTAAAATGATAATTAATTTCAATTATAATTAATTAAAATAATTAATTAAACTCAAATAATCATTAATTAAAACGATTAATTAAGTATAAAACATCACTAATAAAAATGATTAATTAAATCCAAAGATAAACCAATTTTAATTATCGTTTATTAAATTGGTTAATAAATCTCAAAATCATTGGTTAAAACATTTAATTGATTCCAATTATTATAAAATCAAAATGATTAATAAATTTTCAATATTCTTTTTAGCAGAAACACAAGCTCAAGTTCATACGATAAGGTTTTGGGGATGAAGTTTAATAATTAACGATATAGCGAAATCGCTATAACGACATTTAAACTATTAAATGGAATATCAGTAATTAATTTCAATTAAACATCAATATAATAGCATAAGGATGTAAATAAATAATTTATGGGCGAGAAACCCCCTTTGGGTCTCTCTATAGATTTTTCCTGCAAAACAATGGTTATGGATAATATATAGATAATCATATGGGTTATAACGATCAATTTAATATGTCATCCATTTTCCAAATGGAAGTTCAACCAAACAAGCAATCAAACAATTTAACTAACATCCAAATAATAAATAAATGTTTATAACATCATTGATATGATATAATAAAATTAAATGTGAGTTAAACTCACATTAATTTTCGTTTTCGCCGAAATGTCCCGATTTCGGACAAAAACCAGTCGTTTGATTTTAGCCTAAATTTTCACTTGCTCCAAATCCAATCAAACCAACTCCATCATGAAGATCTCGACGACACGAGTCCAACGCAAAAAACGGCTTTCGAATCCGACGTCGTATGAGCGAGATATACATTTTAGAAGTTATCGATAAATTTAATAAATATCAAAACAACTTGATATAAATTACAATTATACCCTTCCTCACAACCTTCTTCTTCTCCAACATGAACGTGCACAGGTGACACAGCCCAGACCAAATCGCATGCATGTTAAAGCTATGATATGGAGCAATAGTCGATGAAAATCAAAATCGATCGCGCCGATGAGCTTCTCTTCGAAATCTCCACGCGCTCGTCACCACCACGGTGCCTACCCTATCCCCCATCAAAATGCATCCCAGCACCCCCTATTCGCGCCTGGCACTGTTCACGTGATACAAAACGACACAGAATCCTATAAAACTTCTTGCCTAAATGCTAAACGACGACACGAGCACGAATCTGGTCTCCGTTTTGCGAATTGATGACCACAAACCCTGGAATATCCAACCCTAGCTGCCTTGACACCAACGACCCTTCCAAAAAATCCACTGCAACTCACGAAAAAAATATAGGATGAAATCTTATGGCCAAACGAGTGCAAATATATTTTTCACGATTTTTAAATAAGTATATCATTAGATTTTTAATTTTTGAATTCCTTGATTCAAAGGAAAAGGCCCTGTTTTTGATTCACAAACAATGATATATAGAGAACAGAGGGCATGTGCATACATAAGGGTTATAGGCCTTAGAACAGTGAAGGTATGGGGCTGGGTATGGCAGGAATGGTGGATATGTGCATAAATATATTATTTTAAAATTTAAATTATTTAACAAAACATACTCGAAAATGTCGAACTCTAAATGAGGCATGCCGCCTGGCGTTCTATATGTTATACCCCTATTCCGAACATAATGGAACTTGTTTCGAGACCTAATTCGATCATATGCAGAAGATAGGTTTTTGGACCTAGTTTTATACTAAATTTCCGATATTAATTTCAAAGCGTTTCGAATTCGCACAACCAAACGATACGTCGAATTCCCACGAAATTCGATGTCGTAATATAATTCACCATTACGGATCCAGTGAAACTGGTTTCGTCAAAATCCGAGACTGTACCCCGGAAGGCTAATTTTGCAGATTTAAATATTTTAATTATCGATATTTATCCGATCTATTGATATTTGTAAATAAATTTACAAACTGAACTTACCAATATTATTTATTGGTTAAATGGAGTTAAATAAAATTATTAAATCTATGTAATTGACAATTAATTCACAATTCAAATATATAATTATTCCCTATATTTGAATTATAAATTATTGAATTCCAAAATTCGATTATTTTAAATATTTAAAATTAGTTAAACATTTAAAATTAGTTAAACATTTAAAATCAAATAACCAAAAAAATGGTCGTTACATTCTCCCCCTTAAATGAATTTCGTCACCGAAATTCCTAAGGAAGAAAATGTTTCCAAATCCTTAAGTTTAAAAATATTAATTAAAATGAGTCATTAAACTTATTTTCGAAACCCGTTAGCTGGAATAGATTCCAAAGTTTCTAATTCTTTTAAATTCATTCACTTATACCAACTAATTCTCTTCTATTCAGTCATTCCAAGATATAACTTGAAAGTTCAAATTTTAGTTATCAAAAATTTTCTCAAAATTCTTAAAAATTCTCTAACTCTTAAATTTTCATGAAATTTCACCAGCGTCTCCTTTGCACGGCTTGATCGGTACAACTACAAATCGCCTCAACGGGCTCAATCCAATTAAAGAAAACAAAAGCCAAGTGGCCTCCCATATCTGGGGCATAAAATCATCAACCAAACCAAATTTTCCAAATCTATTACGTACCTTTTTACGTTTGATTTATATTTTGGCAAGTAATTTATTATCTTCTATGTAAATGCAGGTGCACAGGAATCAAATGGCTCTCTTGCATACCCGTACTTACAAATCTAAAAGACAATCAGGCTGACAAAAGCAATGTGATGTAACTCTATACGTAAAAACTAGCATGATATAAATCTACATGCAACCAACAAACATATCTCAACCCTATGCGACAAAGTACAGAGAATATTCTATAATAGATGGTATGCATCCAATTATTTCAAATGACAATTTAGATCTAAATACCCGGGTTTTTCAATTCAAAATTTTATTTTCAAATTTCTCAGACAAGAAATATCAAAGATCAAAATTCAAAATGACAAGGAAGGAACTCCTCCTAATAAAGTACGGTGAAACTCTAGAATCAAAACAACATGGAGCATCCAGTGGTATTCTGGTTCCTCCAAAAACATTAACTAGAGTGAATAAATATCTTTTCCTTCCCAAAATCTTCAAAAATCTCCTTTTTCAAAATTACCGTGATTTAGGCCTTAATAACAACAATTTAAAATCCTTTGTCTATCAATTTAAACTTTTATAGACAATGGTATAAAAAATCACACAACAAATCAATTCAATTCATTCAAATCAAATCAATCAAATTTCATGAGGGAATAAACTAATTCTAACAGTCAAACAAATTCCATAAGAGAAAACTTTTAGCTTATGAAATGTCAAATGACTAACAAACAAATTTTAACTTAGGTTCAAAACTTTCTTAATTGTAACGACCCGTAATTTTTGATAATTAAAATATTAAATTAAATAAGATTTATAAATTTAATATTGTGAGAAATTAAAATTTATGATTTATAAATGAAATGGATTATTAGAATTAAATTTAGTAATGTTAGTTTAATGTAATTGATAACTATTTTAATGTAATATCAATCAATTAAAATTATTGTAAAGTTAATTTGGTTATAATTATAAATAAGGAATTAAAATTGGTAATTAATGGAATTAAGTAAATTGAAATATTGTAGTTAATGTGGTAAAAGATGATAACTGTAATATGGATGTAATAAAATGTAAACCAATGTTAATTATATCCATAAGGTGATAGTTGATTGAATAATAAGAGTGTAAACCGAAATAAAAGAAATTGATTGGAATTAAATATAATAAATGGAATTTTATTAAAATTGCAATTAAACTCTGAAATCAATGTAATGTTTAAATATTGGATTTAATATGGAAATTTTTATTTTAAAAGATTTTAAATTTCTATGTAATCAAGAATGTTAAATTGCTATTTAAAATTTGAAATTTTTGAAATTTGAAAGTGATTAAATTAATTTAATAATAATTTATTTAATTAACTTGAAATTAGCCATTTTGGCCACTGTCTCAGATTTTGACGAAACTAGTTTCATCAGATCCCTAATAGAGAATTATTGTAAGATTTCAAGTTTTGTAGCGATCGGACTTGTCGTTTGACCGTGCAGACTCGAAACGCGTAGAAATCAATTTAATGAATTCAATTAAAATAATCTGATTTTAAAAGCTAACTTCTATATTAAAAGGAATTAGGGTTTGAAACTAGTTTCATTGAGTTTAAAATTTCATTGAGTTTAAAAATATCGAAAACATCTATTTCGATATATTGGATGACCTACTTTCGTTTCGGAAACGGAACGGGCATTTCGGGTCATCGATATCATTTCGATCCAATTCGATTTGTCTATTCATTCTTATCTAACCTTGTCTATATAAATAGGTTTCTTTTCTGAAACCCTAGCAGCCTTTTTCTTATTTCTGTACATACATTTCCATCTGCTCCTTCCTCCCTTCCCAATGGCAGAAACCCTAATTCCCAAATTCAATTTCAAATCAAAATCAAATCAAAAAATTTAAACTCCTCAAACTATATCATATTATATATCGTTGGAAAGCTCTCGAAGAGCACAATCTACTGCTGCAATTCGTTTTTACAATTGAGTTTCAGATTGGCCAAAAATTGGCAATTTATCCTTGGTCGTTCATATTAGGCTTTCGGATTCGATGGTAGATCTTCAACTATAGGCCGATCAGATGGTGTTGGAGCGTAGTGGGGGTTGAGGGGAGTTGATCAGTGGTATTCGTTTATGCCATAGTCATTGGAGATCGCCAGAAATCACCGTTGAGCGAAGCGGCGGCGCTTGCTGTTAGGGGAGGTCGGGGTGGTTGCGAGGCCAAGTGTAGGTGCGGCCGGGAGCGTGGGGGTCGGCGGTGACGTTCGATTGAGGTGATGGTGATCGTAGTGGCTGCGGTTATCAATCGAAGAGTGGTGGCTGTTGGTTATCTCGAGCTGTGAGGTCACGTACGATTGATCGAGATTAGGGTTTTACTGAGGTACGATATTACTTTATTGCCCTCGATTTATTTTTTATTCAAATTTAAATTTTAAACATTCTAACCATATAAATTTTGCATACGAGCTCGGATATGGACGCGGTTTTATCCATTGCGATCGTATCAAAATTCCGAACAATCTGAAACTGATTTGGCTGCATTCTGAGACTGTTAGAATTTTGGGCCTAATTTGGATTTTAAATCGACGACAAACCAAAGGTGAGTGATTTAACCCACTCACGAATACTAAACCATCTTATGTTAGTTAAATTAAATTTATGATGTGATTGGAAATTTATTAATTGTTGTTTGGTATTTTAAATTGTCTTTCAAGTTTAATTTGAATTTATATTGAATTTAAATTGCCATTTAAATTAATATTGAATTTAATTGCCAGTTAAATACCTAATAATGATAACCAATTTATTTGTTGTGATTTGTTGGTTGATTTGAATGATGATTGTGATGGATGTTTAATTGTTGATATTTGGATGATTGGATATTATATTTATTTTATATGTTGTTATCACAATGCAAGTTCCCTTAGTTATTTTTAGGAAAAAATCACTATGGGTTGAAATGATACATACCCGAATGGTCTTATAGATTAGGGAAAAATCGTTATGGGTTGAAATGATAAACTCGAGCGATTTTATGGATTTTGAATTTTTCTCGGGATTGCGGGTTTAAATGATATATACCCATAAATTTAAATTATTGCAGGTTGAAATGATATATATCTGTATTACTTGATCATAGGGTAGAAAATTATATACGGACACCGGATTGGTTAAATTAAATGAATTTAAAACCTTAATTTTTGAATCCAGTAAAATGATATTATGAAATAAAATTAGATTTATATGAACTGAATATTTTCAAAATCCATGCTTTAAAATGTTGAAATTGAAATTAGTTTAAATGAATTGTTTAAAGAATTGAAATTGAAATCTTAAGTTGAATTTTGAAATATAAATGAAATTTATCAAAATTGAGTTATTGTAAATGTTTGAATATTTAAACTTCGAAACCTATTGAATTTGAAGTGGTTTAAATTTGTAGTTCAAACATGGATTTGAATCGATATGAAATTGAAATGGTTCTTAATGAGAATTTGAATTGAAACCTTTAGCCTTTTGAATTGAAATCGTTGAACTAGAATTGATTTCAATTGAATTTTTGGAACTAAAGTTGATTTGAATTGATTTGTGAAATTGGAAGAAACAATTCTAATTTGAAACTATTTTCGATATAGACTCTTTTAATATACAAACTCTTTTAACATATAAACTATTTTTCTCATATAAACCATTTGAATATATTAATAATTTTTAATACATTAATTATTTGTAATATATAACCTATTTTAATATATATAAACTATTTCTAATATATAAACTATTTTTAATATATAAAGTATTTTATTATATAAACTACTTCTGATATATAAACTATTTTTAATCTATTTTGTGGTTATGATTTTGAAAATGAATATGATTTAAAGTGAATAATGATTTTGAAATGAATATGATTTCGGAAGTGATATGATTTTGAAGTGAATATGATATTTTGATATCAATTATGAATCGGTTTTGGAAACATAAAAGAACCAGCCGGTTTGAAATAAGCATTTGGTTGTTAAAGAGACCGGGATCGGATATTGTCATACTCTCTGACAATACCGAAACCACTTTAACAACTGTGCACGTGGTGGAGAATTCAAAATGAAGTAGGATGGTTTGGCGAATGCTACTGGAATGAAGTAAGAGAATGATGGTGGATAGCCTTGACTTTCGGGTCATAATTAAAATGACTAAAACAGGAGCTATACTAGGCCAAGTGGGGTCGCTCCCCCTATCGGGCACATTTCTTCGATACCATATTTATTTCTTTGTGATTGATTTGGTGGCCACCCCTTGATTTGATTATGGGAGTGTGTTCCGAGGTGGGCGGTAGTAGTTGCTATGCGTTACCACCAGTCCGGGAGTGCGAAACGGTAGAATCCTACCCTAGGCATTGCCTCGCGTGCCTTATCATATTTATCCTGATCAAGCCCACTACGAGTTTGGTTTGTGTCGTACACTATGGAGTGCCCTCTGATAGCCCTCCAGTTTATGGAGGAATTACGATACTGTATAAACTACGGCATTTATATAAAAATGTGTTAAGGGGGATATGGATAACGCCTTAACGCTATTTTAATACTTTACTTTACTGTAGACATATTATAATAGCGTATTGTACTATGTATGTAGATATTTTAACGGATCCTTAGGAGATGGAATCCCGAACATCTCTTAAGTTATTGCACGCACATTAGACACTGGATAGGAAGTGTAAAATCCTGTAAACATCTTTGAAGTCATGACACTCATATTTACTTATTTTGATTTAACTTACATAAGATCTTTTAGTTCTAACTTGAGTGTTTTGTCTTTTCATTACGCTCAGGTCAGCCTGAGTATTTCAGCATTGAAGACTATCTTTCTGGGGGACGAAGATGAAGATTTAGTATATTATTACTATTTATTATATTTATTCCACTACATTATGTTGTTCCACTGCATTATTTATTTATTTTTTCCTGTTGTATGTATAACTCTAATATATTGTAAAAGTGTAATCAAATGTTATTTGTAAAACAGCTTCATGAACTGTTTATTTGATTATTATATTTTGTCATTCCGCTGTGAGATTCTGTGTTTTATTTTTCTTTCATTTCTCTTATTTTCTTATTTACCCCATTAACAATCCTCCCTTTTGAATGGTTTGAATTGACATGTGTGGTTTATTGTTGATTTAAACTATCCAAATTGGTGGGTCGTTACATTAATTGTCCAAAAATATAGATAATTATCTAAGCGTATCGGTTTGCCAATTAGCCTTTGGTTATTGCTTAGGAGATTATCTAAACTCGCTCGGACAAAATGGAAAGTTATACTCTATATTTTTTAGTTTCATTTCTAATTTGCTTATATTTTCACTTAGTATTTTATTCAATACTAAAATTATTTATGAATTATTTCACAAATTCTCACCCAAGTTTAAAATTACCTTATAAAGTTATTTCTTTATAAAACATCAAATCATAACTTATTCCACTTCATTTACTTATATAATATTATTTTATATCCTGAGAATACATACAAATTTTATTTTACTTTTTTCAAAGATCTGGAAGGAGATCAAATCAAATTATTGTTTCTTAAAACCGAGTCAACCTATTAACCTCTTTAGTGTTAAAATGAATAATATTTATGGTTTGACCCAACCAACAAGTAGTTCATACTACTTAGATGTTTCAAACAATTATATGGTTTTAATAAAAATAATGTTTATCAAAACCTTCTTATTTAATTTAACCCAATTTACTTGTGTTAAATTATCCCATATCTTCTCTAAGAGAAAAATTTTATTTATCAAAACATCTTTTATTACTAATACCTTTTGTTTTGAAACCAATTCCCTTTTTAAGGAAGTTAAAAATTAAATACCCAGTTTTAATTTCAAAACCTATCTTTGAAAGCATAATACATATATTTTTATATATAATAACTCCAATCAATTCATTTATTAAAACTCACTTTGGGTTTATTCAGATTTGAACTCATTTTGATCACACAATGATAATGAGAATAATTTACTAAGTATTCCACAACGTTCGCCTAAGCAAACATCTGATCGTCAAAGTTATTCAGATTACCAAAAAACAAATCGAAACAATTTCCTCCTAATTATCTCAAAGAAAGTGTATTCTGTTATCCGGGTTTTTAACCCAGCAGAATCCAATAGAAAACAAAAAAAACTCATATAAACAGGATGGTTCAGGACTTAACCAGAAAAACTAAGACAAGGGATCAACAATGGCCAAGCTATATGGCTAAGGCAACGACTGGGATCGACGAAGTCGAGAGATCAGCATTCTTTCGGTCCAATTAACATCTAAGCGCAAACAGCTAGTGAACTTCCATCAAAATGAAGCAACTAGGACAGAAGACTATCAAAACATCTCCAATTCCAAACTCCAGAAAAATCCTAAGTGCTTGGATCATTAGTGACCCATGCCTCTCCTCAAACCTTCAAACGAGCTAGCTAAGGAATACTACAAAAAAGGTCAAGCCATTGGCTCGCAAACGAGCCAAGTCTATGGGTCGTTAGCGAACCATAGACCATGGGTCGCCAGCGACCCACAGTTCTTCCTCGTTTTGTGTGGCAAACTCTCCATGGGTAGTTCCCTACCTACCTACGAGCTGATGAAGACGTAGCATGGCCCAGAAGCTCTCCGACCCATATAAATACCACCCTACCTGCAACATAAACTGGATCTTCTCCGGACTTATTGCTGAAGCTTTGCTGGAAACATTCTTCACCCTTTGCCTCCCTCACAACAATCTAAAAAGGTATTCATTGTGATTCTCCAGTGGATTCCAACTCCAGGGATTCAATCTATTGAGAGATAATCAAAGTCTTGTAGTCAAACGCGTCTTGTAACAGCAATCAATCTATAAAAAATATAAAGTTGACGTAGGCTTCATTAATAGCCGAACCACTATAAAAATTCTATGTCTTCTTCTTTTACTGTCCTTTTCTTATATCCGTGATCTATGATATTGCTCTGTCAGAATAGGACTGGTGCTTTCAAACTCAAACCAGGGTGTTGATCCATTTTCTGAGTTAACATTTTGGTGTTTTCATTGAGAACCTTGAAAGAGATCTGAAAAATTGAAGTTTGAATCCGAGATTTAAAGAAAATGAATAGGCCTAACACCAGATCTAAACTGGAGCAAGTCAACCGGAGCTTGGGGGCAGCCAGGAAGTGTCCTTAAATTGTCATCAACCCAGCTATGTGATTAGAGAGGAGATGGAAAGGGTGATGAAAGAGATGCAGGATGGACTCTTAGCTAGGCAACAAGAGATGATGGATAGCTTCTTCCAGAGGATGGAGTAGCAAGGGATGGATAGATCCGTAAGGAATTGGAATCAAACTCCAGAGAACGACACAGGAGCTGCCGGGGTTAGATTGGAATAAGATGGAGTCTTGCCCCTATGCCGAAAGCAACCAATACTTGGGGGCAATGCTGGAATCAACAATAGGACCCAATGTAGGAAAATCTGGAGTTAGAGCAAAACAAACTGAAATAATGCCCACACGACTTGAGGGCACGATAGATTTGGATCTAGGATGAGCTTTAATGCCTGGAACCGGTGATGTTGGAGCTAGAATAGAAAATCAGAGTACGAATACATGACCGCATGAGCCAAAACCTGAAGCCCACAGTTGGAATAGAGGGTAGGTTCGTCCCTTATTCTCTATCTTTTGCTTTTCCTGCCCTCAATAATCTCAGGTCACTACACATGTACGGGATCCCGAACGGTCCCTAGGCACGCTCTGAGTCGAATGCCTGAAATGATTATTTAGAACAATAATAATCTCTGGCCGCTTACACGTGTACGGAATCCCAAACGATCCATATGCATGCTCTGAGTTGGATGCCTGAGATGACTATTTAGGAAAATAATGACCTCGGACCGCTTACACGCGTACGAGACTCGGATTAGTCTCTAGCCATGCTTTGAGTCAGATCTCCGAGGTGAATATTTAGGATTTCTACTTGTTTTGATTCCTGCTTATTTGTTTTGATTTGAATATTTGAATTTTGAAAAATCCACATTGATTGTGATGACTGATATTGATCGCCTTAGAGTCTCACCACGAGACCAGAGTGCAAGGTGCAAGTCCCCTTGCCAGAGAGCGAGTGGATGGACTTGTACGATATTGATCGCCTTAGAGTCCCACCACGGGGCCGGAGTGCAAGAAGTAAGTCCCCACACTGGAGAGTGATCGGATAGGCTTACTTAATCCCCCTTGACTTAACAAACAAACGATCCAGAAAGATCGTCCCCTTAACTTAAAACATTATATGATCCAGAGAGATCGCACATTAAACTAAACATTAAACGATCCGGAGAGATCACGCATTAAACAAAACATTAAACGATCCGTAGAGGTCATGTTAAGCTTAAGCGGTCCAGAAAGATCGGACCTTAAAACAGATTCGGTTTTGCAAAAAAGGATCTGGATGCCTTATAAGTAGAATAAAACGGATAAATCCTGGATGAACACAGGATGACTTTGATATATGATGTGATACAATGTGATTTTGATATATGTTGTGACATGATGTGATATAATGTGATTCTGATATATGATTTGATTTGGATATATGATGTAAAAACTCTGAATGAAAAGCAAAAAATAATAGTGATGTAAATCCCGAATGAACGCGGGACGATTAGAGATGTGAAATGTAATTAGAGACATGTAATGTAATAACCCCGAATGAAATCGGAATGATTAGGCAGAGTCTAGAGTCTTAGGCTATAATAGGTTTGGAACGACTTAGGACTGGCAATAGAATCCAAAGGAACTGGACGATTCACTAAGACTAAAGCTGTTGAAAAGCTCAACAACCGAAGACTCATTGCCATGACTTGTTCTAGAGCAAAGCACACCTTTCATTCAAAAGGCGTACTTTGGGGGGCAAATGTTATCCGGTTTTTTAACCCAGCAGAATCCAATAGAAAACAAAACAACCTCGTGTAAACAGGATGGTTCAGGACTTAACTAGAAAAGCTAAGACAAGGGATCAACAAGGGCCAAGCTATATGGCTAAGACAACGACTAGGATCGACGAAGCCGAGAGATCAGCATTCTTTCGGTCCAATCAGCAGCTGAGGGAAAACAGCTAGTAAACTGCCATCAAAATGAAGCAACTAGGATAGAAAACTATCAAAACATCTCCAGTTCCAAACTCCAGAAAAATCCTAAGTGCTTAGATCATCAGCGACCCATGCCTCTCCTGAAACCTTCAAACGAGCTAGTTAAGGAATACTACAAAAAAAGCCAAGACATTGGCTCGCAAACAAGACAAATCCATGGGTTGCCAGCAACCCATAGACCATGGGTCGCCAGCGACCCATGGTTCTTCTTCATTTTGCATGCTAGACTCTCCCTAGGTCATTTCCTACCTACCTGCAAGCTTATGAAGACGTAGCCTGGCCTAGAAGCTCTCCAACCCATATAAATACCATTGTACCTGCAACATAAACTGGATCTTCTCCGAACTGATTACTGAAACTCTACTGGAAACATTCTTCACCCTCTGCCTCACTCACAACAATCTCCAATGGAATTCACTGTGATTCTCCAGTGGATTCCAACTTCGAGGATTCAATCTATTGAGAGATAATCAAAGTCTTGTAGTCAAACATGTCTTGTAACAGCAATCAGTTTATAAGAAAAATATAAAGTGGGTGTATCCTTCATTAACAGCCGAACCACTATAAAAATTCTCTGTCTTCTTTCTTTTACTGTCCTTTTCTTATACCTGTGATCTGTGATATTGCTCTGTTAGAACAGGGCTGGTGCTTTCAAACTCAAACCAGGGCGTTGATCCATTTTTTGGGTTAACACATTCCATTTAAAATTTTACTTTCCAACATATTTATACTTTTAAATACTTTCAAAAGTACTGCTATTTCATTTCTCGAAAATACCTTTGAAATTATTTTCAAAAATTCCAAGATTTAGATTCATAATTTTTTTTAAAACATGTTTTATAAACTAAATTTATATAAAACTTCCTTTATATAAAAATCATTTCATATTGTAATAATCATTCTTTATTATAATAGAATTATCTCGAATACTTATTCTCTAAATATCTTATCCCACTATTTAAATTATATTAACAACTTTTATTATTTATTTATTAAAGTTTATTCCATAACCCACCATTATTAAAAGGTGAATTTTCAAGCTAACATTTTCTCCGAACACCTTTATAATCAAATTGTGAAAATTAATTCACAAAGGGTTTGTTTTAAATTAAAACTATAAATGCTCCTAATTAAATCGAGCTCAATTTAACAATTAACAAACAACATCAAATGCTTCTTATTTAAATTAAGCATAACCGAACAAACAATAGTGATAATAAATAAAAATTATCACATCTAAACCAACTCACTTTATACCTATATAAAGTTTTGGAAATTATACTTTTATATGTATATAATATAATCCTAGACAAAATATTAAATTTTCCAATTTTTCAAAAATTCAATACCATGTCCGTTGGCCTTGGTCAAGTGTTTAGAAACCCCTATCGATACCGTGGCGTCCCATGTCTCGACCAGAATTCATAAAAAATCAATAGACTAATTAAAATAATACATTTTTATAACATTAAAAAATATGCTCTCGTATATATAATACTCTCAAACTCATTCTAGGGTGTTGCTTACCCTATCTCCAATGAGCTAAAATCTACCAAAGCCAAGGATCTCGCTTAACCTCGCGCTCTGATACCAAATGTAACGACCCGCCATTTTGACCATCGAAAGTCGACACTGAACACTACCACTGTGTTCCAATGTCGCGCATCCAATCGACAAAAGAGCGGATTGTTAGGGTAAATAAAAAGAAAAGAACATAGAATAGAGAAAAACAGAATCTCACAACGGAATCGACAACATATAATATAACAAGGACAGTACACTCCAAACATACAGAGTCTATCAGAGTTAAAAATAAACCTTATCAGCTGGACAGTTCTAAGATCATGACCTTACAAATGTCGATAGGTATATTATATAATACAGCAGAAAATAAAATATTACGATAGGTGAATCTTTGGCTCTCCTTCAAGACTTCCATAACTCCATAGACAACCTGATAAAATACTTGATCTGACCCGAGCATTATAAATAAATAACACCCGGATCAGTCTGGAAATACCAGCGTGAGATAACTCAAATAATGGGGAACATATATATAAGTTTTGTGAGACCGCTAACGTGGAACGGGTTTTTTTACCTCACAAGAATAACATCCATATAGGCAAGAGCATAAATAAATATCAAGAAAAAATCCAAATATGAATGAGTATAATTAATATTAAACCAGATTTGAAAGAATGGAAATGAATCAAGTAAAATCCAAACTGGATAGAATGGATAGAACAAGGAAAATAGTCCAACTTAATAGAATGGACTAAATAAGGTAACAATCCATTGATAGAATGGACTGAATAAGGCAACTGTCCAACTTGATAGAATGGACAGAATAAGGTAACAGTCCAACTTTGATAGAACGGATTAAATCAATAAATAAATGCCGTGATGAGGAGTTGACTCTACTCGTGGCAATTTAAAGCTAAAACAGATTCAGGGTCTTCGAATCAAACAAGGAAAGGAAATTTTCCAACAAATGACAAGGGAGGTGCTCCATCCTTGAAGTATCCTATAGTAATATACTTCTGAGAAGCTCATATACTCCATGACACTTCTCGGATAATACCAAGCCGGACCCCGCCAAACCTTACCGAGAATCCAAATATTTCCACATCAAAGTGCACAACCGAATCCAAATTAGAAGAGATGTGAACAATACCCTTTTGATGGGAACAACCCCATATAACTTGGCTTCCTCCCGCGCTTTGTATTTAGTCATTTTTGACAAAGGATATCAAATGCTCAACGGAGCAATAAATCGTCTTAGAATGACAATAATAAATTAGCTGAAGTAACCGATGGCTGAGATACCAACTATCGAGGATATAAAACGATCATATATGGAAATTAAGTCTTGTATGCCTATCACCACTCATTGAATTCAAACTTATACTTTTTCTTGGATAACAATAATACCGAACAAGTCAAGGTAGTGTTACCTCAAAGTCATGTCCAACAATTATCTTCGGATTTCAAATGCAAAAACTATCAATTATGTTTAATACATATATATACATATATATTTACAAAATTAATATAAAAAATAGTGTATCTTTCTATTGTTAAAAAAACACGTATAATAGAAATATATATGTATATATTAAAATTAATGTTTAAATCAAATATAATAACATGGGATATATATATATATAAATGTGTGTGCATATATATACTTTGGCAAAAACAAAATTAATTTTTTTTAAACATGCGATTTTAAATTTGTTTAATATTTGATTTTTATAACTAAAACAATTTTCATATGGAAATTGTTTAAAATATATTAAAAAATTCAAAATTTTAATTTTACAACATTTAAAATTTTGTGTTTATTAAATATATATATATATATATTAATTTAAGTTAATACATTATGTTTCGATGTATATGTATGAAGTTAATACATTATGTTTCGATATATATGTATGTATGTATACGGTTTAATAAATTCATATATGTATATATAATTTCGTATATTATCGTGCATATTGTTTAGCAAATTTTTTATGTGTAATATGTATTTATATTTATACATCAAAAATCAATTATTTTTTAAATCCTTCTTAAAAATTATTATTTAAATTTGAAAATTATTTTTATTATTATTTTATTTTTCCTTTTCTGGCCGAGAGTTATATATGCATACATACATATATATATATATCTGTGTGTGTGTATTAATCACAATACATATATACGTATTCACATCCAATGTTGACAGTATACATACATACATACATACATATATATATATATGATAAATAAAGGTAGTGATCACAAAACATCACGCCATATATTATAAACAATAGTACAAAATACAACACACCCAACAACACAAACCAACTTACAACACAAGACAACACATTACAGCACACCCACAACACATACCATTACACAACACAATAACAAACGCTGACAAAACACAATCACGATAACAAACACTGACAATTCAACATAGAAACACTGACATATAATACATTACAACACAATAACAAACACCGACAATACAGTGACCAAACATATAACAACACAGTACTCATACTGACTACAAATGCAACAGTAGTACATAGAAGATCACAAAGCTCAAAAAGCTAACGCCTCCAGCAAGCACTAAAAAAAATAGACTAACTCCTCCATCCTAAAACAACTACACAAGCATGCCACAGAGCCAAAAAGAAAGAAAACGCCAAAATATAAACCAACAAAACCTACTCCTAGCACCAAAAGAAAGCACTAAAAAGAAGAGATTAACATGCACAGCCAGCACCATCACCCCTGCGGCTTATGACCCTAGCTTCAATACTATCCAGTAAATGAACATAACTCCACCTCTCCACACCCACCCACATGTATACATACTTCAAAATAGCGAAAAGAATAAAACTAGAACTCTTATATTGATTTAGAAAACATCTCCTACTCCTCTCACTCCACAAGACCCAACAGTAAGCAAGATTCAATAGTTCAAATATGCTTCTCTTCTCTTAATCTCTCAGCAAAAATCTTTTGTAATTCCAATAATCAAACTGATTAGCCAAGAAGTTCCCCCACTCAACATCTATATTAAAATGAACTAACCACTTTGTCAAGACATAGAAGCTAAAGTTGCAATTGAGAAATAAATGCTTGTAATCTTCATCATCACAATTACAGAAAAACACTTGCTTTGAAGTACCATATTCTTTCTTCTTAAGACAAAAATGTATTAAGTTTATCATGCAACAAAATCCGCATATGATTTTCACCTTCATTGGAGCATCAAGCGCAAAAAGAGATTTATAACCAACTAATTTCGTACCAGAAAAGTTGAATAGCTTGTATATTGATTTAATATAAAAACCTTTATTTTCTCTAGCCCAAACAAACTTATCATTAACCTCCACCTCATCACTGCACTATCAATTATATTTATCAACTGAATAAATAGAAACAAAACCCTTCCTTCTAAAACTCTAGAAAAAGTTTAATCCCACTTAAAATCACAATCCCTGCCTTTAAATACCTCATGCACAGAACTGAACTTATTAAGAGACAATTTATATAGTTCAACAAAATCAATAGCTAAGTGGATAGGTAGGATCCAACGATCATGCCAAAACAAAATATTTCTCCCACTCTTCAAATCCCACCTTATACTCAATTTGAATAAAGGAGAAAGCATCCAAATATTTTCAAAAAACTGAACAACCCTTAATCTCCTTTTTCCATTGAAAACAATCCTTGAAGTGCAGATTTATCACCTATTTCCTCCACATCACATCTTTATAGCTAATTAAATCCCAAATCCATCTACATAAAAGAGCATTATTCATTTTAGCAATATTTAAGACTCTTAATCCCCCTTGATCAACGATTTGCAAACTTTATCCCAAGAAATTAAACAACTCAAAGAGGTACCATATCTACCACCATGCTAAAAGAAATTCCTTCTTATACAATCTATTTTATTCAACACCCATGTCAGACGATCATGGAAGGAGAGCCAATACAAAGATAATGCTGAAAGTACTGCATTAACTAAAACCAATCTTCCCTCTTTGGATAAAGAAGAACTTTTCCATCTAGTAAGTTTGACATCAAAATTTTCAACTAAGAACATGCCAATCATCTTTATGCAATTTACCCGATCTAATAACAATTCCCAAATATGAAAGAGGGAAACTTCCAACATTATAATTCAACATATTAGCAATTCTCACATCATCATCCAAACTACTTAAAGTTAGCACCGAACTCTTATGAAAATTAATTTTCAACTCGGATAATTTTTCAAAGGAGTATAGAAGAATTTTTATGGCTGCAATATACTTGCATTCTGGAGAACTAAACGGAATAGCATCATCGGCATAGTGTAGCAAAGTGAAACCACCTGAAATAATTTCAACCCCAAAACTTTTAATAACTCCATTATGAGTAGCCACTCTCAAAATCTAAGTGAATCATCGGCAACAATGTCAAATAATAATGGAGATAAAGGGCCTCCTTCTCTTGAACCCCTCCTAGAAGCTATCATCTTGCCAGGGATACCATTAACACAAATACAAGAGGTACTAGACCACAATAATTCTCTAATACAACCAACCCATTTGCTAACAAAACCCCTAGCCACCAAAGCGTCTAAAAAAATTCCAATCAACCATATCAAATGCTTTCACAAAATACAACTTCAAAATTGCATATGGCACTTTATTCTTATCACAATAAGAGATCACTTCTTGTACCACAACAGCCCCATCAAGAATGAATCTCATTTGTATAAAGGCAGTTTGAGCCTTGTCAATTAACAAATCTAATTTCAATTTAAGTTTATTAGCTAAAACCTTAGTAATTAGCTTGTAAGTGCTATTTAAAAGGCTAATGGTCTATAATCAGCCATACCCAATGAACCCTTCTTTTTAGGTAAACGAACAATGTTTGCACAATTCAATTTCTTTAAACTCAACTTCCCTACATAAAACTCACTAATAACCTTTATAATATCATCTTTAAGCCAACTCCATACTTCTTAAAAAAGAAATTTGGAAATCCATCCGATCCTGGAGCTTTATCCCCAAGCATTTCATTTAAGACTGCCTTAACTTCCTCCACTGAAAAAGGTATATCTAAATAAAATAAATCCATAGAATCTGGATATAAAACTTTCCAATCAGCATTTACTCTCCCCTCCATACAATAACCAAGAATAGATTTATAGTATTTAATAAAAGCATTATTCAATTCCTCTTGCTCAGAAATCCTAGGGCTGTTAATAGATATTTTCATATACGGATAGTGCCATATCCATATTCGTATCCGAAATCTTTTTCGGATATCCGTTTCCGCGTAATTTTTGGATATCGGATATCTGTATCCACTTAATTTTCGGATATGAACAGATATCGGATATTTATCCGCTCCGTCCATAATCAATAAATTTAAAAGAATAAATGAACAGGTTTGGATCAACATAAAACAGTTTTTGTACTAATGTTCATAAAAAACCAAGGAATAAAAAATGTGATGATAAAACATTGTTTTATATTAATATCCATATGCGTATCCAAAAATATTCAAAAATTAAAAACTAAAACTATCTGTATTCATTAAAAATGAGCAAAAAACCATAACGTAGTAACATTCAATGGTTAGGAAATAGTTGGAAAAGTATATATTAATTAAATATAATTTTAATTAAGTGTATATATATATATATCAGTTAATCGAAAGGATATTTTTCGGATACGGATACCACAATAACCATATCCGTATCCGAAAAGCTTTTCGGATATCGGATATCTGTATCTGCTTTTCGAATAACGGATATTTTTCATATTTTCGGATACGGATTCAGGCGGATATTGGATTTTTCGGGTACCCATTGACAGCCCTAGAAATCCCCTTATTATTATAAATAACACTGCAAATTCTATTTCACCTTCTCTTTCCATTAACTACCCCATGAAAATAACTAGTGTTTCTACCACCCTCTTTCAGTCACTAAGTACGAGCTCTTTGTCTCCAGAAAATTTCCTCTTGATCTATCAATTTAAGTAATTCCTTTTCTTTTGATAAAAACTGCTTCCTCTCCTCATTATTTAAAAACCTATCCTCCTCATTTGTGATATCATGATTTAATCTAAACATATTTAATTCAAGATAATTACCAAATAAATAATAATACTGTAAATAGATTAATTACCTAGACTATAGTCTAATTAGTACACACTGTATTCTGAATCGATCGACTCTACTTTAATCTGAATTCAAATCCTTCCAAGGAGAGCTACCATATTGAAAGCACTACGCACTATTGTCTTGTTTTTATTGCTTGAAATGATAGAGGAGGAGGAGAGCTAGTTTCGGCCATAGTTGAGTGAAGGAGAAGCTTAAAGAGAGATTAAAAATGAGGGGTTAAGTTGTTTAAATAGTAGATTAATAGAGGAGCTAAAAGTGGATCTGGATCCATCAATATCTCTACCAAGTCAAACTCCTTTTGAATCAAATTCAACCCCATATTTAGCCACCTATGGCCAATCATCCTTGCCTCAATATGGGCCACGATGCTACTTCAAGTCAGATCAAATAATATACATTTAATGCAATTTAAATGTACGTCGATATTGTATATCAATATGAGTGTCTACCTGTGCAATTAAAGCGCTTAATAGTTATATAGCTATGGAGTGCAAAAAATTATAGCAGGGATATAGTATAAAATAGCAAAAGTGCAAAAAGCTTCATTAAATATACAACCAAATATTTAAAGTTAATTTATTCTCATCCTCACATCATTTATGTAGGAAAAATAATTATTGTTTAATCTTATATAACGAACTAAGATAATCATGATTATACAGACTAGTTTTGGTGACTACAGTATATTTCTAAGTTATATTGAACACTTATGCCTTAAAATTAAGGCTTTACCCTAACTTTGTTAACTTGGTTCAAAAGAGAACTAGTCAAATCAATCTTTGTATATTAATGTTGCTAAACCGTATTCTAAAAAGCCTTGATTTAGCGGGTATAGTGGAAAATAGCAAGTCTTAAAGCAGATCTACTATTTTATCGTGTTAAATAGTGTAGCGGTCGAAAACCGCTATGTGCTAAATCAGGGATTTTGCAGGGATTTAACTACACGGGCATACAACTTTTATATATGCACTGTTTTCAACACAAATCAAAAAAAATTATTATTAAAAAATATTAATTAATTCAATTAATTTATAACAATTATAATTTAATTGAATCAGGTGGTGGTTGGAGTATTCAACATTTCGGTTGTGCGACCCTTAGGTATAAATTCGGTCAGCGACTAATATCGAACAATTCAAATATTAATGTTCACATGTCACCTTAGCTAGTTTTGCGACATTATGGCTAAATGTATCGCTTACATAGCTTTGATAAAATTCAATTTTACTTATTTTAAGCGGTACCCCATAGTGACAATTATCTACATCAATTCTCTTTGTCAAAACTATATCACATTAAGACTTATGAAATTTGGTAATGGTCAAAATTATAATATCATCTATATTCAACTTTGAAGTCCAAACACAAATTCCTTGGTTCAATAATGACAATTATTTTTAACCGAACCGCTCTAGGTAGAGACTTTGACTTTGAGTTGACTTCGGTTGACCATGAAACTAACCCCATACAACTAAGGAGACGAATTCTTTGT
This sequence comes from Allium fistulosum, assembly GCA_030737815.1. Classification (NCBI taxonomy): domain Eukaryota; kingdom Viridiplantae; phylum Streptophyta; class Magnoliopsida; order Asparagales; family Amaryllidaceae; genus Allium; species Allium fistulosum. The sequence continues at coordinate 1,133,786,826 of CM060901.1, forward strand.
TAAATAGTGTTTCATTTCAAATGCTTCCACTTGACCAAACTATAGTTGTTCAATTGATGTTGTGTCATGTTTTAACTATAATCAGAGCAGAGTTTCTACATTGAAGCTTAACGGTATTCTCAAGTTTAGAGAATTGTGTCATATTACCACATCGATATTTTCTATTTGACCTTAATTATATTAACCAATAGAAAACTACCGAATGATTCGTTCCATAGTTATCCAAAAACTATCAGCACATTACCCCTTGGTACCCTCATTAGCCATGAGTAAAATATTATCCAACATTTGGAGAGCATTACGTACTCTAGTCTCAATGGATGCATCGATATCCAATCTCGATACATCTTAACTAGGGATATTTAAAACAATATGTTTGTTATATTGTGATAAATTGCTCATTACTATAACACCTTGTAAATACTATTACAAAACACACAATTTATGGATTTTCTATTAAATATTCTTGAATTAAATAATCAATTAATTACAATACATTATAACAAGTATCAAATAGAAAGAAAATACCTTTTATTTTGAATTATAGAGTTAATAATTTACAATAAATTATAGAATTGTCCCTGGAGCATACCCCTAGCTCTACCAATCTCCCACTTACACTTAGGGCCTATTATGGAATCTAAATGGCATCCCTTCAGTCAGTTTGATGAGAACCGACCGAGTTATACCCTTTGTGAATGGATCTGCTATGTTGTCCTTGGTATCTACTATTTGTATCATGGCTCTTTCTTTTTTAGTGAATTCTCCGGTTAGGTGGACCTTCCGAAGAATATGCCTTGATTTCTAGTGTTCTCTAGGATCCTTTTCAATTTGCATCGTCGCATTGTTGTCATAAAACAATGCCAATGGATTCTTCTTGTCGGGAATCACTTCAATCTCACTTAAAAACTTGCACACTCAAAATGCTTCTTTAGATGCTTCATTGATGGCGATGTATTTTGCCTTCATTATGGAATCAACTACTGTTTCATGTTTGAAAATTTTCCAACTGACAGCCCAATCGTTAATAGTAAAGACATAATCCAACACTAACATACTATCATCTATAGCACTCTGAAAGCTAAAGTCAGTATACCCTTTCATAAGGAGGTCTCCGTTCCCATATATCAGGAATAAGTCCCTAATAGGTCTTAAATACTTTAGTATACATTTTACATATGTCTAATGGTTTTCATCATGGTTAGATTAGTATCGACTTACGCATCCTAATGCGTGTGTCACATCTGGTCTAGTACATAGCATGTTATACATTATGGAATTGATTGGAAAAACAAACGGTATTCTCTTTATACGCTCTTTATCCTGATAAGTTTGAGGAGCGTCCTTCTTAGAAAGGACGATTCTAGATTGCGTTCGAACATTTTCACGCTTGGAATTCTCCATACTGAATCTTTTCAATATGGTATCTATGTATAAGGATTGGAACAATCCCAACAACCTTTTAGGCCTATCTCTATAGATCTTCATACATAGTATGTAGGCTACTTCTCCCAAATCCTTCATGGAGAAGTTCTTGAAAAGCCAAGCTTTCACTGATTGCAATAACGAAACATCATTGATAATTAGTAGAAGATCATCAAACTATAATACTAAAAATACAATAGCATTTCCCTGTCCTTTTTAATATACGCACACATCATCTATGTTTTGATAAAAACCAAACTTTTTAATTACGTTATCAAAAAATTTATTTTAACTTCTTAAAGCTTGTTTGAGTCCATAAATGACCTCAACGACTTACAAACCTTGCCCTCGGTCCCATCAACCTCAAAATACTCGGGCTGGGACAAATAGACAATCTCTTCTAAATCACCATTTAGAATTTTCGTCTTTATGTCCATTTGTCATATTTTATAGTCATAGAATGGAGCAATAACCAGCATTATCCAAATGGACTTAGGCATTGCTACGGGTGAAAAGGTCTCGTCACAGTTAACATCTATAATTTAAATAAGTCCTTTTGCAACTAGCCTAACCTTCTAAAGTCTCCAGTTGTCCAACTACATTTAGCTTTTTCTTAAAAATCCTTTTGAAGCCAATGGGTTTTATCACTTCAGTTATGTCTGACAAAGTCCACACTTTGTTTTCATACGTGGAATCCATTTTGGATTTCATTGGTCCAAGCCAAAGTGCAGTCTTTACTCTGCAGTGATTGTTGGAATAATAAAGAAGTGTCATTATCTAAGAAACGGTCCTCCTTCTCGCCATTTGCAAAAAAACCGTAGTATCCCTACGGTGTACGTGATTCTATACTAGATTTTCTAATAGGTTGTGTGTTTTCATATAAGGTGAATTTGGTTCTCCCACTGGTTCTGTCTTAATGTTAATTTCTTAGATCTTATCCATGTCTACAATCTCGCTGTTAATTTCTTTTCACAAAAAATTATTTTCTAAAAATACAACATGCCGAGAGACAATGACCTTTTGTTTCTCGGCATTGTAAAAAATATATCCCATTGAGTTTTTATAATATCCTATAAATTTACACAACGTCGATCTTGCCTCGAGCTTACTTGGACCAACTTTCTTAACATAGGCCAGATAATCTCACATATTCAAATACTTAAGTTGAGGTTTCTTCCTAGACCACATCTCATATGGTGTCTTAGGCACAGATTTAGTAGGCATCAAATTCAACATACGCACTGTAGATTCTAGTGCATATCCCTAATAAGACAGTGATAGCTTAGCCTTACTCATCATGAAACAAATGATATTTAATAGGGTTCGGTTTCTCTGCTTCGAAACACCGTTGTGTTGCGGTGTATACGATGGATTAACCTAAGAGATAATCCCATTATGTTTTAAGTACTGTTGGATCCAATGTACTCGCCTCCTCGATTAGATCAAAGTATTTTAATCTTATGGTTCATCTGATTTTAAACCTTGTTTTTATATTCAATAAATTTCTCATAGACATCGGATTTGTTCTTCATAAGATACATATATCCTAATCTTGTGAAGTCATTCATAAAGGTTATAACATAAGAACAAATATCTTTTGTACCTATAGAAATCGGGCTACATACATCACTATGTATGAGACCCAAGAGTTCATTAACTCTTTCATTGCTTCCACTAAAGGGGTGCTTGGTCATTTTATCTTTGAGACACGACTCATACATATCAAATGATTTAGAATCAAATGAAGGTAGAAAAACTTCGGTTTTCAATTTATGTAGTTATTTCACATTTATATGGCCTAGCTTACAATGCCAAAGATAATTTTTATTTATATCATCATTCGAAAAATTACTCACAGCGACATAATTAGTATTGATCACGTAAATGTCATTATTTAAAATACCATCATAGACTTTATTACCATCTAACATAATGTTCATAACATTATTAGCATAGTAAAAAATATAATTTGTCTCAAACGGTCTAAACACAAAAATGATCCCACAGTGAAGTCTTTTACATAATTGTAAATATTTAATATCAAAACCAATCCACTAGGAAAACTTAAAGGAAAATCTCCAACCGCTATTACATTACTAGAGATCCATCAACAATTCAAAGTCTTATCTCTCCCTTTGCCCCATGATGCCTGTTCCTAAGCCATTATAGCGAATTACAAATGCGAGTTCCAGATCCGGTTTTTAAAACCCAAGATAATTTATTAATTGCAAAACAATTTTGAATCATAAATATACCTGTATGAGTAGTGTTGATATGCTAAGATTTTGATCAATGACAATGTGCTTCAACAAAAAGGAAGAGATATGTGCAAAGCTAAAAGAAGAACGATGAAGACCAATGATAAACATAAGTATGATTTTTATATAGGTCTTAGTTTAGATTTATTGTTAAAATCTATCCTCAAGAGGCTTGCACAAAACACTAGAACACATTTTATAAACTACATTTTTAATAAACATTTACTGTGCAAAATTTAGTAGTTCAGTCGACTGAACAGGGATGACCAGTCGACTGAACCTGTTACACATACACAAAAATGCACAGTTCCAGTCGACTGAAGTTCCTGCTCAGTCGACTGAATTTGTTCCTGAAAATTTTACTTCATAATTTTCAGTCGACTGACATCCCTGTTCAGTCGACTGAATTTGTTACTGCGAATTTTTTCTGAAAGGACACCTTCTTCCTCCCAAGAGTTGCAACCATTCTCCAATGGAAATGGAAGCATCTCTTGCCTGCACCTCTAGCAAACAAATGCATCTCTTTTCCACATATAAATACATGGTTTTAACATTTGCAAATTACCAATTCTAATTGCTTTAATCTTTCTATTTTCTTGAACATACTTTCAGATTTCTTAAAAGTTTCAAAAGCAATCACAAACCACTTCAATTGCTTGAATCTCTATTTTAACTATAACACCTTTTGATTCATAGCAATTCACATTTCCTAAATCTTCACAAACACTTTGTATACTCTCGAGGATAAGATTATAGGAAAGTTGTACTCAATTTGACTCATTAGTGTTATCAAGAACACAACAAGTCAGAAATACTTTTAGTATCTAGTTGAAGTCCTCTTCAGTAGTTGAAGCAAGAAATCCCGTTCGGTTGTTCGGGTAAGTTGTAAACCTATTCCTCCGGGTTAAGTGAGGGTTGTTGGTTAGTTGAATTCCTAAGAGGAGCTTAGGGACTGGACGTAGGACAAGAGGTCCGAACCAGTATAAAGTCTTGGTGTCTACTTTACTTACTACTGCTTATTACAATCTACCTAGACCATTCCTCTATTCCATATTATACGATCCTATCGCATAGCCTCTTTCAATTGGTATCAAAGCAAGGTTGTCTTATAACCATAACACCGTTATTTGACATATTGATAATATGGAAAATAACACAAGCACAACAACTACCTATAACTCTACATTTGCGGAAGGACAATCTACCCAAAGACCCTCACTATTCAATGGACTAAACTATAATTATTGGGCTACAAGGATGAGGATTTATATGCAAGCAACAAGCTTTGAAGCCTGGAATGCAACTCAAGCAGAATTCGTTGTACCCACAACTAATTTCCCTACATGGACACAAACTCAGAAGAATGAAGCTAGTGCAAATGCCAAAGCTATGAATATGCTATTTTGCGCTTTGGATAGAAATGAGTTCAATCGTGTTAGCATTTGTACTACTGCACATCAGATATGGAGTACACTTAGAACCATACATGAAGGCACAAATAAGGTCAAACAAACAAAGATCTCCATGCTAAAGAACCAGTTCCAAAATTTTAGAATGCGACAGAATGAATCCATCAATGACATGTACTCGAGATTTCAAGACATTCATCATGCCTTAATAGGACTAGGAGAAAAATACATAGATTTTGATATTGTATCTAAATTTCTAAATTCACTCACTGATGAATGGGAGAGAAAAGTCTTAGCAATCGAAGAAGCAAATGATCTATCTACAATGAAACCAGAAGAATTAATTGGAAATCTTATGTCGCATGAAGTAAATATGCAAGCTAAGAAAGATCAAGCACAAGAAAGAAAAAATGTAGCTTTTCATGCGGAAAAGGAAGAATCAGAGTCTGAAGATGAGGATTTAGCATTTATAGCCAAAAATTTCAAGAAATTCTTAAGATATAAAAAAGAAAATAAAAACGGATTCAAAAATAATTTCTTGAACAAACCTACATCCTCGAATATAGAATGCTTCAACTATCACAAGAAAGTCACATGCAAAAAGATTGTCCAGAGCAAAAGAAGGAGAATCGGAACAAAAACAAGAAAGAAACATTCAAAAAGAAGGCATTCTCTGTAACATGGGACGATTCAGATTCATCTTCATCAGAAAGTGAAAATGATAGTGACAATGAACAAGCGAATTTATGCTTTATGGCTCAAGAATTTGAGGTTAGTAATTTAACTTTCGACGATTTAATTGATGTAAATACTGAACTATTGAGTACAATAAAAATCTTAAAAAGAAACTTAAGGAAACTCGTGAAAATCAGAACAAAGCTGAGTTTGAAAGGGATATGTTAAAAGATGAAAAGAAAATTCTAGAAGAAGAACATGAAAAAGTTCAAGAGTCTCTTTCAAATTCGGAAACTCAATTATCTCTTTTAAGTCAAGAAATTGAAAATCAAAAGACAAAAAATGATATAATTGTTTCTGAAAATCATGAGTTAAAAACTCAGATTAAACAAGTTGAGCTAGAAAATAATAGTCTTCAAGTTAGACTAGATAACATCACTAAAAATGTTTCTAACTTTAACAAAGGAAGAGAAAATTTATCTAAGATTTTAGAAAATTCTCAATCCTCCTCGAATAAACATGGATTAGGATATAAAAAGGAACCAAAAATTCCTAAAAAGATAAATACAAATTTTAAGAGGAATATTGATCAAAACAACAAATGTTATTAAGAAAGCCTATTAGAACAAAAGAAGAAACTAATATAGTTAAAATTTGGGTTTCAAAGACTAACAATATTCTGATTAGGAATAAATATATCAAAGCATTTATGGATAGTGTTCATAATAATAAAAATTATATTTATAAAAAGGATACTGAACCAAATTGGGTTTGGTTTCCTAAGTTCTAACTTTTAGGACCTTATTGAAAGGTGGGTACCAATAATTTTGTATTTATTTTTAGGTCCCACTCAAAAAGAAGAAATGGATATTAGACAGTGGTTGCTCAAAACACATGACCGGCGACAAAGATATGCTTACAAACATCACATACTTTGGTGGTGGCTCGGTTACCTTCGGAGACAATTTAAAAGGCTATATCATTGGCAAAGGAGATGTGAGCAATTACGGTACATCAAATTTACCTTTTATTACAAATGTTTCATTAGTTAAAAATCTAAAACATAATCTACTAAGCATAAGTCAACTTTGTGACAAAGGTTCTAAAATAACTTTTTCGAAAAATAAATGTAGTATTTTTTATCAAAACCAAAATCTTGTTTTTGAGGGAAATAGAGATAGGAATATTTATGTTTTAAATATGAAAATTAATCATAATACAAATATGTGTTTACTAGCCAAAGATAATGATCCTTGGTTGTGGCACAAAAGATTTTGTCATATTAATTTCAAAACTATTAGAAAACTTTCTAAAAATGAATTAGTAAGAGGTTTACCTAAGATAAACTTTAAGATAAAAAATCTTTGTGATGATTGTCAAATAGGAAAATTAACAAAATCATCTTTCAAATCTAAGAAAAATATTTCAACTTTACAACCACTAGAATTACTTCATATGGATCTTTTCGGACCAACACAAGTTCAATCCATTAATCATAATCGATATGTATTTGTAATAGTTGATGATTTCTCAAGATATACATGGACCATTTTTATGAAAAATAAAAGTGATACATTTGAGCACTTTAAAACATTTGTCAAAAGAATTCAAAACACTAAAGATATGAAAATTAAGAATATACGAAGTGATCATGGTGGCGAATTCGAAAATGAAGCTTTTGAATCTTTCTGTAAAAAGAAAGGAATAAATCATAACTTTTCATTTCCTAGAACTCCTCAACAAAATGGAGTAGCGGAAAGAAAGAATAGAACATTACAAGAATGTGCAAGAACATTATTAAATGGAAGCCTTCTACCAAAACATTTTTGGGCAGAAGCCGTAGCTACTGCATGTTATGTATTAAATCGTATTTCTATTAGACCATTAACTAAAAATACTTCATATGAACTTTTTAACAATAGAAAGCCAAATATCTCTTATTTTAAAATATTTGGATCAAAATGTTTTATTTTAAATACAAAAGACCAACTAGGAAAATTCGATCTGAAAGCTGATGAAGGAATTTTTGTAGGATACTCAGAACGAATTAAGGCATATCGAGTTTTTAATAAACGAACAAATATAATCGAAGAAACTTTACATGTATCTTTTGAAGAAAACTTTAATAAAAACTTGAGTATAAAAGATGATGACGAATTTATAATAAATACAGACAATACAAATCTTGAAAATATGAATAATACTGAACTTAGATCTCCACCTAGAATCTTACGAGATCACCCTGTACAAAACATAATCGGTGAAATTGATTCTCAAGTTAAAACTAGAAGTCAGCTAAACCAAATGGGACATGTTGCTTTTATTTCTACATTAGAACCTAAAAATCCTAAAGAAGCATCAACAGATGACTACTGGATTGTTGCTATGCAAGAAGAATTAAATCAATTCGAACGTAACGATGTTTGGAATTAGTTTCTCGTCCTAATAATCAATCAGTTATAGGAACAAAATGGGTTTACAAAAATAAAGTAGACGAACAAGGAAATATAACTAGGAATAAAGCTAGACTAGTAGCACAAGGATATAATCAAGAAGAAGGTATCGACTTTGAAGAAACATTTGCTCCCGTTGCAAGACTTGAAGCAATACGTATTCTATTAGCCTTCTCTTGTTTTCACAATTTTAAACTTTATCAAATGGATGTTAAAAGTGCTTTTCTAAATGGTTTTATAAAAGAAAATGTGTACATAGAACAACCCCCTTTATTCATACATGAAAAATATCCGGATCATGTATATAAATTAAAAAAAGCCCTATATGGTCTTAAACAAGCACCCCGTGCTTGGTATGAGAGACTTAAAAGCTATTTACTAGATTCAGGATTTCAAATCGAAAAAGTAGATCAAACTCTATTCATTAAAAACACTACTAATGACATTCTAATAATTCAAATATATGTAGATGACATTATATTTGGTTCAACTAATGAAACTTATGTAAAGAATTTTCAAATATAATGACTAAGGAGTTCGAAATATCACACATGGGAGAATTATCTTATTTTCTCGGGTTACAAATTAAACAATTAACAAATGGAATTTTCTTAAATCAAGAAAAATATTGTGCTAATCTAATTAAATGTTTTGGAATGGAAAACACTTCTGGAAAGCCTACTCCTATGAGTACCACAACTCATCTCGATCGAGATGAAAATGGCAAAAGTGTAGATCAAAAATTGTTTAGAAGTATGATAGGTTCCTTACTTTACTTAACCGCTAGTAGACCAGACATAATGATGAGTGTATGTTTATGTGCATGATTTCAATCTAATCTTAAAGAATCACATTTAAGAGCGGTAAAACGAATTATACGATATCTTAACAATACTAAAGATTTTGGTCTTTTCTATCCAAAAGAGTGTCCATTTGAGTTAGTATCATTTAGTGATGCTGATTTTGGTGGATCTCGAACAGATAGAAAAAGTACAAGTGGTACGTGCCATTTCATTGGAAAATCACTTGTATCTTGGTTTAGTACGAAACAAAATTGTGTCTCACTTTCCACGTGTGAAGCAGAGTATATATCCGCCGCTTTAGCTTGTACTCAAGTTATCTATATGCAACAAACACTTAAAGATTTTAATATAATTTTGACAAATTCTACGATATATTGTGATAATACAAGTACAATAAATTTATCCAAAAATCCGGTAAATCATTCTTGTACAAAACATATTGATATTCGTCACCATTTTTTACGTGACAATATCGAAAAGGGAATCATAAATTTAGAACATATTTCTACCGAAAATTAGATTGTCGATATATTTACTAAACCTTTATTAGAAAACTCTTTTATAAAATTGCGACGAGAATTAGGAATAATTTCTTTTAAAGATATTTTATAGCAAATATTATAAAAATATAAACTCAGTCGACTAAACAACTCTGCCCAGTCGACTGAATAACAAAAAAAAATTATTCAATATATATATTTCAATTCAGCTACCTAATACATAATAGATTAAAGGATGTCTCTAATCCATCCATTTCTAACCAATGTTTTTAATCCAATAAAATAGTGATTGGTTCTAAAACCTTATTAATTTTCCACCACATTTTTTTAGCATTTTTATACTATAAATATACTTTTATACATATAATTATTTTCAAAAGAATTACAAAGTTTGAAAATTCTATATAAAAATGTCTTACGACAGCTCAAACTCTCATATCAACATCACCTCCTCAGTCGAAAACACTCCTACATCACCAAAACTTCCAACGCCAACACCAAAGCATGAACCAATGTATAAATGGGAAAACTATCGCACTGGCTACACACCGGAATCAAAGAAGGCAAAACGTGGACTTTTTACCTCCCCTGATACAAAAAGAAAGATTGACGAGATTCATCACTTTCAACAACAACAAATTAATCTCCAACGAGAATTATATTTTGAACATAAAGTAACGGCAAGACGACTAAGCTTTCTTGAGAAAATTGGTTTACATTTTTGTAGCTCAAAGAAAAATGAGGTGAGCGAGCCCCTACCTCGACCAAGTAGTGTGTTCGATCCATCTTCATCTTACCGTACACCAGCTGATCCCTTGAATCCTTGGATGTCCCCAAAGACTCCTCAGTATACTCCAAATTCATGGGAAATAAGCTATATGGAGAATGAAGGGAAAAAGACGCAAAAGGAAAATAGTCCATCTCCAAAGAAATAATTACTTTTGAAGACAATTCATGTTGTTATATATCTATACAATTGTAATTGCTTCTTTTAATAAAACTTTTGCTTTCGAAATTCAGAAAGAACACTGAAAAAATTAAGCATAAAACAAATTTTCCATAGTTCAGTCGACTGACACTCTCTGCCTAGTCGACTAAACTTTCATCAGAAAATTTCAGACAACAGTTCAGTCGACTAAAAAAACCTGTTCAGTCGACTGAATTCAACATAGAAAATTTTCGGCCTTCAATTCAGTCGACTGAATAGACTTTTCAGTCGACTGAATGCCAATTCCCAGGCAAATTTTCCCTTTTTATCCACCAGTTTTTCACCTTTACCACTCACTTTTTACATTGCAAAAGTAATCTCTTCCCCATTGTTTTCCAAAAACCTAGCCCCCAATTCTCAAATTTCTCACAAATGGCACCAAAAAGATCAAGAGCCTCTTCTTCTTCAACCTCCGAGCCAATTGATGCTCAAATTGCACAATGGCTCTATGATGGAGTAGCAGTAACAAGGTGGAACAAAATGAAGAACTCTCGCATTTTCGAACACTCCTTCATTGATTTCCAAAGCCTCCAGACATACAACATTCAAGCATTTACGGATCAGGCAGGTTTAACTTCTCTCTTGGATTTAAAAAGAAATGACCTTGCAATAAATCATATCATGGTCAAATTATTTTATGCAAACCTCAACCTTGGACACCAAACTCGAAGGAATCCAAATAATAGTGTTTGGAGTATGGTATGCGGGAAGAAAGTTTGGTTCTCCTTAGATCGAATTGCACACATCTTAGGATCACCTAATGTGGGGAGAAAGCTTGAAGAGATAGAATTCAATCCACAAATTCGAGATAACATAAACCATCAATTTTTGGATGATAATATCAACATTAGAGATTTTAAATCCACTTCCCTACGACCTAGAGCTAGAATCCTTCACAAAGCTCTTATGAGAACAATTAATCAATGAACGGGCTCATATGAAATTGTCTACCCCATCAATTATCGAGCTCTATACGCTATTTGGGGCAACATTCAAGTCAATTGGGTCCAACTTATTCTAGATGAATTTCTCACTTTTAACAATGGCAAAATGCGAACGATTTATTTTGAAGAATATATCATGCGACTTCTCCTCAATGTTGATACGCCATTATGCGACTCCGAAATCACAATGGTTCATCAAATTAATCAATGCACTATAAGCCTTATGCAACTCCCGACTAGACCTCCTCGCATAATATCTCTTGCCGAATGGGAAGGTAGGCATCAAGGACCACAACAACCTCCACAAGCTCCACATGAAGAACCTTTCGACCAAGAAGATGAAATTCGTATCATTGAGCCAGGTTATACTTCCACCAATCAATCATTGGGGATTTTATCAAGGAATCAACAAATTCTTGATAATCGTCTCAAGAAGGTAGATCACAAGCTTGATAAAATAAAAGGATTCTTCAACAAGTTATGGAATGCCATCTCATGCTCAAGCTCTACTACCGCTTCAACATCACTTGGCAAACGTCCGGCACCAACCTCATTTTTGCAACTTTAGCCGCGGCTTATATAGGGGAATCCATGGAGGGTCCTGAACCGGTGGCTCACTTTTTCTAAGTAATGGGGAAGAGGACCGAAACATGCCACTGAAAGACTCTACTGAGACAAAAAGATGGGCTGTCAAGAATGTAGAGGACCTTCACTTGGACATCATCCGAAGAGCATACAAGTAGCAGTACAAGCGGAACAAGTGGTGGCCAAGGAGGAAGAGCTTATAGACCACCCACAGGTGGACCTGTTATTCGAGAACCTGAAGGAGATCGTGAAGGCTCTTATGATTGGGACAGGGAACCTTTAACATTTCTTGATGGTTTGATTTTCGAAACTTTTTTTAATTTCTAACAATTTCTGCAAAGGCTTGTATAAATAGCTTTCTTTTATTTATGATACTCTACGGTTTGTATTATTCGCTCTATGGTTATATTTGCATATGGTTGCTTTGTCACTTGCAAATTATACACTTCTATATATTAATACTTCCTTTTTGTCGATGACAAAGGGGAAGAAATCTTGTAGCTAACTTTGTTTTGTAGGAAAGATAGTGCATATATTCAGGGGGAGGAAAGATAATTACATCTCTACAAACATAGGTATTGTCATCAATCAAAAAGGGGGAGAATGTTGATACGCTAAGATTTTGATCAATGACAATGTGCTTCAACAAAAAGGAAGAGATATGTGCAAAGCTAAAAGAAGAACGATGAAGACCAATGATAAACATAAGTATGATTTTTATATAGGTCTTAGTTTAGATTTATTGTTAAAATCTATCCTCAAGAGGCTTGCACAAAACACTAGAACACATTTTATAAACTACATTTTTAATAAACATTTACTGTGTAAAATTTAGTAGTTCAGTCGACTGAACAGGGATGACCAGTCGACTGAACCTGTTACACATACACAAAAATGCACAGTTCCAGTCGACTGAAGTTCCTGCTCAGTCGACTGAATTTGTTCCTGAAAATTTTACTTCATAATTTTCAGTCGACTGACATCCCTGTTCAGTCGACTGAATTTGTTACTGCGAATTTTTTCTGAAAGGACACCTTCTTCCTCCCAAGAGTTGCAACCATTCTCCAATGGAAATGGAAGCATCTCTTGCCTGCACCTCTAGCAAACAAATGCATCTCTTCTCCACATATAAATACATGGTTTTAACATTTGCAAATTACCAATTCTAATTGCTTTAATCTTTCTATTTTCTTGAACATACTTTCAGATTTTTTAAAAGTTTCAAAAGCAATCACAAACCACTTCAATTGCTTGAATCTTTGTTTTAACTATAACACCTTTTGATTCATAGCAATTCACATTTCCTAAATCTTCACAAACACTTTGTATACTCTCGAGGATAAGATTATAGGAAAGTTGTACTCAATTTGACTCATTAGTGTTATCAAGAACACAACAAGTCAGAAATACTTTTAGTATCTAGTTGAAGTCCTCTTCGGTAGTTGAGGCAAGAAATCCCTGTTCGGTTGTTCGGGTAAGTTGTAAACCTATTCCTCCGGATTAAGTGAGGGTTGTTGGTTAGTTGAATTCCTAAGAGGAGCTTAGGGACTGGACGTAGGACAAGAGGTCCGAACCAGTATAAAGTCTTGGTGTCTACTTTACTTACTACTGCTTATTACAATCTACCTAGACCATTCCTCTATTCCATATTATGCGATCCTACCGCATAGCCTCTTTCAAGTAGTAGAACCATTCTGTTTCTTCTCTCTGACAATCTTTACGTACTCCAAACAATTCCTTTTTAGTGACCCTTTTTGTAGCAGTAATGATATTCACCCTTATCAGTTGGAGTCGTCTTCTTGTTCTTCTTATTAACCTTTTTTCGCTTCTTCGAACCTTTCGAAGATGACACACTCCCGTTAACTACGAGCACTTCATTATGATCCTTGGATGAAGACTTATTGGTCTCAACATATTGAGCAGCTCCATGAGGCTTACATTCAACTGGTTCATATTATAGTTTAATATTAATGTCTCAAACTGAGAAGTAAGAGAACCTTAAATTAGACCTGCCTGCAGCTCATTGCCTGTCATAACGTCCAATTGAGCATGTCTATCAATATAGCCTTTCATCAATAGAATGTAATCGTCCACTTTTTGTCCCTTCTTCATTTTCATATTGAACTGTATCTTCATAAGTGACCTTACGTAATGAGACCATCCCCTAAATAGAGCTTTGAGGTCGAAAATTTGATGGACAGTCATGTTTTCAAGGTTGTCTCTATAATGGTTTATCTAACGTAGACAACATGCAAAATTAGGCGATCTCCAGGTCCGAGACCCATTTGTTATAGGCTGATCTAAGTCCAAAGTCCGCATCATCAACGAGTGCAACCCTAGGAGGTCCAGTTATCGACGACCAGAGACATTCATAAGTTAAGCTATCTTTATTTCCCTTAGCCAGTCTATGTAGTCAGGTCCGGTGAGTTATATCATTTTAGAAAACAACTTGGGTGTAGATATTTTTCTGTAAATTTTAACTCGGTAGGTTTGGACATTATTCATGGTAGATGTTCGTAGAATATTAGTAAGGTTAAACACTGTATTCAAAGTCTTTTCGACTTCACTAATAGGTGTTGGGACTCATTTGTCTTGAGATTTTAATCTCTCAATAAGTCATAGCCTCACAAATGATGGATAACTCCTTATGGTTGTATCATATACAACTAACCTGTGGTTTCTTGTCGTGGTCTCATTTCGACATTGAGTTTGCACAACAAATCAAAAGAGATTATTCGCATGTATCTACCATTTTGTGACGATCTAAGTATAGTATATGTACCTTGGGTTTTCTTAACAAATACATATAGCTATCTTACCACATCTATTCTATATATCAATAATAAGACACATAACATCTCTAACTTGTGTTTGCTCAACAAGTAGAGAGTATGCAAGTAATTTATTAACATATAAACAGTAGATGACAACTTTACATTAAAGATTCATAATCTTTAATATATTTAGTTAAGTGATATAAACTTATGGAATAATGTATTTCTTATGAAATACCCTTATGATTCAAGTGTCAAACACATCAAAAACCACGGTTTACATACTATGCGTATGTATTTATCCATTAAGTCTACTTAAGATTTCTTTTTGTTCAACCTTTAATTATGCGTTCACATTACATAAGTTTTAGTTATTATATAACTTTTACAATTTTTAACATATAATAGTCTTATGTATAAGCTTATATTAATTAAATCTTATTTAATTAACATTTTAACTAATTTTATATTATTCAGTTAAGCATTTTATATTGAATATGTATACTGTAACATTTATAGTTTTACACATATTATATATATATATATATAATTTTATTAATTAACTTTTAATAAATACATTGAGTTAGAAAAATTCTTATATGTAAAACTATAATTAAATTATCTTAAATAATTCAGGATAATGTAACATATAACTTTATATATTATATATATACTTTAATTAATTAACTAACTATTTAATCAATTAATTTAATTAATTAATCCAATTTGTGAAATCCCGGAATTTGGACAATATCAATTCAATAATTTGTATTTAAAATTAAATTGATATTGATAATATTTGGTAATAAGATCTGGATTGATTTAATAATCTCCTTCTAAATGAATATTTAACTGATAATTTACCTTTTAAATGTCAATTAATTATCTTCTATTTATAATGTATACAAATATATTTGTATATATTGTGAATAGATAAGCTTTATGTTAAATTTAATAAATAAAGATATTGTTTCCTAATTTTAATATTTTTGGTAATTATAATTTTTATTTAATATATATATTTTTGTTTTAAGGCTATTTAAAATAAATAACTGTATGGTTTAAAACATTTAAGAGAAATATTTATTGTTTTAAATTTATCTTAGTTTGGTTTGAATTTAAATAAGATTAACAATAAGGTTGTTTTGTTCTTTTTAAACTTAGCTTTATAAAATAAGTAATTTAGTAATAAAGAGATAATTTCTTTTATAAATTATTTTAATTTAATAATGAGTTATATTTTAAACAATATTGACAATGTAATGTTTTTACAAATGTAATTTAGTGGAAATTTGTTATTTCAAATCTATTTATAAAAGAAGTTGAGATTTGGAAATTCAAAATTTATCTTTCAAAAATGTTTAAATAAAAAATAAACCTTATTAACATTAAAATATAGTCTTTCTAACGTAAGTACAAAATATAAATAATAATAGACTAAGTATTTAATAGATTAGTTTAAAAATAAAAGTAAAACAAAAGTAAAACACATTACCTAAAATTCTAACCATAACCATAACAACTTTGTATTGGTATATAAGGTATAAATGTAAAACAACTTTATAATATGTATATAAAATACATAAGCATAAGTATGTAGGCAAATAAAACTAAGGCAAGTAATTGGTAGCTGCAAATAAAGTTGTAGGCAGGTAAAAGAATTTATCAACATAAGTAAAGTATAAAAATAAAATTATAATTTACGTTGCAGGCAAGGAAATCTGGTAGATGTGCTAGGTAAAAGGAAAACATGTCTTCATAAATGCTTGTACAGGTAATAAAATCATATGTATACTTGAAAAGAAAACAAATATATATAAATCTCTTTAAGCTTGCAAAAGAAGGAAGTAAACCAAGAATAAAATATAGGGTAAGTTTGTAGACATAAGTACAAAGCATTTAAGGGTAAAAATCTCTAGTACATACAAGATCATATCAGCCCCATACAATAAAAAAAAAAAAATCTCTGACGAAAATTAATTAAAAAGCTTGTAACCATCTAAAATTATAGCCTGTAAACTCTATCCTATATATCAATCTGCCTCATCATTTTCGTTCAAAGGACTTAGCATTTTTCCAGTTTTAAATTTCTCAAAGACATTAGCTACTGAGGCTTTATTCTCAACTTAAAAACACTTGCAAACCTGAGACAAACACTCAAGTTTTTAAAAGAAGGGCATTTCAGTTTAAGGAGATTCAAAGGATTCAAAAGCCTGTTTTCAAAAAAATCAGGGGCTCTGTTCTTTTCCTGGAGATTTGGTGAGTAACTTTTTAAAACTCAAATAAATTTGGTTGCTTGTTATTCTCTGGGATAAGTGTGTTCGAGTGGGTATCTGTATATATATGTGAATATATTGGGTGTGTGCATACTGCTATGTATCTGAGTTCTTCCAGATTTTTGTTTCCAGGCTTAAGTTCTCAACAAAAAAAAAAAAAAAAAAAAAATTCCATGATCTTATTTTAATCTATGTTAAGATAAGTTTCAATCGAAATTTGTCTGTTTTGTCAATAACTAAAGTTTTAAATTTGTGTCAAAACAGATTTGTATTGCCTCTAGAAAATTGAAAACAACAGAGCAACCTTAAAATAAGTCAAAATTTAATATCATGGATTATGGATTCGAGTATACGAATCAAATACATGAACGAAAATATGATTTTTAACACAAGAATCATAATTTATAGTTTGGAATTATGGGCGTAGTTTTAGTTTGAACAGTAAATGGTTATAAGAGGATTTCTGGTGATCTACCTGTTTGGGGCAGTCGGGGTTCATCTTATGGGTAGAAGAGTAACCAGTGAAGCTGGGAAAAATATGTGATGGCGATGCAAATCACCATGGAAGCAGCGGTGATGGTTTACAGTTTGTAAACCTAGTTTTCACTGGGCCTGATATTTTTGTTCGATGTCGCCTCTAGAGTTGATCGAGGTTGATGGAGCTCTGGGAAAAGGAAGTTATGGGGTAGACGAAGACGTGGCCAGAGTTTTAGGTGTGACGGTGGTCAGAAGATCGTGGACGAGGTGATGACAGGTTGCGTGGATGGGTTCTGTTGTAATTCCAGGTCCAGATAATTCTCGTATTCGATTCTCGAGTAGGGGATGACGATCTGAGGTTCGTGGTTGGGTCTGGGGATGATCGATGACTGGTGGAGATGGTCGCGGATGATCGGAGAGGAATGGCTTGACTGTGCATATGCACAGTGCATATCTGTAGTTGAAGCTGGGGGCACTTGGGTTGGGATTCGAGTTTACTCGAGTGATTATAGGATTTGCACGAGAATTTTAGAGTTAGACACGGAGAAATTTGTGGGTGGCTCGAGTTGTTGAAGTGTTACAGGTTTTTGACCTGTAGTTTAAATTTTTTGAATCTGGGTTTTCAAATTTGGAAAGCAAGTATTTAAATAAGTGTAAATCCAAATTTTTAAATTTTCTAGTTTGAATCTGAGTTTTAAAAAAAAAGTAAGTAAAATAAAGTTTCTTAAAATTCAAATGTTAACAACTTTGAAGGTTTAAGTAATTTTAAATAATTTGTAATCTAAAGGAAATTGGTTTAAATACTTTTAAAATCTCTTTTAAAATATAAGTATTCTTTAATTTGTGATTTTTAAAGGTTTAAAAAATTTAGTTTTAAACTTTGTTTAGATAAATTGGTATTTATTCTAAATCAACAATTTAAAATGAAATTTTAAAGTAAATTTAAAAATAAATTGTTTGAATACTTTATTAATGATAATTAAATCATTAATATGATTAAAATTTTATCTTAAAATTAATTTGAATTTAATGATTTGTAATTCATTAAATTAATACGATAAATAAAAATGGATAATTAATTAATTAATTCATTAAATTAATGATATGGTTGATAAATTAAGTAATTAAGAGTTTTAAATTAATTAATTAAAGTTTAAAGACTAAATTAATTAGGAGTAAATAAATTGGTAATTAAAGATCATTAATTTGATAAGATTAGATTTTTAATCCATGGTTAAGTGTTAATTAATTAAGAAATTAAAGGTTGATTAAGTTACAGTTAAAAACTTTAATTAATTAAATAATTAGTGGTTAATTAATATTTGGTTAAGGATAAATTAATTATAATTAATGTTGATTAATTAAGTTTTATTTCTTGAGAAAGAAATTAAGAATTGTAATAGTTAATGAAGGTCATTAACTTAAGACTATTAAATAATTGATATAGTATTTTAATAATTAATTAGATAAATAAATTAAAGATAAACATTTGTGAGAATGTTTAAGTGTAATTACTTAATAGAAGTAATTAAGGAATTAATTACTTAATGTAATTAATTGAGTTAAATATGATTTGTTTAAGTTAATTAATTTAGTTTAATTAATTTAAATAAATCATTGGATGATCGATAAGTATAATTACTTAAATGTAATTGATGAAGAGTAATTACTTAATGAAGTAATTAATGGAGATCACTATATATAATTGATTGAAGATGTTAAGAATATGATAGTAATTTGGATTAAATTACTTTGTGAAATTAATCAAGGAATTAATTTGAGATAATTAATTAAGAAGTAATTAATTTATTTGTGACATAATTAAGGATAGTAAACTACTGAATGGGTTAATCCAGGGTGATTAACAATTATGGTTGAAATTAAGATTAATTTCTTAATATAATTTAAATTAAGGTAATTGATTAAATTGTAATTAGAAATGATAAATATCATTAATAATGATTAAGGTTAATCAATTAGGATTAATAAATGAATAATAAGTGATTTAATTAAAGACTTATGTAATTAATTTATAGTTAATTAAATAATGAAGTAATTAAAGGTTAAGTACCGAAATTGATTAAGTACAATTAATTTGTGAAATTAATTAAAGAAAATTTCTTGGATTTAATTAAGGAATAATTAATCAATAGTGATTAATTAAGGTGACTAATTAGAGGATAACTAATAAATAAATTGTGATTAATTAATGATTATGTAAGTAAGTTGATATTGATGATGTAATTAATTTAATTCATTTTAAATTAATTATAAATGGAAATTAAAGGTCATTACTTATATGGATGATATTGTTGACTTGGATGGTTTGAATCTCAGATTTGAGATAAGTAATGTTAAGTGATATGGATGCATTGGTTGCATTGCGATATTGATTATCTTTGATGATGATTATCTGTTGAATGATAATGTTGATTACCTATTGTGAATCTGTGAATTATCTATCTGTGAATTTATATAATTGAATTGTTTTAACTTTAAAACAACTTGGCCTTAAAAGACACGTTTTGGATTTCGATGAGACCGGGATCGGGTTTCCGTATACCGGGATTCTAGGTCTGGAGACCCGAATACCACATCGCTCCAAAATAACGTTAGGTCGTGAAATTCAAATGGAGCAAGTGAAGACTCGAGGTATAAGAACTATACGTCAGTATAACTCTGTGGGTGATTCCGTAATGAGTTTGACGAAGATAGTACTTATAGATTCGAGATGGTGATTCAGAATGCAAGGGTTATTGTCCTTAACTCTGAGGGTGATTCCAATACGAGTGTAACGAGATAATGCCTTCGGTTTCGTTCGAACCTGGAACGAACTTGTATGGATTGAATGCTTTCAGCACATCGTCAGGTGGACGATGAGCATTCTAAGTAATGAGTTCTATTCAGGTAATCGTGACCTCAAGCCTCATCAACCGGGAATGGCTAAAACAGGGGAAGTGCAGCAAGGCTCCGTGGGTAGCTCCCACTGGGGAGTAAAGTCATCCCTGTCTAGATGTCCCTTTTTATTTCGGCTTAGTGGTGCGGTTGATGTACACAACCGTGGGGTGATTTTTACTTGGAACTATCCAGTTAGGGATGGGTCCGGCTTTGTGTTGCAGGGGAGCGGGCGTACTCCTCGGTACGGTGATCTAGGCCACGTACTGTGACGGGCGGTACCCCAGTTGCCCAGCCATTGTATGGAATCCAAAATCCAATAAGTGCCTTCGGTTTCGATTGTATACCTATGTATGCTGGAATTTAATCATGTAACAATTTCAGCTATTTCTTATTTATTTGAAAACCCTAGACACTATTATAATATCACCGAATTTCCTATCAAATGTTTTGGTTAGCGTAAGGTAAAAACTTTTCCATGTTTATGTGTGGGAAGTCTTACGTGATACCTTTTGTTTCAAATGATTTTCAAAGTTAAACAACTTTAACCTGTTACTCATACCAGACCCATGTCTGACCCGGAGTTTATTTCTGTTTTTCTTAAACTCTCGGGTACCCAAATTTTTACGGGTAGTCAAGGGATTCAGGTTAGCTTTGACGAATTCTGAAGGAGCGAATGGAGCAGGAGGCTTCAGCGTATAGATATATAGTGGTTCCGCTGTGTTAGAGTTTATCTTGTATTTCCGCTGTGTTGTATCTCTGTGATGTGTGAGTTGTATTAACTAGACAGGCGTTTATAACTGTCTAGTATGTGATGTATTGTCTGTGTACTCTGATGTATATGATATTATGTGATATCTATGTGATATATTATATTTTATTCGTTCCGCTGTTGAGATTCTGTTATTGTTTCTTCTTCTTCTCTTTCTTTTCTACTTTCTCACCTCTTTCTTTTCTTCAAAACGATGCGACTTTCTGAGCATGGAAGGTTGGGTCGTCACACTTGGTATCAGAGCGCTAGGTTGAGCGAATACCTAGGCTCTTAAGTGATATCTTTCTTGAGAGAGCGTATTTGTATTTTTGATATATACATGTTTATTTATTTCTACCTATTTGTTGGGTTACCTGTTCAGGTTTTCCAATATAAATTATAAAGGTAGATAGAGTAGTGGTATGTATAACACGACTACCAATGGTTGGAAGTGTATCTGTCAGGGCGGTAGACCCAATACTGTCTCGAGTGATTTGTTGTGGTGTAAGGATATCATTTATCTTTGAAGGTAACCTGTTAAGGGTTCAGAGTTCATCATTGAATTTTAGTTGGATGAGCTAGAGATGGATCTATCCGTTGGACAGAAGCAAGTGAGGATAACTTGGTACCTCAGAGTGTAGTAGCCGTGTAATGAGACACAGTGACTCTGGATGTCTCCGAATATATTTCTTTGGAACCAATTAAGCGAGTGAATCTGTTTAGGTGTTGTGGCTGTGTTCAGCAGAATGTTTCTGGCTGGTTTGAGGGCCAAGTTTCTCGAAGAGCTTTAGATTGTGAATTCTTTAGCATTGATGTCAGCAGTGTAGCTCGGAGTTTTCTGTGTGTTAACAGAGAAGTTTTCTGGCCTAGCAGTGAGGTCAGAAGCAGCCGAGTAGTTCCGTTTCTTCGTTGGACGAGCTAGTTAAGCGTAAGCTGTTCTGATTTGGTAAAGAGGAAGTAGTAATCTTGGAATTAGGCTGGATGGATCGCAAAAGTGACTTGCGATAGTTGAGTGTCTTTGTGTTCAGAATTTTTCTAGATGTCTTCGGGAAGTCAGGATTTTTGCTAACATTTGGGGATTGAATTTGGTATTGACTGGATTTCAGAAGTAATACCAATGGTTCAGCTTAGTAGTAGGATGATTTGAGTTTGGTGAAGCAGCCCAGTTTGGTGGAACTTCTGAGTTTTGTTTTGGATCTGTTGAACCATATTTTCGGAATAGTTGAGAAGCCTACCAATTATGATTGCTAACTGATGGTTGCAAAGCCTAGGTCCGTCGCAGTTGGTATTAGTGGAAAGTTTGTGCTTGTGTACATCATCTACATTTTCATCTATTCCAGATCAGAGTAGCGCAGTTGAAGCATGGTGGCAGTAGTTCAGTGTGGAAGAAATTGGATGTGTAGTGTTTGGATTAGAGATGTTTCTATAGGAAATTTTTCAGGATCTAAGACCCGATTGGAGTACACCTGTTATATCTTTTACAGATGGGAGAAGTGAGATCTGTTTTCTGATTTGAGATCGAGTGGAGTTCCGAGTTTTGGTAGATCTTGGAGGAATCATTTTGATAATTGTTTTTGGTCCAGTTGTTTCTGGAGGGCATCAGCAGGGATGAGCTGATCAGGAAGGATGTAGGAGACCCAGGATCGTCCGAAGGATTGTGTGGATAAGAATCGGAGAAGTTTGGAATTCGAAGTTGGAGACTTCGTTGTTATTGGAGTTTTTCTGATTCAGGGAGCTTTAAGTTTGGTAAGATGGGGAAAGCCAACTCCGAGGTATTTTGGATCTTTTCTGTAGTTCTTCTGAGGATAAGTCTTTGATCTTCTGGAGAGAATTGTCAGTTTGGATAACTGGAATTCATTGTATTTCACGTATCTCTGAGGGAGTACGTGTATGATCTATTACAGGATTTGGAATCAGCAGTTCTTGAGGTTTGGTTGTTGAGTTAAACTTGTCTATAGTATGATATCTTATCTAGTTGTGTAGATCTTGATGAGTAGGAGCTCTGTAGCTTGGTAGTATTGATGGTTTGGATTCTATAGAGCGAATAACCCGGTATTTATACTCGGGGAAACTCGGGGGAATTCTATCCATAATTTTATCCGGATAGTTAGGTTTGTTTGATTGGATGAGTTGTATGTTATGGTTGTTAACATATGATTAATATATGTTTGTGTTTTTAAATTTAAATCTCTAATTGGATTATTAAATTACCTTTGTTTTAAATTTCGGGGACGAAATTCTTTTAAGGGGGAAGGAATGTGAAATCCCGGAATTTGGACAATATCAATTCAATAATTTGTATTTAAAATTAAATTGATATTGATAATATTTGGTAATAAGATCTGGATTGATTTAATAATCTCCTTCTAAATGAATATTTAACTGATAATTTACCTTTTAAATGTCAATTAATTATCTTCTATTTATAATGTATACAAATATATTTGTATATATTGTGAATAGATAAGCTTTATGTTAAATTTAATAAATAAAGATATTGTTTCCTAATTTTAATATTTTTGGTAATTATAATTTTTATTTAATATATATATTTTTGTTTTAAGGCTATTTAAAATAAATAACTGTATGGTTTAAAACATTTAAGAGAAATATTTATTGTTTTAAATTTATCTTAGTTTGGTTTGAATTTAAATAAGATTAACAATAAGGTTGTTTTGTTCTTTTTAAACTTAGCTTTATAAAATAAGTAATTTAGTAATAAAGAGATAATTTCTTTTATAAATTATTTTAATTTAATAATGAGTTATATTTTAAACAATATTGACAATGTAATGTTTTTACAAATGTAATTTAGTGGAAATTTGTTATTTCAAATCTATTTATAAAAGAAGTTGAGATTTGGAAATTCAAAATTTATCTTTCAAAAATGTTTAAATAAAAAATAAACCTTATTAACATTAAAATATAGTCTTTCTAACGTAAGTACAAAATATAAATAATAATAGACTAAGTATTTAATAGATTAGTTTAAAAATAAAAGTAAAACAAAAGTAAAACACATTACCTAAAATTCTAACCATAACCATAACAACTTTGTATTGGTATATAAGGTATAAATGTAAAACAACTTTATAATATGTATATAAAATACATAAGCATAAGTATGTAGGCAAATAAAACTAAGGCAAGTAATTGGTAGCTGCAAATAAAGTTGTAGGCAGGTAAAAGAATTTATCAACATAAGTAAAGTATAAAAATAAAATTATAATTTACGTTGCAGGCAAGGAAATCTGGTAGATGTGCTAGGTAAAAGGAAAACATGTCTTCATAAATGCTTGTACAGGTAATAAAATCATATGTATACTTGAAAAGAAAACAAATATATATAAATCTCTTTAAGCTTGCAAAAGAAGGAAGTAAACCAAGAATAAAATATAGGGTAAGTTTGTAGACATAAGTACAAAGCATTTAAGGGTAAAAATCTCTAGTACATACAAGATCATATCAGCCCCATACAATAAAAAAAAAAAAATCTCTGACGAAAATTAATTAAAAAGCTTGTAACCATCTAAAATTATAGCCTGTAAACTCTATCCTATATATCAATCTGCCTCATCATTTTCGTTCAAAGGACTTAGCATTTTTCCAGTTTTAAATTTCTCAAAGACATTAGCTACTGAGGCTTTATTCTCAACTTAAAAACACTTGCAAACCTGAGACAAACACTCAAGTTTTTAAAAGAAGGGCATTTCAGTTTAAGGAGATTCAAAGGATTCAAAAGCCTGTTTTCAAAAAAATCAGGGGCTCTGTTCTTTTCCTGGAGATTTGGTGAGTAACTTTTTAAAACTCAAATAAATTTGGTTGCTTGTTATTCTCTGGGATAAGTGTGTTCGAGTGGGTATCTGTATATATATGTGAATATATTGGGTGTGTGCATACTGCTATGTATCTGAGTTCTTCCAGATTTTTGTTTCCAGGCTTAAGTTCTCAACAAAAAAAAAAAAAAAAAAAATTCCATGATCTTATTTTAATCTATGTTAAGATAAGTTTCAATCGAAATTTGTCTGTTTTGTCAATAACTAAAGTTTTAAATTTGTGTCAAAACAGATTTGTATTGCCTCTAGAAAATTGAAAACAACAGAGCAACCTTAAAATAAGTCAAAATTTAATATCATGGATTATGGATTCGAGTATACGAATCAAATACATGAACGAAAATATGATTTTTAACACAAGAATCATAATTTATAGTTTGGAATTATGGGCGTAGTTTTAGTTTGAACAGTAAATGGTTATAAGAGGATTTCTGGTGATCTACCTGTTTGGGGCAGTCGGGGTTCATCTTATGGGTAGAAGAGTAACCAGTGAAGCTGGGAAAAATATGTGATGGCGATGCAAATCACCATGGAAGCAGCGGTGATGGTTTACAGTTTGTAAACCTAGTTTTCACTGGGCCTGATATTTTTGTTCGATGTCGCCTCTAGAGTTGATCGAGGTTGATGGAGCTCTGGGAAAAGGAAGTTATGGGGTAGACGAAGACGTGGCCAGAGTTTTAGGTGTGACGGTGGTCAGAAGATCGTGGACGAGGTGATGACAGGTTGCGTGGATGGGTTCTGTTGTAATTCCAGGTCCAGATAATTCTCGTATTCGATTCTCGAGTAGGGGATGACGATCTGAGGTTCGTGGTTGGGTCTGGGGATGATCGATGACTGGTGGAGATGGTCGCGGATGATCGGAGAGGAATGGCTTGACTGTGCATATGCACAGTGCATATCTGTAGTTGAAGCTGGGGGCACTTGGGTTGGGATTCGAGTTTACTCGAGTGATTATAGGATTTGCACGAGAATTTTAGAGTTAGACACGGAGAAATTTGTGGGTGGCTCGAGTTGTTGAAGTGTTACAGGTTTTTGACCTGTAGTTTAAATTTTTTGAATCTGGGTTTTCAAATTTGGAAAGCAAGTATTTAAATAAGTGTAAATCCAAATTTTTAAATTTATATTCATATCTAGTTTGAATCTGAGTTTTAAAAAAAAAAGTAAGTAAAATAAAGTTTCTTAAAATTCAAATGTTAACAACTTTGAAGGTTTAAGTAATTTTAAATAATTTGTAATCTAAAGGAAATTGGTTTAAATACTTTTAAAATCTCTTTTAAAATATAAGTATTCTTTAATTTGTGATTTTTAAAGGTTTAAAAAATTTAGTTTTAAACTTTGTTTAGATAAATTGGTATTTATTCTAAATCAACAATTTAAAATGAAATTTTAAAGTAAATTTAAAAATAAATTGTTTGAATACTTTATTAATGATAATTAAATCATTAATATGATTAAAATTTTATCTTAAAATTAATTTGAATTTAATGATTTGTAATTCATTAAATTAATACGATAAATAAAAATGGATAATTAATTAATTAATTCATTAAATTAATGATATGGTTGATAAATTAAGTAATTAAGAGTTTTAAATTAATTAATTAAAGTTTAAAGACTAAATTAATTAGGAGTAAATAAATTGGTAATTAAAGATCATTAATTTGATAAGATTAGATTTTTAATCCATGGTTAAGTGTTAATTAATTAAGAAATTAAAGGTTGATTAAGTTACAGTTAAAAACTTTAATTAATTAAATAATTAGTGGTTAATTAATATTTGGTTAAGGATAAATTAATTATAATTAATGTTGATTAATTAAGTTTTATTTCTTGAGAAAGAAATTAAGAATTGTAATAGTTAATGAAGGTCATTAACTTAAGACTATTAAATAATTGATATAGTATTTTAATAATTAATTAGATAAATAAATTAAAGATAAACATTTGTGAGAATGTTTAAGTGTAATTACTTAATAGAAGTAATTAAGGAATTAATTACTTAATGTAATTAATTGAGTTAAATATGATTTGTTTAAGTTAATTAATTTAGTTTAATTAATTTAAATAAATCATTGGATGATCGATAAGTATAATTACTTAAATGTAATTGATGAAGAGTAATTACTTAATGAAGTAATTAATGGAGATCACTATATATAATTGATTGAAGATGTTAAGAATATGATAGTAATTTGGATTAAATTACTTTGTGAAATTAATCAAGGAATTAATTTGAGATAATTAATTAAGAAGTAATTAATTTATTTGTGACATAATTAAGGATAGTAAACTACTGAATGGGTTAATCCAGGGTGATTAACAATTATGGTTGAAATTAAGATTAATTTCTTAATATAATTTAAATTAAGGTAATTGATTAAATTGTAATTAGAAATGATAAATATCATTAATAATGATTAAGGTTAATCAATTAGGATTAATAAATGAATAATAAGTGATTTAATTAAAGACTTATGTAATTAATTTATAGTTAATTAAATAATGAAGTAATTAAAGGTTAAGTACCGAAATTGATTAAGTACAATTAATTTGTGAAATTAATTAAAGAAAATTTCTTGGATTTAATTAAGGAATAATTAATCAATAGTGATTAATTAAGGTGACTAATTAGAGGATAACTAATAAATAAATTGTGATTAATTAATGATTATGTAAGTAAGTTGATATTGATGATGTAATTAATTTAATTCATTTTAAATTAATTATAAATGGAAATTAAAGGTCATTACTTATATGGATGATATTGTTGACTTGGATGGTTTGAATCTCAGATTTGAGATAAGTAATGTTAAGTGATATGGATGCATTGGTTGCATTGCGATATTGATTATCTTTGATGATGATTATCTGTTGAATGATAATGTTGATTACCTATTGTGAATCTGTGAATTATCTATCTGTGAATTTATATAATTGAATTGTTTTAACTTTAAAACAACTTGGCCTTAAAAGACACGTTTTGGATTTCGATGAGACCGGGATCGGGTTTCCGTATACCGGGATTCTAGGTCTGGAGACCCGAATACCACATCGCTCCAAAATAACGTTAGGTCGTGAAATTCAAATGGAGCAAGTGAAGACTCGAGGTATAAGAACTATACGTCAGTATAACTCTGTGGGTGATTCCGTAATGAGTTTGACGAAGATAGTACTTATAGATTCGAGATGGTGATTCAGAATGCAAGGGTTATTGTCGTTAACTCTGAGGGTGATTCCAATACGAGTGTAACGAGATAATGCCTTCGGTTTCGTTCGAACCTGGAACGAACTTGTATGGATTGAATGCTTTCAGCACATCGTCAGGTGGACGATGAGCATTCTAAGTAATGAGTTCTATTCAGGTAATCGTGACCTCAAGCCTCATCAACCGGGAATGGCTAAAACAGGGGAAGTGCAGCAAGGCTCCGTGGGTAGCTCCCACTGGGGAGTAAAGTCATCCCTGTCTAGATGTCCCTTTTTATTTCGGCTTAGTGGTGCGGTTGATGTACACAACCGTGGGGTGATTTTTACTTGGAACTATCCAGTTAGGGATGGGTCCGGCTTTGTGTTGCAGGGGAGCGGGCGTACTCCTCGGTACGGTGATCTAGGCCACGTACTGTGACGGGCGGTACCCCAGTTGCCCAGCCATTGTATGGAATCCAAAATCCAATAAGTGCCTTCGGTTTCGATTGTATACCTATGTATGCTGGAATTTAATCATGTAACAATTTCAGCTATTTCTTATTTATTTGAAAACCCTAGACACTATTATAATATCACCGAATTTCCTATCAAATGTTTTGGTTAGCGTAAGGTAAAAAATTTTCCATGTTTA
Organism: Allium fistulosum; assembly: GCA_030737815.1. Taxonomy (NCBI): domain Eukaryota; kingdom Viridiplantae; phylum Streptophyta; class Magnoliopsida; order Asparagales; family Amaryllidaceae; genus Allium; species Allium fistulosum. The sequence continues at coordinate 1,133,815,710 of CM060901.1, forward strand.
TGTGTGGGAAGTCTTACGTGATACCTTTTGTTTCAAATGATTTTCAAAGTTAAACAACTTTAACCTGTTACTCATACCAGACCCATGTCTGACCCGGAGTTTATTTCTGTTTTTCTTAAACTCTCGGGTACCCAAATTTTTACGGGTAGTCAAGGGATTCAGGTTAGCTTTGACGAATTCTGAAGGAGCGAATGGAGCAGGAGGCTTCAGCGTATAGATATATAGTGGTTCCGCTGTGTTAGAGTTTATCTTGTATTTCCGCTGTGTTGTATCTCTGTGATGTGTGAGTTGTATTAACTAGACAGGCGTTTATAACTGTCTAGTATGTGATGTATTGTCTGTGTACTCTGATGTATATGATATTATGTGATATCTATGTGATATATTATATTTTATTCGTTCCGCTGTTGAGATTCTGTTATTGTTTCTTCTTCTTCTCTTTCTTTTCTACTTTCTCACCTCTTTCTTTTCTTCAAAACGATGCGACTTTCTGAGCATGGAAGGTTGGGTCGTCACACTTGGTATCAGAGCGCTAGGTTGAGCGAATACCTAGGCTCTTAAGTGATATCTTTCTTGAGAGAGCGTATTTGTATTTTTGATATATACATGTTTATTTATTTCTACCTATTTGTTGGGTTACCTGTTCAGGTTTTCCAATATAAATTATAAAGGTAGATAGAGTAGTGGTATGTATAACACGACTACCAATGGTTGGAAGTGTATCTGTCAGGGCGGTAGACCCAATACTGTCTCGAGTGATTTGTTGTGGTGTAAGGATATCATTTATCTTTGAAGGTAACCTGTTAAGGGTTCAGAGTTCATCATTGAATTTTAGTTGGATGAGCTAGAGATGGATCTATCCGTTGGACAGAAGCAAGTGAGGATAACTTGGTACCTCAGAGTGTAGTAGCCGTGTAATGAGACACAGTGACTCTGGATGTCTCCGAATATATTTCTTTGGAACCAATTAAGCGAGTGAATCTGTTTAGGTGTTGTGGCTGTGTTCAGCAGAATGTTTCTGGCTGGTTTGAGGGCCAAGTTTCTCGAAGAGCTTTAGATTGTGAATTCTTTAGCATTGATGTCAGCAGTGTAGCTCGGAGTTTTCTGTGTGTTAACAGAGAAGTTTTCTGGCCTAGCAGTGAGGTCAGAAGCAGCCGAGTAGTTCCGTTTCTTCGTTGGACGAGCTAGTTAAGCGTAAGCTGTTCTGATTTGGTAAAGAGGAAGTAGTAATCTTGGAATTAGGCTGGATGGATCGCAAAAGTGACTTGCGATAGTTGAGTGTCTTTGTGTTCAGAATTTTTCTAGATGTCTTCGGGAAGTCAGGATTTTTGCTAACATTTGGGGATTGAATTTGGTATTGACTGGATTTCAGAAGTAATACCAATGGTTCAGCTTAGTAGTAGGATGATTTGAGTTTGGTGAAGCAGCCCAGTTTGGTGGAACTTCTGAGTTTTGTTTTGGATCTGTTGAACCATATTTTCGGAATAGTTGAGAAGCCTACCAATTATGATTGCTAACTGATGGTTGCAAAGCCTAGGTCCGTCGCAGTTGGTATTAGTGGAAAGTTTGTGCTTGTGTACATCATCTACATTTTCATCTATTCCAGATCAGAGTAGCGCAGTTGAAGCATGGTGGCAGTAGTTCAGTGTGGAAGAAATTGGATGTGTAGTGTTTGGATTAGAGATGTTTCTATAGGAAATTTTTCAGGATCTAAGACCCGATTGGAGTACACCTGTTATATCTTTTACAGATGGGAGAAGTGAGATCTGTTTTCTGATTTGAGATCGAGTGGAGTTCCGAGTTTTGGTAGATCTTGGAGGAATCATTTTGATAATTGTTTTTGGTCCAGTTGTTTCTGGAGGGCATCAGCAGGGATGAGCTGATCAGGAAGGATGTAGGAGACCCAGGATCGTCCGAAGGATTGTGTGGATAAGAATCGGAGAAGTTTGGAATTCGAAGTTGGAGACTTCGTTGTTATTGGAGTTTTTCTGATTCAGGGAGCTTTAAGTTTGGTAAGATGGGGAAAGCCAACTCCGAGGTATTTTGGATCTTTTCTGTAGTTCTTCTGAGGATAAGTCTTTGATCTTCTGGAGAGAATTGTCAGTTTGGATAACTGGAATTCATTGTATTTCACGTATCTCTGAGGGAGTACGTGTATGATCTATTACAGGATTTGGAATCAGCAGTTCTTGAGGTTTGGTTGTTGAGTTAAACTTGTCTATAGTATGATATCTTATCTAGTTGTGTAGATCTTGATGAGTAGGAGCTCTGTAGCTTGGTAGTATTGATGGTTTGGATTCTATAGAGCGAATAACCCGGTATTTATACTCGGGGAAACTCGGGGGAATTCTATCCATAATTTTATCCGGATAGTTAGGTTTGTTTGATTGGATGAGTTGTATGTTATGGTTGTTAACATATGATTAATATATGTTTGTGTTTTTAAATTTAAATCTCTAATTGGATTATTAAATTACCTTTGTTTTAAATTTCGGGGACGAAATTCTTTTAAGGGGGAAGGAATGTGAAATCCCGGAATTTGGACAATATCAATTCAATAATTTGTATTTAAAATTAAATTGATATTGATAATATTTGGTAATAAGATCTGGATTGATTTAATAATCTCCTTCTAAATGAATATTTAACTGATAATTTACCTTTTAAATGTCAATTAATTATCTTCTATTTATAATGTATACAAATATATTTGTATATATTGTGAATAGATAAGCTTTATGTTAAATTTAATAAATAAAGATATTGTTTCCTAATTTTAATATTTTTGGTAATTATAATTTTTATTTAATATATATATTTTTGTTTTAAGGCTATTTAAAATAAATAACTGTATGGTTTAAAACATTTAAGAGAAATATTTATTGTTTTAAATTTATCTTAGTTTGGTTTGAATTTAAATAAGATTAACAATAAGGTTGTTTTGTTCTTTTTAAACTTAGCTTTATAAAATAAGTAATTTAGTAATAAAGAGATAATTTCTTTTATAAATTATTTTAATTTAATAATGAGTTATATTTTAAACAATATTGACAATGTAATGTTTTTACAAATGTAATTTAGTGGAAATTTGTTATTTCAAATCTATTTATAAAAGAAGTTGAGATTTGGAAATTCAAAATTTATCTTTCAAAAATGTTTAAATAAAAAATAAACCTTATTAACATTAAAATATAGTCTTTCTAACGTAAGTACAAAATATAAATAATAATAGACTAAGTATTTAATAGATTAGTTTAAAAATAAAAGTAAAACAAAAGTAAAACACATTACCTAAAATTCTAACCATAACCATAACAACTTTGTATTGGTATATAAGGTATAAATGTAAAACAACTTTATAATATGTATATAAAATACATAAGCATAAGTATGTAGGCAAATAAAACTAAGGCAAGTAATTGGTAGCTGCAAATAAAGTTGTAGGCAGGTAAAAGAATTTATCAACATAAGTAAAGTATAAAAATAAAATTATAATTTACGTTGCAGGCAAGGAAATCTGGTAGATGTGCTAGGTAAAAGGAAAACATGTCTTCATAAATGCTTGTACAGGTAATAAAATCATATGTATACTTGAAAAGAAAACAAATATATATAAATCTCTTTAAGCTTGCAAAAGAAGGAAGTAAACCAAGAATAAAATATAGGGTAAGTTTGTAGACATAAGTACAAAGCATTTAAGGGTAAAAATCTCTAGTACATACAAGATCATATCAGCCCCATACAATAAAAAAAAAAAAATCTCTGACGAAAATTAATTAAAAAGCTTGTAACCATCTAAAATTATAGCCTGTAAACTCTATCCTATATATCAATCTGCCTCATCATTTTCGTTCAAAGGACTTAGCATTTTTCCAGTTTTAAATTTCTCAAAGACATTAGCTACTGAGGCTTTATTCTCAACTTAAAAACACTTGCAAACCTGAGACAAACACTCAAGTTTTTAAAAGAAGGGCATTTCAGTTTAAGGAGATTCAAAGGATTCAAAAGCCTGTTTTCAAAAAAATCAGGGGCTCTGTTCTTTTCCTGGAGATTTGGTGAGTAACTTTTTAAAACTCAAATAAATTTGGTTGCTTGTTATTCTCTGGGATAAGTGTGTTCGAGTGGGTATCTGTATATATATGTGAATATATTGGGTGTGTGCATACTGCTATGTATCTGAGTTCTTCCAGATTTTTGTTTCCAGGCTTAAGTTCTCAACAAAAAAAAAAAAAAAAAAAAAATTCCATGATCTTATTTTAATCTATGTTAAGATAAGTTTCAATCGAAATTTGTCTGTTTTGTCAATAACTAAAGTTTTAAATTTGTGTCAAAACAGATTTGTATTGCCTCTAGAAAATTGAAAACAACAGAGCAACCTTAAAATAAGTCAAAATTTAATATCATGGATTATGGATTCGAGTATACGAATCAAATACATGAACGAAAATATGATTTTTAACACAAGAATCATAATTTATAGTTTGGAATTATGGGCGTAGTTTTAGTTTGAACAGTAAATGGTTATAAGAGGATTTCTGGTGATCTACCTGTTTGGGGCAGTCGGGGTTCATCTTATGGGTAGAAGAGTAACCAGTGAAGCTGGGAAAAATATGTGATGGCGATGCAAATCACCATGGAAGCAGCGGTGATGGTTTACAGTTTGTAAACCTAGTTTTCACTGGGCCTGATATTTTTGTTCGATGTCGCCTCTAGAGTTGATCGAGGTTGATGGAGCTCTGGGAAAAGGAAGTTATGGGGTAGACGAAGACGTGGCCAGAGTTTTAGGTGTGACGGTGGTCAGAAGATCGTGGACGAGGTGATGACAGGTTGCGTGGATGGGTTCTGTTGTAATTCCAGGTCCAGATAATTCTCGTATTCGATTCTCGAGTAGGGGATGACGATCTGAGGTTCGTGGTTGGGTCTGGGGATGATCGATGACTGGTGGAGATGGTCGCGGATGATCGGAGAGGAATGGCTTGACTGTGCATATGCACAGTGCATATCTGTAGTTGAAGCTGGGGGCACTTGGGTTGGGATTCGAGTTTACTCGAGTGATTATAGGATTTGCACGAGAATTTTAGAGTTAGACACGGAGAAATTTGTGGGTGGCTCGAGTTGTTGAAGTGTTACAGGTTTTTGACCTGTAGTTTAAATTTTTTGAATCTGGGTTTTCAAATTTGGAAAGCAAGTATTTAAATAAGTGTAAATCCAAATTTTTAAATTTATATTCATATCTAGTTTGAATCTGAGTTTTAAAAAAAAAAGTAAGTAAAATAAAGTTTCTTAAAATTCAAATGTTAACAACTTTGAAGGTTTAAGTAATTTTAAATAATTTGTAATCTAAAGGAAATTGGTTTAAATACTTTTAAAATCTCTTTTAAAATATAAGTATTCTTTAATTTGTGATTTTTAAAGGTTTAAAAAATTTAGTTTTAAACTTTGTTTAGATAAATTGGTATTTATTCTAAATCAACAATTTAAAATGAAATTTTAAAGTAAATTTAAAAATAAATTGTTTGAATACTTTATTAATGATAATTAAATCATTAATATGATTAAAATTTTATCTTAAAATTAATTTGAATTTAATGATTTGTAATTCATTAAATTAATACGATAAATAAAAATGGATAATTAATTAATTAATTCATTAAATTAATGATATGGTTGATAAATTAAGTAATTAAGAGTTTTAAATTAATTAATTAAAGTTTAAAGACTAAATTAATTAGGAGTAAATAAATTGGTAATTAAAGATCATTAATTTGATAAGATTAGATTTTTAATCCATGGTTAAGTGTTAATTAATTAAGAAATTAAAGGTTGATTAAGTTACAGTTAAAAACTTTAATTAATTAAATAATTAGTGGTTAATTAATATTTGGTTAAGGATAAATTAATTATAATTAATGTTGATTAATTAAGTTTTATTTCTTGAGAAAGAAATTAAGAATTGTAATAGTTAATGAAGGTCATTAACTTAAGACTATTAAATAATTGATATAGTATTTTAATAATTAATTAGATAAATAAATTAAAGATAAACATTTGTGAGAATGTTTAAGTGTAATTACTTAATAGAAGTAATTAAGGAATTAATTACTTAATGTAATTAATTGAGTTAAATATGATTTGTTTAAGTTAATTAATTTAGTTTAATTAATTTAAATAAATCATTGGATGATCGATAAGTATAATTACTTAAATGTAATTGATGAAGAGTAATTACTTAATGAAGTAATTAATGGAGATCACTATATATAATTGATTGAAGATGTTAAGAATATGATAGTAATTTGGATTAAATTACTTTGTGAAATTAATCAAGGAATTAATTTGAGATAATTAATTAAGAAGTAATTAATTTATTTGTGACATAATTAAGGATAGTAAACTACTGAATGGGTTAATCCAGGGTGATTAACAATTATGGTTGAAATTAAGATTAATTTCTTAATATAATTTAAATTAAGGTAATTGATTAAATTGTAATTAGAAATGATAAATATCATTAATAATGATTAAGGTTAATCAATTAGGATTAATAAATGAATAATAAGTGATTTAATTAAAGACTTATGTAATTAATTTATAGTTAATTAAATAATGAAGTAATTAAAGGTTAAGTACCGAAATTGATTAAGTACAATTAATTTGTGAAATTAATTAAAGAAAATTTCTTGGATTTAATTAAGGAATAATTAATCAATAGTGATTAATTAAGGTGACTAATTAGAGGATAACTAATAAATAAATTGTGATTAATTAATGATTATGTAAGTAAGTTGATATTGATGATGTAATTAATTTAATTCATTTTAAATTAATTATAAATGGAAATTAAAGGTCATTACTTATATGGATGATATTGTTGACTTGGATGGTTTGAATCTCAGATTTGAGATAAGTAATGTTAAGTGATATGGATGCATTGGTTGCATTGCGATATTGATTATCTTTGATGATGATTATCTGTTGAATGATAATGTTGATTACCTATTGTGAATCTGTGAATTATCTATCTGTGAATTTATATAATTGAATTGTTTTAACTTTAAAACAACTTGGCCTTAAAAGACACGTTTTGGATTTCGATGAGACCGGGATCGGGTTTCCGTATACCGGGATTCTAGGTCTGGAGACCCGAATACCACATCGCTCCAAAATAACGTTAGGTCGTGAAATTCAAATGGAGCAAGTGAAGACTCGAGGTATAAGAACTATACGTCAGTATAACTCTGTGGGTGATTCCGTAATGAGTTTGACGAAGATAGTACTTATAGATTCGAGATGGTGATTCAGAATGCAAGGGTTATTGTCGTTAACTCTGAGGGTGATTCCAATACGAGTGTAACGAGATAATGCCTTCGGTTTCGTTCGAACCTGGAACGAACTTGTATGGATTGAATGCTTTCAGCACATCGTCAGGTGGACGATGAGCATTCTAAGTAATGAGTTCTATTCAGGTAATCGTGACCTCAAGCCTCATCAACCGGGAATGGCTAAAACAGGGGAAGTGCAGCAAGGCTCCGTGGGTAGCTCCCACTGGGGAGTAAAGTCATCCCTGTCTAGATGTCCCTTTTTATTTCGGCTTAGTGGTGCGGTTGATGTACACAACCGTGGGGTGATTTTTACTTGGAACTATCCAGTTAGGGATGGGTCCGGCTTTGTGTTGCAGGGGAGCGGGCGTACTCCTCGGTACGGTGATCTAGGCCACGTACTGTGACGGGCGGTACCCCAGTTGCCCAGCCATTGTATGGAATCCAAAATCCAATAAGTGCCTTCGGTTTCGATTGTATACCTATGTATGCTGGAATTTAATCATGTAACAATTTCAGCTATTTCTTATTTATTTGAAAACCCTAGACACTATTATAATATCACCGAATTTCCTATCAAATGTTTTGGTTAGCGTAAGGTAAAAACTTTTCCATGTTTATGTGTGGGAAGTCTTACGTGATACCTTTTGTTTCAAATGATTTTCAAAGTTAAACAACTTTAACCTGTTACTCATACCAGACCCATGTCTGACCCGGAGTTTATTTCTGTTTTTCTTAAACTCTCGGGTACCCAAATTTTTACGGGTAGTCAAGGGATTCAGGTTAGCTTTGACGAATTCTGAAGGAGCGAATGGAGCAGGAGGCTTCAGCGTATAGATATATAGTGGTTCCGCTGTGTTAGAGTTTATCTTGTATTTCCGCTGTGTTGTATCTCTGTGATGTGTGAGTTGTATTAACTAGACAGGCGTTTATAACTGTCTTGTATGTGATGTATTGTTTGTGTACTCTGATGTATATGATATTATGTGATATCTATGTGATATATTATATTTTATTCGTTCCGCTGTTGAGATTCTGTTATTGTTTCTTCTTCTTCTCTTTCTTTTCTACTTTCTCACCTCTTTCTTTTCTTCAAAACGATGCGACTTTCTGAGCATGGAAGGTTGGGTCGTCACACAATTAATGTTTTAAAAAAATTCAAAATATATTTATTATATTTCAAACCACTTTCAAAAATTACATTATAACATTTATGATATATTTATTATTTAAATTTAACATTTAAATCTAAAATTTTATTTTAATTTCAGAATAATTTTGAAAATTAGCCCAAGGCCCAAAATCAAATTGGGCCTTTTCTATTAGGGACAACCTTTGGGCTCACTTCACCTTTCGACCCAAGCTAATAGCTAGGTAGGACAGGGTGCTTGATTACTCAAACCCAGCCTAAACACTAATTTTTTAGATTCCTTGCTAAATGTGTAAGCTTAATTTGTTAGCCCTAACATGACTAATCTAGACTGCATATGTTATTGGGCTCTGATACCATTGTTGGATATGAGCCAGCACGTAGAGGATTACATGAGTAAAATTTATTTTTCTTGCCATTTTGGATCTTATTGGGCCTATAAAGTCTAAATTCATTTAGATATGATCTAAATTGGTTTTAAATAAAATCATTTTATTTAACTTGTAATAAAGATTTATTTTGACATTATATGTATTACATAATATGTACATGCGCATCATATATACATATATGTGTACGTGCAACAATATACTATATATGGTTTAACATGACCATATATAAGTGTTGAGATTTACATCGTAATAGAGATTTTAACCCCTTCGCATACATATGTGCTACCTAATATATATATATATATATATATCTGTATGTATGTATATGTATATATATACATATATATAATTTAACATGATATAAAAAATATATTTATAATAGTGTGTGTATGTGTATGACATTGTAAAATAGTAATATTTATAAATAAAAATAAAAATAACTTTAAATTCACATTTCAGATCTAGATTTAGAATTTAAAATATCTTCTAATTTCAAATTTAAAGCTATAAGTTATATTTAATAAATATAAATACAAACATATACTTATGATATTAATATAAAAATAGTTTTTATTATTAACGAAAACATGTATGCATGTATGTGTGTGTGTATAGGAAAATTCTAGTTGGACACAATTTGTAGATAAAAATGGTGACACAAGAAAACTTAACCATTAGATTTCCCCCCGATTTTCACCTTCCATATAAGGACAAAAAGATTCAATGGTCCAGATTTATTGCATCATCAATTGTGTTTTATTTTGTGTCCAAATAGCCGGCTCCATATACATACATACATACATATTAAAATTATTGCTTAAATCAACTATAATAGGATGATATATTTATATATTTAAATTTAAATAAATAAAAACATACATATATTCATATATATACTTTAGCCAAAATAATTTTTTTTAAACATGCAGTTTTAAATTTGTTAATATTTATTTCTTTAACTAAAATTTTCTGGACGGACATTTCTAAAAATAAAAAAATTTCAAAAATAATAATTTCACAACATTTAAATTTAAAAAATAATAATAATTGGATCTCAAATCCTAAGTATAAATTAGCTTAAAATAATCATTTTAAAGAATACCTTAATAAGGTTAGTAATAATATTAAGTTATTTAAACATAAAAACGATATTTTTGACAGTAATAATTGTAGCATTAACATTTTTTCAAACTTAAATGATGATTTCATTGATTATCATTATATCCTTTTGATCAAAAGTGCATAAGGATAAGTTTTAATTTGTTTTAGTTTTTGTTTTTTGTTTTGTTTTTGTTTATAGTTTTTTAACTTCTTTTGATCATGGATTCTTTTTTAGTCTGTTTTCTAATTTTTATTGTTTACTGTCATATTATCTTAGCTTTTGTATCTTTACTTTTATTTCATTAATACATATATATGTATATAATATTCATTTATATACATATATGTGTATTATTCTTATAATTTTCTTTAGTTCATTTTACAGATACAGTTATTGGCTAGAAATGGTATTAGATTCTTTTTGCAGGTTCACAGGATTGCTAATGGCAGGATTGCTGTTTGCAGTGAGGAGTTCTTCTCAGTTCTTCTACATCTTCAGTGTGACGTTCTAGTTTCTGGATGATTCACTTTTTAGCGATGTGCTCTCTCCAGTTCCTCCGAGTCTACAGAGTGGCTTTTTCATTCCAAATCATTCGCGTTTCCAGTTCTTCAGAGTCTGTAGTGTGGAGTTTCCTTCTTAGATGGAGCTGTCTTCTAGTATCATTGGTGCTGAGTTGCTTCATAGATTTTTTAGGTACTTCTAACATTTCAATACCGGGCGGTGGCCTTGCTAGAGCTCGATATTGGGTGTAATGGGCGGTGACCTTGCCGAAGCTCATTCTAGGGGTACCTGGGTTCTTTTCTTTGTTATTTGTACTATGATTAAAAACCTGCCAGGCATGTTGGCAGTACCTTGTCTTCTATGATATATACATATTTACATGTATGCTCTCCTTTATTCTGGAGAATCACACATTTTTCTCAAAAAAAATAATATCTTATGTTTATTAACCATATATATATATTAATAATTTATATATTTAAACTAACTTAACATATTATGTTTCAAACAATATATATACACACACACATACAAACACATATGCACACACACACACACTGTTGGAACTGGACTAGCCCGCAGCAGAAGTTATGAGTGGATTTCAAAAAATTTACCCTACTGGATCTTTTATAGAGCCTATGAAGTCTAATCGAATTAGAACATTTCTAAATTTCATTTAAATAAAATCATTTATTTTATTTAAATTCAACTATATTAACATATGAAATTAATTTTATTTGATTTAGTTTATACATAAATGTATCATATACATATATGTGTGAGTGCATGTGTAACATAATAATCCGTGAAAGGTATAATATGCCCATATGTAGATGTTGGGATTTACATCGCAACAGACATATTAGCTCATTTTGTATGTCATGTACGTTGTCCAAATATGTGCATGTATATGTGTTACAATACACACACACACACACACAAACACACACACACACACACACACACATATGTATAAATATATTATATATAATATATGAACATAAAACATTTATATATGGATAAATATATATATAGAAATTGAGAGAACAATTATTAAAAATTATTTTTAATTCAAAATTAACTTAGTTTTGCAAACATAATAATTTTAGTATTTTAATTTGTATATATTATGAATAAAATAATGTTTTCATCCATAAATAATTAACATAAAATAATCTATTGATGAAAATTCAAATTTTATAATTTTCGAAAATCTAAGATCATAAAATAGAGCTTAGAAAAAAATTGTTGATTTTTCAAAGTTGAAATATTATTTTTAAAAATAAATACATTGATTTTGGCAATAATTATTAAATATAAAATAATATATTATTAAAAATTCAAATTTAAAAATTTTAAAAATTCTAGGATCATGAATGAGAGGTTATGAAAATTTTTGAAGAATTTTTCAGTTAAATTATTATTTTAAATAAATCATAAACAGTTTTTCCAAAATAATATTAATTATTAAAAATAATAAAATTTATTGAAAAATTCCTAAATTTTTTCTATATGTTTATAAAAAGAAATAATATTTTTAAAAGTAGAAAATTGAATTTTTAATGTAATAATTATTTTATATATAATAAACAATTCAAAATTTCAATAAATGTTAATTTAAAAATATGAATATATGTATGATAATTAATTTTTAAATTTTTAGATTTATATTATATATAAATAAGTGTACTAAATTTTTTAAATCTTATATATATCTTATATATGCATATATGCTATTATGAGAGAGAAATATACACTAATATATATATATATATGAATTTATTAATAAATATATATAAAACAATTATGAATGACAAAAATTGATTTTTTATAGTAAACAACATTTGTCTATACATAAATCAAATAGTATAATAAACAAATTATGCACATAACCAAACTGATTTATGACAACCACATCTACTTACAAAAATCTCACCTAACTAAACATATAGTAGCAATATATTTAAACAGATATGAAATTGCTCATTATAGGATTATAGAATATAATTTAATTACTGCAGAATCCACGTTGAAGCAATGACTTCCCTTCCTTTTACTGTTCTTGATTCGTCAGATTGCAAGTTCGGAATCACCGACCTCTAACTATCGAATAATATTATTTTAATTTGAAATATATTTGAGAATTTTGAAGTGGATTGAGCTATGTTTTAATCAGCAATGTAGAAGGTAATGGCAGCCAAAAAAAAGTTTTTCAATATTTTTAGAGATACATATATATAGGGTTGTATTAGAGAAAAATGAGAAAAACCTTTTTACCCATTCTCACTTGATCTCAACCCATTATCTCCAAGCCAATTCCCTATGTTTTAGCCATCCCTAGACCTTACCAAAACTGAAATTTTGCAACCCTAATGATGGGTCTTAAACCCATCTAAGCCCAAACCAAAATACTATGCAATTAAATCTAATTTAATCGCTTGTCAATATTGTATATCGATCGATATATTTATAACTGTTATAAATATATATAACTTTATTTGTTTCTCAAATCATATTCAAATTTTATAATTAATATTTCATTAATATTAATTAATTTAATTAATATATAACAATTATAAACTAATTTAAATCGTTCGGTCTTAAGGGAATTCATTATTTCGACTGTGTAACTCTTTGGTATAAATTTGGTCAGCGATTAACATCGAACTATTCTAATGTTAACATTCACACGTCACTTAGCAATTGGTGCGACATTATGACCAAATTTATCGCTTACTCATTTTTGGTAAAAATCAAATTTTAGTTTAATAAGCGTTACCCGGTTGTGACGTTTGTTTACACCAATTCTCTTCGTCAAAACTATGTCACTTTGGACTTATGGAATTTGGTAATGGTCAAAATTCCAACCTCGTCCACATTCAACTTTATAGTCCAAATACAAAGTCCTTGGTTCAATAATAATAATTATTATTAACCGAAATGCTCTGGCCAGAGACTTTGACTTTGAGTTGACTTGAGTTGACTGTGATACTAACCGCATATAACCGAGGAGACGAATCTTCTTTTAAATAGCGATTCACTTCGGATACTTCCAATCGACCCAACTATAGTCACTCGATGGACGCCATGCCATGATTTGGCTATAATCAAAGCGAAGCTTTCATATTGAAGATCCACAGTATTCTCAAGTCGAAAGAACTGTGTACAATCACATTGATATTTTTTGTTTGACCTTAGTTATATTAACCAACAGAAAACTATCGAGTAAGTCGTTCCATGGTTATCCAATTACTATTAGTACGTAACCGGTGCCCCCAACAGTCATGAGTAATACACTGCCCAACATTTCGAGAGCGTTACGTACTCCAGTCTCAATGGATACATCGATATCCAGTCTCGATGCATCTTGAATAGGAACATTTAAAATGGTATATTTGTTTCGTTGTGATAAATTACTCACGGTTACAACACTTTGTAACTACTATCAGAAAATATACCATTTATGGATTTTTCTATTAAATATACTTTTAATTAAGTTAATTAATTAATATAATCACATTATATCAAGTATATAATAGGAATAAAATACCTTTTATTTCGAACAAGATTGGTCAACGAGTTAGATATATGTAACAAATTACATAATTGCCCCTAGGGCATACTCTTAACCCTATCAATCTCCCACTTGCACTTGGGGTCAATTATGGAATCTAATTCCAACTTCTCTAATCATTTTTCTCAAAACCAATTAGGTCAGTCCCTTAGTGAATGGGTATACTATTATGTTTTTATTATCTACTTTGTCGATTAACTCTCTCTGACACTGATAAATTGCCTTTATCATGTGAAACGATTCAAAGTATGTCTTTCGACTTCTAGTGAGCTTTAAGTTCTATCATGACCAATTTCATGACATTGTTATCTTATAACAATATTATGGGATTCTCAACATTTGGAATCACCTTTGGCTCAATTATAAATTTGTGCATTTATATCTATATACATTGGTTTATTGTAGCGCTATTCAAGTTAATGTTCTCAACATTTCCTTGAATCGACCACAATCACTTTTATTTTGAAACATTTTCAAATTAAAGATTTTAACTTGAATTTTATCATTGACATGTTATACTCAATGTCACTTATAAAAGTTTGTATCCAAATGTTCCATCATAACGAGTTCGTTGTTTCTATAAACAATTCTCTAGTATTTCATAAATATCGAGACCTCAAACAACCATTTAGTGATATCAATTTGGATTTTATATTTGCTCCATGTATCAAATACATAAACAAAACACAATATCATACACAACATTATCTGTATGATAATTCTTATTGCTAATGCATAAGGAATCCAACTTACATGTTCTCTTTTTAATAGGGTGCTCTTGTATATCGTTTTGGGACAATCCCTATATCTTTTATACTCACCATAAAAGACATCATTTTCAATCCAAAATTGAGTATTAAAACAACTAAAGTTGATTTTAATACAAGCATATTGTTAAAATCCACAACATGTTGTTTACTTATAGTTTAGAAATATCAATGTACCTTTTAACGTTCTTTCTTATGAACACACGCTTCCTTTGTACTTTGATTGAAAATCAAACTATTTGATATTTCTATCAAAATACTTATTCACTCTTGATGCTTATAAAATGATACATTCGTATCATTTCTTGGATCATATCCAAAGACTCACAAACCCAATATCGCTCCCACTGACTTCGAGGCATTTTTGGTTAATATGTATAAACGGCTTACTCTAAATCATTATTTAGAATTTTCTGTTTCAATACATAAGTACCAAACGCTAAGTCTTATCAAGCGATATTTTTTTGAGTAAATTTGAATTAACTTGAGCATATTGAATACCGGATCTGTTATGCTAATTTCAACAATTGAAATTTGAGATATTATTCTTATCAACATTGCTCATTTAATTCCAACCACATTAGTCTTTCCAATAGAGACATAATCTCGTCCAATGGATCACATCTCTTTGGTTACGACCACCAAAATCATATTTTGATAGCGGACTTGGAATTCTTTCAGATTTGCACATCATACCATATAGAGTCAACAATCTTAATGGTTTAATAGAACAACCGAGGGTAATGTATATTTTCGACATTAATAAGAAACTCACAGATTCTCTTCGATCTACGAGAATACTTATTAGACATTCTAATGCTATGTGTTCATTTAGGTTAGTTAATTTCACTTCATCTCATATAATCAGTTCTATCTTTGTATCGGATCCAATTCCATTTAACTACCAAAAATTTCTCAAAGAAATTCCTTCACAATGAAGTTGATATATCTCGAAACAACAATTATTTCTTAGTGCAAATAGAATAGGGATTCATAAACGCTTTATGAACCTTTTTATTTATAAAACTGATTTTAGTTTACAAAAATTATGTTTAAAACATAAATATGTCATTTGATGACAGACCTTTCCAAAAAAACTTTTTGGAGATTCATACAAGATCCCTCATGAACAATTATTACGTGCAATCTTTCGACTCGCACAACCTGCCAACTCCTTGGCCTAGGATATGTTGGGATTTCTTACAAACCCTTATCTTGTATGATTTTGTAAATTGTTGTTTATATGAAATAATATCAACCTTGTGTAATACTCTTAAGTACATGACCTTATAGAAAGAAACCAACTCAACTTCACTCATAATTATTCGTAAATTGTCCAACGATGTCTGATTACTCCTTATCGATGCATCATTGTGTATCGCATGGAGGAGTGACTTATGAGAATGAATCTATATTCATTTTTAGGTACATTTGAAACTCTTTCCAATATACTCACTTATTCGACCAAATCAAATCATTTTATTCTATTGCATGTTATTTTATTTACTTTTCTTTTATATTCAATGATTTTATCATAAACTTACTACCTGTGTAT
Organism: Allium fistulosum; assembly: GCA_030737815.1. Classification (NCBI taxonomy): domain Eukaryota; kingdom Viridiplantae; phylum Streptophyta; class Magnoliopsida; order Asparagales; family Amaryllidaceae; genus Allium; species Allium fistulosum. The sequence continues at coordinate 1,133,832,070 of CM060901.1, forward strand.
CTAATACATATGTTCATGTTGGTAATAAATCATTGATGAATATAACAAAGTATGTGGAACCCTTTAGATATTAATAGACTCGTGATTGCATATATCAATATGTATTAATTCAAAGAGTTCATTAACTCTTATGATGCTCCCACTGAATGGGCGCATAGCCATTAATTGTTTGAGATATAATTAACCTGTATCATATGATTCATAATCATATAGTAAAATTATTTCTTAAAACTACGGTTTAGTCTATAATTCCAAAACAACCGTGAATAATATTAGACACATATGTATTTTTGTTGCATCACTTTTACTATAAAAACAAATTCCATAATATAGTTCTATTTCATAATGAATATTAATAATAATTATATTGAAATATAGTTATATCTATTTTTCAGTCAATACCAAAAATAAACATTATTTCACAAATAATGTTCAGTACATTTTACGAAAACAATTTTCGTAATTTGATGCAATCATTAGGTGCTATATGGGATGCTCTCACTATTTCCGCCATTACTATAATAGCGTACTAAATTTAGAGGTCCACCATTCACTTAATATTGTTAATATTGTTTACTTATTTCATATGCTCCAACTAGTTTACAATGGAGAGTTCTTTGATCAAATATCTTAAACTCAAAGAAATAAATGTTATAGAAAACAATTTTCTATATGAAAATACATTTCGGAATAAAAATCATATTTCATATTCCAATATTAAGTATCAATTATTATTATAATTCTTGTTTCCAATGTTTCTCCATGAAGCAGAAGTGACTATTCATTCTCTTTATTCCAACTTTACCTTAAATTGCATAAATTCTTATATATTCGTTTTTCTTTCAAATGGTCAAACTATTCAAAAGTAAACCTTACTGCAATATCATAACAAACTTTTCACAAAAGCGCATTCGATTATTCTTAACATTTAAGACATCAAATATGTTGCACTTTATGTAAACCGATCGAGATGACATTTCAACGATCGAGTTCTTAGATGTATCTCGTAGTTTATGGTCTTGTACAATATGATCCTTTTAAAATCATTCAAGTTGAATACATGATCTTAAAATACTGTTTATTGGCTTACTTTGAATGAACTAACTTCATCAAAATATTGTACCACATAAACTATGACTGTTCACCATATAACATTTATATATGAAAGTACATGGATCAAATATCCATAGTCTTGAATTGCATTTAGAGTTTAAAAACTCATAAAATGCAACACACAGTCTAAACCAAATAAACATATAAGTGACCAACTTACGAATGTATTAAGTGTTCAAATTAGGCACTTGCATGGGCATAGAAACATTATATAACATGCAATTAGAATTATTAGTAAGTATATATTATATTTCTATTTGTCAACTTTCAATTCAGTTTGTTTATATATGTTAATTGATAAACGTTTTATCAATCATATTAAATGCACAAATTTATCATTGTAGATAGTTATAACATTATATAGCATATGTTATCACAATATTAGAAAGGTTAAATGTTACCATTTCATTTTTCTAATAAGGCTCCCACTAGTCTTTTATGTTTCTCCAAACCCTAAGATGAAAGATAGAAGTCTTATAACTTCATTAGTGGGTGTTAGGACTCGTTAGTTTTGGTATTCTGACCTTGAGTTTGCTCAACAAATCATAGCCCCACAAACGATGGATAACTCCTTATCGGTTGTATCACATACAACTCCTAACCAATTTTTCCTTATTCTAATCTCATTTCGACCTTGAGTTTGCTCAACAAATTGAAAGAGGTTATTCACTCATACCTACCATATCGTGATGGCCTAAGTATAGTATATGTATCTTGAGTTTGCTCAACAAATACATATAGTTATCTTACCTCATCTGTTCAATATATTAATAATACTACGTATACCATCTCTAGCTTGAGTTTGCTCAACAACTAAGAAGTATGTAAGTAACTTATTAATATATATATATATATATATGGTTAAGGACAACATTATATTGAAGATTCATAATCTTCAATATATATATTGAGTGATATAGACTTATACAATAATATATTTCTTATGAAATACCCCAGCGATTCAAGTGTCAGACACATCAGAAATCACGGTATATGTACATTTATATATGTATTTTTTTCTCAAGTCTATTTTGGTTTCTTTAATGTTCCACATTTAGTTTATACACATATCATATAAGTTTTATTGTTATATATAACTTTTATATTTCATATTACTTATATGATAGTCTCACGTATAATATATCATTAATTAAATCTTATCTAATTAATTTTAATCAACTGACTCTTTAATTAATTTTAAATTAGTATTCCAATATAACTTTTATATTGGACATATCTACTATAACATTTATAGTGTATACTATAACCTTTATAGTGTAACACACATATATCATCTATATGTGTATTTTATTTAATTAATTAACTTTTAATTAATTTATTCAATTAAACAATTTTTATCAAAATTTATTAATTTCAAAATTTATCTTGTATACATACATGTATACTTATGTTATCTTAAACATTTTAAAGTAACATAACATATATCAACATATATAATACATGCATATATACATTAATTAATTAATATATTTAATTAATTTATTTTATTAGTCTTATTAATAAATTTGAAATTTGAAATTATTATATAAATATTTTTAAACATTTCAAAAATATCATTATCCTTTCAAACATTTTGAAAACTTATGTAGTATTATAATTTTTATAATAAACATGTTTTATTTTAAATTTAACTATTAAATTTAAAATCTTTAACATTAATTTTCAAAAAGATTTTGAAATTTTGCCCAAGGCCCAAATTAAGTTGGGCTTTTTCTATTAGGAGCAACCTTTGGGCTCACTTTACCTTTCGGGCCAGGCCGGTAACTAGGTAGGACAGAGTACTTGATTACCCAATTCCAATCCTAGACACTACCTTTTTAGACACCGTACTAAGTGGGCAAGCTTAATTAGTTAGCCCCAACTAAATTAGACCGCATAGGCTATTGGGCTCTAATACCATTGTTGGAACTGGACTAGCTCGCAGCGGAAGTTATGGGTGAATTTCAAAAAAATGATCCTATTGGATCTTTTATTAGGCCTATGAAGTCTAATTGAATTAGAACATTTCTAAATTTCATTTAAATAAAATCATTTATTTTATTTAAATTCAAATATATTAAGATATGAAATTAATTTTATTTGATTTAGTTTATACATAAATGTATCATATACATATATGTGTGAGTGCATGTGTAACATAATAATCCGTGAAAGGTATAATATGCCCATATGTAGATGTTGGAATTTACATTGCAACAGACATATTAGCTCATTTTGTATGTCATGTACGTTGTCCAAATATGTGCATGTATATGTGTTGCAAAATACACACACACATATGTATGTATAAATATATTATATATAATATATGAACATAAAACATTTATATATAGATAAATATATATATAGAAAGAGAGAGAACAATTCTTAAAAATTATTTATAATTCAAAATTAACTTAGTTTTGCAAACATAATAACTTTAGTATTTTAATTTGTATATATTATGAATAAAATAATGTTTTCATCCATAAATAATTAACATAAAATAATTTATTGATGAAAATTCAAATTTTATAATTTTTGAAAATCTAAGATCATAAAATAGTGCTTAGAAAAAATCTGGAGATTTTTCAAAGTTGAAATATTATTTTTAAAAATAAATACATTGATTTCGGCAATAATTATTAAATATAAAATAATATATTATTAAAAATTCAAATTTTAAAATTTCAAAAATTATAGGATCATGAATGAAAGGTAAAAAAAATTTGAAGAATTTTTCAATTAAATTATTATTTTTAATAAATCATAAACAGTTTTTCCGAAATAATATTAATTATTAAAAGTAATAAAATGTGACGTCTCGGAGTTTTGCCCGCTCGAAAATCAACATCCGTACTTCACATTGTACTAGAATGCCGCAGATTCGACCGTTCAAATTCGATTCGCCGGAGCTATAACACAATTAAGTAAATAACACAGCGGAAGAAAAGAATAATACATTGATATACAATATCTGATAGAACAGAGTGATACAATGAATATCAATATACATCAGAGATATGATACAAGAAATAGCAGCGGAAAAGAAAAGATAACAACAGCAGCGGAACAATATCAATAGAAGTGATAACTCCAAAATGATCTTCAGACAAGAATGAATCCACAACTCCAAGATAAGTAACTCCGATGAATGAACTAGCTCCAGATAATCTACTAAACCTGAATATCTGAAAAGAAACCCAACTCTAGACTGCTCGTGTGGAAAATTATGAGCACCCAGAGTTTAGGAAAGGAACAATAAACTCCGGATCAGTCGTGGGACTGGTGTGAGCAACAAAAACAGTTTATCTTTAAACAATCAACAAAAGATTTTAAACATTGAAATCCGCAATGCTTTTAGAAAATGAAACTACCATAAGACCTCCCGCCACACACACAATGCAAACGCAGAATTGGAGGAGATTTCTTCTTATGATAGTCAAACATGCTTACTACGCAAATCATTGGATTATTATTTTTAGTGCATAGTGGAAAACAATTTGAAAGTATAATATCAATCTTAGCCAACATACGACCAGTATCGTATGCCTACTATAGCTACTATGTTCAATAGCAGGTTACCGCCTGTCACATCCTGGAATTTTCGACTTTCGAAAATTCGACATCGATACTCACTTTATCGACTGCCGAGAAATCGAGTGCCGGAAACTTCAATAGTGAGGGTTTTAAGAAGAAGAAATAGGTAGAAGAAGAAGAAAATAAAGAGAAGAAGAAGAAAGAAGAACAACAGAACACACATCAGAACAGAAAACAATATCAGAATCTTACACATCGCAGCGGAACAATATATAATAGATAAATGAATAATCTTTAAAACAAAGAACTATATCATTTTATACATACATCAATCATCAGAGTCAATATACAACAATGGACAGTTATATAACTTGTCCTTATACAGAGTATACAGCGGAATAAATACTATCAGATACAAATACTACGTCTCGTCATCCAGCTTGCTTCCAAAACTCCAGAATATCCTGATAATATAACTCTAGGCTGCCCGTGTGGAAATTGGTGGGCACCCAGAGTTTAGAAGGGAACAATAAACTCCGAGTCAGTCATGGTGACTGGTGTGAGATCGTAAAACAGTTATTCTTTAAAATAAACAACAGGAAGATTTTTAATGTCAATTCGCAATGCTTTTGGAAAATGAAACTACCATAAGACCTCCCACCACACACACAATGCAAACGCAGACTTGGAGGAGATTTCTTCTTATGATAGTCAAAGATGCTTACTACGCAAAATCAAATCATTTTGATATTATTATTAGTGCATAGTGTGGAAAACATTTCGAAAGTATAATATTAATCTTAGCCAGCATAGACATTTCGAACTATGCCTACTATAGCTACCATCCAAACAGTGGGGCGCCACCATAAGTGAATGATAGGTTCTACAACTAAAACCGTACAAGGCTCGTATTGTTTCTTTGGATTTCCAACAAATGGTCAGGCTAAGGAACTTCCTATCCACGATGGGTACGTCCCTGGAATAGACGACCCGAGAACCTAACCGGATCTCTGCCAACACAAGGCCGGGTTACCTCTGCAAAAATAGGTAACTACTGACACGCGTATGCCATCCCCCGATCGTCACCGATCTTCCCGAGGATCCCTGATTCGCAACAAACCACATAGAAAAAATAATGCAGTAACCACAGAGGTTAAGTATCTGGGCTCCATACCATGATACCACCTTTATCCAGAAGGAATGACATACACTAAGGGGCGCTACTCCCTAGAACCTTGCTGCATTCGTCCTGTTTCGACCATTTCCGGGGTGTGAGGCTCGACGAAGTCTCGTCCACAAAGCTACGCTTTCTACAAAAAGCCCTGCTTCGGGTCAAACAAAATGATCAACCTATGATCACAAAGATATAAGATCAAACAAATGATCATATCACAAATGATCAAACACTGATCATTTCACAGCAACACTCAGTATGCCACGTTACCAAATTGGGATATATCGCTGATAAATTTCAACTACATAACCTCTGAGCTCGTACGTCTCAGAGAAGGGTGTTAAGCTAAGAGAATAAATTCTCCGCCACCAACAGAAATGTATTTGAAAGAAATCAGCTTTATATCTCAAATTGTAACGTCAGACACACAATCCATACAAGTCTGTTCCGGGATCGAACAGAACCGAAGGCACTTCTCACGAAGCCCTTGCACATCCGGATAATTTTCAATCACGTCAGGACTTCCCGTCACTAAGGGTGATAAAACCTCTAAATCGAAGATCAGTCGATGTAGAGTAACTCGACGGTAATCCTTCCGTTTTCAAAAATATCCGGTCTTCAACACCGGTCTTCGAATGCAATTCATAACGACGTATCACATATTCGGAATGGGTTATACGACCCCATGGTCCTTTCCCGGCTAACCCGAATAGTGAGCGATTATTCAAAAATAAGTGTGGCATTCAAATTCATCCAATTCACAACAAATACCTATCTAAAGGTAATTATTGATAGTCGGTTATTTAACTATCAATAAAGATGCGCAACATCATCAGATTCCAAATAATTTTCCTAAATTATTTCATCTTCCAAAAATATCTTTTACTAGATATAAAATTTCCACACTTCAAAAATAAAACAACGTTTATTTTTCTAAACAGTTTCCCTTTTCTTTTTATAAATTCCATAGTGAATTTATGTTTCAAAAATGTCTATTGATATACGATTTTCAAATCGTTTTCAATATTCGATTTCGATTTATCTTTAAGAAGATAAATCTCAAAACGTTCATTTCATATTGGAAAACATTCCATACTTATTTAATAATAAGTATTTCACAAATCATTTATTTTCAACACTTGGAAAATATTCAATATACTTAAATCAATATTAAGTATATATTCATTCTTTAAGGAAAACATTTACTATAACAACATTTATTTGAGTCAAAACGAATGTTACGTAAAACATCGTTACGACGACTCAAAATCACTAGTATAGGGATTCGGAATTAAGATAGATATATAAATCCCAATACTACATCAAAACATTTTCTTCCGAAAATCATTTACTATAACAACAGTGTTATAGTCCATCATTTCCTTATATTTTCGAAAACGCCTATTTCAACAATAAAAATGTTGAAATCTATGTTTTCGATTCACAATACATTTTAAAAACATCTCTAAAATGTTTAACTTCATTTTCAATGCCACTTTTCCAAAACTATCCATTTTACTTAACAATATATTCACTGTCCAAAATCGTGAATATAATTCACTTAACCCAATTTCAATCATTTCTACACATTTTTATCTCAATAAAAATTCGCTATCCAAAATCGCGAATATATCTTCTTTAAAAATCTTTTATATTTAATTTCTCAAATCCCATTGATTTCGAATTTATAAAACAACGTTTATAAATTCTATTTCTATTTTATAACAACTTCGATTTAATAAATCTCCTTTTATTTACAAATTCGATCAATATTCCATTTAAAGGCAAAAATCCAATTTATAAGTTAATCTCTTATAAATCTTTTATGCTACCGTTTCATCCATTTTATAACTTCATACTTTATAAATCTATAAAATTCATATTTTCACAATTTATAATTCTATAAATCTCATGTCTTTACAATTTATAATTCTATAAATCTCTAACACTTATAAACACTCGTTTTAAAATTCTAACACTTTAAATTGATAAATATCAATTCTGTACATCTTTTATATACATCATTTTTAGTAATTCAAAAGAAATCCAACTTAAACTATTTTATTTATCACTTGACTATTTATTTCAAAATCACCTTTCAGGTATATTTCACAAATTTAAAATTTTTCATAACTTTAAATTTATAACATTTATTTATTTAAGATAAATAAATTCCAAATTTTAATAAATCGTATACTTTCCAAAAACCACTTCAAAATCCCTTTTAAAGTAAAAATCGTTTATTTTTAAACTTTAAAAATTGAACCCGATGATGCAACGCATCAATTAGTCAATCACAACAGTCAATATCATATCTCAACATATGATACAGAATACATCACAATATCTGTACATAAATAACTACTGTGAGGAATCCAGTTGGATCCCTCCAACCTGTTTCCCTGCATCCACAGATGTTAGCACAATACCAATTCCGCTCTAGTACGGAATTATCGCGGTATATGGGTTTTTTATAAATCCGCTTACTAACGGCGCAATAGGGTCTCATCCGCTATACGAGGCGGGAAATCAATCAATCCAATATATACATATGCCAATATGTATATATTGCTATATATATAGATATATCCTACTATATCTAACATAACAATCAATAGCAATCAAACAGTCAATAATAACTGTAAAATCAAATTTCCTTCGAGTGAGAAAATCTCACCTTAGCTTTTAATTTGCCATCCATTTCCATTTTTGATCATTTCTTCACGGTTTAACCTTGTATAAATAAATTTATACAATTCATCAATATTTGAATTAATCGATAATTAATTACCATTTATTAATTAAATTTAACTAACAATTATTTTAACTGATAATTAAATTTCAAATCAAATTTCCTATGATAATAATTTTAGTTAGAAATTGATTTAATCTTAACTAATGATTAAATTCTTAATGAATAATTTTATTTCAAACCAATTCTCTTAAATAATCCCTTATTGGCCAAAATAATCTTAAACAAATATATTTTACTAAACAAAATTCCTGCAGTGGTAATACAAATTCCTTTTGCTGTAATATTTTCGGTATGCATATATATTGAAAACTGTTATATATTTCTATATAAACATACATTCATTCGATTCCCAAAACTAATTTCTTTCACGTCTATAATTTAAAGTTTTTACTTTGAATTTTATAAAACAATACCTTACTGCTCGATGAACGGAACCCTCGAACGCAAATTGCCCCATCGGCCTCCACTGCCAATGTCAGCCCTCGAAGCTCCTCTTATTACTTGCGAAACTGCTCGCGAAACTCATCAGCTAGCGCCGCCTACTCGCGAACGAAGACCGACACCACCACTTTTTTTTCTTCGTCGATGTCGCTACCACGGGCCACACGACCACGAACAGTCGTACGCGACTTCAAATTCCCCTGCCCTAACCACTGTTCACCTACGCGAGGTCGACACTCCCACCAATCGCGATCGCCTGCCGCGTCGCTCCGATTGAAATACCCAATTCCCAAATCTGCAGCTTCGATCGAAGCCACCTACCCGAACTGCGAACACGACCGCGCCTCACCTTGAAGTCGCCGCCTATACGCGCGCGAATGCTAGCCTCCCTTCGATTCCAGGTGCTCGCCTTCTGATTTGAACGCGATTTGAATGAAATTTTGTTTCTGAGGATAGGGAGGAACATCGTGCTCTCAAAGAGGCACTTGATTTCTTGAGTGCGAATAAGAAAAAAAAATTGAAGGGGAAACTCGCGATTTATGTATGTTTATTTTCTTTCTTCCTTCGCTCCTCTGCCATTTTTAGTTTAGGAGAGTTAAATTTCTATTTGAACGAGAAATGGTTTGTTTTCTTCGTTCTGCTCTCCTGAAATGATTCGCGTGAGATATGGGTTGCACGATTTTTCTCCGGGATCTTTTGCGTGATTGAAGGAGATAAAGTGTGGGAATGTTGACTAATTTAAAGTTTAAATTTAAATTCGAATTCGAATAAATTTCGATGCGTTTACACGTCGTACGGTCACGTATTAACTCCGAAAAATACGAAAATTGAAATCCGGTAATAATTCAATATTACGGACCCAATGGAACTGGTCTCGTCGAATTCCGAGACTGTGCCTCGGACGGCTATTTTTTAAATATCGATTCGAACAATATATTTTCAAAACTGAACAGAATAGTTTGAAATCAGATTCTGAAGCTTCCGTTATCTTCAGTATCATCAATACGAATTTTTCAAGCATCTGAAACATTTTTAATCGGCCTAAATCTGAAGATTCAAATTTTTATTCAACTATCAACAGATTAAATTCCATAATTTAATCGCCGATTTAAAGTTATATTCGGGATTCAAATTAAATGATCATTCAAATATTTAAAATTAATTAAATATTTTCAATTTAATTTGTTCAAAATTCAGGGTCGTTACAGACTTCCCCCCTTAAAAGAATTTCGTCCTCGAAATTACAAGTTAGGAAAAATGTCCTTAACTCGTCTACTATCTTTCACAATCCAATAGTTTTATCTAATTCTCAAAACAAATCTTTCTACTAAAGATTCGTTATCATTCAACTAAATTTTCAACTTCAACTATAAGTTCCAAACAACATTGTTTCTCAACAATTTAAATTTAAGTTTAAATTCAAATTTTAAACTTTCAAAATTTCTCAAAAATTTTCTAACGCCCTAAATTTCCAAAAAATTTCGCCAGCGTCTCCTTTGCGCGGCTAATACGGCACTACTACAAAATGTCCCTACGGACCCTTAGATTTCAAAAAGAAAAAGAAAAAGCCAAGCGGCTAGTCCAGATATCATCAAAAACTCATATTATAATTCAAATACGTACCTTTTGTCGAGCAATTCAAATTATCTGTGAAATCAAATTCAATTCCCTTTTTACCTGTATATCTACTAGCCATAATATCTAGTTATAACATTCAAACATTTTGCAAATTTGATTTCAAATTTCTAGTATAAACTGCTTATACATTTTTACTTCACTGTTGAAGTTATATATCCATTATGATTCAATTTTACATTTCAAATTTCATTTGAATTAAACTTACCATTCAATTCAATTTGGATTCAGTTTTAATTCCAGTTTTATTCTTTTGCTCATTTCCAAAATTTGTTTTCAATTTACCCTACGGTTAAACCTGCTTTCATTTAAACTGGATTTCCAATTCGAATTCAATTTACTTTTCTTTTGTAATTATTGAATTTAATTCGTTAAACCTTATTCATTCGGCCTATATTCAATTAGCTTCACTTCATTTTTCACAAATCAAATTCAATTCAATTTATTTCTTACAATTTTGAAATGAATCACTTTTCAATCTCATTTTATTTAATTGATTCACTTGCAAATTTATTCATTCATTCACAAATTTATTCCTTTTCAATTTGAATCTTATTCCAATCAGATTTCTAATGTTTTATAAGTTATCAACTTATTTACATTTCATAAATATGGTATTCCAGAGTCTTTTCAACCTTTCAAAGCCATTTTGAAAACAATTCAAATCATCCTTTGAATTTTCAAAACAAAACCCAAATTTCCAAACAACTTCCATTTAAAACCACTTGGCAGCAATTTCTCTTTTGGAAACCCGAAAATGAACATCGATAATGCTGCAGTCATTACCGAAGTTATTTTCCAGCGACCGAAAAGAGTTTGGAGCTTTTCATTCCTTCAAAACATTTTTCAAAACCTTCGAAATTCATTTTCAAATCAAAAAGACTTAAACTTTTCAAATCTCCAAAATTCTCAAATTCTTTTCAAAACATTTCCAAAAACTTCTCTGGAATCCCGTTTTAAATTACAATTCACATTTATAATTTACATTCTTAAATTTCATTTATATGTGAATTTATTTCCTAACTTTGGAGTTATAATTCCAATTTCTCATTTAGTTTCAATGATAATAGTTTAATGTTATCATTTCTAGCAACCATGCAACCATATACTATAGTAATTCATAGAAAATCGTTTCTTTTCTATACAAAAATAGCTTTGGGTAAAATTATTTCATTTACCCTAATTAAAACAATACTGTGCCGAATTGTTCTATTCGAGTGTTTAGAGATCCCTATCAATGATCGTTAATTACTCGTATTGACCAGAATCCATATACCACTCAATAAATCAATCATCACAATATAAAACAATTTTTTTATATTCAATAACAAATACGCGCTCATATCTATTATTACACTCAACTCATTCTAGAGTACTACTGACTCTATCTCTAATGAGTAACACCCAACAGAGCAGGGTTGTCGCTTAACCATATGCTCTGATACCACTTGTCACATCCTGGAATTTTCGACTTTCGAAAATTCGACATCGATACTCACTTTATCGACTACCGAGAAATCGAGTGCCGGAAACTTCAATAGTGAGGGTTTTAAGAAGAAGAAATAGGTAGAAGAAGAAGAAAATAAAGAGAAGAAGAAGAAAGAAGAACAACAGAACACACATCAGAACAGAAAACAATATCAGAATCTTACACATCGCAGCGGAACAATATATAATAGATAAATGAATAATCTTTAAAACAAAGAACTATATCATTTTATACATACATCAATCATCAGAGTCAATATACAACAATGGACAGTTATATAACTTGTCCTTATACAGAGTATACAGCGGAATAAATACTATCAGATACAAATACTACGTCTCGTCATCCAGCTTGCTTCCAAAACTCCAGAATATCCTGATAATATAACTCTAGGCTGCCCGTGTGGAAATTGGTGGGCACCCAGAGTTTAGAAGGGAACAATAAACTCCGAGTCAGTCATGGTGACTGGTGTGAGATCGTAAAACAGTTATTCTTTAAAATAAACAACAGGAAGATTTTTAATGTCAATTCGCAATGCTTTTGGAAAATGAAACTACCATAAGACCTCCCACCACACACACAATGCAAACGCAGACTTGGAGGAGATTTCTTCTTATGATAGTCAAAGATGCTTACTACGCAAAATCAAATCATTTTGATATTATTATTAGTGCATAGTGTGGAAAACATTTCGAAAGTATAATATTAATCTTAGCCAGCATAGACATTTCGAACTATGCCTACTATAGCTACCATCCAAACAGTGGGGCGCCACCATAAGTGAATGATAGGTTCTACAACTAAAACCGTACAAGGCTCGTATTGTTTCTTTGGATTTCCAACAAATGGTCAGGCTAAGGAACTTCCTATCCACGATGGGTACGTCCCTGGAATAGACGACCCGAGAACCTAACCGGATCTCTGCCAACACAAGGCCGGGTTACCTCTGCAAAAATAGGTAACTACTGACACGCGTATGCCATCCCCCGATCGTCACCGATCTTCCCGAGGATCCCCGATTCGCAACAAACCACATAGAAAAAATAATGCAGTAACCACAGAGGTTAAGTATCTGGGCTCCATACCATGATACCACCTTTATCCAGAAGGAATGACATACACTAAGGGGCGCTACTCCCTAGAACCTTGCTGCATTCGTCCTGTTTCGACCATTTCCGGGGTGTGAGGCTCGACGAAGTCTCGTCCACAAAGCTACGCTTTCTACAAAAAGCCCTGCTTCGGGTCAAACAAAATGATCAACCTATGATCACAAAGATATAAGATCAAACAAATGATCATATCACAAATGATCAAACACTGATCATTTCACAGCAACACTCAGTATGCCACGTTACCAAATTGGGATATATCGCTGATAAATTTCAACTACATAACCTCTGAGCTCGTACGTCTCAGAGAAGGGTGTTAAGCTAAGAGAATAAATTCTCCGCCACCAACAGAAATGTATTTGAAAGAAATCAGCTTTATATCTCAAATTGTAACGTCAGACACACAATCCATACAAGTCTGTTCCGGGATCGAACAGAACCGAAGGCACTTCTCACGAAGCCCTTGCACATCCGGATAATTTTCAATCACGTCAGGACTTCCCGTCACTAAGGGTGATAAAACCTCTAAATCGAAGATCAGTCGATGTAGAGTAACTCGACGGTAATCCTTCCGTTTTCAAAAATATCCGGTCTTCAACACCGGTCTTCGAATGCAATTCATAACGACGTATCACATATTCGGAATGGGTTATACGACCCCATGGTCCTTTCCCGGCTAACCCGAATAGTGAGCGATTATTCAAAAATAAGTGTGGCATTCAAATTCATCCAATTCACAACAAATACCTATCTAAAGGTAATTATTGATAGTCGGTTATTTAACTATCAATAAAGATGCGCAACATCATCAGATTCCAAATAATTTTCCCAAATTATTTCATCTTCCAAAAATATCTTTTACTAGATATAAAATTTCCACACTTCAAAAATAAAACAACGTTTATTTTTCTAAACAGTTTCCCTTTTCTTTTTATAAATTCCATAGTGAATTTATGTTTCAAAAATGTCTATTGATATACGATTTTCAAATCGTTTTCAATATTCGATTTCGATTTATCTTTAAGAAGATAAATCTCAAAACGTTCATTTCATATTGGAAAACATTCCATACTTATTTAATAATAAGTATTTCACAAATCATTTATTTTCAACACTTGGAAAATATTCAATATACTTAAATCAATATTAAGTATATATTCATTCTTTAAGGAAAACATTTACTATAACAACATTTATTTGAGTCAAAACGAATGTTACGTAAAACATCGTTACGACGACTCAAAATCACTAGTATAGGGATTCGGAATTAAGATAGATATATAAATCCCAATACTACATCAAAACATTTTCTTCCGAAAATCATTTACTATAACAACAGTGTTATAGTCCATCATTTCCTTATATTTTCGAAAACGCCTATTTCAACAATAAAAATGTTGAAATCTATGTTTTCGATTCACAATACATTTTAAAAACATCTCTAAAATGTTTAACTTCATTTTCAATGCCACTTTTCCAAAACTATCCATTTTACTTAACAATATATTCACTGTCCAAAATCGTGAATATAATTCACTTAACCCAATTTCAATCATTTCTACACATTTTTATCTCAATAAAAATTCGCTATCCAAAATCGCGAATATATCTTCTTTAAAAATCTTTTATATTTAATTTCTCAAATCCCATTGATTTCGAATTTATAAAACAACGTTTATAAATTCTATTTCTATTTTATAACAACTTCGATTTAATAAATCTCCTTTTATTTACAAATTCGATCAATATTCCATTTAAAGGCAAAAATCCAATTTATAAGTTAATCTCTTATAAATCTTTTATGCTACCGTTTCATCCATTTTATAACTTCATACTTTATAAATCTATAAAATTCATATTTTCACAATTTATAATTCTATAAATCTCATGTCTTTACAATTTATAATTCTATAAATCTCTAACACTTATAAACACTCGTTTTAAAATTCTAACACTTTAAATTGATAAATATCAATTCTGTACATCTTTTATATACATCATTTTTAGTAATTCAAAAGAAATCCAACTTAAACTATTTTATTTATCACTTGACTATTTATTTCAAAATCACCTTTCAGGTATATTTCACAAATTTAAAATTTTTCATAACTTTAAATTTATAACATTTATTTATTTAAGATAAATAAATTCCAAATTTTAATAAATCGTATACTTTCCAAAAATCGCTTCAAAATCCCTTTTAAAGTAAAAATCGTTTATTTTTAAACTTTAAAAATTGAACCCGATGATGCAACGCATCAATTAGTCAATCACAACAGTCAATATCATATCTCAACATATGATACAGAATACATCACAATATCTGTACATAAATAACTACTGTGAGGAATCCAGTTGGATCCCTCCAACCTGTTTCCCTGCATCCACAGATGTTAGCACAATACCAATTCCGCTCCAGTACGGAATTATCGTGGTATATGGGTTTTTTATAAATCCGCTTACTAACGGCGCAATAGGGTCTCATCCGCTATACGAGGCGGGAAATCAATCAATCCAATATATACATATGCCAATATGTATATATTGCTATATATATAGATATATCCTACTATATCTAACATAACAATCAATAGCAATCAAACAGTCAATAATAACTGTAAAATCAAATTTCCTTCGAGTGAGAAAATCTCACCTTAGCTTTTAATTTGCCATCCATTTCCATTTTTGATCATTTCTTCACGGTTTAACCTTGTATAAATAAATTTATACAATTCATCAATATTTGAATTAATCGATAATTAATTACCATTTATTAATTAAATTTAACTAACAATTATTTTAACTGATAATTAAATTTCAAATCAAATTTCCTATGATAATAATTTTAGTTAGAAATTGATTTAATCTTAACTAATGATTAAATTCTTAATGAATAATTTTATTTCAAACCAATTCTCTTAAATAATCCCTTATTGGCCAAAATAATCTTAAACAAATATATTTTACTAAACAAAATTCCTGCAGTGGTAATACAAATTCCTTTTGCTGTAATATTTTCGGTATGCATATATATTGAAAACTGTTATATATTTCTATATAAACATACATTCATTCGATTCCCAAAACTAATTTCTTTCACGTCTATAATTTAAAGTTTTTACTTTGAATTTTATAAAACAATACCTTACTGCTCGATGAACGGAACCCTCGAACGCAAATTGCCCCATCGGCCTCCACTGCCAATGTCAGCCCTCGAAGCTCCTCTTATTACTTGCGAAACTGCTCGCGAAACTCATCAGCTAGCGCCGCCTACTCGCGAACGAAGACCGACACCACCACTTTTTTTTCTTCGTCGATGTCGCTACCACGGGCCACACGACCACGAACAGTCGTACGCGACTTCAAATTCCCCTGCCCTAACCACTGTTCACCTACGCGAGGTCGACACTCCCACCAATCGCGATCGCCTGCCGCGTCGCTCCGATTGAAATACCCAATTCCCAAATCTGCAGCTTCGATCGAAGCCACCTACCCGAACTGCGAACACGACCGCGCCTCACCTTGAAGTCGCCGCCTATACGCGCGCGAATGCCAGCCTCCCTTCGATTCCAGGTGCTCGCCTTCTGATTTGAACGCGATTTGAATGAAATTTTGTTTCTGAGGATAGGGAGGAACATCGTGCTCTCAAAGAGGCACTTGATTTCTTGAGTGCGAATAAGAAAAAAAATTGAAGGGGAAACTCGCGATTTATGTATGTTTATTTTCTTTCTTCCTTCGCTCCTCTGCCATTTTTAGTTTAGGAGAGTTAAATTTCTATTTGAACGAGAAATGGTTTGTTTTCTTCGTTCTGCTCTCCTGAAATGATTCGCGTGAGATATGGGTTGCACGATTTTTCTCCGGGATCTTTTGCGTGATTGAAGGAGATAAAGTGTGGGAATGTTGACTAATTTAAAGTTTAAATTTAAATTCGAATTCGAATAAATTTCGATGCGTTTACACGTCGTACGGTCACGTATTAACTCCGAAAAATACGAAAATTGAAATCCGGTAATAATTCAATATTACGGACCCAATGGAACTGGTCTCGTCGAATTCCGAGACTGTGCCTCGGACGGCTATTTTTTAAATATCGATTCGAACAATATATTTTCAAAACTGAACAGAATAGTTTGAAATCAGATTCTGAAGCTTCCGTTATCTTCAGTATCATCAATACGAATTTTTCAAGCATCTAAAACATTTTTAATCGGCCTAAATCTGAAGATTCAAATTTTTATTCAACTATCAACAGATTAAATTCCATAATTTATTCGCCGATTTAAAGTTATATTCGGGATTCAAATTAAATGATCATTCAAATATTAAAAATTAATTAAATATTTTCAATTTAATTTGTTCAAAATTCAGGGTCGTTACACCGCCACATTCCATAGCAGGTAATACAACTAAAACCGTACAAGGCTCGTATTGTTTCTTTGGGATTTCCAACAAATGGTCAGGCTAAGGAACTTCCTTCCGCCGCATGGGATCGCCTCTGGCGGGACGCCCCGAGAGACAAACTGCTCTCTGCCAAACAAGGCCGGGTTACCCCTGTAACAAGTAACTCACGAATATGCCACCTCCCGGTCCTTTGGGACCTTTATCTGAGCGCTCGATATCCAACATCACACATCATAAAGAAAGTGTATCCACATGAGTATGTATCAGGGCTCCATACCATAATACCACCCTTTTCCAGAAGGAAATGACATACCCTAAAGGGCGCGACCCTCATAACCTTGCCGCAACATTCCTGTTTCGACCATTTCCGGGTTGTGAGGCCCTGACGAAGTCTCGTCCACAAAGCTACGCTTTTTCAAAAAGCCACGCTTTGGGTCAACAGATGATCAACCTATGATCACAAAGATAAATGATCAAACAAATGATCATATCACAAATGATCAAACACTGATCATCACACAGCAACACTCAGCATGCCACATTACCAAATTGGGATATATCGTTGATAAATTTCAACTACATAACCTCTGAGCTCGTACGTCTCAGAGAAGGGTGTTAAGCTAAGAGAATAAATTATCCGCCACCAACAGAAATGTATTTGAAAAAAATCTGCTTTATATCTCAAAGTGTAATGTCAGACATACAATCCATACAAGTCTGTTCCGGGATCGAACAGAACCGAAGGCACTTCTCACGAAGCCCTTGCAAATCTGGATAATTTCCAATCACGTCCGGACTTCCCGTCACTAAGGATGATAAAACCTCTATATCGGGGATCAGCCGATGCAGAGTAACTCGACGGTAATCCTTCCGTTTTCAAAAATATCCGGTCTTCAACACCGGTCTTCAAATGCGATCCATATCGACGTATCACATATTCGGAATGGGTTATACGACCCAACGGTCCTTTCCCGGCTAAACCGAATAGTGAGCGTAATATTTAAAAACATATGGATATTGGGATTTCAGTTAAGTCACAACTTATTACCCAAAACTTTCTTTTTAAATGCTTTCAATCGATTACCATTTTCAAATCTTTAAATAAAAAGATTTATTTTAAACAACCTTCAACGGTTTAAACAATTTCCACACTTTAATCTTTTAAACAAAAGATTCATTCACGGATTTTCCAAATTAATTTCCATTTCAATTTGATTAACTCGTTAAACCTTTAAATCAAGATTTAACTATAGCTTTCAAAACAATCCCATTTCAAATGATTTAAACCAATCATTATTTTAAATCTGTTAAAAATAAACAGATTTAATTCATAGCTTTTCAAAACAATTCATTCATAACTTGGAAAACCATTTTTCAATTCAATCTTGAAATTCCTTTAATTAAACTGGAATTTCATTTCTTATATGAAAGCTTTTATCTTTTGAAAACAAACGGTTTCATTTCAGAAAATCTGATTCATTCATACGAGTTGAAATCCTTGGGTTAAGTTCAAATTCTCAAAATTATACTTTTAAATGGTTTAAATTCAGATAAACACATTTATATCATTTTCAATCCCTAGTTTCAAATCATAGGATTCAATTTCAAACTTGAATTCAAATTTAAATCAAATTATTTAAATTTTCAAAACTCGATTAAGTTATTCAAAACAACTTTTATCTTTGAAATTCCATTTCAAAAACCTTTTCACTTTAAACCCAAATTTCTAATTTCAAAATCAATTGAAATTAAAATTTCAATTTCAAAAACATCAAATTTACATCATCTGTGACTTAACCGATTTCCACGTGAAATCCATATTTGTGTGTGTAAAAGTGTAGTCCAGGGTTCAACACAATAGTGCAACATCATTCAATCATCACAGATCAAAATACAGGATATAGTTGATAAGCGATATAAACTATAACGCTCATCTTTATTCACAGATCACAGATATATATCACAGATAAGTAAATTACATCACAAATAATTTATCACAGATCACAACATAAATCAGGGTGTATAACAAAGCATCATATATCAGGGAGATCAAACAATCAAATCATCCACTAGAATCCAAACATTCATAAGAAAGGTCAGTTAATTATCTGATTTATTCAAATCAGATTAATTTCTTATGAATTACTAATCCTGGTTTATTATCATCAATAATTTACAAATTATTTTGATTAATTATCCTTTAATCATTTATTAATTAACCATTAATAATAAATTAATTAACTTTTTATTTTGATTCATCAACCTTTAATTATTAAATAATTAACCTTTAATTATTAAATAATTAACCTTTAATTATTTAATTCACTATTTAATTAATTATCTTTAATTAATTATTCCTCAATTAATTATCATTTTTAATCACCTTCAAAAATTAATTAACCTGAATTATTAATTAATAAAACTTAATTATCCATTTATCAACTGTTAATTTCTTAATAAATCATTTATTAATTCTTGATTTAATTCCTCAATAAATTAACTATTAATCATTCATAAATTAACTTAAGTGGTAAATTACAAGTTTATCAATCACTTAAATTATTCTTAATTACTTCTTAAAAAGAAATAATTTACTAATAATAATTATTCAACTTGATTAACTTTACTTAGAACTTAGTACACATATTTTGAAAACGTATTTCCTTTGGATAAACTTTAAACTAAATCGTGATTTCAAAACCTGGGTATAAACCTTCAATACCCAGAGCCATGCTCTCCTCAGGTTTAAATCTGGTAATTATAATTAAACGATTTGAACCCTTGTACGCGGGAACTCGAGCAGACCCTTCCAAGTTCCCCAGACCTTTGCTCAACTGCATCACGTCTCCCCCGAGAATCCCTATCTTCTTCAACAGCCAGGACATCCAACCCTCACGCGTTCACGCGTGCACGTGTACAGGCAACCAACTCACCTCTGATCAACTTCGTGATTGCTCTCAGGTCATTAATGACCACCCTAAACGATTCGAGCGATTCAAATTACAAAACCATCACTAGATCGAAATCGAGCGAATCTAGGGTCATTATTTTCTTCCTGTACCCATTTTTATCACCAAATTTCGCTCCACTCCGCCGCGCGACGTCACCGGAGTTCACATCCCTTCAACCACAACTGCTCCAAAAACCCCTGAAGCTTTTCCCCCCCGTGCGATCATCTAGAACGCCGCAACGACGACGAACGAAGCTCGCAAGTGCCATCGATAAAATGCAGGGCTAAACCCTACTACGTCGAATTCTGGCCACTACGGCCATGGGTAAATACTCCACATAATTTTCCCGAGGTCTCTGTACCAACCACCTCCTCCAGCCCAAAGCACGACGACCACCTCCCCTTACGTTCATCAGAATTGATGAAAATAAAATTTTCGTTTAACTTGAGAAAACTCAAAAATCCCAAGCCTAAAAATCTAGAATTTGCTATTAAAATTCATGATTTCCTATAACTAATCGGATGGTAAAACCCAAATTCAAAATCATGATCATCGAATTTCTACCTACGTTTGATTTTCTCAGTAATTCCCTCAATTTCGAGTTAATTACTAAATGTAAAAGCTTGGATTTATTTTAACATCGATCTTATGTTGTTTAAACCATTTTCTCTTCAGTAGTCATAGCTCGAATTTGTACAGATTTTAAGATATGGATTATTATTATTATTATTTTTCTTCAAAGTTCCAAGCCTGTGAAAATAAGAACAAGCACATCTCCCTGTATACCCATTATTTGATTTATATATACATATATATTTACGCATATCATATGTGAGCATTTGCAGCAACTAGACAACATTTCACACTTCCTCAACCATCGATTATAACATCAAAGCAAAGGTAAGTGAGTTGCTCACCTTAGATTCCAGAAAAGAAACAGAGTTGCTTTGGTTTATGATTTAAGTTTTCAAATTGCCTGACTTTTGATCTTGAGTGATACTTGAATTCTTGTAAGATAATGATGCTTCTCTTTTATTTTCTCAGGTTTGAAATGGAACGAACTGATGAAAATTGATATGTAGAAATTGGGTTACAGGGTGATGTTATTATTGGTACAAGTTAATATTGTTTTGTACCATCATTTCAGAGATATTTCTTCTTTAGGTTGCTGATGTGAATTTTTAGTGTGCTTGCATTAATTGGCATTGTACAATACACTCATCTTATTATTTTCTTTCGGCTGTACAAAAGAAAATGAAATAGTTTAAAGGTGGCTTGTATAAATCTATGTTGTGTACTAAGGATTCATGCATTCATTGCTCAAGTCCTTTATGTCTTCATATGTTTGAATACTTAAACATACTTGCCCTTTTAATTTCTTATATACCAATATGATTCTCTCTTGCCTGCAAATATATGCCTTCATATGTTTTACTGATGAGATATGGTTTGTTTGAGTTAGAGAAGAAATACATTTCTTATTTATGTTGTTACTTCATACTTGAATACATATTTGCTTTGTCTAATTATTTTGTATTGATTTATCAAAATTTATAGATTTACTTTATATTAAATAAAACTATGTATATATATATATATTTATTTTTATTTCTAGCATAAACCATCACTTCTAATATTTACAAAGATAATTTATCTTTAACCCATTTATTTACAATTTAAATTCAAATCAAATATATATACATATATATTCACATATATACAATATTTTAAATTTTTAAACAATTTATACAAATATACTTAGATATCGGGGAAACTCGCATCACCTTATCGATTTATTTCACAATTTTAATTCAAATATTCAATAAATTATAAATTTAAATTTAATTAAAATTCGGGGTCGTTACATAAAATTTATTGGAAAATTCCTAAATTTTTTCTATATATTTCTGAAATGAAATAATATTTTTTAAATATAAAATTGAATTTTTAATGTAATAATTATTTTATATATAATAAACAATTCAAAAATTCAATAAATGTTAATTTAAAAATATGAATATATGTATGATAATTAATTTTCGAATTTGCAGATTCATATTATATATAAATAAGTGTACTAAATTTTTTAAATCTTATATATATCTTATATATGCATATATGCTATTATGAGAGAGAAATATACACTAATATATATATATATATATATGAATTTATTAATAAATATATAAAAAATAATTATTAATGACAAAAATTGATTTTTTTATAGTAAACAACATTTGTCTGTACATAAATCAAATAGTATAATAAACAAATTATGCACATAACCAAACTGATTTGTGACAACCACATCTACTTACAAAAATCTCACCTAACTAAACATATAGTAGCAATATATTTAAACAGATATGAAATTGCTCATTATAGGATCATAGAATATAATTTAATTACTGTGATATGAACTAAAATTACTAATTTAATGATGCCTTTGAATTCACGTTGAAGCAATGACTTACCTTCCTTTTACTGTTCTTGATTCGTTGGACTGCAAGTCCGGAATCACCAACCTCTAACTATCGAATAGTATTATTTTAATTTGAAATATATTTGAGAATTTTGAAGTGGATTGAGAGCTATGTTTTAATCAGCAATGTAGAAGGTAATGGCAGCCAAAAAAAATTCTTTTCATTATATATATATATATATAGGGTTGTATTAGAGAGAAACGAGGAAAACCTTTTTATCCATTCTCACTTGATCTCAACCCATTATCTCCAAGCCAATTCCCTATGTTTTAGCCACCCCTAGACCTTCCCGAAACCAAAATTTTGCAGCCCTAATGATGGGCCTTAAACCCTTCTAATCCCAAGTCAAAATACTATGCAATTAAATCTAATTTAATCGCTTGTCGATATTGTATATCGATCGATATATTTATAACTGTTATAAATATATATAACATTATTTATTTCTCAAATCATATTCAAATTTTATAATTAATATTTCATAAATATTAATTTAATTAATATATAATAATTATAAACTAATTAAATCGTTCGGTCTTAAGGGAATTCATCATTTCGGCTGTGTAACTCTTGGATGTAAATTTGGTCAGCGGTTAAGATCGAACTATTCTAATGTTAACGTTCACACGTCACTTAGCAGGTGGTGTGACATTATGGCCAAATTTATCGCTTACTCATTTTCGATAAAAATCCAATTTTAGTTTAATAAGCGTTACCCGGTTGTGACATTTGTTTACACCAACTCTCTTTGTTAAAATTATATCACTTTGGACTTATGGAATTTGGTAATGGTCAAAATTCCAACCTCATCCACATTCAACTTTATAGTCCAAATACAAAGTCCTTGGTTCAATAATAACAATTATTATTAACCGAAATGCTCTGGCTAGAGACTTTGACTTTGAGTTGACTTGAGTTGACTATGATAACCACATATAACTGAGGAGACGAATCCTCTCTTGAATAGTGCTTCACTTCCAATACTTCCACTCGACTATAGTCACTCGATGGACGCCATGCCATGATTTGGCTATAATCAAAGCGGAGCTTTCATATTGAAGATCCCCGGTATTCTTAAGTCGAGAGAACTGTGTAAATTAGTCACATCGATATTTTCTGTTTGACCTTAGTTACATTAACCAACAGAAAACTATCGAGTGAGTCGTTCCATAGTTATCCAACAACTATTAGTATGTAACCCCTAGGTGCCCCAGCAGTCATGAGTAATACACTGCCCAACATTTGGAGAGCGTGTTACGTACTCCGGTCTGAACAGATACATCGATATCCAGTCTCGATGCATCTTGACTAGGAACATTTAAAATGGTATATTTATTTCGTTGTGATAAATTACTCACGGTTACAACACTTTGTAACTACTATCACAAAATATACCATTTATGGATTTTTCTATTAAATATATTTTTAATTAAGTTAATTAATTAATATAATCACATTATATCAAGTATATAATAGGAATAAAATACCTTTTATTTCGAACAAGATTGCTCAACGAGTTAGATATATGTAACAAATTACATAATTGCCCCTACGGCATACCCCTAACTCTATCACACACATGGTTTTGTAAATTAATACACACACACATGCATAATTATTATTATTTTTAATTTCATATATTATCATGCATATGATTTAGCAAAAATTTTCTACGTAATATACATTTATATTTATACAATAAAAACCAAATTTTATTTTTAAATCCTTTCTAAAAATTATTATTTAAATTCAAATTTTTTATTTGAATTTTTTATTTCTGGTCAAGAGCTATATATATGTGTGTATGTATATATTTTATTAATCACAATATGTACATACATATTCATATCTAATGTTGACAACACACATATATAAGGATTCATGATATCATGATCTAATCTAAGCATATGATTCAAGATAAATATCCAATAAATATATACTATAAATGAATTAATTACCTTGACTATAGCCTAACTAATACACATTGATTGCTGAATCAATTGACTCCACTCGAATCTGAATTCAAATCCTTCCAAAGAGAGCTACCAAACTGAAAGCGCTATGCACCATTGTCTTTTTTTTATTTAAATTTATGTTTTTAATGCTAAAAATGATGGAGGAGGAGGGGAGCCAGCTTCGTCCAGAGGTGAAAGAAGGAGAAGCTCAAAGAGAGAGTGATAAATGAGGGATTGAGGGCGTTTAAATAGTAGAGAAAAAAAGAAGCTAAAAGTGGATTCGGATCCATCGATATCTCTACCAATTCAAACTCCTTTTGGATCAAATTCAACCCCATATTAACCAAACTATGGCTGGCCACCCTTGCCCCGATATGGGCCTCCATTCTACTTCAAGTTTGATCAAATAATATACATTTAAATCTAATTTGAATGTACATCGATATCGTATATCGATATGTGTATATACAACTTTTATATACGCACTATTTTCAACACAAATTAAATATAATTTTATAATTAATATTTCATGATTATTAATTAATATATAACAATTGTAAATTAATCAAATCAGGTGGTAGTCAGAGTATTCAATATTTCGGTTGTGTGGCTTTTAGGTGTAAATTCGATCAGCAATTAATATTGACCAATTCGAATATTAATGTTTACATGTCACCTTAGCTAGTTTTATCACATTATGGCTAAATTTATCACTTAGCTTCAATAAAATCCATTTTTACATATTTTAAGCGATACCCTATAGCGAGAATTATTTACACCAATTTTCGATGTCAAAACTATATCACATTAAGACATATGGAATTTGGTAATAGTTAAAATTCCAATATCATCTATAGTTAATTTTGTAGTCCAAACACAAACCCTTGGTTCAGTGATAACAATTATTTTAATCAAACTACTTTGGCCAGAGACTTTAACTTTGTATTGACTTCGTTTGACCGTGAACTAACTCTATACAACTAAGGAGATGAATTCTCTATTAAATAGTGTTTCTCTTCGAACGCTTCCACTCGACCCAGCTATAGTCATTTGATGAATGTCGTGCAATGATTTAACTATAATCAAAGTAGAGTTTCCACATTGAAGCTCGATAGTATTGTCTAGTCAAGAGAAGTAATGAATATTGTCATGTCGATTTTTTTGTTTGACCTTAGTTATATTAATCAACAGAAACCTATTGAATGATTCATTCCATAGTTATCCAATAGCTATTAGCATGCAACCCCTTGATGCCTCCCAATCCACGAGTAATACACTGCCTAACGTTTGGAGAGCGTTACATACTCTAGTTTCAGTGGATGCATCAATATCCAATCTAGAGACATTCCTACTAGGAATATTTAAAAGGATGTGTTTATTATATTGTGATAAATTGCTTATAATTACAATATATTGTAATTACTATCATAAAACACACTATTTATGAATTTTCTATTAACCATGCTTAAATTAAATAATCAATTAACTGTAACATATTATAACAAGTATAAAACAGAAAGAAAAACATCATTTATTTCGAACAAGATTTTATTACAAAGTTAATAATTTATAGTAAAATACAGAATTGCTCGTAGGGTATATTCCTAACTCTATCAAGCGATACCCTATAGCATCGATTATTACACTAATTCTCTTTGTCAGAAATATAACACTTTAGGACTTATGAATTTGGTTTTGATCAAATTTTTTATCATCATTCGCATTTAACTTGGTTAGTCCAAAAGAAAACAAAGTCCTTAATTCAGTGATAACAATTATTATTTACTACTTATCTGGCTAGAGACTTTGACTTTGAGTTGACTATAGTTGACCGTCATACCAACCTCATATAATTGAGAAGACGAATTCTCTATTGAATAACGTTTCACTTTCAATGCTTTAACTCAAACCCAACTATAGTCCATCGGTGGACATCATACCGCAGTTTAATTATAATCAAAATGGAGTTTCTATATTGAAGTTCAATATTATACTTAAGTCGAGAGAACTATGTAATATTATCACTTTGAGATTCTCTATTTGACCTTAGTTATATTAACCAACAGAAAACTCTTGAGTGAATTATTCCATGGTTATTCAATGACTATCAACACATAACCTCTCAGTGCCCTCAACGGCCTGAGTAATACACTGTCCAACATTTGGAGAGTGTTATGTACTTTAGTCTCAACAGATGAATCGATATCTTCTCTCGAAACATCTTGACCATGAATATTTAAAATAATATGTTATTTTAATGTGATAAATTCTCATAATTACAACACATTGTAGTTACTATCACATAACATATTATTTAAGGATTTCCTATTTAACATACTTTAAATTAATTACTTAATTAATTATATCATAATATAATAAAATATATGGAAATTAGCCACAAGGGCCTCTTTAGCAAGTGGAATTAGTTTCTAGGACACATAACCGAAATAATTACTTTCAAGGACAAAACGTAAAATAATTATTTTCTAGGGTCTAAAAACCTATGAAATTATGTCCTTGAAAGTAATTGGACTGCTGACTTTGGCCTTGAAAGTAATTTCTTTGAATGTGTGTCCTAGAAACTAATTGGACTGCAAAGTTTGTCCTTTTGGTGAAATGCCCCATAAAATATATTGTATATGTCAAACATCTTTATTATGAACAAGATTAGCTATCGAGTTAGATATATGTAAAAATTACATAATTGCCCCTAAGGCATATCCCTAACTCTATCACTTTCTTCTTTAAGATTTGAAAATTTTCCTTTGTATTTGATTTTTTTCATTAACTCTCTCTCTCTCTCTCCCCGCTTCTTAGCAAACTATGACTACCATTCTTTTGCATTTATATTTATGATTAGAATAAATAGAATAGAATGTCATAAGGGGTTTAAGTGTTAATAACATGGGCTTTGCCTGGTCAATTAATTCATTTATGTCTCTTAATACACTAATACTCATAACCATTCCAAATGAACAAACTATACATAGGTAAAATTTAATATATCTGTTTAATTTACACTATCCTTATTGCATTTAATCTTTATTAATTACTCGATATTCAATTCAATCGACCATTCAAGTGTCAGTGCACTTTGTTAACTAAATACTAATTGAGTAGAAAAATTTCCATCAAAATTAATTAATTGCTATAACATTCCCATAATTTATCTCTCCAAAATTTGGGTTGTTACTAAAGTCAACCGACATCAAAGAACAAACAATTTAATTTTTATTGTTCAATTTTATGTATAGTGATTCAAAGTACCTTTGAAAGAAAGAGAAATTTATATTTTAAGAAATATGTTAACATACGGTTTTGAATTCAAATAAAAGTGATCATTACTACAATGCTTATTCATAATCTTATACAAAAAGAAAACCATCATGATAGTGATTTTATGTCATGTGATAATAATCCTGGTACACTGAAGAATACTATAGCCTTAAAGCATGCGTGTAAGAAGATTGAACCAGTATGATGAAACAGAGGAATGAAATATGGAAAATTTGAGATGCCATAACAAACAACTAGTTGTAACAGGGCTGCGATGAAGTATTGAATTTATATCATATTTGTAGTTTCAATCTATTGTATGCATCACTGTTGTGGTTCTAGACTTTTGTATATGTATCTTTGTAGTTGTAAAATAAATTAAAATTATTGTACATGTATCATTAAATATTGAATTAATCATGTTTTATGCTAATTAACATTCAACTAATCACTAATACTAAACAATTATTAAAAATATCGTTTTTAACCTCTTCAAAACATAAAAACATCCCATTTTACTCCAAACCTCTTCCTTAACTCTTTTCATTTTTCTTTTTTGTGAACCTCTATCCTTCGTTTAATAACTATTTTGTAAAACGTCGCATGAAATTGAACCACTATCACCATAACTTGTGATGATCTGACAAGCACCATTGTCCAAGTGGTTAAGTGATTCGGCTTTGGTACGAGAGGTTACAAGTTCGAAACTTACGTAGCATGATTCGAACGTTTATTGACATGTGATATGTTGTCACAGTGACATGTTGTATATAAAGTACCACTATAAAAAAAACTTGTGATGATTTTCATATAGATTTACTCTAACCAAGTTGAACAAATAAGATCAAAATTTGTACTGATCTAAATTGCTTACTAATACCATCTTGAACATAATTTAGCTTTTAATAAAAGCTTCGAGGGTTTATTTTTATGTAAAGCTACTTGGTATAGAAAATTCTCATTATGTTCGTTGGTTACTACTATAAGGGACCGTTCTAAACAGTTCAATGAATTTGCGAACTCGGATAAATGAAGATTTTACTGTTTATTTCATTAATTTAATTTATGCTACCAATTAACTAATTATTTAAATTATGAACTAAAAAGGTAAATAGTTGATAGTTGATAAAACTAACCAATAATTAACAATTTATAGTTAAAATACACTTAGCAGTTAACATGGTTAACATAAAATAAGATTCTAGAGTTGTAATAGTTCAACAATTGACAATTTCCACCTCAAATTT
Source organism: Allium fistulosum (assembly GCA_030737815.1). Classification (NCBI taxonomy): domain Eukaryota; kingdom Viridiplantae; phylum Streptophyta; class Magnoliopsida; order Asparagales; family Amaryllidaceae; genus Allium; species Allium fistulosum. The sequence goes on from CM060901.1 coordinate 1,133,861,639, forward strand.
AATAATTAATCGTATATAATTAATTGATATTTAACAATTAAAATTTTGAATAAAATTATTAAATTTAACATACAATAATCAAGAATTTATATTTAATGATCAGCAATTTGTATTTCATAATCACTATTTTAGATTAAATAATAACCAATTATGTATTGATTTATAATCTAGTGAATAATTTATTTATTACGAAGTATAATTTATAAATTGTGTTTTACAAATAAATGACAATATTGTTTAAACAATTTTAAAATCAATACACACACATAAAGTGTAACTTTCATAAAACTTTAAAGCTTAAATCAAATTTAAAAACTCCTCAGTTCGAAGCGTTTCAATTCTGTTCACCACTTTAGATGTAGGTTTTACATGCGACGTTTACTGTCGAACACGAGAATTATGAAAAGTGGTTTAAGACGTTCAAAATATGGCTGCTATGGTAACGGTGAATTTCTTGTTACCATATCATTATCGATCGATTGTTATCATTCTTTAGTAAAGTCGTTATTCTGGTAAAATCGGTACAGTAACGGTAATTTTATCAGTTATATGGTAAAATATCGGTAATATTTTCTCAAAGCAGTTGTAATGGTAATTTACTAGTCCACTTATAATACATAAATATTCATGTAATACGTTGTATTACAAGCATTTAGAAGCAATAAAATGATTAGATTTAGTTCAGTAATTCATTTCAAATGATGTTAATTTTTCTTTTTTAATTTCTCATTGTTTGCTTTTATTAAGTGATACGATGAAACATATAATGGAGCATCATTACAAAGTAACAGTAAATCAAATTTTTGGATTTTGTAGACAAACGGTAATTTACCATTACCAGTGTAACGATTACCAGTTATTGGTATGCGTGTCTTCGATATACCAACAAATCGGTAATGATAAGCAATTTTAGCTTAATAGTAAAACGGTACGGTAAAGTTGCAAAATGGTAATTGTAATTGTTAACATAACAGCCTTCTAACAACCCTAGTTTAAAATATACTTATTGTGCAAAATTAAGGATATGTTTAATTTTATTTGAAGTTTTGTGTTTTGCATTTTCAAAATTCATTACAAAATTAGGGAAGAGCGGGGAAAAATATGTAAATTTTAAGTCATTACGACGAAAATGGAGGGACGGCGAAGAGGATGGAGGGACGGTGGAGGACGACGAGGGAATGGAGGGATGAATCGTTTATTTTGTTTTTGTTATTTCCTAAAACATGGAAAACATTTGCTTTCAATTTTGTATATTAACTTTAGTTTTTTAATTGTTTTTTTTCCAAAGAGTACATTCGTCATGCGTTTTTTCTTTTGAACGAAAACACAAATCTTAAAATGGCAAATCAAAAAAAGCCTAAGGTAGTGTTTGATTTACCTTTTCTAGTTTTGGGTTTTCGTCTATACAAAAATACGCATGATGCATGTATATTGTGGAAAACGGCCAATTTAGAAAATAAAGTTGACATACAAAATAGAAAACATTTTATTTTTTATTTTTCATGTTTTGAGAAATAAGGGAAGCACGAGAAACAATCCATCATTCCATCTTCCACCGATCCTCCATCTTCTCGGTGACCTGCTACATCTTCCTTTCATCTTATTCGTCCTCCCTCCACTTCTCTTATATTTTGTAATTAATATTGAAAACTCAAAATTCAAAACTTATTTTAAACCAGACGCTACCGAAGTTTCTATTCTATAAGAGCATCTCCAACCTTCATGTTATTATAATGTAATGTTAGTGACATGTAGATAATTAGAATTTTTGTTTAACTTTGTATCTCCAATGCAATTGTAAACTAAATGTAAATGATGACGTGTCAAAATATTTACTAGACATTGTGAAAGAGAATGTCTAGTAGTAGACATTCTACTTAACAATGTCAATTGGTAAGCACCGCTAATATGATGACACATAAACAACATTAATCAATGTTAGTTCATTTCACTACAATTGCATTGGAGTAAAAAAAGATGTTAATTTGTATTTTAATATGAAGTCATTTAATATGTTCTTTATAATGTTAAACAAACAATGTCACATATTTAATTTGTGACATTACAAAGCAAAAGGGTTAGAGATGCTCTAACACTTGGAAAGAGACGAAAAGCTTTCCACTTTTTGAAGTAAGCCATGAGAACACGCACTTTCTCTCTCTATCAAATTGCCAAAATTGTGGTTAACAGTGACTAAAAGGCAAAATCACCCAACATCAGATACTCCAAATTCAACCCCAACTGAAATACCTGCCTTTTTCCTTTTCCATTCTGCTTCCTCTTAAAATCAAATCACTGGGAAAAATATTTCAAACAAATCAAAGCTAGGGATGTAATGGCACACAAAAGCATAGATTTTGGCCTTTCTGATGAGATTTTGGCAATAATACCGACCGACCCGTATGATCAGTTAGACGTAGCTCGCAAGATCACGTCCATGGCGATTGCCTCTCGAGTTTCCACTCTCGAATCAGAGATAATGAAATTGAAGCAAAATGGCGCAGAAAAGGACAAAAGAATTGTTGATTTGCAAGAACAGGTCAAGGATTTGGATAGGATGTTCGAAGATTCGGAAAGAAGGCTTAGAGAGGCAACTGAAGAAAATGTAAGGTTTCCATACACAACCAACTTCTAAGATATTTTTGTTAAAAGATAAGATCATTTTAAAAAATTTAAAACATGATACAGTTTATAAGCGGTAATAATGGACGTTGTTATATGCATTTCTAATTTGGAAAGGAGGAACATCTCTTAAGTGGACAACCACATAATTTAAAGTTTGTTATGGGGACATTTTAAGTGATTGTAATTTTGTAAATAGGTTATATCCTAGAGCATGTTGGGTGCTACTTTACCTACTTTTGCCTTTTAAATTCGGAAAAGACTAAAAGCCTCGAAGGAAATTTGGGCATTTTGACAGGCAAATAATGTTGGATCCCCTGAATTTTTATTTTTACTCATAAAACTTGTCTCTATCCCGACTTCCATGACCTGCCTATTTCTGAACTCCTAGCACTATTCTTTAAATATTTCTTCAAATAAGCGTGTGGAACTACTTGTTTCTCGTCTTTTAGTCTAAATATTTAGTTATTTTTTCTTGAAACATCAAATTGTTGTTTATAACTCAATTAATTTTTTAACAAGTCACTTATCAGCTGTTTTTGAACTAATTCTTACGAACTTGCTCTTGCTCTTGGTTTCTACAAAATTCCCCCCAACTTTAATAAAACTATACCCAATATTTCATGATACCGCATCGTGAAAATCTCGTTAGTCACGAAAATGGTATATTATAGCACCAAAAGTCAAGTTATTGAAGTCTGTGTGTCAATTTTGCTTCATATATGACTTGGTGAATAGAAAGTTCTTCAAATGAGTCCAGATAGCGAGGAATGGTAGAATTTTTTTCAAAATGTTTGCCACAGAGGTCCAGGGATGACAATCGTCTTAAGTGGGGTGCAAAGGCAACACCCCTACAGATGGCAGTCTGACCTATTCGATATGATTGTAGGGTCTAGGGGTAGCACCTTGCTGGGCGAAGGGAAGCGCCCCGTCCCCAAATCAATATATCGCAAATCAATAAATCGGGGCCAACATCCCTACGGATGCGATCAAATCGTGGGGTTTAGGGGTAGAGCCTTTTAGCAGGGCGAGGGTCAAACTCCCCATCCTAAAAAATATGTATAATATAAAAGAATGCGATTGTTACAATAGTCATATTCTTGAATAAATTTAATTGTTCATTTTCAAACAGTCACATCCACTCTTGAATCATCACAGAAATCCCTTTGCATTCAGAAAACTTCACTTCATATCTCCATAAACTAATCCTTGTTTATATTTTTGTTCATTGCATAGTTAGAACAACCGATAGTTTTTTTTGATTTGATCAAGTAGTCACAACTTGAATGAAACAACTCAATTGTATCTCGAAACAGGTTTCCGATTCAACATCTTTTGTTACTTAGAGGTAGAAAATATCTCTTAGAAGACAAAGATTACAATCATACCTTGGACTGTGTTAGAGATAGCCACTAAAACCATCTATATGGAGGTCACAATTAGAGTTGACAAGAAAATTTCCATTGCAAGCTATGCTGTCTTAAGTCCTCTTACATTAGAAATTGCATCTTTATCATCTATTTTTTGCGAGAAAAAAAGAGGTAAATGACTAGATTCCTTTTGACTCCTTTTTATTTACATACGAATTTCTATGACAATAAATAATTCAAAGCATCATTTGAGCAATTTGATTCTAATAGGAATTAATTTTCTTGCCTTGATTCTAAACCATTTTTTCTCCTGTGGTGTATTAATCATTGAGTTTCGGTTTCTCTTCTTCAACTTTTATCTCTTCGTGCAATTTCTCAATTAATTCATAATGCGATACGATCAATTTTAAAATTAACGTTTAAGGTTGATTTTGATTAATTGGATGGAGATTATGCAATTGATTAACTGGTAATGAGTGTAATAAAAGTTGATCAAAATTTGGCCCACATCCATATATTTTTCAAAATACAATTTTTCGGGTCTTGTCATTTTTTTAGGTCTTTCTTGTTTTTACTGCAAAATTTTGCACTATTGGTATTCCTTTTCAAAAGATGGGTGATCGTCACCGTTAAATTTCTGTCTTTAAAACTATTTTTTTTGTTATGTTCTAATACTTGTTATTCTTAAATAGGAAACAAGTTAATATTCACAATGCAAATATTCACACTAACGTCTTTTTAAAATACGAACAGCAGGTTTGATACATTAGATTCAACGACATTCATAAGTAATCCGTGGAATACTAGTATTGATAACGACTTAAGAAATCACAACATTGGTTACTATATCATTTTCAATACTAATTTTACAAAATAAAAACATGAATGTGACTTATATTGTTTTAATATATAGGAGCGATTAGGCGTGTCAATGGATACTTTTGGATGCAAATAGTGTCACATCCGCATCCGAAATCATTTTCGGATATCGAATATCCGTATCCGTGGATATGGATGGATGTTGGATTTTATCCTTTGTGCTCATAATTAATAAACTCAAATTTTTTTTGATCCAACATAAATCTTTTTTAGTAATAATGTTAACATAAATATAAGAAATAAAAAAATACGATGATAATAATCAATTTTTGATAGCAAATATTCATTTATACATGCACAATATGAATTATTACCATGATAAAACAACATATCAATCATTTTATGTTGTAAAACATGCATAATCTCAACTACAATCTTGATAAAAGTCGGATATATAATTTTTGAATGCGGATACTATCATATCCATATCCATTTTTCGGATTTCGGATGTATTTTCATTTTTCGAATACGGATGCAGATAGATTTCGGATTTTTCACATGCTCATTGATAGCCCCGAGCGATGTGGACCTAATAATTTTTTTAGCAGGGATCTGAATCAAAATGTATCTAAAAGTTATTTTAGTAATTTTAGTTTTATGAAGAAAACCAATGATATGCGACCCCCACCCACCATGTGCGCACAAGCACGCACAAACGCCTGTGCGTACACACCATCCCTGTCCTAATAAAGTGTACTTATACCAGTTTTATTGTGCTATCTTATCAAGTCTTTATCCTGCTTAGGTTTCAATTCAATCATGCCCATAACAAATGGTTGGTACTGTGTAATGTATATTTTACAATAATGGAATGCAGAATTGATTCATCCAACTTAATAGCTTAAAACCGTGATGATTTAAATCTGCAAAGAAACAAAATTTGTCACTGAAAAATATATTTTATACAAATTTTAACATTGCTATCTAGAATGGGATTTTGATTCTAGATTAGTAAGCAATACTACCTTAAACACCATAATTTTTTATTTGTTTGAAATAACACTCCACACATAGGTACTTGTATTATTGCCGAGTATCAACTAGTAAATTAAGTTATTAATTTTGAAAAAGGCATCATTTTTGGAATAGAACCCAAACAAAGAAACTTTATCTTCTTCTGCCCAATACATTTTTTTTAATGAATGTACCATAACAGTCAGATATAGATTATATGAATTTTACAGGTTTTTGCAATTAACTTTGGTTTTAGCTTTTATTTAGCTGATTTTTGTGATTTTGAAGGGTAAATTGACGAAAGAGAGAGATATGCTGGCTTCGACTGTGAAAAAATTGGGGAAAGACCTATCAAAGGTACGGGTTTTATTTTGTTGGTTATGTATTTGGATTACATGTTTAATTCTCAGAATAAAAATTCTACATGCTTTCTATTTATTGTGATCTCAACTTTTATATGCCACAACTAATTAGTATGAATAGGTGGGTATACATATATTGATAATATTTACATTGATACAAAAGGTTTAACTTGCCATATTATTTGCAGGACAAGTCCGAATTTGAGCTGAATGGCATTTATAACACATTCTTTACATTTATTCATATATATCATTTCTTTTTTGATGTTGATATTAGATTTTTAATTTATTTTACATTTTTTTTCTGACAGTTAGAAGCATTCAAGAGGCAACTGATGCTGTCACTCAGCGATGATAGATCTTCTGTAAGTTTGAGGAACCATGATACACTCATACACACACATGTACATGTGTATGTATTTATGTACTGTATGTTCCAAAATTCCATTTTCCATTTTCGTTCCTATCACTGATGAATTTTGAAATTTCGGTTCTGTTTCGGAGAATCCACTTTAATACCTGTTTGTGAATTCCAGTATTTTTTTTATCTAAATACGTTGATACATATTCAGTATTGACATAAATTTATATTATCTTCTTCGGATTGTATATAGGGTAAAAAGTGTACAACCTATATAATACAAATTATTAACCTTAGTTCATTCATATAATCACTTATTACAAATTATTTATACTAATTAAACTACATCAAGTTCAAGATTTTGATTCCCAGTTTCGTTTATTTCATTTAATTTTTTTGAATTTTTGGTTAATTTTGAAATTTTCACTTATGATTCTGGTTTAGATTTTGATATTTTTTCTGTAGAAATACTCAATAGATAGTTCATATTTGTATTCAAAATATATACATATATATTATACTTGAAAAAGTTGATTTGATTATTGATTTTTAATGCTGTTTTCATGCTATTTCTTCTGATTTGGGTCAGAATTGACAAAGTATCACAATCTCTTTTGAAACTATTCAATCATTTGTCCATTTTTATTATCTTGTTTGGTTTGTTGTCTTTTTAATTCTTTTACGTGTTATTGATTTTTTTTCTTTCTATATTTTCACTATTTTTTTCAGCAACAAAAAACTAAATCTGGAATTTGGACCGGAACTAGGATTTGGACTGAATTACATCCCGGTTATGACCGGAACCGGAACGGAATAACTGAAATGTCCGGAATTCCACTGAAATTTTAAACCATGATACACACACATATACATACATACACATGCGTATGTGTGTGTGTATGTATGTGTCTGTACGTACGTACGTACATACATATGTGTTTGTGTGTGTGTGGTTCGTTTCAATATTATGTTTTGAATACTAAGTTATATTGATCATGACTAATTGATTAAGACTAGCATGTAACTTGGACATTTTCCGTTTATTTATTTGCCTCTTTAAACAGCTAGCAGAGTCAGTAAACATACCCAGTGGATATCGGCCTATTGCCAGAACATCTTCTTGGGGAGGTGCACAGTTTCTTCATAAATATCAAACTAATAGGAGTCTTAATAGCAATAGTTATTTCCATTTTATATTTACTTAATTTTGTGCATGATGATTATAGAAGAGACATCAATCAACAATAATGGATCAGATTCTATGGAAATCGAAAACCAAAGTATTGATGGTAAGTCGTTATGATTTCATCAACCCCATAGAATTTGTTAAAAATACCATGAACCTATCGAATCTGAATCTGATCGCTAAGTATGTAATCTATAAATTAAACCATGAACAGGTGATCGTATTTGATATGTTTGGCTTTGTAGCTGAACCTTGATTATTATTAAGTCATGTATTTTCTGAACTGAAGTAAATATATATTCAGTCAAACCAGTGATATCATAATTTATAATGTACTCTGTGCATTCCCAGAAAAGAAATTTAACATAGAACCATAAAAGTTTCTTAGATTTAGTTTATTTAGCTACTATCATTGAATTGAAGATTGCTGTTATTGAATTCCAAAAATAATATAGAAGCAATTATATAAATACAAATGTTTTCTCCTTTCGGGGTCTTGGTATGTTTTCCTAATTCATTATGAAACATATTTTCTTAAAAGCTCAAATAATGCTTTCAATGTACTGGTGGAGCCTTGAAAACATTTTTTTTAAACCTTTACCTCCAATTAAACTGAAAATGCTTTTTTGTCTTAGCTGGAAGTCACATGGGACCTCATTTACAATCCAGAATTTTAAACATAATTTCTAATTTTGTAGTTGTTGGAAAAATGGCACGAGGTATAAACTTGAAAACAAAAATAAAACTCTTTTACCGTGCTAAATTTACGTATCGTACTTTGTTAATTAGTGTTAGTTGTTCTGATCATCAAATATAATCCAAGATTTGTTGTTCTAAGGAGCATGATAAAGAGAGCATCTACTTTCTGAATGTACACTTGTTAACTTTAGGTAAATTCTATTGCAACCTCAAAAGTTGTGAGTTTACCGCCAAATTTTGACAAAATGAATGTATCCCTATATATTTTTGGTAATAAGAGTGATACTTAATTTAAGCAGAGCACTCACGCATTATTGCATAGTAGTTTATTGGTCAAATCTGTTAACATCTTTGACTTTCTTTTCTCGGTCCACTACTCGATATTATTATTATTATTATTTATTGTTATTTTATTTTTATACATTTCATATATTTTCTTTTGCACCCATTCTACTTCATGATTCCACTTTTTACCTTTTTTTTATTCAATTTCATCGGGCCCATATGAAGAACAAGTTGGATATTTGAACACTGTCTTCTTCCTTCCTCTTTGTGACGATCCACATTTCGGAAGGTTTAAATCGACAATAATCCACACATGTCCGACTTAAACAATCCGGAACATAGATAATCAATGAGGTTAATCAAGAAAAATAAGAAAAGAAGAAGAAAACAAACACAGAATCTCACAGCGGAACGACAAAATATAATAATCAAATAAACAGTTCATGAAGCTGTTTATATTATACATTTGATTATAATTTATACAACATTTATCAGAGTTATATGTACATCAAGAATAAATAAAGTAATGCAGCAGACAACATGATGCAGGAATAATAATAGTAATAATATACCAAATCTTTGTCTTCGTCCTCCAGAATAATCTTCAATGCGCTGAAAAACTCAGGGCTGATCCGAGCGTAATGAAAAGACAAAACACTCGAGTCATGACTAAAATATTCTTATGTGAGCCAAATCGATATCGCATATAACATGAGTGTCGTGGCGTCAGAGATGTTTACGGGATTTCACATCTCCTATCCGGTGTATAACATGCGTGCAATAACTCAAGAGATGTTATAGAATTTTCCATCTCTTAAGGATCCGTCAAGATATTTATATGTAGTAGAATACGCTACATATATAATGTCTAACCAATAAAATAAATATTTTTCTTAGCGTTAAGGCTTTACATTAATCTTCCTTAACATGTTTTTAAGCATTGTCGTACAGTTTGCATATAAAACACCAGTAAACCGTCGGTGGATGGGGATGTGCCGTGATAGACAACACTAAACCAAAATCGTAGGAGTCTTGTATAAGGATAAAAGTATGACAAGACACGTGAGACAATGCCCAAGGTATGATACTACCAGTTTACCCTTCCCGGTTGGTGGTAACCCCTAACGGTCCACCGCGTCCAACACTCCCAAAATCAGAGGATGCGCACCAATCAATCACAATGTAAATGATGGTAATACGAAGAAGTGTGTCCGCTAGAGGTAGCTAGCCTCATTGACCGGTACGACTCATGTTTTAGTCATTTCAAATTGACACAAGTGTCATGCCAACCCATCATCGTTCTCTTTATTCAAATCCAGCAAACGACGCCAAATCCAACCATTTCGTTCTGAAGTCTCCTCCGCGTACACAGTTGTTAAAGTGGTTCCAGTATTGACAGAGAGTATGCCAATAAGAGACCCCGGTCTCTTTAACAACCAAACGTCGTTTTACACACCGGTTGGTACTTTTACATTTCGAAAGCAATTCATACTTGATATCAAAATATCATATTCGCTTTAAAATCAAATCCATTTCGAAATCATCATATTTACTCAAAATATTCCATTTCATTTCAAAATCATTTTCGCCTTTATATCTCGATTTCGCTTCCAAAATTGTTTTGAATTTCAGTTTAGGTTATAACTTCATTTTAACCCAATTCGTATTTAAATCCAAGATTTAAATATAAACATTATACCCTTTTGACCAGTTTGAATTTTTAGAAAATAGTTTGAATTTTAAAATAGTTTAATAGAAATAGTTTGAGTATTGAAAATGGTTTATATAGTAAAATAGTTTGGAAAATATTTTTTTTTGAATATTAAAAAAATAGATTTTTATTAGTTTATACTAAAATAATTTATTTGAAAATAGTTTCAAAATCAAACTGATTCAATTACAATCCCGATTCAAATCACTTTAAATTTTCATTTCGATTTAATCGATTCAATTCTGATTTCAAGTCGAATTTTACTTCGATTCCAAATTAATTTCGATGTCAATTCCAAATTAATTTCAATTACAATTCCAAATTAATTTCAATTCCAATTTCAAATTAATTTCAATTACAATTCCAAAATAATTTCAGTTTCAAATTTAAACCATTTCGATTTATATCAATTCCGAGTTCGATTTTCAAAACATCGATTCAAAACACTTAAATCAAATTTACCTTCAATACCCGATTTAAAATCCAACAAACTTCTCCTCGCGCCCTCTCCCCGACAAGCTCCTAGAATCCATGCCTCCACCTTGAAATCGAGTCGCGTCCAAACTGTTTCCCCCTCGACCTGCTAACTGTCGCGATTCGCCATCGTTGACCGAGAACCCCCAAACTCCGGCTACAACTGCCAAATCTTCTGCTAAACCCAAATACGAACTCCAAACGAGCCAACGCTTCCTCGATCGAACTAAAACTTAAGCCCTAGCTATTGTTCGACCTCACAGTCGAGATCACCAACTCGATGCCGCACCTCACTAACAATATACCAGATCGAAGCACAAGATGAATTATGATTTCTAAAATTGGTTTCACATTTTTTAATCAAGTATAAATGGAGAAATCGATTTTTGAAGTTCCCTTTTATTTTTTTCCTGTTCTTCACTGCCGTGTTAAAAAAATGAAGAGGGAGGGGACACATTTTTAAAAGGGACGGGTATAGGCACGAACAGAGGTTAGGGTGGCTTGCACAGTGGTAGGGTGACTGATGAAAGAAAGTGACTGCCTAGTCCAATCAATAAAAATAAATTATTTAAATTTTCAAAATATCGAGCTGTAAATTTTGGATCCCAATCTAGGCGTGCCGCCAGGCGTTCATAATGTTATGGCCCTCTTTCGAATGCAATGGAACAAGTCTCGAGTCCCAATTCGATCGTATGTGGAAGATAGCTTTTTGAATCGAATTAAAATATTAAATTCTCGATATTAATTTCAGCGCATTTCTATTATGTACGATCAAACGGTAACTCTAAACGCTACGGAATTTGAAATTCGATAATAATACACTATTACGGATCCAATGAAACTGGTTTCGTCGAAATCCAAGATAGTGCACCGGAAGGCTATTTTTACTCGTTAAATAAAATATACAATTTTCAATTTTTATTGATCCACTTAAAATTCCAATTTTAAATGTTGACAACCTTCATTCATACTTAAATAAAATTTAAATCAATTTTCGATACCATCTTCATTCATATTAAATTCAGAGTTCAATTATTTACAAAATTTTCAATGTTGAGTTTAAACAATTTAATTATGCAATATTAAAATCTCGCTGAATTTTACATATCAACAATTTATTTATTTTCAACTAAATAAGTCAACATTTATTATTCAATCCAATTATTGGTTATAAATACATTCAATATATAGAATTCCATTTCAATTCTGTTATTGTTATAATCTTCGAAATTGGTTATTTCAAAATTTTATTTGAAAAAATTTCAATAATAATTCGTTAAATTTTATTTTTAACCATTTTTATTCAATAATTGCATTGAATTTGATAATTTCAAATAGTTAAAAATACGGATCGTTACACTCTTGTCTCTACAAACCATTGTCTCATTACCCTGGTCTAGTGTGGGTTTTGTTATTATTTCAACTATGTACCACAACAGCTTTTTATCAATTCCGAGGGAACAACCTACTAGTTTTTAAACAATCCATAATGTGCAATCATACTAGATTCCGATTAAATCCTAGTGCATACTCTAGGTTTTGATCATGTCCTAGCGCATATCACTATATTCCAATAAAATCTTAGGGCAATACTTATGCTTAAAAATGATGAAGATCTGGGGTAAAAAGTTAAAAAGGTAATGACAATCAAGTTACCATGAGAATACTCGTGACCATAATCATTTTCATAAATAGTACCATCTTTCTTATTCTTGGAAAGCTTATCAGTTTCTTCTTTCATTTTTTCAGACAAAAAAAAGAAAATAAATAGACAATGGTCTATTCATTTTTTTTAGATCATGGGGAACCTTAAGATCATGGTATTCATTGATACTCACTTAAGTAAACCCCACGCCGTGTGTCTACCCCGCTTTTATTTAGTCGTCGTACATGGATGCTTAACATTGAAACTCCCACTGATGGTTTGACGCTGGGATTCGATCCTGTCCGGACACAGTCCTTTGGTTCCCATCTCCCAGCTCCCAAACCAACCGAGCTACGAACGGCGGGTGACAATGGTCTATTCATTGATTGGGATATAATTTTAATTAAAATTCTATTATATTTAAAGGGGTAAAGGGAATACTGAGGTATTAATAGAATGAGTGTAGTTTATTTTACTCATCTTAAAAAACACAAGATACCTTTTTCCTATATTGAAATGCTCAAAACCCTAGATTTAAAAATATAAAGACAAATTATTTCTATGATGATTTTATGTTAAATTGACATATATCCGCGAACTCTTTCATTTTGGACAAGTTTATCAGTATTTCTTAGTTTTGATTGTTAAAATTGATGAAGGCAAACTGAAAAGGAGAGGAGGTGCAAGATATCAATTTCAGTTTTCATCAATCCAATGTAAAAACTTCGAGATTTGTTCTATTAGATATGATTTTAGTTTTTTTTTAAGGTTCTACTTTCAATCAGTCCTTAAAAGAATAAAGAAGAAGTAAGCATTTTTAATCCGATTTACTTATTTATTGTTAGGGTGGTACATAGGGAATTCGAGGTTCCAATAGAATTAGCCTGAATTTTATTATATCGTCAAGGCATGTACAAATTTTGGCCATCATGATGGCTTTTTTATAACAAATTTAAGTGCATGCAGCATCAGGTTCTAAAGGTATCAACAAGTTGTCATTAACCCCATATCTGACTCCTCGACACACGCCTACAGCTACACCAACTGCAGTATCAACCGTTGCTTCGCCAAGGGGGTTTTCTACCGCTGGATCTTCACCAAGGTTATGGTCTGGTTCAGCATCACCAACAAAATCTCGCTTTGAGGGTTTATCTTCTGCATCATCTTCTGGGTTTACATCAAGTAACATTCCAACTCAGCAGTCATCTGCATCGAGCTCCCCACCTTCTGGTATTTTATCAAGTTATCAATTATTAGATATACTGCAAAATGTTTATTTTACTTTGTATGTCATCTGTACTGCTCTAAAAAGGGGGTGTTTGTGTTCTTAGATAAGTTAACTGTAAAATATTGGTTGAATGTGCTAATAAACAAATGACAATATTTTGATGATGCTTCATCAATGTCCACATAATGCAGAGTAGTCAATGGCAGATTACATCACTGTTATATAACTTAGCATACCCCAAGCAACGGATTTTCTAAAATATGCTCAAAAGCATCGATGAGATTTTTTGACTAATATTTGCCGATATGTCAAATCCTATTTGTTGCAAAATATCCATAATTTATTTAAAATGCATGTCTAGAATATATATATATATATATATATATATATATATATATATATATATGCACAAAAGAGTTAGAAATGAATAAAAGAACCATCTTTTTCACCAAAATCTTAACTCAAATTAGCAACTTGTCTTGTGTGTGTGGGGGGCAAGGATCGGCTACACTTCAATTCCCTCCTGATTTCAACCACATGCTCCGAATTAAATAATATAATAAGGTGGCAGGAGAGAGAAAATATATTAATTAAATCAGAACAGGTGCTGAAATCAGGGAGAAATTGAGGTGTAGTCGATCCTTGCATATATATATATATGTATGTATGTATATTTGTGTGTGTGTGTTTGTGTGTGTTGACAGTTTATTTTAACGGTCAATCTGAAATGTTATTTTTAATAGGTTAGAAATCTTCAAATAGACCAAATTTTTGTGGAGATAATCTCTAGGCATATAAGAACATGTCTAGAAATTTTCATATGAACTCAAATTATGTAGCTCAAAAAAGTATAGAGGTGTAGATGAAATGTAAACAAGAGGGGTGTAGCAGACCGCACATGCACTCTGTGTGTGTGTATTGTATGTACGTATATGAATGTGCATGTATGTATTGTATGTCTGTGTGTGTTTCTGTGTGTACTAATAGTTGTAATGGATTCATAATTTTTTGATCTGACCACAAACTCCTAAAATGCCCTTATATGCAAGTGAGGTCATGAGTTTGAGTCTCCCTCATAACTTCATGAGTTTGAATCCCAACCCTATTAGAAGTATGACTTTTTCTTTATATTTTTTAAAACCATATGAAAAATCAGACTTTATTGATTTTTAATCATTTTTTCAAGGATACTTTTGTACACACATGCCAAAAGACTCGCTTGCACGTGCTTGTGTGTGTATGCATGTGCAGACACACACACACATATTAGGGATCAACTATACTTCTTATGCTATACCATTTGTGTTACACCATGATCATTTTTCAACTTAAGACAGTTTGAAATAAAATCATATTTTATGGATATGTTTTCATATAATTAAAGATCATGTTCGCAAATTTGGCTTTTTTGGATAATTTAACATTTTCAAAGATAATATTAAAAATTATAGATCAAATTTAATGATTAATGTTTAACTTGACATTTCGATGATGCTAGAAGTTTTAAAATGATCTTATTTTTTAGGACATGATGTTTATAATGTAAATTGAATATCACTAAAGTTTCATTTGATTTTGAATTATGTAGCTTTAAAAACCATATAGGTGTAGATGGTGTAGCGGATCCTTACATGCCTAGCTACATATTTGTGTGTGTGTTATCAGCAAAATTTCCAGTCTCCAAACAGACTCGAATGATTGAACTGGACCGAAGAACAGTAGAGAAACAGATACAAACACTTAGAAAAACATCACAAGACAATGGAGCAAAGAAGTACAAAAAATATAGTTGAAAAGTGATACTTGACTTCATGGATCGGGTGCCTCAGATCGGTGATGAGTTGTACCCGAAGAGAAACCTAGGAAAAATGATAGAAAACTCGAGTAAAGCTAAAAGGAAGAAATGGAGACACAACCCACTCTGTTGGATCCTTCTAAATTACACTTCTTGATTAATTAAAGCTAGAGGGAAGAAATAGAAAACTCGGTTGTGAATTACACTCTGTTGGATTCTTATCGAGTTGTAAGAACAACTTTATAAAAACAAAAGATAATTAATAGAAAGTGACTAAGTGGACGTAAGCTGGAGTATTTGCCGAACTACTATAAAATTACGTGTTCTTTTCTCGCTTTTGCTCTCGTTTCTTTTCTAATTTTCACATTTGATATTTCATTGGGTGTTTATGTCATTTTTTATTCAAATATTTTGGTGCTTTTACTGAGAAGAATTTGAATTTGAGAGCTTGAAGCTTGATTTGGAGATGATGAAGATGCCTAATACGAGAGCTGCTGCTGGAGGAAGCCAATTAGGGGCATCTAGGAGATGTTCTCGGATTCAAACCCATCAATCTACGTGACTAGAGAAGAAATTGAAAGAATGATAAAAGAGATGCAAAATATGATGATAGCTCAACAAGAGAAAATACTTTGAGGATTCTTCAGGAGAATGGATCAACGAACGACAGCTGGAGTAGTTGGAAACCAGAATCAAAGGCCGGAAGGTAGAACAAGTGCTCCTAGAAATGGAGCAGAGTGAGTTGGAGCGGCCCTCGCAGAGGCACCTCAACTCGGCACTGACTTGAGAACTCAAGTCGGTACTGATCCAAGAAGTCAGAGAGGCATGATTGATTTGAATTTGAGTTTAGGCAATGTACGTCTGAGGGATGCTGTTGAACTGCAAAACGGAGGTCAGAACGCGAACGTTCAACACTAGGAGTTGGAATCAGGAGCTCCTCGTAGTAATGAGGGGAGGGGGTTAAATGATGGTTTGGATTGGAGACTTTCATTGGATGACAACGATAGAATTGTTAAGATGATAAGATGAGTATTGAGAAGTGGATCCCAGAAACGGTGCTTGGAGGAAGTGAACAGAAATCCATTCACCCCAAACATCCGATACGCAAGGAATCCGCCTGATTTCAAACTACCGATACTGGAGATGTATGATGTAAGGTCAGATCCGACCATTCACTTGATAAGATATATCTGACATATGGAAGTGTTAGGTGTTTTTGAGAAGATAATGAGATAGTGTTTCCCGTTATATTTGATGGGTTTGGCAGTAATGTAGTTCAGATAATTGGAGAATGAGTTCATTAGCACATGGACTGAATTGGTAGACATGTTCATAAAACAGTTCATAATTCATATTGCATGACCGAAGAAAGTGATGACACTTTCGATCATAAAGCAAAGAGCCGGATAGACACTACAAAGTTATTTGATCAGCTTCAACGCAGCAGCCGCTGCAGTTTATAAGCCAGATCCGTCGGTAGTTCTGATGGTGGTAGTTTCAGGAGTTGCGAGTAAGACTGATTTCAAATTTGCTTTGGAAGAGATCCATCAGTGGATCTGGCGGATTTCTACTATCAAGCTGAGAGATTCCTACGTCTGGAGCACGTTGAAGCTAAAAGTGACTACTGTGTGCCTAGTTATCACTTAGGATCGTGTAATATGGAATGTATTATAATCTAAATGTGGAAACATATAATAATAAAGCAAATAAGAATAAGCACACCATGAGTTTTTATACTGGTTTGAACTTCCCGTTCTACGTCCAGTCTCAAACTCTTCTGAAATTTAAACTCAATAACCCCTCACTTAACCCGGAGAAATAGGTATACAACACCTGAGCAGCCGAACGGGATTTTTCCGCCTCTAACAGCCGAAAGTGGACTTTTACCGTCTAAACAACCGAAAAGGACTTTTACTGGTATAAGAAAATAGTTGACAATTGTGTTCTGAATAACACTGATATGTCTTTAAGTATACAACCTTCCTATAATCAAATCCTCAAGTATATATTGTGTGTGTGAAGATATGAACGGAAGATATTGCTTAGAATCAAAGAATATATTGATTAGTTCAGAGATTCAAGTAATATAAAGATTGTGATTGCTTTTAGAATGCAGGGATAGAGGGTAGAGAGTATGGTCAGAAAGCAAAATGAAATTCGGTGGTTTGGAAAATGATTTTGATGTGTTTAGTCAAACAACTACAACTATTCACGAAGAGTTTTGATCAAAAGATGCAGCCATATCTCTTCAATTTGGATCGTAACTCTTCGCAAATGGAAGTGTCTCTTTAGAAAAAATAGCTGTTAGAATCGTTCAGTCGACTGAGCAAAATCGACCAGTCAACTGAATATTCAAAGACTGTGTAAAACAAAGTATGGCTGTGCAACTGAACAGGTTCAGTCAACTGGTCGTTTTTGGTCAGTCGACTGACCTGGTTGTCAGTGCACAGTTTATACCTTCTTTAAAAAATTTGAATCTTAAAACAAACTTTGATTTTGTGTAAACTACTTGAGAATAGATTTTAACAATTTCAACCTATATCTAATGACTAAAACTTCAATAAATAAACATACTATACTTAGATTTGAAGTCTTGTCTTCTTTGTAGTTTAATAGCATATCTCATTCTCGTTTTGTCACTTGATCGTAAATCACTGATTATTTAAGCTTTTTGTCATGAATCAAAACTCATGATTCAACAGAAGCGAATGCAAGCGCTGAAATAAATGTAGTGGATGATGGAGGAACATCCAAAATAGGATACAGAAAAAATAAAGGAAAACGAAAGGCTGATGATGGCTTTGGAGGACCAAAACGGATGAAGAGGGAACCGAAGTTTTCCTTTTATGCTGGATCGACAAAAGACCCAAAGAGGATTTATTTGGATATCAAGAGGCAAATTCACTATCAAAAACCAGCGAAAAGAGAGGCAACGAATTAGGAGAAGATGTCTGGAAAATTTTGCCTATTCCATGAGCTTGATGGCACAAAACAAAGGAGTGCGAATACCTACGAGATGTAATTGAGAAGCTGGTTCGGAGCAACCGGCCACAACAGTATGTGAGGAATCAAACTACATTGATGCAGCAGGAACAACTCCATCTATAACGGACACATCTATATACGGCTGTGGAGCTGGGTCGAGACTGGTTATCTAGTGATTGGGATGGATCAAAGTCATGTTTGATTTTCGTACCTTGCTTTCGTTTTAAATCAACGATACAAGAGTGCTGTCAGGCCGCTTATGTACGGATCTCGATCGGTTGGTCCCAAGGCACGCTCTGAGTTGAAAATCTAAGAGTGATCCTTGATAGGATTAGATATGTTAATGTTTGTTTGATGCTTTGGTTGGACTTTGTGGATAATTCAGGATTGGTTACCCCTTGAAGCTGATATATAAATTGATTGGACATGGTTCCTTCTACAAAAGAGTTGGGACGATGAACCATCAAGTGCACGTTCTCTTGCCGAAGAGCGGGTGAGTGGACTTGCACGGGATAGTTGGTCTCCTTACCGGAGAGTAAGCGGATGAACACGCTCAGATAGCAAACTCCTTCAACAAAGAGTGAATGGATGGGTGCACTCAGATAACAAACCCCACCGTCGGAGAGTGAGTGGATGGGTGCGCTCAGATAGCAAAACCTCTCATTGGAGAGTGAGTGGATGAGTGCACTCAGATGCAAGCCCCTTCGTCGGAGAGTGAATGGATGGATGCACTCGGATGCTAAGTCCCCTCATCGGAGAGTGCGAGGATGAACTTGCTCGGATGTTGGATCCACTCACCGGAGAGTGGACGGGTTGAGCTCAATCTGGATATATGATCCGTAAAGATCAAAGATTGGATTGGATATATGATCTGAAGAGATCAAAAATTGGATTGGATATATGATTACGTGATTTGAAGATATCAGAAGCTACATTGGATATTGGTTATGCGATTCGAAGAGATCGGAACCTTGACTGGACGTCAATTATGTGATCTGGATAAATCATACATTGGGATTTGAACGCCACTCAAATTTGAAATGATTTGACAATGATCACTGGATTACGTCAGTGCCTCGATCCGGTTGGCCTTAATTTATGATGGGATGATGAGAGATTCCAGACGATTTATAAATGATGCTCCAATTGAAGGCAATGCACTACCATAATTGATGACTTATGATAACCAAATGATTGGTGAAAGTCATTGCTTCGATTCAGTTGGGTGTTCTAACAATGGGATACTTGGCGATACTAGATGACTTATAAGTAACTCTCCAACCTATGGTAATGAACTTCAATAATTATTGATTCATGATTACCTGACATATGAGTTACCCTTGATAATGAAATCTTGGGGGAACACGGACGACACTGATATAGATTTATGATACGATAGCTTAATCCCGAGTGAACACGGGATGATATTGATATTGATATATGATAGTTAACTCTCAGAAGAACACGGGATGATTTTAATGTACGATATACAATATATGACATGATGATTCCGAGGGAACACAGAATGACTGTGATTTCTGACTAACACTAAAACAAGGCCTTGAGTCCTTAGCTATAACGGTCTAGAATGATCTTTGATTTATAGGTGAATCCGAAGTAACCTGATCATTCATCGTTGTTTGATTAGTCGATAACCAGAGAGTTCAACTACTAATGATTTGCCAACTTCGATATTTGTTCTTGAGCAAAGCACACCTTCTATTCACAAGGCGTGCTTTGGGGAGCAAAGTGTTATCAGTAAAATTTCCACAATCTCCGAATAAACTCGAATGATTGATCTGGACTGAAGAATGATAGAGAAACAGATAAAAACACTTAGAAAACCGTCACAAGACAATGAAGCGAAGAAGTACAAAAACGATAATTGTAAAGTAAGACTTGACTTCATGGATCGGTTGTCTCGGATCGGTGACGAGTTGTACCCGAAGAGAAACCTAGGAAAAATGATAGAAAACTCGAGTAAGGGTAGAGGGAAGAAATGGAGACACAACTCACTCTCGAAGCAGCCTAGAAGCAAACTTGAAGCAACGGATGACTCGAGCCAAACACAACTCGACACCGAGTTGTAGTTCACAACTCGGGTCCAAATTGTAAAACTTGAATGTGGTTTTGATCGTGAGATTTTTGTGGAACGACGAGGAGAATGTGTGGAGCTATTTTGGGTGACTATCTCGGAAATTTTCATCTATAATAGGAGTAGGAACCACTTGAAAAAGACTTTATCTTCTTTTTCTTTTCGAACTCCTGATTTCGACCGGTTGTGAATTACATTTCTGAATTACACTTTGTTGGATACTTACCGAGTTGTAAGTAATCAAGTTGGGAGAACAACTTTGTAAAAACAAAGAATAATCAATAAAATTGGACTAAATGGACGTAGGTCGGAGTATTTGCCGAACCACTATAAAAATCGTGTATTCTTTTCTCGCTTCTATTCTCTTTTCTTTTTTAATTTTCATATTTTATATTTCATTGGGTGTGTGTGCCATTTTTGTTCAAACAATAGGTATGTAGGCCTATTAATGGACGGGATTCGGTCCGAGTATCTTAAAACGCAGACCCGAGTCCGATTACAATAATCAAAACCAGAGCCCTATGCGAGTCCACTGGGTATTTCAAAATCAATACCGAGCCCGATCCATCGGGTGTTTTAAGCCCGTCGGGTAATACTCGTATACCTAATCCAAAATATTCATGTTTAAACTATACTCTAAAATTGCAATTTTTATAAAACTCAAAGACAAATAGTTAACATACAAATTTGACGGTGACGTATCCAAGTTTACAATAATATTATGCAAAAACATCTATATGCAGACAAACAAAATGGTAAAAATATAGCATATATACTCGACCCTAATAGTAACCGGACCGGGTTTTAATAAACCGTACTCGACCCTAATAGTAACCGTGTCGAGCCTGTATCGAGCTTAGGTAGTTAGAGTCAAAACCCATACCCACAGTTATAGGTCGGGTCTGGTTCGGTCCGAAACCTGTACCATTGATACATACCTATATGTATGTATGTACACACATACATATAATGGATTTAAAATTTCATACGCATCGTATTTTAATTTTAGACTTTCGATAAGTAAATTTATTTTTACATTTCTTTACTAGTTTTATTGTTTATAAATTTATAATTTGTTGAGACCTGTTTTCTTTCTTGTTTTTATTAAATAATTTTTTTCTTCAGATTATTATTAAAATGACACGCATGATGTGTCACTGTTGGTGAACTTGTAAGTGAAGTGATGAAAGCAGTGATTAAATATGTGTATTTGTAATGATGCAAAATCATTGAAAACTAATGCAAACCACGTAGGAGTAATTACTGAATTCAAGAAAGGCAGCTTGGAAGCATATTTATCTAATTTCTTTTATAAATAGTAGAGATGTGTTGCAACGATAATTCTATTTATTCAATTCCTATTGTAAATTGTTGATCAAAGATCACTAAAATATAATTTCATCTCAAACTAGCTCTCAGTTTCAATTCAAATGCAATTGAGAAAAAATCTTTAAATCCATCTCGAAATTGAAAATATAAAGATTAGTATTTGAATCTACAATTCATTATTTTTCTTTTTCAAAACATTTAAAGGCGACACTTGTAAAGAAAATCAAGCCATAAAGATAGTTGTAGAAGCTTAAACGTTAAAATCAGTTTTGAAATGTGTAATGCTGTACTGAAATATGTTCTGAAATCAGTCTTGCACAATACCGTTCTGAGAATACCGTTGTAATGCTGTTCTGAAAAATCAGTTTTGAAATGTGCAATACTGTTCTGAGAATACCATTGTAATGCTGTTCTGAAAAATCAGTTTCAGTCAGTGCCCTCATCCGATAACCTACAAAGTAAACTTTTCAGAATTCATTAAGTACAAGTACATCTTATGATATGAATCCACTGAATCTGTTATTCACTATTTAATTCCAATTTTAATGCGAAATCAGAACTTTCCAGTTGACATTTAAATCTCATATTGAATTCTTTGTTCTTGATATTTTGGATATGGTATTTATATTGTTTGATACTTGATATTGTGAATTAAGATGTTTTTTTTATCAGCGATAACATTATCTAATTGTATAAAGAATAAACTGTTATTTTGCTTCACATCTTTGATAGACTAATATTTACTGTGTTTTACTTATTTCATAGTTTAAGAGCTTGGATAATATTGTCTGATTATAACTGACCAATATTTTTCCAATATATTATCTTGATGCTTGGTCGACATTGCATATCAGTCCTTCAGCGATGATATTTTACTGATATGACATTAACTATTTGTTAACCCACCTTTTGCCAATGCAGTACATATGCGGATTTAACCCAACAGACTTCACGATCATCAAGGTAGAAAGCTCGGAGAGATGGTTATCAAAATTGGAGATCGATTATATTTGAAATTATGGGCTATCATTGAATGGATTCGGATGGACGGCACCCAAAAATGACTAAGTACGGAACTAATACTTCCCCTAGATGAGGGATCATAGTAGAGGGATTGTAGTAAAGGGATCGGATTAAACGGGATGCACACAATACAACCCAACGATGACCGCTCCATAACTCAACAACCACAAGGCGGATTGAAATGAAATTTTGGAAACAAGAAGAAAAGATCCTAGGAAGTCTACTCTAGGGATCGCACATCATTTAGAGGAGTTTGGAGGGATCGGCCCCTATTCCTCCATAGGAATCAGCTATAATCAGCCTTCACAACAATATTGCAACAAAGATCGAACGACAACTCAAGTTCTGCTAATTCAATTGATATGAAACTTGGAGGCTAAGCATAATACAACATGGAGAAGCTCTCCTAGGAATCGCATATCATTTGGAGGAGTTTGGAGGAATCGGCCCCTATCCCTATTCAGGGATTGGTTTAGTTGAATTTGAAGCAATGATCGATCGATATCTCAAGATCTATAGATGCTATCAATATGAAACTTAGAGCACAAGCTTACTATAGCATGTGGAACACCCCATAGGGATTGCATATCAAATGATATACTTTGGAGGGATCGGCTCCTATCCCTCCAAAGGGATCGGCTCCTATCCCTCCAAAGAGATCGGCTGAAATAAGAATGCATGCAACACCATTTCACGAAAAATGCAATATCCCACGAACCGTAAGTCGGAATGGTATGAAATTTGGAGGGCAATTAGCTAACAATATGGGCAACCCCCCAGAGGGATCTTACCCCATTTGGACACCAAAATAGGAACCGATACCGATCCCTATTGTGGGCCCCAATGGGCCTGAAAATTCTTGTTTGGCCTCGTCATGGCCTGAAGATTCTTCTGCCGAAATTTCAGCTCGATTTATGCACATCTTCCCCTATAAATGCAGCACGCATGACGTCAGGAAAAGGATTTTCTTTCCGCTTCTCTCTTTCTTCAACCTAGGCTACACTCTGTCAATTTTATTCTTAGTTTCGGATTGTAACGGTAAACAAACTTCATTATAATAAAAAGGGTTATTCTAGAGTGGACGTAGGCCGAAGTTAGCCGAACTACTATAAATCTTGTCTCTTTTTACCTGCTTTCATTTTTAATTTGTTTGTTTTTCATATTACATTCTCTACATTAGATACTATCTGAGATCTATGACTGAATATTGGTGTTTTAACATAACTGGGTATTGATGGCCAATTTTGACGCCAACACTATTTTTCATGATTGCTAATCAACATTTTAGGTTTTTCATGTAAAGCTAGGTGACTAGTATGTTAGGGCTATTCCACTTAAGCGGATATAACCGAATGACACTGATGCAGAAACAAATAAGATCAATATAGAATGGTGAAACAATCAAATAAAATTATTAGAGTTGTTTACGACAAAGGTGAAATCAACCGAATAATAATAAATGAAAGTGAAGTGCACCAAAAATTTTCAAAGTGGTTCCACTATCAATGTGATAGTGTACGTTCACTAAGGAAAAAAGAATTTTATTAATAATATGGGAGAGAAGATTATAGAGATTGATACAGGTTATTTCTATTATATAGACTCCTTTAAATATAGACTTTGGAATCAGGGATTGAACTTATCCCGCAATGTGAGACTAAACAAAACATTAAAACCCAATATTGTGTCACATTTTTCAACACTCTAACTTGATACAATATATCTTTAAACAAAACCATCTAACTTCATCTATATCTTCATACTCTGAGCAGTCTTGAGTACAACAGATACGTTTTCAATGAGCTTCGGCAATGTCATCATCCATTACACTTTTCGACGAACTCCGACAACGCCACCGTTCGTAAAAAATGTTTAAACATATCCTTTCCAAGTAGGATTTATCAATATTTTCAATGAAAACAAACGTCTTCACCTACCATTCCTCACCCCTCGTGCCACCATGTGGCACCTAGCATCTTGATAAACAGATCAAGTTTGAGCAATGCTCGAACTTTGCAACTGATAATGATTTGGTGAACATGTCTGTTGCATTCTTCTCTGTGTGAACCTTCTGAAGACGAATTAACTTCTCTTCATTCAGTGAGACAAGAAATGATTCTTTCACCTCTATGTGCTTTGTCCTTGAGTTGAAAGTCAGATTTTATGCTAGATAAATTGCACTTTTACTGTCACAATTCACTTCTACTACATCATAAGTCATACACGAAGTCCAAATCACACATCAACCGTCTTAAATACAGTGCCTACTTAGTCGCTTCAATTGCAACTATAAGTTCTGCCTCTGTAGAAGACAAAGCAACAACGGTCTGTAACCTCGCTCAACTAATAGTTGTCCATCCAAGTGTGAACACATCTTGAGTCCTTCGATCTCTATCGCCGACGTAGTTAGAATCACAAAATCTTGCCAAGCTACAATCTCTATCTCTACCGCAAAAAACAAACTCATGGTCTATAGTTCCTCTTAAGATATATGAAGATGTACTTTACTGCCTCACAATGCGTCTTTTCTGGATTCACCATATATTTACTAACCAATCCAACAGTGTGCAATGTCAGGTATTGTGCAAACCATAGCATACATTAAATTACCAACTGCACTCGCATAGAGCACCTTCTCCATGCAAGTTTTGTCCTTTTCTGAAATCAGAGAGCCTTTATTAGAAAGTTGAATGTGTAAATACATAGATGTACTAATTGTCTTTGCCCATTCCATGCTAAATCGAGCAAACACCTTTTTAAAATATTCCTTTTGAGTGAGTCTCAGAGGCGCTAGCTTTATCTTTTTGGATTTCCATACTCAAAATCTTCCTTGTTTCTCCGAGGTCTTTCATCTTAAATTTCGCTTTTAGCTTCATCATCAGATTATCAATTTCAGCTTTATCCTTGAAAACAATCAACATGTCATCCACATCAAGAGTAAGTATACCCAACTACCACTCTCTAAATGCTTGAAGTACACACAAATGCCTTTGATACTACGATTAAAACTAAGTGAAAGGATAAAAGAGTCAAATCTCTTGTACCATTGTCTAGACGATCGCTTGAGTCCATAAAATGACTTCAACTTGCAAACTCATTTCTCTTTTCCACTTACAACAAATCCTTCTAATTGCTTCATGTAAATGGTCTCCTTCAAGTCACCATGTAAGAAAGAGGTCTTCACAACATGTTGCTCCAACTCCAAGTCATGAGCAACAACAATAGCAAGCAAAATGCGGATGGAGATATACCTCACTACGGGAGAAAATATCGCATCATACTTCACTCCCTTCTTCTGTGAAAACCGTTTAGCAACTAATTTAGCCTTGCATCTCTCATCATCATTCACCTTGAATACCTACTTGTAACACATGGTTCGACTTCCTTTAGAAAATGGTACCAAATCTCAGGTCTTGTTCTTTCTCAACGATTCTAACTTTTCTTCTATAGCGCACATCCGTTTCGAGCTATCACTCGACTTCATAGCTTCTTCAAGGTCAAATGGCTCATTATGAACCACATATAGGAGATACTCAAACTGATCATCAAGGCTAAGGTTTGCATACTGCCAATTAACATGCCTCTCGGACGGCCTAATAGTCTTACGACTGCTCCGAATAGATACAACTTCGCCTAAACTTCTTTCAGCTCCATCTTGAACTGAACTTCCTCTAGTCTTATGCACATCAACCACACTAGTAGAAAGAGCCCATGGACTACTCTGAGATGTCTCATCAACTGCATCTACATCTCTCACAGCAATAACTCTACTACTAGGCTGAAATATGAGAACCTCTTTCAACTCCTTAGGCCTATCAGACTCATCTGATGTGGTAGGTAACTTTCTCCTTAGGATTGAATATTGTAGACTCATCATAAATTACATGTCTGGAATGCACAATCTATCTATCAATAGGGTTTCAAATGCGATACCCTTTGTCACCATCCGTATATCCCATAAATATGCCCTTGTACGCTCTTGCCTCCAACTTATCATCACATGTATGGTGAACATATACATGACAATAAAAAATATGAAAGTAATCAAGATACACTGCTTTACCCCTCCACTTCTCCTCCAGAATCTTCTCATCTATGGTTGAGCACGAAATTCAATTATCATATGCGCTGCAGTGAATAAAGTTCATTCCAAAATCCTCTAGACAAGCCCGCCGTCAATCTCAAGCAACGTGCCTTCTCAAGTAGAGTCTGATTCATTCTTTCAGCAACCCCATTGGACTGCGGATCTCCTAGTGTAGTGAAATATCTCTGAATATCATGCTATTTACAAAAATTGAGGAACTTTTTAGGAACAAATTCACCGCCGTTATCAAATCTAAGCACCTTTAACTTACAAGCAGATTGGTTCTCAACTAATGCTTTCCAAGTTTTAAACATCTCAAAGCTTTCTGATTTGGCCTTCATCATATACACCTAAATTTTTCGAGAAAAATTATCAATAAAGGAAATAAAATACTTCGCTCCTCCAAGAGAAGCAGTAGTCACTGGTCCCCAAACATCTGTATGTACATAATCAAGCACTCTTTCCGATCTATGAAGTCCAACTCCAAAAGATACCAGCTCCTGGCAAAATTCCAATTTGTCGAAGCTTCCTCCTTTGATCATCTTTCGACTGCGAAGCAACTCTAAGCTCCTCCGAAATATGACCCAATCCCAAAGTCTAGTTGCATGCAAAGCACGAGAACTATCAACTCCAACACTGGACTCTCCAAAACCATGGTTCCCTTCAGCAGATACAGATTTCAGAACACATCTCCCTTCACCAAAACAAGTGCACCCATAGAAACTTTTAAACTATCATTCTCCATAGTCACCTTGCATCCCATGGATGCTAACTGCCATATAGAAATCAATGACTTTCGAAGACCTTAAACGTAGTGGACACCTATTAAAGTATGTATCACTCCGTCAAACATCTTAATTCGAACTATACCATCTTTCATAGCTCTACAACTAGCATCATTTCTCATAAAGATTGCACTTTCCTCTTTTTCAACTAAAGAGCTAAAATAATTCTTGTTTGGCATCATATGGAATGACGCCCCTGAGTCAAGCAACCAGTGGTCTGTTACATCAGATACCACTGCAGTCAACACATCATCAGATATAGTTTTCTCCACCGCAATCGATGAAGATTCATCCTCGGCCTTCTTCTTCAAATCCGAACAGTCTCTCTTTCAATGGCCTGATTTCTTACAATAGTGACACTTTTCATCTCTAGAATTTCCTCTTCAACCATTTTCAGGCTTTCTAGACTTGGAACGCCACCTGTGATTCCAACTTTTCTTCTCATCTCTCTTCTCTCTCAACAAATAGGCCCTGACTGCTACTTCATTCTCTTCTTTCACTCATTTCTTTCATCTGATCTCTCAAGTCTTCTGGTAGAAGACTCGACTTCACATCATCTACAGTCAAATTGTCTTTTTCATAAATCAGATTGTTAGCGAAACTTGTGTAACGCTCTGGAAGGAAACACAATAGGACCATCGTCTTCTGTTCTTTATCCACTTTCAAATCCACGGTCTTCATCCTCATTACAAGATCATCAAAGAAACTAAGATGCGCCTTCACTGAAACACTCTCTCTCATCTTCATGGTGAAAAACGTCTTCAACAGAATCAAACGATTAGTGAGTGATTTCTTCAGATAGAGATTCTCCAGCTTGATCCAAATTCCTTTAGCAGTGGTTTCTATGCTAATTTCCGAGATAACATTTTCTCTCATGACCAGCTGTAGAGTAATAGATGCACATTCTTCCATCTCCTTCCTTTCCACGGCAAAAACTTCAGCTGGTAATTTCTCGGTTCAAAAACTACCTGATGAATCATATTCCTTTTAAGAATAGCTTTTATTCTTCATTGTCACTTCTCGAAGTTTTTATCCTCGTTCCACCTTTATATTGCCAACTGTGAACCAGATGCAATATAACAATCTTTGACATAAGATCTTGTTACAACAGGAATAAACCCATCTTCTGTCATACTTTCTTTCACCGTTTATAAATCAACCTAGATGCTCGGATATCAGATTGTTAGAGTTATTCCACCTAAGCGGATATAATCGAACTGATGCGGTAACAACTAGGATCGATATAGAATGATGAAACAATCAAATGAAATTATTAGGATTGTTCACGATGAAGGTGAAATCAACCGAATAATAATAAATGAAAGTGAAGTACATCAAAAAAGTTTAAAGTAGTTCCACTATCAATGCGATAGTGTACGTCCATTAAGGAGAGAAGAGTTTTATTAATATGAAAGAGAAGATTACAGAGATTAGTACAAATTATTTCTATTACATGGACTCCTTTAAATATAGGCTTTGAAACTAAATAAAACATTAAAACCAAATATTGTATCATATTTTTCAACATAGTATATGGTCTTCATAAATGCACTGAAAAGGGTAGTATATCATACCCTAGTGTCAAGTAGAAAACAAAAGGAATGCATCTAACAATGAGAGAGAGGGAAAAAAAAATCCATGTATCATGAAGAACACAAACTAATGATAGAATTTTGGTTGTATGTAAACTTCGCAGACTGACGACCATAATGCATGATACATGTGTGATGCATGCAACCAAATATGAAGGAAGGAAATTTTGAAAATATAACCAACATACTAGCAGATGTTAACCTACACTTTATGCAATATTGCAAGTAGAGAATGAAATTTAAGATCATATCATACAATAAAATAAATCAGTTTCAATAAAAAATTTGTAGTTTCAAGTGCAACTAGAATATTGTGCAACTTGCAGCTAAATTTTTATTGAGATCTCCTAGCAATGGTTATAAGATTATGGGTTTGTTCTCGTGTGAAGTGAAAGGGGTTGGGAATGGAATTTAAAAAGGAGATTGAAAAGGGTGAAATTTTGAGAAAGGGGCAGTGTATTTTGGTATGTTGAAAGGAGTTGGAAAAAGGAAGAGGAGGGAAGGAGTATGTCATTCGGCGATTTGGGGTTCTCAAGACATCAGGTGTTTCTAACGCGAAAGGTCCTTTCGATGTTTTTTCCCCTAGCCAGTTTGATTGACCGTTGACCAAGTCCCGACGTCGGATGAGTCTGACGTCAGAACTTGGCCAACTGATCAGTGTAACTGTGCGAACGATACCTAAATCTTTGTTTTAGGTGTGGAATAATATCGACAGCTGATTTCAGGAATCTTTGCAACTGATGCATCGAAGTTTAATATATTGAAAATAGCCATGTGTCAGCTGTACTGAATCACGAAACCTAGCACACTGCTACTGTTTTTTCTTTCTTTGTTTTAAATGGTAAACTTACCACAATTTCTGCCGTCAATTGATACCCCATAGAAAGAGAGGATAGTGTATGGATCATGTGTATATCCCACATGTTCTCTCTTTGTGGTGCCGATCCACAGAAAATGTGGTAACTGTTGCGTATTTTTTCTTTAATAACTAAATAAATAAAGAAACGAAGAAAAATGCATCTACCCAATCCTTATGTTCGAATTTTGATATGCAATTTATATGTATTTTAAGTGTTCTATTACCAATTAAAAAAAAGAAATTGAATTAATGGATTCTCTAATGATGGTTAGCTGACAAAAAACTTTTATTTAGCTAAACATTGCTTCGATAGAGTTTTAATTTAGTGTCAAATTTCATGGTGATACATTATGGTATGAATGACAACTACTAAAGTGAAGAACTTAGCTCTTTGTTGCTAATACTGATTCTTTTACATGTTCCAGAAGCGTTTGTTTGTTTTTCAGCTCATATTTAGACCATTTTAATAATAGTTGTTAACAATTTTAGGTCGCCTTCCTCGTATAGATGGAAAGGAGTTCTTTCGCCAGGCTAGGTAGATACAACTCTTCATTTGCTCATGCCTGTAGATAGTACTCAAAAGGCTAATTTTTCTGTTTTATTCTTCAGGAGTCGTCTTACTTTAGAACAATTTGGTGCATTTTTAGCCAACATAAAGGAGCTCAATGCTCACAAACAATCACGGGAAGTAAGTAGAATACTTGCAATCTGGTTCTACAAAATTATTTCTAAGTGGGACAGGTCAATAAACCGTATTTAAATATTTATTTCAGGATATATATTTTCTGTAGTTTCAAAATCATTTTGACAAGAGTAATCCCAAATTTGGATACACGCCAATAACTGTTGAAATGCTTTAGGACTATTAGGATTAATTAAGCATTTGCCTTAATTCATCCTCAGAAAATTTTGATTTTACTAAAGCTTTGCAGTACAACTTCTCAAATGCTTAACCCTTCCAACTAATGTAGGAAACTCTCAAGAAAGCAGAGGAGATATTTGGAACTGATAACAAAGATCTTTATATATCCTTCCAAAGAATGCTTATTCGCAATCTACCTTGAATATTTATATGATATTGGCATCAAATTTGTACAAAAGGTATTGTCTCATAAACTTCCTTTCTTTAATTGGCCTAAAGCTTAGAACATATGCAACACTTACCAGCTTCAAACTTGGACACATTTTTAAAATAATCTTACTCAATAATCTTGTTTTTCGGTTTTTATCTGAATTTGCAGGAAGAACACGTAATAATTTGCAATTTTCCAATATATAAGGCATGGCTCTCAAGATGATCATGATTATACACAAAATAAATAATTAATGGCAGCGTTATTGGAGTTTCTTGTACAGATTGTTGAATAATGCATTTATACTTGATTTTTCCCGGACTGTCTGTATTATATTATAGTTGCAAAGCTATGCTATACAGTTCGTTGTCTGTAGACTGTATTATAGTTTGCCAACTTTTCCCCATTTAGTATAAATCTTTGTAACCTACCAATTGGAATGTTGGGTTCTTGCTGTAGCTGTTGTTCATTGTCTATTCCACTGGTTATTCTTTGAAAGTGCACTTTTGAATTGAAATTATGATTATGGGTAGAGTAGGTCTAAAAAGATCATAATTATTACAATCTTTTTAGGCAAAATTTGAAAGAAAAAAAAAATCTCTTTGCAGGAAAAGTTGTAAAGAGCGTTTGTTTAACATTGGACCATGTTTCACTGTTAAAAAAATAAAAAAATAAAATAAAAAATAAAAAAATAAAAAGAAAGAGAAGAAATGAAGAGAAAAGAATAGAAGAGGAAAGAAAAGCGTACACATCACCAAGAAGGTCTTGGTTTTAAGTTTAAGTAACACACGCGGGTACTTTGACACGTGCTTTCCATGTGCATATGAAAACAGGTATTAGTAAACATCGTTTTAAGAATTTTTAGATCTTACAACACGACTTTAAATTATACATAATGTTGTATGCTTTTACCTATATGAATGCACAAATCTAGTGCTTATTGAAATGTCAAATGAGACTAAGTGAATTTTAGAAAATAGTAAAATAGAGCAAAGAAATTAATTGACTGCTATATCAATATCTTGGGAAATGTAACGAACATAAACCTCAGTGCTTCCTGTGGATTAGAATATGGAAATTTTGCTATAATTTGGTTTCTAACAGAATGAATAAAAAAAATTTGTAACAAAAAATATATATATAAAAGTTCAATGTAAAAACTTTACCATATATTAATTGTTCAAAATAATCAAGGAAAATGATTCTTCTTCGGATGCTATATTTCTAACAAATAGCAAGTAACTATTAAATCATTTTTCGTATTTGTAGTATGGTATAGATTTAAAATTATTTTGTTAAGAAATGAACCTTTTCTACTAATATATATTTCTATGAGAAACATGGAGGTAATAAACTAAAATATGAAAGAACCTAACACATTGATTTTATTTTGTCGAATAAGAAACCATAAATAATGTGATATTAGTGAATCAAAAATCATTACATATTCAATACCCTTTATAGAAGATGCAACGAAACTGGTAACTACAATTATGAGAGAACATTAATGTATTCAAAATATTGCCAACAAAATACAACTGTAGTGCCAAAAAACTACAATTCTACTTAGTAGTATCACATAGTTCTATTTTTGGACTTCTCTGCTATACATTTGGAAAGTTGACCGAATACCCTCATAGCTTCTGATATAGAGAGGAGGATTTTCTACATTAAACATAGTTGTTAATCTGAAATAGAAAATTAGCATTTTGCGATGAAAAGGCTGGAAAGGAAACATAATGAAAACACCCATTTGGCAGGGTTGACAAAAAGACTCGTATGGTTGGGCTATGAAGATTGATATCTTTATCTTTACTACTAATAAAGAGAATTCGTTGAATAGATTTAATCGGTGTCTTTTGAAATTACAAATATACCTTTTTACATCTCATAGAGAAATAGTATTCAAAGATGGGGATGTAGCCTTTTATTTTCCAAGTACAATTGTTAATCACCTTGGAGAACTACAATATACGTTCATAAGCTGAAGTATCATAGTGTTCCATATTGTCTGTAATTTACGTAAGAGTTCATCATTCGAAGTTTCGTCTGATTTCGAGTTAGTATGAAGAAGTTATTACGGTCTGAACAAAAAATAGCGGCTTTTGCCTAGGCGGAGTTCAAATATGAGGATGTAACATATTATTTTCTAAGTACAACTATTAGTCACCACGGAGAACTGCAATGTGCGTTCAAGAGATGAAGTATCCAAGCGTTTCATATTGTCCGTAATATATGTGGGAGTTCATCGGTCGAAGGCTCGTCTAATTTCGAGTTAGTATGAAGAAGTTATTGCAGTATGAACAAAAAAATAGCGGCTTCTGCCTAGGCGGAGTTCAAATATGGGGATGTAGCCTGTTATTTTCTAAGTACAACTGTTAATCACCATGGAGAACTACGGTATACGTTCATAAGCTGAAGTATCCGAGTGTTCCATATTATCTGTAACTTAGGCGGAGTTCATCGGTCGAAGCCTCGCCTAATTTCGAGTTAGTATGAAGAAGTTACTGCAGTTTGAACAAAAAATTAGCGGCTTCTGCCTAGACGAAGTTCAACTATGGGGACATGGCCTGTTATTTTCTAAGTACAACTATTACTCACCACGGAGAACTACAGTGTGCATTCACAAGATGACGTATCAGAGCGTTCCATATTGTCCGTAATTTAGGTGGGTGTTTATCGGTCGAAGTCTCACCTGATTCCGAGTTATTATGAAGAGGTTATTACAGTCTGAACAAAATAAACAGTGGCTTTTGCCTAGGCGGAGGTCAAATATAAGGATGTAACCTGTTATTTTCTAAGTACAACTGTCAGTCACCGTGGAGAACTACAGTGTATGTTCAAGAGATGAAGTATTCAAGTGTTCCATATTGTACGTAATTTAGGTGAGAGTTCATCGTTCGAAGTCTTGCCTGATTCCGAGTTCGTATGAAGAAGTTATTGCAATATGAACAAAAGAAAATAACGGCATCTGCCTAGACGGAGTTCAAATATGGGGATGTAGCCTGTTATTTTCTAAGTACAACTGTTAATCACCATGAAGAACTACGGCATAAGTTCATAAGCTGAAGTATCCAAGTGTTTCATATTATCCATAATTTAGGTGTGAGCTCGTTGGTCGAAGTCTCGATCGATTTCGAGTTATTATGAAGAAGTAATTGCGATCTGAACAAAAAATAGCGGCTTCTACCTAGGAGGAGTTCAAATATGGGGATGTAGCATGTTATTATTTAAGTACAACTATTAATCACCATGGAGAACTATAATATACATTTATAAGCTGAAGTATCTGAGGGTTCCATATTTTCCGTAATTTAGGTGGGAGTCCATCCGTCGAAGTCTCGCTTGATTTCGAGTTAGTATGAAAAAGTTATTGCATTTTGAAAAAAAAATAGCGGCTTCTGCCTAAGCGGAATTTAAATATAGGATGTAGCCCGTTATTTTCGAAGTACAACTATTAATCACCATGGAGAACTACGGTATACGTTCATAAGATGAAGTATCCGAGTGCTCCATATTGCTCGTAATTTAGGTGGAAGTTCATCGGTAGAAGTCTCGCTTGATTCCGAGTTAGTATGAAGAAGTTATTGAAGTCTGAACAAAAAATAGAGGCTTCTACCTAGGCGGAGTTCAGATATGAGGATATAGCTTGTTATTTTCTAAGTACAACAGTTAATCACTATGGAGAACAACGGTACACGTTCATAAGCTGAAGTATCCGAGTGTTCCATATTATCCGTAATTTGGGTGGGAGTACATCGGTCGAAGTCTTGCCTGATTCCGAGTTAGTATGAAGGAGTCATTGCAGTATGAACAAAAAAATAGCGGCTTCTACGTAGGTAGAGTTCAAATATGGGAATGTAGCCTGTTATTTTCGAAGTACAACTGTTAATCAACATGAAGAACTACGGTATACGTTCATAAGCCGAGGTATCCGAGTGTTTCATACTGTCCACAATTTAGGTGGGAGTTCATCTGTCAAAGTCTCGCCTGATTCCGAGTTAGCATGAAGAAGTTACTGTAGTGTGAACAAAAATAATAGCGGCTTCTTCCTAGGCAGAGTTCAAATATGGCGACGTAGCCTATTATTTTATAAGTACAACTGTTAGTCACCACAAAGAACTACAGTGTGCGTTCACAAGATGAAGTATCCGAGTGTTCCACATTGTCCGTAATTTAGGTGGGAGTTTATCGGTCGAAGTCTCGCTTGATTTCGAGTTATTATGAAAAAGTTATTGCAGTCTGAACAAAAAAATAACGGCTTCTGCCTAGGCGGAGTTCAAATATGGGGATGTAGCCTGTTATTTTCGAAGTACAACAGTTAATCACTGTGGAGAACTATGGTATACGTTCATAAGCCGAAGTATCTGAGTGTTCCATATTGTCCGTAATTTAGGTGGGAGTTCATCGGTCGAAGTCTTGCCCGATTTCGAGTTAGTATGAAGGAGTCATTGCAGTATGAACAAAAAAAAATAGTGGCTTCTACCTAGGCGGAGTTCAAATATGGGGATGTAGTCTGTTGTTTTCTAAGTATAACTGTTAATCAACATGGAGAACTACGGTATATGTTCATAAGCCGATGTATCTAAGTGTTTCATATTGTCCGCAATTTAGGTGGGAGTTCATCGGTCGAAGTCCCGCCTGATTCCGAGTTAGCATGAAGAAGTTACTGCAGTGTGAACAAAAATAATAGCGGCTTCTTACTAGGCGGAGTTCAAATATGGCGATGTAGCCTATTATTTTCTAAGTACAATTGTTAGTCACCATGGAGAACTACCGTGTGCGTTCATAAGACGAAGTATCGAGTGTTCTATATTGTCCGTAATTTAGGTGAGAGTTCAATGGTCGACGTCTCGTCTGGTTTCGGTTTATTATGAAAAAGTTATTGCAGTTTGAACAAAAAAATAGCGGCTTCTACCTAGGTGGAGTTCAAATATGAGGATGTAACTTGTTATTTTCGAAGTACAACTGTTAATCACCATAAAGAACTACAGTATACGTTCATAAACTAAAGTATACGAGTCTTCCATATTGTCCGTAATTTAGGTAGGAGTTCATCGGTCGAAGTCTCACTTGATTCCAAGCTAATATGAAGAAGTTACTGCAGTCTGAACAAAAAAATAGCGGCTTCTGTCTAAAGGGAGTTCAAATAACAGGTTTGCATGTACAAACCGATATTTATACTTCTTTTTCTGATTCTTTTCATGCCTATTCTTTGAGGTTCATGTTTTCTTTCTTGAATGTCAGAACAAATGAATTTTTTTTTATTAAAATGGAAATAAAATATAAAGATTTTGTTCGGGTAATTAACCTGATCAAAATAGCAGTACAAACTTAAGAAAGATAAATATGAAATTACTGGTTTCCAAAAGAAAAAATAGTAATTTAAAAGCTGGTTTCCAGAAGAGTAACTTGAAAGCATAAAGACAAAAATATACAAAAGAGTGGTAAAGAAACAATTAATCGCTGATATATTTTGATACATTTTTGCTCACAGCTCACATTAGCTAAAAGAGCATAAGCAAGTAAAAGTACAAGTATTATTTCCATTTCCAGTAGTATAAAATAAACTAAAACAAAAGAAAGGAATGATAAAACTACAAAAGTTTTCAAGTTATTGGTTCTATGAATGTTCTTCAATTGTCTCAGTCTTCTCGGTCGTTGCCTCAGGTTCGGTTTATGTTGGCAATGCTATTGTTGAATCTACTTCCACTGGTGCAGCTAAAAATGCTTGCACGTTTTGATTAAATGCAGGTCCACCTGGGCATGTATACATACTCGTATAAAAAAGAAAAAAAAATGTTAACTAAAAGAGGCCGGCTTTAAGAAGAACCTCCCATAATAGCGTTTGTCAAGAAGGGCATAAATATTGTTTTGCCTTCTGTATATAATACCTGCAAGATAATTATAGTTAATTTTCAGTTAACACAACAGGGGAGAGGGAGTAAGTGTGTATGTGTGTTCTTAGCTTTCATATTGGCTGTTGGCTGTAGTAAATAAGTGAACGGATTTGAAATGACTCTCTCTTGTGCTTTATCATTTTTTTCACATTTACATCACCATCAAACTCATCTCTTAATTTTACAAATAGAGTTGTGTCAAATGGCATGTAAAATGCAAGATATCTCAAAAGAGTCAGAACTTCCTCAGTGAGAATTCATGTCTTGAATTGATTTTTGACATATTATGCCACATAACAGATTTCAGTTACATGATTCCGGTTGATTTGATACTGCTAAAAATTATTATATTCAGAGTTGACTTTTATATAAATTTGTGTTAAAAATAAGCGAGTTAGGTTATTTTTGGATAAGAAGTGTGCTGTCCCACACTTCTTATAAACAAAACTCAATAGCAGTGGGAGAGTAACTCCCACTTTTAGCTTTTGAAGATAACCCGTTGAGATATTTTAGGTAATTTGCATTGTAAATCAAACTTCTATGGACTTGGTTAAAATATTATCAAGGTAACAAACATGTATCATGCAAAAATATCAATTAGCATTCACCTTAACTGGAGAGAAATCATAGACAAAATATACTCCATGAGGTAGCCTAGGGTAGGCATTGTCATCTCTGAATTACTTGGTCACTGAATACTGCATTACATGGTGCAAAAGTTAAATACCAATCCTTTGTTTTTTTTATATGCTAGTTTGTGAAAGAAAAAAACATACAAGGAAAAAGTTACAATTCCTTGTTTTTGATGTTGTTATAAGAAAAGTCCTTGTCGAAATGAATATGTAAATTAAGTCCCTATTTACGAAAAATAGAAAACGCAAGGTAAGTTGCACTTTTCTGAAAGAAAATGGAAGGGAACTTGTAGTTTTTGAGAAAAAAAGGAATTCAATAATTGTGAAAAACCATCGTTATATATTATAATTGTACTTAAATAACAAGTATTATTATTTACGAATAAAGAAATTTGTTTTTTAATTTTTGAAAGCGTTTTTGAAAAGCGCAAGTTAACTTGAATTTTCTATCAGAAAACTGCAAGGTATTTTGCACTTTCTGATTTAGAAAAATAGAGGCCTAATTTACATACTCATTGCTACATAGACTTTTCTTATAACAACATCAGAAATAGAGACCTTATGCGCAAGGCCCCAAAAACATATATTAAATTTTCTTACCTGATTTGATTGGATTTTGCGTCCTCTTTTATCAGTATATATAGTTGGAACAACCTGGAAAATAATTTTTTAGCTATCAACTAATGCAGTAAAATGAAGTTTTAAAACTCCTTATCTTTCTATAAAAATGTAGATTATAAAGCTGCTTTCACCAGTTAATCACATCCATTACGAGTTTTCTAGCCATAATCATTTTTGCCTACTAAAATATTGAGAAGTCCTAAGAGTATAAATTTGAAAAATGCATTTTCTTTTTAGATAATAATAATAATGCATTATTTTATTGTAGAAAAATCTAAATGAAGATCCACCGTACCTTAATAGTCATAGACTCATACGCATTGACAGTAGTGTAATAAAGTATAGTTACGTGGTTATAATGCATATTGCTGCTCTTTTTTTTCCTTGAAAACGTTAAATATCCCTTTGTCAATTATACATGTTCAAAGTTATTTAATTTAAAAACTGATAGATAAATGACTCTATGTGATGATTTAGCTGTCTTACCAGTGCTTTATGACAATGTTTTATTAAGCGGGAATTAGGCACAAGGACAAACTTTGAAAAAAAATTAGCCGAATGACGCCAAGTTTCAATTTTTAACTGAAGGACAAACTTTGAAAGAAAATTAGAAGGACAATGCTAGTTATAACTAGCATTATATTCAGTTTTTACACTATACAAAATGCTAGTTATAACTAGCATTATATTCAGTTTTATACTGCATAAAATGCTAGCTATATTTAGCATTGTCCTTCAGTCTAATTTTTTTCAAAGTTTGTCCTTCGGCCTAAAAATGAAACTTGTCGTCCTTCAGCCTAATTTTTTTTTCAAAGTTTGTCCTTGTGCCTATTTTCCACTTTTATTAATTTACCCCAAGCCCCTGAATTAAATGTAACGACCCGGATTTTACGTCGTTCAATTTGAATATTTAGATGGTTTTAAATATTGATTTGGAATATAAATTGATTTTTGAATATGAAGATTTTGGTTGAAATTTTAGAATGAATTTAAATTTCAAATATAGCAATTTATCGTAATACAGAAATGGTGAATAATTGAAATTTGAGTTGAATATGAATCGAAATGATTTCTCATGTTGATATACATTCTATTTGAATTAGAATTGAGTTAGTAAGTTTTTAAAATTGGAATTTCAAGTGATTTCGCCAATTTTTGAAATCGTCGATTTAATCGACGCGTTAAAATAGCGATCCAAGGAACAGTCTCGGAACTCGAAGAAACCAGTTCCATTGGATCCCTAATAGTGTATTATTATCGGATTTCAAATTTCGTGGCATTTGGATGCACCCTTTGGTCGTACGGGATAGAAACGCATTGAAATCAATATCGAAAATTTAATATTATAATTGGGTTCAAAAAGCTACCTTCTCCATATGATCGAATTAGGCTTCGAAACTTGTTCCATTGTGTTCGAAATAGGGGTATACTAGGAACGCCAGGCAGCACGCCTCGATCGGGGTTCGGAATTAAACATCTAGATATTTTGAAATTTTATATAATATATTTCCTTCGATTTAGACTATACACCGCATTCTTCCTTTTCAGCCGACCTACGAGACACTCCCCTACCTATTCAAACCATACCCACCATTTCAGTTTCCCTCCACTCTCCTTCTTATATCCATTCCAGTAAGAAAAAAATGAACATCTTCAATCTCAAAAATTTAAATCAAACCCAATTCAAACCTAAACATCATGGAACGGAGCCTTAAAATTCTCAGTTCGATAAGACCTTCGTATAGATAGTGTAACGACCCACCCTTTTGGACGGTTTAAATTGACAATAAACCATACATGTCAAACTCAAACCATTCAAAAGGGAGGGTTGTTATGGGGTAAATAAGAAAAAGAAGAGAAAGAAATAAAACAAACACAGAATCTCAAATTGGAATGACAAAAAATAATTGTAACAACCCGCATATCTATCGATTTTATATTTAAATATTTTATTTAAATATTTTATCGTTAGTCGGATGTTAGTCCGAAAAGCTACTTTTTGCATACGGTCAAATTAGGACTCGAGACCACTTCCATTGAGTTCAAAATGATGTTTGCGATCCTTTTGAGTGTAAACTTCGATATGTTTGGAGATAGTGAAATTTTCGTCACTTTTTGGCTTAGGACTTTGGTTTGGGCTGAACACACACTAACTCAGCCCAACCCCCTCTTCTCTTCATCACTTCATCAAATACTTCAAGCTTCTTCAAAAATGGTGGAGGGAAAGGGAAATTAAAATTTCAAGCTCAAGATCTTTAGTAAATTCAACATCAAACTCTGAATTCAAGGTGAAGAACATAGATTCAAGCTTGTGGTTGATTCTTGCTTTGCTCTTAAGCTCTCCAACATCAATTTCATAGAAAAGGTGAGATTTTTGATCTCACATCTTGCCTATAACTGTCATTGGACTGTTGGGAATGATTCCTTATCACTTGTGCATGTGCATTTGCATTTGGTTTGGATTGAATTGGTGAAAAACCCAATTTTTAGTGTTTTGGCAAAATTCTGGGCTTAGGTCGTTCGGGTTTTGAGAAGACAGGCCTGCAAATTGCCGTTCTGGGCTTTGGTCGTTCGCCTCGAGTTAGGTCGTAGGTCGCTTGGCACTTAGGTCGTAGGTCGTTCTGCACTAGGTCGTTGGCCCTAGGTCGCTCGATCTTACCTACCCATTAGGTCGAACCTCTTTAGGTCGCGCCTTACCTTAACTCGACCGTGTTAGGTCGCTCACCCCACTAGGTCGCACCACTGATAGGTCGCGTGCTTGGTAGGTCGTTCCATTTTAGGTCGTTCGGCTTTAAGTCGTTTGCAGTTAGGTCGTTCGACCTTATATGCTCACATTAGCTCGTTCGGAGATAGGTCGCGTGTATTTAGGTCGCGAGCTTTAGGTCGCGAGTTTTAGGTCGCGCGTCCTTAGGTCGTGAGTTTTAGGTCGCGAGTCCTTAGGTCGCGAGTTTTAGGTCGCGAGTCTCTTTTCCTTAGGTCGTTAGACCTTATTTTCCTTAGGTCGCTAGGCCTTGCTTCACTTAGGACCTTGGACCTCATATCCCTTAGGTCGCTCGACCTGCCTTCCACTTAGGTCGTAGGTCGCATGGCCCCTTAGGTCGTTTGGCTTCACGAGGTCGCTTGTCTTCACTAGGTCGTACACCGTAGCAGGGGCGTTGCCCCCGCACCCCCACCTAGGGGGTTGCCACCCCCCTGGACCCCCCTCCGTAGGGGATCTTATCTGAAAAACATTCAACAGAACTTCCACTTTGATGCATTTTGAGCTGATTTCCTTGGATTTTGTTCACGTCTTCGAATGTGAATTTTTGTGATAGATTGTTTCTACAATCATTTTTGTGACTTGTCAC
The DNA here is from genome assembly GCA_030737815.1 of Allium fistulosum. Classification (NCBI taxonomy): domain Eukaryota; kingdom Viridiplantae; phylum Streptophyta; class Magnoliopsida; order Asparagales; family Amaryllidaceae; genus Allium; species Allium fistulosum. The sequence goes on from CM060901.1 coordinate 1,133,903,535, forward strand.
TTTAAAAATATGAAGGTTTCAATACTAGTAGTAAATATCAAAACTCTTTCATCAAAGCGATTTCAACTCTATTTTGATTACAAAGCTCTTTTTCCTAAACCGTTTTCCAACCTATTAGTATATACAAACCTTTGCTTCACTCGGATGAGAAATCGAATTAAACGACTTAGTAAAACGAGTGGTATGAAACGCTTGCGTTCACTTCGTCGGTTAGCTCTTGGACTTGTTCGATTGAACCCTTTTGTGACAATTTTCTAGTGAAGATCTACAATTTGTTCGTAAATATTTAAGTTAAGCTAGTGGTTATGGGACATGAAGCTAAACTCATATATTTACTGGCTTAGTGTAATTGACACTTCTTTATGATCATGACGATCATTTTTGTGATTTAGACTAGCGATTGAGCGATGTCTCTTTGTCTACGAGGGAGATTAAACCCCGTTTGTGTGATGTTTCACCATCACATATTGGGGTAGCGCCCCATGGTCTTCGGGCCGTTCGTGTGTCTAAATTTAATGGATAGCTTCCATGAGATAGCTTTTCGTTCATGTGTTACGCGCGTTGGTGAGTTTTCATGCTCCCATTCTTGTGATAGGCCTCCCCCCTTTTTATGTGATTTCTGGATTTCGTGTGTTGATTTCTGGAATTTGTGCTTCACCAATTTTCATGATTTTCATTGATATGTTTGTCATTTTTGTGCATTGGTGAATTCGTGTGTCATTGACTTGTTATGAATACAAGTTTAGGGTATGATACCCTATTTTATCTTTGAGAAGATTCTTGTGATATTGATTAATCTCTTGTTGATTATCATTTACATGCTTATAGTAGTATGCCATTATAGTTATTACATGTTCATGCCATGTCTTTTACTTTATACCATATCATCTGATATTTATACCTGGACTGATCCGTTTATTATTTTCTTATAAATAATACTTGGGTCAGACCGAGATGTTACAGGTGCTTCTGCTTGACTTCTCTTCAGGATTATTCTGACTTTTGGCTAACTACTTAGATTAGTAGTTTTTGGATGTACACATTTGAGATATAGACTCTATGTAGTGTACTTATTCTTTTGTATAGCACGTGATGCTATTCTTTTGTATTATCGTGGATCTTTTGGACCACTACTCTGATGTACACTTTCATGTGTTATGTATTTATTCATATCTTCTTCCGCCTTTGTGATATGGATGTCTGTGATTGATTTGTGTTATGATTATTTCTATGTTTGTTTCCGAAGATTATATATAGCCACCGTGTGATAGCTTTGTGTTTTTATCGGTATGTCGGATTTCCTCCTTAAAAGATATGCATTCTATTCTATCTAACATATCGGTGCTTGCACAAAGAAGTTACATGGATGGTCGCTCCTCCACGGCCGTATTCTCCGTGCTAATTGACAGCACTACATCGTAGTGTTCTTGGTTAGCGTGGGTATAGAGGTGGGGCATCACAATAATAATCAAATAACAGTTCATGAAGCTGTTACAAATAACATTTGATTACACTTTTACAATACAGATCAGAGTACATACAGCAGAAATAAATAGAATGCAGCGGAACAACATGATGCAACGGAATAAATAAAATAAATAATATAGTATACAAATCTCCATCTTCATCCTCTAGAAAGCAGTCTTCGATACACAGAAAAGCTCAGACTGACCCCGAGCGAATTGAAAAGACAAAACACTCAAGTCAGAACTAAAAGATCTAATGTAAGTTAAATCAGCAGTAAATAAATATGAGTGTAACAGTGTCAGAGATGTTTACGGGGTTTGACATCTCCTATCCAGTGTCTAATGTGAGTTCAATAACTTAAGAGATGTTCGAGATTACATCTCCTAAGGATCCGTTAAACTATCTACATACATAGTACAATACGCTATTGTAATAGTGTCTACAGTAAAGTAAAGTATTAAAATAGCGTTAAAGCATTATCCATATCCCCTTTAACACATTTTATATAATGCCATAGTCTATACAGTACTGTAAACTCCATCGTAAACCGGTGGGCTATTAGGGAGCACTCCATAGGTATGACACAAACCAAACTCGTAAAAGGCGCGATAAGGCATGTGACACGGCACGCGAGACAATGCGAGGGTAGGATTCTACCATTTGCGAATCCGGACTGGTGTATAGCAGCTACTACCACCCACCTCGAAACATACTCCCATGATCAAAATCGAGGGGTGTGACGACCGCCCATGACCCCTGCACTGAACATAGGAGTAGTGCGCTGTAAAGTGTGCCAGGCAGCCATGGACGGTTGCCAGGGTTAAATTAAAACAGCAGAATCTATCGTATAACTCACAGCGCATGGATAAAATACAATAGAAAGTATATATAGTGAAGCTTTACAGAACAGAATCTCTATTAAACCTCATAATAGTTGGATACAAACATCTGAATAGTCAATACATCAAGCCTCACTACATAACACTCAGAGAATTATACAAAGCAGCGGAACATCCAGTACATATAGTAAGAAAATAATATGCAAGCCTCCAGCTCGTCTTCGTCATCAGCATCGTCGGAAACTAAGAACAGCACCTGTCACCTGCTACCTAGTCTGCCCATCCCAAAGCGGATGAACAACCCAAGGCAATAAGAGTTAAACATAAAGCCTTGAGTCAGACAACAGTCTTAGTGAGCAGTAAATTAACTAACAACATACCAAAAGAGCATAAAGGTAAAAGGAATAGGAATCCAACCCTCCCACTCCACCTCTTTCTACAGTGATAGCCCCCAGACACACTAAGCAGAAATAAACATAGCAAAGCGGACATTTAAAGTAAAGCAATTATCACTCGAGTCAAGGTCGGTGTTTTCCAAGTACAAACCCCCAAGGCCAAAACCAAGATCAGATAAGCACCCAGAAAACATCGCTCTTGAGACCGAATGACGATACAACCAAACATCCATGACTCTGGCTATCACTGTTATCATTGCTTCGATACCACCGTTAATTGAATGACCGGCACATTCTTTCAGCCGTCCGTCAAGGATTAATGGCAACCCCGGTTCTAGACATAACTCCGCACGTCGTCGCAGCACATGCCTAGGACTATCGAATCTACCCAGAGTACTCGACTACAATCATAGTCTTTAGGGACTATCGAATCTGCCCAACGTACTCTTGCTTTGAGCCTGCTAGAACCTTCAACAATGATGAAATCTCAGCCTTCTAGTCATCCTCCTCGACGACTATTTCCATACTAGCTCAAGCGCCTCTCGAGCAAACCATTATCCTCAACTCGAACCATTTCACCGAGTTATCAACATGCTTGGAATGATCCCGTCTGGATTAAACCAAGGCTATCTCATACCATGCCTCGCTTCATCTCATCATAGCAAAGCCTCATCTCAACATCAACATCATCAAATCTTATCCATATGAGCTTCATCATCCGCCACATATGCCACGAGCAGCTTTTCCAATTCAAGAGCCTTTCCCTTAGCTTTTGAATCATCTTCGACTAACTTGTCCAAATCAAATCATCAATCAACTAATTTACAACAATCAATCAAATCAAACATTAATCCAAGTAATCAAGCATTCAAACATGATCAAATAAACAATTATAACAATAATGGCAATTTTGTAAATAAAGAGTCTAAATCTAACAAGCATGAATCATGAGTAATATCTCTACAACTTGATGAATGAACTTGCATAGGTTAACATGTAGTAAAATGGATGTCAAATTATCATGAAGAATAGATCTACACTTTAGTTTATGAAAATGCATGGAAATCACTATTTTAACACCAAATCAAACCATCAATCCGATATACTCCTTTGGATCCGTGTGAGAGATAATCACCACTCACCAAATCACCTAAACACCTCAAAAGCAACACACTTCAGATCTGGACAGCGAAGGATCTAACTCGATCTATCAAAATTCCGCTTCAAATGATGAAATCACTCTTTGAAGAATGTAGATCTTCAACTTTAGCTCTTGAATCTTCGATCTTGGATGGAAGGAAGTACTAAATCAAAGTGGAGAAAAGAAGTGAAGAAGTGTAGAACTTGAGCTCTCAATATGGCAGCACTTCGTCGCTTCAAAATCCGGATCCCAAAAATGATGAAGAACCCGTCTATTTATAGGCTGATTTCCTTAGGTCGTCCACGACCTAACTATCTCCGACCTACGACTTAACGACCTACCAGTTCTGCGCGACCTACAGACCCAACGACCTAACACACAAATGCGGCTTAGCGACCTAACAAAGGTCGCGACCTAACACACACATGCGATCTAACAACAACGCAAGCGCGCGACCTAACTGAGATGCCGACCTAACACATACGCGAGTGCGCGACCTAACTAGTTAGCAAATACTACGACTTAACTTCCTAAGCCCTTACGCGACCTAACTAGGCACGACATGGCGACTCAACGACCTATCCTTAACTCGTCCACGACCTAACTTCCTTAGGTCGTTAACTCACTCAACCCCTAGGTCGCTAAACCCCAGTTTCCTATACCGCTAACTCTTAAGTCGCCAATTCCTTAGGTCGCCTATTCCTTAGGTCGCCTATTTCCTTAGGTCGCCTATTCCTTAGGTCGGTCAAATTCTATAGGTCGTCCCAAACTCACATATGACCTAAACCACTACGCGACCTAACTGTCATACGACCTAAGCCTTACCTCATCCAGTCCCTAAGTCGTTAACTGCTACCACTAACTTCCTTAGGTCGCCAACTCCTATAAGTCGTCTACGACCTAACTACTATACGACCTAAGCTCCGAACGACCTAGGCTCTGAACGACTTAACCATACTATGATCTAATAACAACTGTTTTACAATGTTTTGATCCGTAAAAATATGGGTCGTTACATTCTCTCCCTCTTAGGAATTTCGCCCCCGAAATTCCAAACAAACAAGAGCAATCAAAAACTATTCTGCATGCCTACCATCCATAGCAATCAACAAACCATGCATCCAATTACTAGCCTAGCATGCAGAATTCTAAGACTAGAACAAGTTACAATATCGTGAGATGACACGACACCTTATGGCCATACCTCGAAGAGTTCAGGATGAGCTTCCTTCATCCTCTCTTCCACCTCCCATGTACAGTCGTTATCATCATCACTTCATTGTATCTTGAGCAACCTAACTGCCTTCCTCCTAAGTTGTTTCGTGTCAGTTTCCACAACATGAAGCGGCTTACGAGGTCTCTTATCGACTGGATCAATCTCTAAATCTTCACAGCTATCAGCAGAAACTACTACATTCGAGTCGTGCACATACTTCCGTAGATACGATATATGAAAAACATTGTGCACACCCGACATCTTTTCTGGTAACTCCAATCTATAGGCGAGCTTTCCAATTCGCTCGATGATCGGGAATGGTCCGACAAATCTCGGAGTCAACTTTCCTTTCTTCCCGAATCGAATAACATTCTTCAATGGAGATATCTTCACAAAAACCATATCACCTACGTCGAATTCCAAATCCTTACGACGCTTATCGACATAACTTTTCTGATGGTCTTGGGCTGTCTTCATTCGTTGCCGAATGATTTCTATGCAATCTGAAGTCTGTCGAATCATTTCTGGCCCAAGTATCAGCTTCTCTCCTGTTTCTAACCAACATGTCGGAGAGTTACACGGTCTTCCATACAATGCTTCATACGGTGCCATACCAATGCTTGACTGGTAACTGTTATTATACGAAAATTCCACCAAATGAAGGTGATCTTCCCATGATCCTCCGAAATCCAAAACACAAGCTCTAAGGAGATCTTCCAAAACTCGATTGACTCTCTCGGTCTGACCATCTGTTTGGGGATGATAAGTTGTACTCAAACACAACTCGGTTCCCAAAACTTCTTGGAAGCTCCTCCAAAATCCACTAGTGAACAATGGATCTCGATCGCTCACTATACTCTTCGGAATACCATGGAATCTAACTATCCACTTAACATATAGCTCAGCCAACTTTGATGCAGTCCTAGTTGATCGAACAAGAATTAATCTTGCACTCTTAGTCAGACGATCTACGATGACCCAAATCCCTTCATTTCTCGTTCTTGTTCTAGGTAGTCCATCAATAAAATCCATCGATACTTGCTCCCACTTCCATGTAGGAACTTCTAATGGCTGAAGCAATCCACTTGGCTTCTTCTGTTCGGCTTTTACCAACTGGCAGTTCATGCACTTGGAAATAAAATTTCCAACATCCTTCTTCATACCTTCCCAGTAATAGGTTCTCTTCATATCCCGATACATCTTATTTCCACCTAGATGAATTGTCAACTTCGAGTGATGACTTTCCTTCAGAACTTCATTTCTCAATTCATCTATATCGGGAACAACTAGTCGTCCTTGCTTCCGAAGCCAACCCTCTTGATCGACCTCGAATCCTTTATCCTTCTCTGGGTCCAACCCAGATTCCAAATCACGGATAATCTTGACAAGCTTATCGTCTCGCTTTTGGCTCTCGCCAATTCTTTCCACAAGAGTCGGTCTTATCGATAAGTTTGCCAATATCTCAGGTTCCAATTCACATCTGGGCCTGAAGTCAAATCCAGCTAAATACTCGAGATTCTTCCATTCTAAAAACATGGCTCCCAATCCTGCATGTCTTCGACTTAACGCATCTGCCACTGCGTTACCTTTTCCCGGAGTATAGGCTATACCAAAATCATATGATGCCAAAAACTCTAGCCATCGTTGCTGCCGAAGATTCAAATCCTTTTGGGAGAAAAGATACTTCAACGACTTATGATCTGTAAACAACTCGAATCGAACTCCCAATAAATAATGTCTCCACATCTTCAAAGCAAAAACAATCGCCGCTAACTCCAAATCATGAGTCGGATAATTCCTTTCATGCGGCTTCAGTTGTCGACTTGCATACGCAACAACTTTACCCTTCTGCATCAGCACTGCTCCAAGTCCAGTACCACATGCGTCGGTGTAAACCACCATCTCACCATTTCCACTTGGAATAATCAAAACAGGAGCACTTGTCAATCGCTCTTTCAGGGTTCCGAAAGCTTGCTCACACTTAGCATCCCATCTGAATACTTGATTCTTTTTCGTCAATCCTGTTAATGGTGCAGCTATCTTGGAGAAGTCTTTGATAAATCGACGATAATATCCTGCTAATCCAAAAAACTTCTCACATCAGATGCATTCTTAGGTCTAACCCAATCCTGGATTGCTGCCACCTTGGCGGAATCAACCGCTATTCCATTTCCAGAGATAATATGGCCTAAGAACCTCACTTCACTCTTCCAGAAGTGACACTTCGAAAACTTAGCCTTCAGCTGATGTTTCCGTAAGATTTCCAAAACAATACGCAAGTGCGTCTTATGCTCTTCTTCAGTTCTGGAATAAATCAAAATATCATCCACGAACACAAGTACGAACTTGTTAAACTGATCTCTGAACACTCTATTCATAAGATCCACAAAATATGCTGGCGCATTGGTCAATCCAAACGGCATTACCAGCCACTCAAAGAAACCGGATGGTGTCCTGAAAGCAGTCTTCGGCACACTATCCTTAGCCACTCTTAACTGGTGAAATCCCATAGCTAAATCCATCTAAGAAAACACCTTAGCTTCGTGAAGCTGATCAAACAAGTCGTCTATTCTCGGCAATGGATACTTGTTCTTCTTAGTCACTTTATTCAGCTCACGATAATCCATACACAACCTCAGCGATCCATCCGCTTTGGTAACAAACACAACTGGTGCACCCCATTCGGACACACTACGCCGAATGAATCCTTTCTGTAGAAGATCATCAACTTGCACCTTCAACTCTTGCTGTTCCCTAGGTGCCATCCGCCTAAGAGGCATCACAACAGGTCTGGCTCCTTCAACTAAATCGATACGAAACTCGATCTCTCTATGCGGCGGTAACTCTTTGACCTCATCAAAGACATCCTCAAATCCATTAGCGATTGGCAGCGATGACAGTCCATCCCGTGGAACAACCAGCGAATACATGAAGCTCATGAAGACGCCTTCCTTATGCTTACATCGTATCACAACCTTTCGCCCTTCCACATTCTCGACTGTCACCTCCAACCTTTCACAATCAACCTTTGCCGCATACTTCCTAAGCCAGTCCATTCCCAAAATAATTCTGAACCCCGCAAAGTTCAGAACAAAACAATCACAAACAAAAGAGCAATCATGACTCGATACAATCAGACCATGGCATAACATACACAGACAAGACGAACCCCCAACTGGGTTAGTCACAACCAATGGCCTATCAACGATATCCGGTTCTAAACCCAACCGGCATACAAGTTCATTACAAACAAAAGAATGCGACGCCCCAGTATCGAATAACACTCTAACTGGAACACCACATATGGAAAGAGTACCTTGAACCACCACACTCTTTCCTTTCTCTTCAGCGGTAGGAGCTTTCGAAGATGATGGAACATCCCCCAAAGCATAAGCTTGCACAATCTGCTTGTCCTTCCACGGTTCTGGACAATTCTTCTTAATATGCCCCGGCTTGTCACAGTTGTGGCACTTCACCGGCACCTTCGGATTCTTGCAATCCCTGGAGAAATGGCCCTTCTGCTGACAATTGTAGCAGGTCACTTCGCCCTTCGGCTTCTTCTGGCCATCCTTACCCTTTTGCTGCTGCTGCTTCCTCTTCTTGTTTCCACCCTGCTGTGGTTTAGACTCTTCCTTGGTCACAGCAACAATAGATCCTTCCTTAGGAAACAGATTTTCGTGCCTGAGAGCTTTCTCCACAAGCTTCTCAAATGAATCGTCCAAATGATCCACCAACTGCCTCCCAAGATAACTATCCAAGCCTGTCACAAACTTCTCATTCTTCTGATACGCAGATTCAATATACGACTGGACATACTTGGACAAAGCTTCAAACTCAGAAACATACTCAAGAACTGGTCTTCCACCTTGCTTGAGCTCCACTAACTTCTTGAACAGAACAGATTTCTGAGCAGTAGAAATGAACTTAGCTTCAAATCTGGCTTGGAATTGTTCCCAAGTAATTCCTTCCTCCGGAGTATCAATGGTGATAGAGTTCCACCAATCAGAAGCTCTTCCTTGAAGCTGTCTTGATGCAAGCTTCCTTTTAGTTGCATCCTCGATTCCCAAATCACCAAAGATTCTTCTACAAGCATCTATCCACCTCTGGACTTCAATGGTTGACTCTGTTCCTAAGAAAAACTTTCCTCCAAGAGCAGTATAATCTTTACACAACTTAGCAAAATCCACCGGTTTTGGAGTTTGAACTTGAACTCCAACATCTACTGATGGTCCCGGAGCGGGCATCCTTCTCATGATCGAAGTCATCATAGCTTTGAACATAGCTGCATAATCAACAGCCCCCTCAGCAGCACGGCCTTCCCTAACAGCTGGTCTCCCTCTTCGACTCATCCTTAATATCTATAAAAAGGAATGATTAATAAACCTTGAGAACAACTGCATAAGGGGTTCAAATCATTCTAAGCTACTATATTATATATAGTAATCATCCATCAAAATACAATTACGTCTCTCATACGTAGTTACGTCAGTGAGCGTTGGGTAAAATCGATTAACCAAAGCTCTAATACCAAATGTGACGACCGCCCATGACCCATGCACTGAACATAGGAGTAGTGTGCTGTAAAGTGTGCCAGGCAGCCATGGACGGTTGCCAGGGTTAAATTAAAACAGCAGAATCTATCGTATAACTCACAGCGCATGGATAAAATACAATAGAAAGTATATATAGTGAAGCTTTACAAAACAGAATCTCTATTAAACCTCATAATAGTTGGATACAAACATCTGAATAGTCAATACATCAAGCCTCACTACATAACACTCAGAGAATTATACAAAGCAGCGGAACATCCAGTACATATAGTAAGAAAATAATATGCAAGCCTCCAGCTCGTCTTCGTCATCAGCATCGTCGGAAACTAAGAACAGCACCTGTCACCTGCTACCTAGTCTGCCCATCCCAAAGCGGATGAACAGCCCAAGGCAATAAGAGTTAAACATAAAGCCTTGAGTCAGACAACAGTCTTAGTGAGCAGTAAATTAACTAACAACATACCAAAAGAGCATAAAGGTAAAAGGAATAGGAATCCAACCCTCCCACTCCACCTCTTTCTACAGTGATAGCCCCCAGACACACTAAGCAGAAATAAACATAGCAAAGCAGACATTTAAAGTAAAGCAATTATCACTCGAGTCAAGGTCGGTGTTTTCCAAGTACAAACCCCCAAGGCCTAAACCATGATCAGATAAGCACCCAGAAAACATCGCTCTTGAGACCGAATGACGATACAACCAAACATCCATGACTCTGGCTATCACTGTTATCATTGCTTCGATACCACCGTTAATTGAATGACCGGCACATTCTTTCAGCCGTCCGTCAAGGATTAATGGCAACCCCGGTTCTAGACATAACTCCGCACGTCGTCGCAGCCCGTGCCTAGGACTATCGAATCTACCCAGAGTACTCGACTACAATCATAGTCTTTAGGGACTATCGAATCTGCCCAATGTACTCTTGCTTTGAGCCTGCTAGAACCTTCAACAACGATGAAATCTCAGCCTTCTAGTCATCCTCCTCGACGACTATTTCCATACTAGCTCAAGCGCCTCTCGAGCAAACCATTATCCTCAACTCGAACCATTTCACCGAGTTATCAACATGCTTGGAATGATCCCGTCTGGATTAAACCAAGGCTATCTCATACCATGCCTCGCTTCATCTCATCATAGAAAAGCCTCATCTCAACATCAACATCATCAAATCTTATCCATATGAGCTTCATCATCCGCCACATATGCCACGAGCAGCTTTTCCAATTCAAGAGCCTTTCCCTTAGCTTTTGAATCATCTTCGACTAACTTGTCCAAATCAAATCACCAATCAACTAATTTACAACAATCAATCAAGTCAAACATTAATCCAAGTAATTAAGCATTCAAACATGATCAAATAAACAATTATAACAATAATGGCAATTTTGTAAATAAAGAGTCTAAATCTAACAAGCATGAATCATGAGTAATATCTCTACAACTTGATGAATGAACTTGCATAGGTTAACATGTAGTAAAATGGATGTCAAATTATCATGAACAATAGATCTACACTTTAGTTTATGAAAATGCATGGAAATCACTATTTTAACACCAAATCAAGCCATCAATCCGATATACTCCTTTGGATCCGTGTGAGAGATAATCACCACTCACCAAATCACCTAAACACCTCAAAAGCAACACACTTCAGATCTGGACAGCGAAGGATCTAACTCGATCTATCAAAATTCCGCTTCAAACGATGAAATCACTCTTCGAAGAATGTAGATCTTCAACTTTAGCTATTGAATCTTCGATCTTGGATGGAAGGAAGTACTAAATCAAAGTGGAGAAAAGAAGTGAAGAAGTGTAGAACTCGAGCTCTCAAAATGGCAGCACTTCGTCGCTTCAAAATCCGGATCCCAAAAATGAAGAAGAACCCGCCTATTTATAGGCTGATTTCCTTAGGTCGTCCACGACCTAACTATCTCCGACCTACGACTTAACGACCTACCAGTTCTGCGCGACCTACAGACCCAACGACCTAACACACAAATGCGGCTTAGCGACCTAACAAAGGTCGCGACCTAACACACACATGCGATCTAACAACAACGCAAGCGCGCGACCTAACTGAGATGCCGACCTAACACATACGCGAGTGCGCGACCTAACTAGTTAGCAAATACTACAACTTAACTTCCTAAGCCCTTACGTGACCTAACTAGGCATGGCATGGCGACTCAACGACCTATCCTTAACTCGTCCACGACCTAACTTCCTTAGGTCGTTAACTCACTCAACCCCTAGGTCGCTAAACGCCAGTTTCCTATACCGCTAACTCTTAAGTCGCCAATTCCTTAGGTCGCCTATTCCTTAGGTCGCCTATTTCCTTAGGTCGCCTATTCCTTAGGTCGGTCAAATTCTATAGGTCGTCCCAAACTCACATACGACCTAAACCACTACGCGACCTAACTATCATACGACCTAAGCCTTACCTCATCCAGTCCCTAAGTCGTTAACTGCTACCACTAACTTCCTTAGGTCGCCAACTCCAATAAGTCGTCTACGACCTAACTACTATACGACCTAAGCTCCGAACGACCTAGGCTCTGAACGACTTAACCATACTACGATCTAATAACAACTGTTTTACAATGTTTTGATCCGTAAAAATACGGGTCGTTACAAGGGGTGGCCACTAAATCAATCACAAAGTCATAATATGGTATCGAAGAAGCATGTCCGATTGGAGGTGCGACCTCACTTGGCCCGGCATGGCTCCTGTTTTAGTAACATCAAGCTGACTCGCGGTAGTCAGGGCTACGTAAATACCTCATACAGAATCGTTCGTCAAACCATCCTACTTCATTCTGGAATCTCCACCACGTACACAGTTGTTAAAGTGGTTTTTGGTATTGGCAGAGAGTATGACTATATCTGATCCCGGTCTCTTTAACAATCAAATGCTTATTTCACACCGGATGGTTCTTTTAAATTTCTAAAACCGTTTCAGAATTGATATCAAAATATCATATTCAATTCAAACCATATCACTTCGAAATCATATTCACTTTTGAAATCATATCGATAAGATAGGTTGATTAATTCCTCATTTCAAAAATCATCTTATTTACTCAAATACTTCATTTTAATCCCAGCTTAGTTTATTACATCATTTAACCCTATTCGCTTTTAAATCAAGGATTTAAATATAAACACTTCCACTTTACACAATCTGAAATTTAGAAAATAATTTAGATAGTTATAAATGATTTAATTAGTTTAACATAGTTTAAATAAACTTTTAAATAGTTAGAATAATCTAAAATAGTTTTAAAATATATTAAAGTAATTTAAATGAATTTAAGATAGTTTTAATAGGTTTATGATAGATTAAATAGATTTAAAATAGATTAAATAGATTTAAAATAGATTAATAGATTTAAAATAGATTAAATAGATTTAAAATAGATTAAATATTTAAAATAGATTAAATAAATTTAAAATAGTTTAAATATATTTAAAATGCTTTAAAATAGTTTAAATGGTTTAAAATAGCTTAAATGGTTTAAAATAGATAAAATGGGTTAATTAGTTTAAAATAGGTTAAAATAGATTAAATTGGATTACATAGATAAATAGATTTAAAATAACTTAAAATAGTTTAAATTGATAAAAATTGATTAAAATAGTTTAAATGGATTAAATTAGTTTAATAGTTTGAAAATCTTAATAATCAGGATTTTTAAAATGGAATATCTTTGAACAATTTATATTAAAATAATAAATTTGAAATTAACATCAAATTTAACTATTTTTTTCCATTTCAACAAATCTGGACCATATGCAGATTTCAAATCAAAACCCGATTTCAAATCTTAAAATATCAATTTTAAGCTATTCCAATTTCAATAGATTTCAAGGTTACGATTTCAAACGTCTTCAATAACTCAATTTCGATAAATTTCGTTTATACTTCAAATTCAACTTTAGAATTCCAAATTAAATCCTTTAAGCAATTTACTTAAAATACTTCCAAACTTTAAAATTTAATCCTTTAAACAATTCATTCAAAACAATATAGTTTATATAAATCAAATTTTATTTCAAAATATCATTTAGCTGAATTCAAAATTTAAAGATTTAAAATCATTTAATTCAACCAATCCGGTGTTTGTATATAATTTTCTACCCTATGGTCAAGTGATACAGATATTTATCATTTCAATCTGCAAATATTTAAATTTTACGGGTATATATTATTTCAACCCGCACCCAAATTTTATTTCAAATCCATGAAATCGCTCGAGTCTATCATTTCAACCCATAATGATTTCTCCCTAATCTATCAGATCGTTCGGGTATGTATCATTTCAACCCATAGGGAACTTGCAGTGTTATAACAATATAAATATAACATCCAGTCATCCAATATCCACAATCAAACATCCATCACAATCATCATTCAAACCCATAAATAAACAATAACAATCAAACAGTTATCAATGATAGGTATCAACTGGCAATTAAACTTCAATATTAAATTAAATGGCTATTAAATTCAATAAAGGTCAAATTTAACTGGGATGACAAAGTAAATATACCAAACATCAACCAATCAATTTCAAATCACATCATAAATTCAATTTAACTAACATAAGATAATCTAGTAGTTGTGAGTGGGTTAAAACACCCACCTTTAATTTCAAATCGATTTGAAATCTAAAATAAGGCCCAAAATTAAACAGTCTTAGAATTTGTCCAAACTAGTTCCATAACGTCCAGAATTTTGATACGATCCCAACGAAACAAACCGCGCGTGAATCCGACCTCGTACGTAAAAGTTATTAACATTAGAACATTGAGTTTTTAAATTGAAAATAAATAAAATACAATTACCATCCACGTCATCATCCCTGTACAACGTAAAACCCTAGCCTGCTTCGACCACGACCTCAGGACACAAGCGGCCGCCACCATCGTCGCTGGCCATCGCGGCCTGCCAAATCCTCTCCCCCGTGAAGCGCGCCTCCCACCAAGCATCACGACCCCCCTTGCGATCACCATCAGTTGTCGATAGCAACATGGAGGAGCCGCCGCCGCCGTTATTTCATAAACCTAATCGAAATTTTCAGGTCAATCGGACCATCACCATGCCAAAGCAACTACATGGATGCAATCCCCTCGACGACCTCTACAAAACTGTACCTTCGAATCGGCGATCCGTCACAGTTGATCAAACCCCGATGAAGGGCTGAGATTAAACCATCGAATTCTGGACACACAGAGACCCAAATCGAAAAACAAATGATAATCTAGCATGCGCTCGTCGAGAGCTTCGAATCGGTATATAATATAATAGGGTTTTGAGAAGTTTGATTTTGAAATTGGTTTGGAAATTTGGAATTGAATTGGGATTTAGGGTTTCATATTCTATCGTTTGAGAAGGAGGAACTGGTAGAAGTAATAGTACGTACAGAAATAGGAAATGAGAAACAATTAGGGTTTATAATAGCCTATATATAGGCAGATCTGAATTAGAATGGATGGACCTGATTGGATTGATCGAAACGACTACGCGACCCAAAAAGCCCGTTCTGACCCCGAAACGAAAATAGGTCATCCCATATATCAAAATAAATGTTTTCGATATTTTTAAACTTAATGGAATAGGTTTCAAGTCCTAATTTCATCGTATGAAGAAGTTAGCTTTTGAAATCAGCTTATTTCAATTGAATTCAATTAAATTGATTTCTGTGCGTTTTCGAGTCCGTACGATCAAACGACAGGTCCGATCGCTAAGAAACTTGAAATATTAATATTTCACCATTACGGATCCGGTGAAACTGGTTTCGTCGAAATCCGAGACAGTGGCCAAAATGATAATTTTCACGTTAATTAAATATATTATTATTAAATTGATTAAATCACTTTTTAAATTTCAAATTTAATAACTAACAATTTTTATCATTTTTGATTACTTTGTAATTTATAATCTTTTAAAAAAATTTCCATATCAATTCGATGCTAAATATTACACTAATTACAACATTCAGTTTCAACTGTAAAAAATATCCAATTAATTATTTTTTAATTCCAATAAATTAATTTAATTTGATTTCACTCTTTTTTTATTCAATCAATCATTACTCTATGGACATAGTTAACATTGGTTTATATCTTATTACACTAATATTCTACAATTATCATCTTAATTTATATTAATGTAATATTTAATTGCATTTAATTGCAATTGATTTCCAAATTTAATTCAACAGATTAAATAAATAGGTAATATATAACAATTGTCACCTTTTACTTGATTTAATCACATTTATAAGTTTATATCTATAACAAATGTTATAGCTACTTACACATCACTGATTTCATTTCAATATTAGCAAATTCCAATTATTACATATAATTTCAACATTGACTCCAATATTAAATTTTTATTTCTTTATTTACAATCTATAACCTATTATGACTTTACAATTATTTCAATCAATTGGACTTACATTAAAATAGTTATCAATTACCTTTAATTAACATTACTAACATTACATTCAAGTTATTCTTTTCATTATTAAATCTTAAATTTTTAATTTTTCTCACATTAATAAATCACAAATTGTTATTTTTTCCAATAATAAATTACAAAACTTATTTAATTTATTAAATTTAATTATCGAAAATTACGGGTCGTTACAGATAGGTTTTGGGGGTTTCTGCAACTACTGGGATGGTGAACGGTGGTCAGTCGACATGGTTTGGAACTAGGGTTAGGTTTTTTCTAGTGACTTAGGTGGAGTTAGGGCTCGAGAATGGCAGCGATGCGATCGTATGGGCGAGGAGCATCTTGGAGACATTTATGGGGTGGTGCGGCACTTAATTTTGGGATGCGACATTTGGAGGAGTGTAACCTGCTCATGGGTTGCGATTTGATGTGAGAGTGCGAAGGAGGTTCTGGGTGTAGCGGCGGGTTGAGGTCACGATGGGGATTTGAATGGCAGGGTTTATTAGATGGTTTGGGAAGGTGGAGGCGTGTGTGCACGCGTGCATAGTGGAGGTCTGCAGCTCGTTTAAGTTTAGGGAAGAAGATGGAGGTAGTGAGCCGGGCTGGAGAATCAATTGCGTTAATTAAGGTAATTTCTTTAGTTAATTATATTATTAAAAATCGAATGCTTATAAATGTGATAACTAATTCATACGAGGTCCAAATCGAACGCGACGAGACGCTTGCGATCGTATCGACGAGTGCTATGCAAAAAAATTGGTTTGAAGATTTTTGGAGTCAACTAGGATTTTAGATTAAATTGAACATAGTTCAATTTAATTTAAAGTTGAAACGGTTTGCAAATTAAAAGTCAAGGTGAGTAAATCTCACTCATTTTGGATTACGGGTTTAATATAAAATGTTAAAAATTATTTATTGGTTGATTGGATGGATTGATAATAATTTATCAGTTGGATGTCATATTATTATATATATAGTAATATATGTTAGTAGTTGGGTATATTTCCCGCCGTTGGAGCGGATGAGACACTATGCGCCCGCATAATAGCGAATGACCCTTTTTTTTACGATATCCCGCCTAAAAGCGGGATTATTATTTTATGTTATATAACATCTGTGGTTGCAGGGAAATAGGTTGGGGGGATCCAACTGGATTCCTCAAGATTGTTGTTTTTAATTTCATATATATGATGTGTGTGGATATTCTGTTATAGATTATGTTATGATTTGATTTATTGGATGCTATAGTAGCACTGGCCTTAATTTTGGTATTTTAAATACCATAAATATTATTTTTGAATTTGAAGGAATTAAAAGGAGATTTTGGATATAAAAATATTTATATCGAAATTTGGATATTTTAAAGGAAATTAATTTGGATAAAACAATGATTTAATTTGGATTTTTACTCAACTGTTCGTAAAATGTTTTAATTAGAGAGTTAAAAATAATTTATATAAGGGATTTTTAACAATTGGATTTTTAAGTGATATTTCTAGATTTATGGAAATGGAGTTGAAATCGATATTTAAAATAGATTTGAAAAATAAATGGGATTTAAAAAGGAATGGATTAATAAATGAAATTTTATAAATGAGATTATTTTTATAAACAAGTGAAACCCAAATGAGTTTATACTTATAAACGATGTTTATAAATAAGGGGAAATGATTATCAGTTGATAAATTGGAATTATAAATTCATAGTGTGCATTTATATTGAGATATGGAAATCGGTTTTTGGGAAAAATAGTGGATTCCATTTGTGAAATGTGTGAATGGTTATGGAATTGAAACGAAATCAATGTGATATGAATCGAGAGGGATTTATAAATTGAAATTGGTAATATTAGATTTTAAAATAGATTTTTGTCGAGAAATTA
This sequence comes from Allium fistulosum, assembly GCA_030737815.1. Classification (NCBI taxonomy): domain Eukaryota; kingdom Viridiplantae; phylum Streptophyta; class Magnoliopsida; order Asparagales; family Amaryllidaceae; genus Allium; species Allium fistulosum. The sequence continues at coordinate 1,133,921,494 of CM060901.1, forward strand.
AGTTTGATTTAAATTGGGATTTTTATTTATTAAACTATATAGTTAAAGCTGTTTTAGTATTGAAATGTTTTGGAAAGTGGATTATTTAAATATTTAATATTTATTGAAATGAATTCAAATTTTTATAATAAGCTTTGTAAATCGATTAGTTTTATTTAAGAACGAATTGGAAATGAGTTATCGATGTTTAATTAAAGTGTCTTGGTATTTTAAATAATTACTTAAACGTGTTTTATAAATAAATTATTATTCTTTAAAAATACTTATCAGATATATAGAGTTTTGAAATGACTGAAATTTATTTATAAATCCTCTCGAGATTTGTAAACGGGGTTTATTTAACGGATATGATTTTGATAAGAGGATTCTTATAAGGGATTTTGGGAGAAAATGGAATTCCAACATGTTGAAATATGGGAACTTCGAAATTGAATCTGAATTCATAAAAGAAGTTATAAATTGTTAGTTGGGATTATAAACAAGTATAATTGGTTTTTGGAAATTGTAAAAAGAAAATTATTAATAATTCCGGAGATTTATGAGATAAGTTATGAAATATTTCCTAAGTTTGATATTAAAATGACTTTGGAGAATATGTTTATAAATATTATCCTAAGTATTGAAAAGCGGGAAATAAATCACAAATTATAGACACATAGTATTACAATAATAAGCAGCGGAAACAAATGAATAGTAGTTCATGAAGCTACTATATATATAACAGAGTTAAAACAAGATACAACAGAAGTCTTGAATACAAAGAAGTCTCGATAGAATAGTCAAATACAAGATAAGAATATATCACAGGAGTCAACTGAATAACTGCAAGCTGAATATATAGATGGATCTCCAAGCGAAGCTCTAACTCCACAGGTGAGTCTCAAATGCCGTGACACTCAGTCTGACCCGAGCGTAAAACAAAAACACAAAACACTCGAGTCAGGATTAACATTCTTATATCAATAAATCCAACTCAAGTGAAATATCAACTGAAATACAAGTAACTTAAAGGATGTTTGGGATAACCATCCTCTAAGGATCCGTGGAACTATCTACTATGTAGTAATATACGCTATTATAATAATGTCTAAAGTAAAGTAAACTATTAAAATAGCGTTAAGGCATTACCCATATCCCCCTTAACACATTTTATAGTTCCAATAGTCTATACAGTACCGTAATACCTCCTGATCGAGAGGCTACCATAGGATGCTCCATAGGTATGACACAAAACAAACTCGTAGTGGTCTCGATATGGTAGGTGACACGGCACAACTAGGCAATGCCAGGGTAGATATACCAATTACACTTTCGGGCTGGTGGTAACGCATAGCCGCAGCTACCGCCCACCTCGATCCACACTCCCAAATCAAAGGTGCGGACCAAATCAATCACAAAGTAATAGAATGGCAATCGAAGAAGTGTATCTGATCGGAGGAGCTACCTCACTTGGCCCGTCGATTTCTCCTGTTTTAGCCTCCTTAATCTAACTCGCGGGAGTCAGGTCCACGTATATACCTCAAATAGAACGTCATCAACCATCTACTTCATTCTGGAATCTCCACCGCGTACAGGGTTGTTAAAGTGGTTTTCGGTATTGGAAGAGAGTATGACAATAACCGATCCCGGTCTCTTTAACAACCAAATGTTATTATAACACCATGGCCATTTCAAAATATCATACTTCAAAACCAAAATATCATATCCACTTCAAAACCATATCAAATTTGATATCATTATTTCCTTAAAATATATTCATTTCAAAATCATAGTACTTTCAAAGTTATAACACTTTCGAAACCATAACACTTCAAATTATAACACTTTGAGAATCATATTACTTTGAAATAATAACACTTTGGAAACCATAATTTTGGAAAACCATAACACATCCTCTAAACAGTTTAGATATTAATAATAATATATATAATAAAATAGTTTATATAATAGAATAGTTTATATAATAAAATAATTAGTATATCAAAATAGTTATAAATTTAACATAATATATATATATCAAACTAATTTGTATAATAAAATAATTAAAAATTAAAATAGTTTATAATAAAATAATTTATAAAGTAAAATATTAAAATAGTTTTAAATATAATTTAAAAATACTTTATATAAAAAAATAGTTTCCTCAAATTTCACAAATTGATTCAAATCAACTCAAATTCCAAAATCCCATTTAAATCAAATCTCTTCCATTTCTATCCAAATCTCAATAAACCAATTTATATAGTTTTCAAATATAGATATAAACTACAAATTAAACCATTTCAACTTCAATAGATTTCAAAGCTTTAAATATTCAACATTTACAAAACTAAATTTGATAAATTCATTTATATTTCAAATTCAACTTCATTATTATTTAGTTTGAAATATTCACTTAATCCATTCAATAACATTTAAATAAAATCTAATTTAAATAAAACTAAATATCCCATTCAATTTATTCAAACTTAGAATATTCATTTAATCACCTTAAATCAAAAATCAAGTTATAAATCATATTTTTAAAATCTCAAATTCAATAAGTTTCAAATCGATTTAATTAAATATAATTCTTAAAAGAATACGATTTCAAATTAATTAAATTTTTATCTTCCAACCTTAATTTATTAAAATTATTATAAAATCTATTTTTTTATATAAACTTTTAAATAAATACTTAAACATACTATATACTAATTAAATTAAATTTTATTAAATTAAATCTTATTATTAAATTAAATTTATATTAAAACTCATTTTATATATTTTAAAAATAGAAAAATTATAAGTAAAATCTTAAAATTTATGATTTTGAAAACTAACTTATAAATTTAAAATTTCCAAACATATAATTTTAAAAATCTAAAATTTAAACCTTTATAAAAATAACATTTACTTATATATAATATTTAAAATCAATATTTAATAAAACCATATATTTCCCTTTCCAAAACTTTGAAATCATTTTACAATATATATATATAGACCAACAGTGTCTGTATATAATTTTCTATCATATGGTCAAGTGATACAGATAATTATCATTTCAATCCGCAATTTAAATATATATGGGTATATATCTTTTCAACCCGCAATCCCAAATTCAATGTCAATGAAAATCGCTTGGGTTTATCATTTCAACCCATAACGATTTTCTCCTAATCTACAAGATCGTTCGGGTATGTATCATTTCAATCCATAGAGAATTCTATACTAGCAGGGAACTTGCAGAGTGAGAACATATATGATAATAATATAATAATTAGCAACATGCATATATCATCAACAACAGATAAAATATACATAACATATCATGGTGTCGGATGTCACAGGTGAACAGTTACAGATAATGGCATATCATATATATAACAGTTAAATAACTAGCAACAACATATTTCAATTGTCGTTTCAAATGAAATCAAATCTAATAAATATAAGAACTTTAATCGTGAGTGATTGCTCACCTTTCGCGGCTAGAGAGAGAACAAAATGAGATGAGTTACGAATCCAAGCACGGATTTCGAAGCAAAGCGCGATTGGAACGAATTTGACGACAAAGCAGATAAATAGGAATCGATGAGAAAACAAATCAATCAATTTGATAGAAACAGAATATATATATATTATTTCCTTGAAATCAATATTTTTAATTTAAAACAAATATTAACATAAAATAAATATATATGTAAATAAAACCATTGGTTTAAATTAAAACACACATATAAAAATCAAACATTAACATAAATCAAAATATATCATTTCTCTAAATCAATACTTAATACATAAATAATTAAAATTCACATTTACCTTTCAACACATATATATAGATCAACATATATGTTCATAATAAATTTGAAATAAATACATATATATATATACTTTGAAATCAACAATATATATCACTAATATATAAGTTATATACCATACAACATATCAGTATAAGTTTGTATAATAACATATATAACACTATTATGACTTATATATGCTAACAACATGTTATATAGTACTAATATAAACTTATATAATATAATTTACTGTAACACCATATATATCATGTACTAGCAAACAATACATATGTATATACTGACTTTTGAACCCAAACAACTTACATACATATTTTAAAACATATATGCTTCATATGCAACAGACATGCGCATATATAAAAATATATTTTTCAATAATAAGTACACTGTCTTTACATAGAGCTTATATATAAATTCAACAACTAACTAATATAACTTTATATATATATATATATACAAACTCACACAGTAACATATGCGAATCATATTTGTATACAAAATAACAAGCATACGTATACAACTTAAGTAAACTAATATGTATCTAAGACTAAAAAATCAAAAATATACACAAGTTTAATATATATACCTCATACTGCTTCACAGCAAACAAAGACTAATATATTTATATATATATAACAACTTATATAATATAACACTTTAAACAAAACAAATATATGTATACTGATATGTAAAGATCATTAAACAACATATATATCACTATAAGTATATATATAAACTGTAAAACTTATATGCCATAAACAAATAATATATATAACGTATAACATATATATAAATATATATATATACAGATCATATATGTATATGTATACCTTTAAATTATACTTTAAAAATATGTGTGTATATATATTACATTTATAACAAATCTATATTAGAGTATTAACAGAAGTTTAATTAAATACATAACCTGTTATATACATACATATAAAATAACATATTATAACATATTATAACTTATATAAAATATATATATAGAAACACGAACATAAACACAACCTATATAAACTTGATATATATACAGAACTTACCAACCAATGACTCACAAGACAGGCTACAAGTTGAAGACAGAGGCCTTGACAAGGCTCGGCGGTGATGGGATGAAGGCCGAGGCTGGCCGGAAAAAGAAAGCGGCAGGTCATCGGGCGGTGGAGGGGAGAAGAACCTGGGGTTTCGTCTATTGAAAGGGAAACTTCGGCTGGGCTTGATGGGGTTGTGTGAGTTGCTGCCACGGAGGAGAGCGGGAAATAGAGCAGAGGCTTTGGCGTGGTGGGGTACTGGGTATGGCCGAAGAGTTAGCTTCGAGCAAAACAATGAATGCACGAGCGTGCTTGTGAGGAGATGGCAAAGCTCGGTGATGGGGATGATGCACGGGTTCGAAGGAAGTAGCAAGCTCGATTAGCTTGTTGGGCAAAAGGAGAGGTGATGGGTTTAGGCGAGAAGATGAAATATTGATACTAAAGAAGAATGCAACTGATTCAGAAATATATAATATTATGAAAAATATTTTCTCCAAAGCAAACTAAAATAGGAATGCAAACGATCCATATGTTGAACAGAGAGGAATGGCAAAAGTCTAGTATGAGTTTTCGTGAATAATAAAAGATAATGGCTGTTGGTATAATACAGTTGGCAACCGAAGAGACAAAGGAGACAAAAGGCCAAAGCAGGTACCGATACGGTTACTGTTCTCGTGGATTCCGCTCCGTACCGGACTTCAAAATACAAAAATGAATATACTGCAGAGATTAGCATGACGAGACGATCAAAACGGTACACAGATATCAGTGGTATGATCATCCTATCAAAAATCGATATTCGGTACCGGAAATGCGGCTAAAACACCGAAAATAAGATAAACGAGGCTAAAGAAGTTCAAATTTGGCGAAACGAAATATGACGTCTCACTCAGAAGATGATTTACAAATTTATTTTATAAAAATATTTAGGTTTGAGAAATATGTTATTATCATCAAATATCAACTGATTTAAAGTTAAATAAAATTACACAATAAAATAAGCTTCCATATTTTCAGATGAAAATTTACCATTTACTATGTTTAAGTAGACGTATTCCAAATATCAAATTTATATTTCCAAATTCAATTATTTAAAATTTCACAAAATTCAGTTAATTACGTTATTAAAAACCATTAAAACTTACGGGTCGTTACACTCTCCCCCACTCAAAACTTTTCGTCCCCGAAAAGGAACGAGGTAGGAGAATAGAAACAACACGAAAGAAATAGATTTGAAATATAAAATAAAACAATTAATTTAAACCATATTAATTTCAATGTAAATTAATTTATATTCAACAATTTGGTTTAATCCATTTTATTAAATAAATAAATAGTCATTCAATTCAAATTTGTTAGTTCAAACTATCAATTCAAATCATATAAATTTCATTTATTTTTTAAATTGATTTCTATTCAATTACTTCAAGTTTTAAATATTTATTTAAAATTTTTGGCTTCATTTATAATTGAAATCATCCTTTAACATAAAATTTAAGAATTTAAATTTTCGATTAACTTCAAACAATTTAGAGATAAATATATATATATATATATACATACTATATATATCAAATCAAATTTATAATCATATACTTATATATATTATACAACAAGTCATACTTAAAGAATTCAAATCAAATTCATTTTTCAAAACAAAAGTTTAGCCAAGCTACTAAGTGGTCTCTCCACTTTGAAACTCGAAAATAGACGTCGATGATGCTGTAGTCATCACCGAAATTATTTTCCAACGACAAAAGAGAAGAGTTCTCATTTAAAACTTAAAAAATTATTTGGAAACGATTTATATTCAAAAATACTTTTGATAATATACCCTAAAATTTTAAAACCAAATTTTAAAAATATCGGAAATTGAATTCTCAAATTCTTAATTTAAATTCATTTCAAATTGTAACTATGTTTTATACTTCCATTTATTCAATGGTTTACAAAACAATTAATGAAAATCAAATATTACCATTTTAAACAACCAATTCAGTTAACTATTAAATTTCAGAAAATTATACTTATATATATAATATAATCACACAAAAGTTATTTCATTTACCAATTTGAAAAATTAATATGGTGTCAGTTTGCTCTGTCCAGGTGTTTCGAAATTCCTATCGATAGCGTTAATCAGACGAATCAATCGAAACCAAAATCAACATTAACAACTCAAACAACACAATATATAAAACATTTTTATATTAATTTCAAATACAAAATACACTCCCTCACTCGATGATTCCAAAATGGATTTCAAAACTAAGATAGAGATCCAAATTCAAGGGGACCCTAATCAAATAGAATTCTAACTAGATGATGGACTCCAAATGAAGATAAGATGATTAAATAACAAAATAGAAAGATGGATAGACTTATATAAATCGCGGGCGGCCTTAACCGGATCAACCGTGACTTCAATGCCTGTTGTAAAGGAGTTTCACTCCGTTACAAATCATTCTAAGATTGACGAGACCGCCGATTCATTATAGAGATCAACCGAAGTGGAGTTATGGGATACTCCAAAATACAAAACACACAAATAGGGAGAGACAAGAATAAATTTCAGAATGAATGGGAGAGTTCCAAAATTCAAAGGAAACCGAGTCAAAGAGGAAGAGATTCAAGTTCGAACGAAGGTGATTCTGTAATTAAATTTACTATATATGCTAAGTTTTCCTAAAACCAGAGTTCTGATACCACATGTAACATCCCGATATTTTCAACCATTCGCATCCGCACATGTCGGACTTGAATTGCTCAAAATATCAGATTGTTAATTTATATTTGGCAAAACTCAGCATATATAGTAAATAATTAAATTACAGAATTACAGACACAGAGTATTACAATAATAAGCAGCGAAAACAAATGAATAGTAGTTCATGAAGCTACTATATATACATAACAGAGTTAAAACAAGATACAACAGAAGTCTCAAATACAAAGAAGTCTCAATACAATAGTCAAATACAAGATAAGAATATATCATATGAGTCAACTGAATAACCGCAAGCTGAATAGATAGATGGATCTCCAAGCGAAGCTCCAACTCCACAGGTGAGTCTCAAATGCTGTGACACTCAGTCTGACCCGAGCGTAAAGCAAAAACACAAAACACTCGAGTCAGGATTAACATTCTTATATCAATAAATCCAACTCAAGTGAAATATCAACTGAAATACAAGTAACTTAAAGGATGTTTGGGATAACCATCCTCTAAGGATCCATGGAACTATCTACTATGTAGTAATATACGCTATTATAATAATGTCTAAAGTAAAGTAAACTATTAAAATAGCGTTAAGGCGTTACCCATATCCCCTTAACACATTTTATAGTGCCAATAGTCTAATACCTCCTGATCGGGAAGCTACCAGAGGATACTCCATAGGTACGACACAAAACAAACTCGTAGTGGTCTCGATATGGTAGGTGACACGACACAACTAGGCAATGCCAGGGTAGATTAACCAATTACACTTCCGGGCTGGTGGTAACTCATAGCCGCAGCTACCGCCCACCTCGATCCACACTCCCAAATCAAAGGTGCGCACCAAATCAATCACAAAGTAATAGAATGGCAATCGAAGAAGTGTATCCGATCGGAGGAGCTACCTTACTTAGCCCGTCGATTGCTCCTGTTTTAGCCACCTTAAGCTAACTCGCGGGAGTCAGGTCCACGTATATACCTCAAATAGAACGTCATCAACCACCTACTTCATTCTGGTATCTCCACCGCGTACACGGTTGTTAAAGTGGTTTTCGGTATTGGAAGAGAGTATGACAATAACTGATCCCGGTCTCTTTAACAACCAAACGTTATTATAACACCGTGGTCATTTCAAAATATCATACTTCAAAACCAAAATATCATATCCACTTCAAAACCATATCAAATATGATATCATTATTTCCTTAAAATATATTCATCTCTGTAACGACCCAATTTTTCGACGCCCGAAAATCGACATCAATACGTCCACTGTATTAAATGCCGAACAATCGAATGCCGGAAAACCAAATCGTTAGGGTTAAAGAAGAAAGAGGTTGAAGAAGAAATAGAAAAAAACAATATCAGAATCTCACAATCGCAGCGTAGCAATATATAATAGATAAATGACTAATCTTTAAACAAAAGAATAATATTTGTTTATACATTACATCATCAGAGTATTACAACAACAAAACACAACACTGGCAGTTATGATAACCTGCCCAAATGGAAATTTAATTTGCAGCAACCCATACGCAGCGGATAATACATAATATAAGTGATACGTCTCGCCATCCAGCTTGCCTCCTGATCTCCACAGCAGACTTTCCTGACTTCGCTCCATAACAACGATAACCTGACTGTAGGCTGCCCGTTTGGAAATTATGGGCACCCAGAGTTTAGAAAAGGGAACAATAAACTCTAAGTAAGTCATGGGACTGGTGTGAGAACTTAAAACAGTTATTTGTACAAAAAGAAATCCGTTTATGCTTTTGGAATATGAAACTACCATAAGGCCTCCTGGCACACACACAATGAAATCGCACACTTGGGGGAGATTTCTCCTTATAGTAGTCAAACATGCTTGATACGCGAAAATCCTTTTGTTATTATTATTAGTGCATAGTGTGGAAAACTTTTGCAAGTATAATATTAATCTTAGCCAACATACGTACCATTATAGTATGCCTACTATAGCTACCATGTTAGATGGCAGGTTCTACAACTAAAACCGTACAGGGCTCGTATTGAGTGATTGGATTTCCAACAAATGGTCAAGGCTAAGGAACTTCCTTTCCGAATGGGTACGCCTCTGGAGGGACGCCCCGAGAACCTAACCGGATCTCTTCCAACACAAGGCCGGGTTACCTAAGTAACTAGGTAACTAACTGTCACGAGTATGCCATCCCCCGGTCGTAACCAACCTTTACCGAGGTGCCTCGAATTCCAACAACCACATAAGTAAATATTTAGGCTCCATACCAGAATACCGCTTTTTATCCAGAAGGAAATGTACATACCCTGAGGGGCGCGACCCCCATAACCTTGTTGCATCCTTCCTGTTTCGACCATTTCCGGGGTGTGAGGTTCGATGAAGTCTTGTCCCACAAAGCTACGCTTTTCACAAAAGCCATGCTTCGATCAACCAATGATTAGCACTTAGCATGCCACATTACTAAATTAGGAATATATCAATAGTAACAATCAACTACAAAACCTCTGAGCTCGTATGTCTCAGAGAAGGGTGTTAAGCTAAGAGAATAAATTCTCCGCCACCAACAGAAATATATTTGATAGAAACTAGCTTTATATCTCAAAGTGTAATGTCAGACATACATCCAAGTCCATCTTGGGTCTGAATGGAACCGAAGGCACTTCCTCCAATTAAGGAAAGAAGTCCTTGCAAATTCGGATATCCCCTAATCACGTCTGGACTCCCCATCACATAAGGTAATCAAAATCTCTATACCGGAGCAACTCTGTGCAGAGACATTCAATAGGAAATCCATTCGTTTTCGAAAATACCCAGTCTTCAATCACCGTCTTCAAATGAAATCCCATTTCGTCGTATCATTATTCGGAATGGGTTTTATGACTTAATGTCCTCTTCCGGCTTAACCGAATAATGAGCGTTTATTTTAAAAACAAGTGGATACATTCAATTCTAAATTAAGTCACAACAAATTTCCACTTTTGATCTTTTAAACAAAAGATCCACCTTTTAAAATTCGATGTGGTTTTCGGATAACCATTTGGAATCCGACCCCCGGTCGCATCGAAATTCAAATGCCGTCTTAAAGGCCAATCTTTAAAATAAAATTTCTTTACAAAATATAAATATTAATAATTGTCTTTTTAAATCATAATACCAATTAGCCTTTTAAAATAATCATTACTATAACTAATTTAATAAGTATTTAACTTTAAAATTCTAAACAACTTAAATAAATAATTTCTCAAAAACATTCTTTTAAAAAAACTTTAAAACTTCCAACTTATACTTAAAAATCTGCTTTGGAAACGTACTTGGCTTTTCAGGGAAATACGCTTTTCTCTCACACATTTAAAAATAAACCACTATTTATTTTTAAAACAAATTACCCATTCCATTATAAATTCCCACCGTGAATTTATATTTCCAAATATCCATTGATATATATTATTTCTCTTTTAAAACATAGTTTCAAACATTCAATTAGTTTTCAAACCGATTTCCCAAAAACTAACTCCATTTTTAAAATAAATTCCTTTATTTCACCCAAACCATTTAAAATCCGAATTTTAAATAAATTCTTCAACTTTTAAACAATACTACTTAAGTTCTCAAAATCCATTATTTTCATTTATTAAAAAATCTTTTTCCCATACTTGAATTTATTCAATAGGATTTCAAAAATCAACTTTTATTTTTTCCAAATTCTTTCTTTTAATTTATTCAATTCTCTAAAAATTATTTTACTTAAAATTCTCTACTTTAATTTTCCTTCCAAAAATCCAATCTTTAATATTCTGGTATTTTAAAATACCAAAATATATTTTGCTAAACCATAGCCTTCAATAATTTCAATTACCAATATAATCAATCACATATTATCAATAAATCATATCACAACATATGAAATAAATTCAAACATTTGAGGAATCCAGTTGGATCCCTCCAACCTGTTTCCCTGCATCCACAGATGTTAGCACAATATAAAATACCAATTCCACTTTGAGGTGGAATATCGCGGTATATGGGATCATATCAAATCATCCGCTATTATGTGGCGCATAGGGTCTCATCCGCTATATAATGCGGGAAATCAATCACTCCAATATATATACTACTGTATATAACATACCAATCCAAGCAAACAATCAATAATTTTAAATTTAACTATTTAAAATTAAATCGGTAATCCGATTAGGTGAGAAGTTCTCACCTTTTGCCTTTTATTTGCAATCCGTTTCCATCACGACTTGTTTCTTCACACTTTTAGACCTTGTACAAACATTTATGGTTTATTAATATTCGAAATAATCGAACAATTAATTATCATTTATTAATTTAATTTTTAAACTAATAATTCTCCTTTTAAAATCTTTTAGTATCTTGCCTGAACAAGACGTGCCCTATCACCTTGACCTTGCCTGAACTCGATCATGCTCGCGAGTTCCCTGCCACAATCGAACGTACGCGACCCATCTCCACCATTCATCTGTGAATGCATCGTGTCTTCCTCGAGCTCCGCTTCCCCATGCTTGATTTCGACAGAGGCCCAGGTCGCCGTGCTCCTCACGGCCTATCTTCGATTACTGCTCGAGTTTGAATGTCATGGGCTAGATTTGAAAATGTGGAAGAGGCGGACGATTTGGTTAATTGAAGGGGAAATACTTCGCGATTTCGAAGAAGAAAAGGGAAGCCATTTTTCTTTTTTCTGAAACCGATCTCTGATTCCATTTTTAGAGAGGAGGAGCTCGGTTATCTTTTTAAATTTTTATTAACGAAGACAGATTTTATTTTTATTTCTCTTTTCAAACAAAGACGCGTGTTAACCAGATGAACACGTGTTTAAAATCCTCAACGTGTTGCTTGCTACAGTGTTTTGATGAAATTATATTATTTATGTTTAAATTTAAATTCAAATTTAAATCGTCTAGAAATTGCAACTCAAAATTTTGAACTCCTATCGAGGCATGCCGCTAGGCGTTTATAATGTTAAACCCCTATTCCGAGCGCAATGGAAAAGGTTTCAAGTCCAAATTCGATCGTATGGAGAAGATAGCTTTTTGGACCCAGCTATTATATTAAATTTTCGATATAGATTTCAGCGCGTTTATCTACCGAACGGCTAAACGATCATTCCAAACACTATGAAAATTGAAATCCGATAATCATACAATATTACGGATCCAATGGACTAGTTTCGTCGAATTCCGAGACTGTGCCTCGGAAGGCTATTTTTAAATATCGATTTAAACGATATAAATTCAAAACTGAACAAATCACTTTCAAATTCAATTTTAAAAGTTCTATTACCTTCAGTATTATCAATATGAATTTTCTAAGCCTTTAAAATATTTTTAACAAGCATAAAACTGAAGATTCAATATTTTACCCAACTTTCAAAAATTAATTTCAATAATTTAATTGCCAAATAAATAGTGATATTTGAAATTCAAGTTAAACTATCTTTCAAATATTTAAAATCAATTAAATATTCCATTTCAAATGTCTAGAAATTCTGGGTTGTCACAATTTCAAAATCATAGTACTTTCAAAGTTATAACTCTTTCGAAACCATAACACTTGAAATTATAACACTTTGAGAATCATATTACTTTGAAATCATAACACTTTGGAAATCATAATTTTGGAAAACCATAACACTTCCTCTAAACAGTTTAGATATTAATAATAGTATATATAATAAAATAGTTTATATAATAGAATAGTTTATATAATAAAATAATTAGTATATTAAAATAGTTATAAATTTAACATAATATATATATCAAACTAATTTGTATAATAAAATAGTTAAAAATTAAAATAGTTTATAATAAAATAATTTATAAAGTAAAATATTAAAATAGTTTTAAATATAATTTAAAAATACTTTATATAAAAAAATGGTTTCCTCAAATTTCACAAATTGATTCAAATCAACTCAAATTCCAAAATCCCATTTAAATCAAATCTCTTCCATTTCTATCCAAACCTCAATAAACCAATTTATATCGTTTTCAAATATAGATATAAACTAAAAATTAAACCATTTCAACTTTAATAGATTTCAAAGCTTTAAATATTAAACATTTACAAAACTAAATTTGATAAATTCATTTATATTTCAAATTCAACTTTATTATTATTTAGTTTGAAATATTCACTTAATCCATTCAATAACATTTAAATAAAATCTAATTTAAATAAAACTAAATATCCCATTCAATTTATTCAAACTTAGAATATTCATTTAATCACCTTTAATCAAAAATCAAGTTATTAATCATATCTTTAAAATCTCAAATTCAATAAGTTTCAAATCGATTTAATTAAATATAATTCTTAAAAGAATACGATTTCAATTTAATTAAATTTTTATCTTCCAACCTTAATTTATTAAAATTATTATAAAATCTATTTTTTTATATAGACTTTTAAATAAATACTTAAACATAATATATACTAATTAAATTAAATTTTATTAAATTAAATCTTATTATTAAATTAAATTTATATTAAAACTCATTTTATATATTTTAAAAATAGAAAAATTATAAGTAAAATCTTAAAATTTTTGATTTTGAAAACTAACTTATAAATTTAAAATTTCCAAACATATAATTTTAAAAATCTAAAATTTAAACCTTTATAAAAATAACATTTACTTATATATAATATTTAAAATCAATATTTATTAAAACCATATATTTCCCTTTCCAAAACTTTGAAATCATTTTACAATATATATATAGACCAACGGTGTCTGTATATAATTTTCTATCCTATGGTCAAGTGATACAGATAATTATCATTTCAATCCGCAATTTAAATATATACGGGTATATATCTTTTCAACCCGCAATCCCAAATTTAATGTCAATGAAAATCGCTTGGGTTTATCATTTCAACCCATAACGATTTTCTCCTATTCTACAAGATCGTTCGGGTATGTATCATTTCACCCCATAGTGAATTTTATACTAGCAGGGAACATGCAGAGTGAGAACATATATGATAATAATATAATAATCAGCAACATGCATATATCATCAACAATAGATAAAATATACATAACATATCATGGTGTCGGATGTCACTGGTGAACAGTTACAAATAATGGCATACCATATATATAGCAGTTAAATAACTAGCAACAGCATATTTCAATTATCGTTTCAAATGAAATCAAATCTAATAAATATCAGAACTTTAATCGTGAGAGATTGCTCACCTTTCGCTGCTAGAGAGAGAACAGAATGAGATGAGTTATGAATCCAAGCACAGATTTCGAAGCAAAGCGCGGTTGGAACGAATTTGACGACAAAGCTGATAAATAGGAATTGATGAGAAAACAACTCAATCAGTTTGATAGAAACAGAATATATATATATTATTTCCTTGAAATCAATATTTTTAATTTAAAACAAATATTAACATAAAATAAATATATATGTAAATAAAATCATTGGTTTAAATTAAAACACATATATAAAATCAAACATTAACAGAAATCAAAGTATATCATTTCTCTAAATCAATACTTAATACATAAATAATTAAAATTCACATTTACCTTTCAACACATATATAAAGATCAGCATATATGTTCATAATAAATTTGAAATAAATACATATATATACACTTTGAAATCAACAATATATATCACTAATATATAAGTTATATACCACACAACATATCAGTATAAGTTTGTATAATAACATATATAACACTATTATGACTTATATATGCTAACAACATGTTATATAGTACTAATATAAACTTATATAATATAATTTACTGTAACACCATATATATCATGTACTAGCAAACAATACATATGTATATACTGACTTTTGAACACAAATAACTTACATACATATTTTAAAACATATATGCTTCATATGCAACAGACATGCGCATATATAAAAATATATTTTTCAGTAATAAGTACACTGTCTTTACATAAAGCTTATATATAAATTCAACAACTAACTAATATAACTTTATATATATATATACAAATTCACACAGTAACATATGCAAATCATATTTGTATACAAAATAACAAACATACGTATACAACTTAAGTAAACTAATATGTATCTAAGACTAAAAAATCAAAAATATACACAAGTTTAATATATATACATCATACTGCTTCACAACAAACAAAGACTAATATATATATATATATATATATATATATATATATAAAACAACTTATATAATATAACACTTTAAACAAAACAAATATATGTATACTGATATGTAAAGATCACTAAACAACATATATATCACTGTAAGTATATATATAAACTGTAAAACTTATATGCCATAAACAAATAATATATATAACATATAACATATGTATATATATACACATATCATATATGTATATGTATACCTTTAAATTATACTTTAAAAAAATATATATATATTACAGTTATAACAAATCTATATTAGAGTATTAACATAAGTTTAAGTAAATACATAACCTATTATATACATTGTGACGTTCCGGATTTTGGCGCTCGAAAATCGACATCCATACTTCACTCGTATTCGAATGCCGCAGATTCAAATGTTGAAATCCGATTCGTCGGAGCTTATAACACATTAAGTAAACAACACAGCGGAAGAAAAATAATATATCATTGATACAAAAATTGATACTACAATGGATACAATATCTGATACAATAAGATACATGTGATAACCCGATTTTTCATACCCGAAAAATCGAACCATCAGGATTAAAGAAGAAGGAGGTAGAAAAAGAAAATAGAAAACAACATCAGAATCTCACATCGCAGCAGAATAAAATATAATAGATAATAACTGATCTTTACACAAAAGAACTATATCTGTTTTATACATCTCATCATCGGAGTACATCACAATCAATAATACAATACTGGACAGTTATAACAACTTGTCCTCACAAATCTGACTATATAACCTATGATACACAGCGAAATACATCAAATACGTGTGATACGTCTCACCATCCAGCTCGTCTCCTGAGCTCCACATAATCCTATCCTGTATCTGAAATACTCGGTCTGACCCGAGCATTATAATAAAATAACACCCGAGTCAGTCTGGAAAACCAGCGTGAGAAAACACACTCGGTTGGATTATTAAAGTTTCCAAAACCTTTTGAAATCAAAAGCATCTCGTAAGACCACGCCACAAATAAACATGTTGGGTTTTTACCTTACGATAGCCAAAACACTTTTTATCAAATCCGTCTGATATTATAATAGTGTCTATAGAAAGTAAAATTGAATCTAGCTGAAATGCTTGCATCTCACGTTTCAGCAATAGTTGGGCACAATCAAACCGTACAGGCACGTAGGGAGAATGTATTTCCAATGAATGACTAGGCACTGGGGTACCACTTGTCACTGTACCTGGTCTAGATCAGCGTACCGAGGACCACGCCCGATCCCCTGCAACACAAAACCGGAACTACCTAAGGATAATTCCGAGTAAGATCACCCCAAGGTTGGAATCAGCAACCGCACCACTAAGCCGAAATAAAAAGGGACATCTAGACAGGGATGACTTCACCCTAATGAGCACTACCCACATAGCCTTGCTGCATAACCCCTGATTTTCAGTCATTCCCGGTTGATGAGGCTCGAGGCTAAGCGTTACCTTTTTAGAACATTTCACTTAGAATTCCCATCGTCCACCTGACGATGTTCCGAAAGCATTCATCCATACAAGTCCGTTCCGGGTTCGAACGGAACCGAAGGCACTATTCCTACTACATCCATTTTGGAATCACCCTCAGGATTAGTAGCGACTAGCCCTTGCACTTTACTGCTCCATCTTCGATTCCAAACTCGTTTTCCCTACGAAAACGTACAAACCGGATCGAAGTTGTTTTCGAAAAATAAATCTCGATCCCAGTCTCTTCGAAACGATCAGCGCATTGGCCAATATTGATAGTCGGTTATTTAACTATCAATTAACATTCACAAACATCCATCAGATACATAAATAATTTTCCAAATTATTTATTTATCTCAAAATATCTTCGCAAGATATATTTTCACTTTTCAACCCTTTGAAAACAGTTTCAAACCGTCCTTCTCTCATGGAATAAATTTTCCAAATATTTCTATTTCCATTAAAATCACCAAGTACAAACACTTCAGATTTTAAAAATAACTTAAAAACACTTTATTATAAAATATACTTAAAACATTTAAATTAAAACTACTTTAATACATTATTTAAAAATATATACCTTAAGAATATTTAAAATAAACTACTTTATAAAACATAAAACTACATTTTTATCCTTTTAAAACACAATACCAAGTTGCCTTTAAATAATTACTACTACATTAAATTTGAGAAATACTTACTTTTAACTTTAAACATTTAAAAATAATAAATTTTCTAAAACATACTTTGAAATCAACTTTAAAACCTTTAACTCATACTCAAAAGTTTGCTTTGGAAACGTACTTGGCTATCCAGGGAAATTCACTTCTCTTTCACATCTTTAAAAATAAATCACTATTTATTTTTAAACAAATTCACATTTCTTTATAAATTCCCACCTTGAATTTATATTTCCAAATATCCACCGATATTATATTTCACTTTATAAACCCGGTTTATAAAATTCCTAGTCCCATCTTCCTTTAAAAATTCCAATTTCCAAACGTTTAAATCAATTTTCAAATTGATTTCCAATTTACTTCACTTTGAAATAAATTCCTTTACTTACTCCATTTATCTCAAAATCCATTAACTTCAGCTTTTCTTTCTTTATTATGATTTAAAATCTTTAAACTGAAAATATCAATTTCAAGTTTTCCAAAATCCTTCTTTATTCTTTTAAATAAATCAACCCTTGAATTTTTAAAGTAAATTCTTTGTTACTTTAAATAATATCACTTCAAGTTTAAAATCCATTATTTCTCTGTTTATTCAAACCCCATTTTCATACTCAGAATTTATTTATTAGGATTAAAATCACTTTTATTCTTTCTCAATTCATTCCTTAATTTATTTCAAATTCTCTATGGTTAGTTCACTTAAAATTTTACTCTTGTATTTCTTTCAAAAATCCAATTCTATATATTTTATAACTCAGTGTTCTGAAATATTTCAATCAGACCATAGAATCCAATATCCCAATTATCAATATAATTCATCACAGAATATCAAAATACAGGATATTAGACAATCTAAATAAATTTGAGGAATCTAGTTGGATCCCTCCAACCTGCTTCCCTGCATCCACAGATGTTAGCACAATACCAATTCCACTTCGAGGTGGAATATTGCAGTATATGGGTTTAAATAATATCATCCGCTATTATGCGGCGCAGAGGGTCTCATCCGCTATATAATGCGGGAAATCAATCACTCCAATATATATATACTACTATATAATATATATCATACCCAATCAATTCAATCATTCAACCAAATATTTAAATTTAACCATTTAAATTTAAATTAACCAAGATGAGTGAGATTAACTCACCTTTAATTTTGTTTGCAATCCAATCCAAACCGGCTTGTTTCTTTTCAGATCTCAAACCTTGAATAAACATTATATGATTTTATTAATATTTGAACTAATCGAATGATCAATTATTATTTAAATAACTTGAATAAATCAACTTATCATTTATTAATTTAATTTACTAAATTTGAGATGATCGTTAACCAACTTAGTTTTCCTAAAAAAAATTCAGCATACATATTTATTAAATCCAAATGAAAACAAAATCACTTTCTAAAATATATATATAAAAGAGAAAAATGGTTATAAACTTACTATAATAAATCTTTTCTATGTCCTGTATAAATATAAAAATTAAATTAAAATTAACTTAAACATTTTAAAAACTGCTTAACAGATAAATTTTGTTTTTACTGTAAATAAATTTCTTAACCTATATATCCCTATCTTCATATATATATATATATATATATATATATATATATAATTAAATCAAAAACAAAACCCTATCCCTTACTGCCCAGCCCACGACCACCACTGCCCCCGCACCTCGAACACACGCGTACACCCCGACCTCGCGAGCAAGCTCGAGCGACTACAACCCAAACCCCTAGCTCGCGCTCGCTATGTCGTGCTTAACTTCCCTTTGCGATGCTCGAAATCGAGCCCTAGCTGCTTCCATCAATCGAACGGCACCACAGGAGCGCCTCCTTTCTCTGTCAGCAGTCGCGACTCGATGATGAACTGCGAAAGGATGAACTCGCGAATCTTTAATTCCCTTACTGCTTCGATCTCGTTGCTCCTTCCTATACGTAAATCGAACTGGTTCGATTTAGAATCAAGGGACTCGATTCGATTTTAGGTTTCGAAATCCCCCCTCTTTTTTTTTGAACGAGTTCGTGAATTTAAATTGGAAGGGGCGGCCATTAAATTTGTAACGATCCGTAAAATTTCAACTGTTTTAATAACGTAATTAGTTGAAATTTTGTGCAATTTTAAACGATAAAATTTTGAAATAAAAATTTAATATTTGGAATACGTCTAGTTAAACATAGCAACTGGTAAATCTTCGTCCGAAAATACGAAAGTTTATTTCGCACGTAAATTCACTTCAATTTAATCAATTAAAAAGCGATGAAAATAAAATGTTTTCGAAACCTAAATATTTTTACATAGAAAAGTTCTAAACCATCTTCTGAGCAAGATGACAGTTTGTTGTTTTTCCAAATTCGGATATCTTTGGCTCCGTCGATCTTATTTTTCAGTGTTTTTCTTGCATTTTCCGCTAGTAGAAAAATTCGAATTTTTCTAATTCAATCATACCACCGATATCTGTATACCGTTTTGATCGTCTCGTCGTGCTGATCTCCGCAGTATATTTATTTGCATATTTCGACGTTTGGTACGTATCGGAAACGACAAAACTTTTTGATGTATCGGTATTCGGTTTGAAGTATCTGTGTTTTTGTGTCTATTCAACCAATCCCATAATATCAACAGTTTTATCCTCAATATTTATAGCAATGAATATTTGACTTTTCTTATTCCAACTTTTACGTTATATATTCACTTGTCCATTTACTTTTCCGGTTCCATACACTCCAATATCTCTGCCTCTTCCTCTCTCCTTTTACTGTTTACTCAGTGAACAATATATTATGATTTTGTCCATTTCTCACCTATCCACTTGCTTTTGAAGATAAACAATTCGTACTGATGCTGGGTAAGGATTCCTCAAGCTAAACTTTTATTTTTTCCTTATATTTTATGTTTTACCTACTTATTTTTTTTTTTTATGCTATTGGCTTGCTCATGCCGAAACCCAGATAACTAGAACAACTCACCTCCTCCATTCGCCTCTCTTCCACCATCACCCTCACCGACAACCATCCTCTTTCTCTGGCTCGATTCCCGCCTTGCTGCAGATTAACTCAGCCTTCCTCCACCTTACTTTGGTTTGTCCCGTGCCCAGCTTATATATGTTGTTTTATGGTATATAATTCAGTTCGTATACATTGTTGATCTGTTATTATCTTGTTATATAGTGTATATAATACTATATAATGTTTATTAGCTTATATGGTTGATCTGTTGTTTCAAATGAATCTTGTTATATGAAATATAAACTATAGGATCCATAAATATACATCAGTTAGTTATAAGCTTTTAGTACCTATTGTAATATAAAAGAAGACATATATTTCAATGTTTTCATTTCGTTTACTGTATAATAGGTTATTATATATATATATTTGGAGTTATGTGTTAGTATTGTGTATTATAAAATATATATTCGTAAACCTGTTTTATATATATAGTTAATATATATAAGTTTATAAAAAAGTTTGGAAGCTATGTATATGTCAGAAGCTATACGTATACCAATATATATTTATGCCATATGTTTGTGGTGTAGTTTATATATATCTATGTTCTGTTGAGATTTTGCTTTGCCTACATATAGTTTTCAGTGGTTAAGGCTTAAGTATATTTATATATTATTTTATAAAAACTTATACTTATATGTTGTTTGCATGTTTACTTTTTCTGAACAGCAGTTAGACTACACGTTCACAATATCATATCTCACTCATGTTTTATCGGAATGGGTTGATTCTTTTTTTAAAAAGGAGTCAAAGTTACCTAGTTTATGCCTATCAAATTTCAGCCAAATCCGACATCGTTGGATTAGTGGTCGAGGATCTGAAAGTTAGACCCAGGCAGCTGTTCTTTTGTACTTAAATTATTTTACACTGCTGCAAACACGACCTGAGTTCATGTTTGACGCATCGTATCTCTTCTGTCTTACGTCGGAATGGGTTGATTTTATTTTTAAAAAGAAGTCAAAGTTACCTAGTTTATGCCTGTCAAATTTCAGCCAAATCCGACATCGTTGGATTAGTGGTCGAGGATCTGAAAGTTAGACCCAGGCAGTTGTTCTTTTGTACTTAAATTATTTTACACTGCTGCAAACACGACCTGAGTTCATGTTTGACGCATCGTATCTCTTCTGTCTTACGTCGGAATGGGTTGATTTTATTTTTAAAAAGAAGTCAAAGTTACCTAGTTTATGCCTGTCAAATTTCAGCCAAATTCGACATCGTTTGATTAGTGGTCGAGGATCTGGAAGTTAGACCCAGACAGCTATTCTTTTGTACTTAGAAATTATTTTACACTGCTACAAACATGGCCTGAGTCTATGTTCGTGACATCGTAACTTTTCTCGTCTCTTGTCCAAAACAAGTGAATCTTTTGCAGTTTAAAATACAAGTTTTGATCTTTATTCATACCAAATTTCAGACCATTTCGATCTCGGTAGCACATAGAATTATATTGTTAAACTTTGACGCAGGACATGTTTTATTTGTTGCTATGTTGAATGTTTTGATTTGATTTCATCGATTTCTGTTATCAGCTTTTGATCGTTGAATTCGTGCCGATTTGTTTTGCTTGGATTCGTAACTCAATCTCTATGTCCGTATCAGTGTGCGTATCCATGTCATCTTCTCGTGCATCTCTAGCCTCGAAAGGTGAGCACTCACTCACGATTAACGTTCTTTTATTTATTAAATTTGATTTCAATTGAAACGACAATTGAAATATACTGTTGTTAGATATTTACACTGTTATTACCTGTATCAGTTCACCTGTGACATCTGACACTATTATCTGTTAATTATTTATGCGATGATAATACAGTTTGGCTGATAATTGATTGATTGTTGATGTTTATATTGGACGTTAAATTGTTAATGTTAAAATGATAAATAGTATGAAATTGAACTTGATATAGGATAATTAAATGTTAAATTTGATTAACTGATATTTGTATAATATGACCCCTTTAACTGTTGAATTTATTGACACATAGGATTTGTTTAATTACATTTCGAACCACTGAATGTATGTTGTTAAATTGATGATATATGAAATTGTAAATTGAATGACAAGTGAAAAACCGTAATGTAATAATCTTTAATCTACATGAAATGATAGTGTAGATTCTAGAGATAATTATATTAATTCGTACAAATAACAATGCGAATTAATACGATTATTTCGGGATTATTTGAATTGATTATTGGATTATTATTGATTGTTGCTATTGCTTGTTTATTTACTTTGACACCATCCCAGTTATCACACTGCAAGTTCCCTTTATTATGCTTTGATTTTTGAATTGAATTGGAATCGGGTTGAAATGATAAATACCCAAATTGAACTTTGACCTAGGATATAGAGAATTAAATAAAACCCGATTGGTCAATAATTTGATTTAAAATAAAACGAAGATTTTATTTGAATAAATAATATGGTTTTGAAATGAGGTTGGAGTTTAAATTTTTATGAAGGGAAAATGTTAATATTTAATAATCTGAAACAAAATATTAACAGTGTAATTGATGAAAGAATATTGTTTAATTTGAGAAATGATTGAATTAAATTTTGAAATGATTTAATAATTAAGTTTGAAATTATTAAACTTTGAAATGATTTAAGAATTAAGTTGAAATTATAATTAAGTTTGAAATTATTAAACTTTGAAATTATTTAATAATTAAGTTTTGAATTATTTAATAATTAAATAAGATTGAATTATTTAATGATTAAATTGAATTGAAATTCTTTAATAAGAAAAATTGAACTTTTGAATAAGTGAATTTTACTTCGTAAATAATTGAAATTGAGATTTCTTGATTAAGTAAGTTTTGGAAAATTATTTAAGTAAGTAAATAAGTGAAATTGAATTTCTTTAACAAGAAATGAAAATGTGATTTTTGGAAATTAATGTAAGACTTGTAATTGAAAGAATTGATTTGACGAATTTAATTTAATTCAAAATTGTAAGTTTTGTTTTAATGAAGTTAAACTTAAGAAATTGATTTTATGAATTGGAAATTTAATAGAAATTGTTTGAATGATAAAGTAACTTATTGAATATTGAATGAAATCGATAAATGGATTTAAATTGATTTGAATGTTAAATTAATTTAAATGTTTTCGAAGTGAAACTTATATACGAACTTGAAGCAATATTTGAATTTTTTTAAATAAAGAATTGAAATTGAATTATAAGATCTTGAAGGGTAATTTGAATGTTTTGAAACGTAAATTATTGGAAATTGGTTTTGAAGGACAAATGAAATGTTGATTTATAAACTCTGATTGAAATTGAAATTGATTTGGTTTTGGAATAAATAAACGACCAATCGGTGTAATAATTACGAAAGTTATTAAAGAGACCGGGATCGGCAATGGATATACTCTCTATCTGAACCGAAACCACTTTAATAACTATGCGCGGAGTGATGATCCAGAATGAAGTGGTTGGAATGATGTACGCGTTGACTGAAGAAAGAGAACGATTTTGGATGACCCCTGACATGACTAAAACAGGAGCCGCGCCGGGCCATTGAGGATCGCCATCTCTAGCGGACACACTTCTTCGATACCATATCTATTACTATTGTGATTCGATTTGGGTGCACCCCTCGATTATGGGAGTGTTGTTTCGCGGTGTTGGGGTAGTAGCTGCTATGCCCAACATCAGTCCGGATCAGGCAACTACTAGTATCCTAGTTGGTATCGCCTCATGTACCTTGTCATACTGTTTATCCTATTCGCGACAACTACAATTTTGTTTTGTACCTTTAGTATATGGATTGCCCTCTGGTGACTTCCGGTTTTGGGGAAACTACGGTCTTGTATATGCTTTTGGGAATAAAAATGTGTTAAGGGTGGAATGGGCCATGACTTAACGCTATTTTGATATCTTTTTATATTACTGATAGACATTATCTACTTAGCGTACATTACTACATAGTAGATAGTTTGACGGATCCTTAAAGGATGGTTATTCCAAACATTCTCTGAGTTACTTGTATTTCAATTGCTATTTCACTTGAGTTGGATTTATTAATATAAGAATGTTAATCCTGACTCGAGTGTCTTGTGTTTTGCTTTACGCTCGGGTCAGACTGAGTGTACCAGTATTCGATGCTCACCTTTGGAGTTGGAGCTTTGCTTGAAGATCCAGCCATCTATTCTGCTTTCAGTATTTGATGATTCCAGTGATGTATTCTGATTTGTATCTGTTACTCTTCCGTTGTATCTGGTTCAACTCTGATGTATCGTATTACTCTTCTGTTGTAAACTCTGATGTATTTTATATATTCATATAGTAGCTTCATTAACTACTATGTCTTTTATTTCCGCTGCACTTATTACTCTGTGTCTGTGATCTGTGATTATTTATTTACTGTATATGTTCAGTTTTGCCAATTTAAATTAACAACGCGGTATTTTGAGCAATTCAACTCCGGCATGAGTGTCTACCTATTCACTTATAATGGACGCGAATGGTCCAAAATATCGGGTCGTTACAGTTGGTATCAGAGCTTTGGTAGCTCTAGGCAAAACTCAACATGTAGAGTAAATGTATTTACAGAATCACTTTCATTTCGAGTTTCAATCTCTTCCTTTCGACTCGATTTCTTTGAATTTTGGAACGTTCCCTACGGTTCCAAATTTCATTCGTGTCCCTCACTATTCGTCTTCTTTCAATTCTGGAGCATCACATAACTCCACTTCGAATGACCCTTATAGTGAATCGGCGGTCTCGCCAAACTTCGAATGATTTGTAAAGGGGTAAAACTCCTTTATAATAGGCATTGATTTACCGGAGATTTCTGTATCCTCGGTTTACGATGCTATCTATTCCCTGCTATACCTAAATTCATCTCTTGAGATCGAGTGTTGATTTACCTCGGAATTCAGTATCGATCTTATTCTTGAAGTCACGGTAGACCCGGTTATGGTTGCCCGCGATTTATATAAGATTATCTATTTCCTTATTCGGTTAAATAATCACCTTATCTTTCGTTTCAACTTATTCTCAAATCAAAAATTTCTTTGATTGAATTAACCAAATTTGAATCCCTATCCTTATTTTGAAAATCCATTCCTGTATCGTCGAGCAAAGAAATGTATTTGTAAATTTTTATTAAAAATGTTGTTTTCAAATTTGATAAACAAAATAGTTTTGAATGATTATATTATATATAAATATAAGTTTTCTGAAATTAAATTGTTAATGAATTTGTTGTCTGAAATAATAATATTTGATTTTCATTTATTGTTTTGTAAACCATTGACTATTGCATAATAAATAAATGAATTTATAAACTTGGTTATAAATTGATTGGAATTTGAAATGAATTTAATTCAGAAATTTGAGAATTTAGATTCCGGTGATTTCAAACTTTGGTTTTAAAATTTTATAGTATATATTATTGAAAGTATTTTCGAATAGAAATCGTTTTCAAAGAACTTTTAAATGTTGAAATCAGTGCTCTTCTCTTTGTCGCTGGAAAATAATTTCGGTGATGGCGGCCGCATCATCGACATTCATTTTCGAGTTTCGAAGTGAAGATACTATTCTATAGCTTCGCTACGGTTTTGTTTTGAAAAATATTTTGATTTGAATTTCTTCAGTATAATTTGATTTATATATATATATATATACATAGGTATCTTATTTTAAAAAAATTTAAATTGATTTGATATAAATATATTATATATATCTCTAAATTGTTTAAAGTTAATCGGAAATCAAATTCTTAAATTTTGTTAAAAGATGATTTTAATTATAAATAAAACCAAAATTTAGAATAAATATTTAAACTTGAATAATTGAATTGGGAAAATTTTATTTGTATATTGTTCAACTGCATTCTAATACAACTTACCTAAATCATTCAGAAGTTGAATATGTAATTGGATAATATATAAGATAAATTGAATTTATAAATAAAATTTGAGTGTTTATAATAAATGTTATACACTAAATTTTGATTATAAAGATGTTAATAGAGTTAGATAGAATAATAAGTAAACTCAGTTAATAATGAAATAAATTTGTTTTGAAAGAATTAATAATTTTGTTTTGAAAGAATTAATAAATTGAAATTTGATCAACATATGAAAATACCTTGAATTTAAAAGAAATTAATAGATGTAAATTAATTTAAATCGAAACTTTTATGGTTTAAATTAATTTATATGGGTTAAATATATGTGATTAGATATATTAAGTAGAAAAATTTTAACAATAATTTGGAATAAAGAAGAATTTAAATTGTGAAAATAAATTATGATTATAATAAAAGACTATTCAAATTATGGTTTTAGAAATTGTAAATTTAAGATAAATGGGATAATAAGATAATGAATTTAGAAATAGTTGAGATTGATTTTGGTAAAATCAAATGGATTAAAATAATTCTTGAATATCAATTAATTTAAATTTGAATTATACGGTTTAAATTAATTGTTATTTTGTATTTCAAATCTGTTTTTCTTTCTGTTTGTTTCTATTCTCCTACCTCGTTCCTTTTCGGGGACGAAAAGTTTTGAGTGGGGGAGAGTGTAACGATCCGTAAAATTTCAACTATTTTAATAACGTAATTAGTTGAAATTTTATGAAATTTTAAACGATAAAATTTTGAAATAAAAATTTAATATTTGGAATACGTCTAGTTAAACATAGCAACTGGTAAATCTTCGTCCGAAAATACAAAAGTTTATTTCGCACGTAAATTCACTTCAATTTAATCAGTTAAAAAGCGATGAAAATAAAATGTTTTCGAAACCTAAATATTTTTATATAGAAAAGTTCTAAATCATCTTCTGAGCAAGATGACAGTTTGTTGTTTTTCTAAATTCGGATATCTTTGGCTCCGTCGATCTTATTTTTCAGTGTTTTTCTTGCATTTTCCGCTAGTAGAAAAATTCGAATTTTTCTAATTCAATCATACCACCGATATCTGTATACCGTTTTGATCGTCTCGTCGTGCTGATCTCCGCAGTATATTTATTTGCATATTTCGACGTTTGGTACGTATCGGAAACGACAAAACTTTTTGATGTATCGGTATTCGGTTTGAAGTATCTGTGTTTTTGTGTCTATTCAACCAATCCCATAATATCAACAGTTTTATCCTCAATATTTATAGCAATGAATATTTGACTTTTCTTATTCCAACTTTTACGTTATATATTCACTTGTCCATTTACTTTTCCGGTTCCATACACTCCAATATCTCTGCCTCTTCCTCTCTCCTTTTACTGTTTACTCAGTGAACAATATATTATGATTTTGTCCATCTTCTCACCTATTCACTTGCTTTTGAAGATAAACAATTCGTACTGATGCTGGGTAAGGATTCCTCAAGCTAAACTTTTATTTTTTCCTTATATTTTATGTTTTACCTACTTATTTTTTTTTTATGCTATTGGCTTGCTCATGCCGAAACCCAGATAACTAGAACAACTCACCTCCTCCATTCGCCTCTCTTCCACCATCACCCTCACCGACAACCATCCTCTTTCTCTGGCTCGATTCCCGCCTTGCTGCAGATTAACTCGGCCTTCCTCCACCTTACTTTGGTTTGTCCCGTGCCCAGCTTATATATGTTGTTTTATGGTATATAATTCAGTTCGTATACATTGTTGATCTGTTATTATCTTGTTATATAGTGTATATAATACTATATAATGTTTATTAGCTTATATGGTTGATCTGTTGTTTCAAATGAATCTTGTTATATGAAATATAAACTATAGGATCCATAAATATACATCAGTTAGTTATAAGCTTTTAGTACCTATTGTAATATAAAAGAAGACATATATTTCAATGTTTTCATTTCGTTTACTGTATAATAGGTTATTATATATATATATATTTGGAGTTATGTGTTAGTATTGTGTATTATAAAATATATATTCGTAAACCTGTTTTATATATATAGTTAATATATATAAGTTTATAAAAAAGTTTGGAAGCTATGTATATGTCAGAAGCTATACGTATACCAATATATATTTATGCCATATGTTTGTGGTGTAGTTTATATATATCTATGTTCTGTTGAGATTTTGCTTTGCCTACATATAGTTTTCAGTGGTTAAGGCTTAAGTATATTTATATATTATTTTATAAAAACTTATACTTATATGTTGTTTGCATGTTTACTTTTTCTGAACAGCAGTTAGACTACACGTTCACAATATCATATCTCACTCATGTTTTATCGGAATGGGTTGATTCTTTTTTTAAAAAGGAGTCAAAGTTACCTAGTTTATGCCTGTCAAATTTCAGCCAAATCCGACATCGTTGGATTAGTGGTCGAGGATCTGAAAGTTAGACCCAGGCAGCTGTTCTTTTGTACTTAAATTATTTTACACTGCTGCAAACACGACCTGAGTTCATGTTTGACGCATCGTATCTCTTCTGTCTTACGTCGGAATGGGTTGATTTTATTTTTAAAAAAAAGTCAAAGTTACCTAGTTTATGCCTGTCAAATTTCAGCCAAATCCGACATCGTTGGATTAGTGGTCGAGGATCTGAAAGTTAGACCCAGGCAGCTGTTCTTTTGTACTTAAATTATTTTACACTGCTGCAAACACGACCTGAGTTCATGTTTGACGCATCGTATCTCTTCTGTCTTACGTCGGAATGGGTTGATTTTATTTTTAAAAAGAAGTCAAAGTTACCTAGTTTATGCCTGTCAAATTTCAGCCAAATTCGACATCGTTTGATTAGTGGTCGAGGATCTGGAAGTTAGACCCAGACAGCTATTCTTTTGTACTTAGAAATTATTTTACACTGCTACAAACATGGCCTGAGTCTATGTTCGTGACATCGTAACTTTTCTCGTCTCTTGTCCAAAACAAGTGAATCTTTTGCAGTTTAAAATACAAGTTTTGATCTTTATTCATACCAAATTTCAGACCATTTCGATCTCGGTAGCACATAGAATTATATTGTTAAACTTTGACGCAGGACATGTTTTATTTGTTGCTATGTTGAATGTTTTGATTTGATTTCATCGATTTCTGTTATCAGCTTTTGATCGTTGAATTCGTGCCGATTTGTTTTGCTTGGATTCGTAACTCAATCTCTATGTCCGTATCAGTGTGCGTATCCATGTCATCTTCTCGTGCATCTCTAGCCTCGAAAGGTGAGCACTCACTCACGATTAACGTTCTTTTATTTATTAAATTTGATTTCAATTGAAACGACAATTGAAATATACTGTTGTTAGATATTTACACTGTTATTACCTGTATCAGTTCACCTGTGACATCTGACACTATTATCTGTTAATTATTTATGCGATGATAATACAGTTTGGCTGATAATTGATTGATTGTTGATGTTTATATTGGACGTTAAATTGTTAATGTTAAAATGATAAATAGTATGAAATTGAACTTGATATAGGATAATTAAATGTTAAATTTGATTAACTGATATTTGTATAATATGACCCCTTTAACTGTTGAATTTATTGACACATAGGATTTGTTTAATTACATTTCGAACCACTGAATGTATGTTGTTAAATTGAT
Source organism: Allium fistulosum (assembly GCA_030737815.1). Lineage (NCBI taxonomy): Eukaryota > Viridiplantae > Streptophyta > Magnoliopsida > Asparagales > Amaryllidaceae > Allium > Allium fistulosum. The sequence goes on from CM060901.1 coordinate 1,133,951,955, forward strand.
GATATATGAAATTGTAAATTGAATGACAAGTGAAAAACCGTAATGTAATAATCTTTAATCTACATGAAATGATAGTGTAGATTCTAGAGATAATTATATTAATTCGTACAAATAACAATGCGAATTAATACGATTATTTCGGGATTATTTGAATTGATTATTGGATTATTATTGATTGTTGCTATTGCTTGTTTATTTACTTTGACACCATCCCAGTTATCACACTGCAAGTTCCCTTTATTATGCTTTGATTTTTGAATTGAATTGGAATCGGGTTGAAATGATAAATACCCAAATTGAACTTTGACCTAGGATATAGAGAATTAAATAAAACCCGATTGGTCAATAATTTGATTTAAAATAAAACGAAGATTTTATTTGAATAAATAATATGGTTTTGAAATGAGGTTGGAGTTTAAATTTTTATGAAGGGAAAATGTTAATATTTAATAATCTGAAACAAAATATTAACAGTGTAATTGATGAAAGAATATTGTTTAATTTGAGAAATGATTGAATTAAATTTTGAAATGATTTAATAATTAAGTTTGAAATTATTAAACTTTGAAATGATTTCAGAATTAAGTTGAAATTATAATTAAGTTTGAAATTATTAAACTTTGAAATTATTTAATAATTAAGTTTTGAATTATTTAATAATTAAATAAGATTGAATTATTTAATGATTAAATTGAATTGAAATTCTTTAATAAGAAAAATTGAACTTTTGAATAAGTGAATTTTACTTCGTAAATAATTGAAATTGAGATTTCTTGATTAAGTAAGTTTTGGAAAATTATTTAAGTAAGTAAATAAGTGAAATTGAATTTCTTTAACAAGAAATGAAAATGTGATTTTTGGAAATTAATGTAAGACTTGTAATTGAAAGAATTGATTTGACGAATTTAATTTAATTCAAAATTGTAAGTTTTGTTTTAATGAAGTTAAACTTAAGAAATTGATTTTATGAATTGGAAATTTAATAGAAATTGTTTGAATGATAAAGTAACTTATTGAATATTGAATGAAATCGATAAATGGATTTAAATTGATTTGAATGTTAAATTAATTTAAATGTTTTCGAAGTGAAACTTATATACGAACTTGAAGCAATATTTGAATTTTTTTAAATAAAGAATTGAAATTGAATTATAAGATCTTGAAGGGTAATTTGAATGTTTTGAAACGTAAATTATTGGAAATTGGTTTTGAAGGACAAATGAAATGTTGATTTATAAACTCTGATTGAAATTGAAATTGATTTGGTTTTGGAATAAATAAACGACCAATCGGTGTAATAATTACGAAAGTTATTAAAGAGACCGGGATCGGCAATGGATATACTCTCTATCTGAACCGAAACCACTTTAATAACTATGCGCGGAGTGATGATCCAGAATGAAGTGGTTGGAATGATGTACGCGTTGACTGAAGAAAGAGAACGATTTTGGATGACCCCTGACATGACTAAAACAGGAGCCGCGCCGGGCCATTGAGGATCGCCATCTCTAGCGGACACACTTCTTCGATACCATATCTATTACTATTGTGATTCGATTTGGGTGCACCCCTCGATTATGGGAGTGTTGTTTCGCGGTGTTGGGGTAGTAGCTACTATGCCCAACATCAGTCCGGATCAGGCAACTACTAGTATCCTAGTTGGTATCGCCTCATGTACCTTGTCATACTGTTTATCCTATTCGCGACAACTACAATTTTGTTTTGTACCTTTAGTATATGGATTGCCCTCTGGTGACTTCCGGTTTTGGGGAAACTACGGTCTTGTATATGCTTTTGGGAATAAAAATGTGTTAAGGGTGGAATGGGCCATGACTTAACGCTATTTTGATATCTTTTTATATTACTGATAGACATTATCTACTTAGCGTACATTACTACATAGTAGATAGTTTGACGGATCCTTAAAGGATGGTTATTCCAAACATTCTCTGAGTTACTTGTATTTCAATTGCTATTTCACTTGAGTTGGATTTATTAATATAAGAATGTTAATCCTGACTCGAGTGTCTTGTGTTTTGCTTTACGCTCGGGTCAGACTGAGTGTACCAGTATTCGATGCTCACCTTTGGAGTTGGAGCTTTGCTTGAAGATCCAGCCATCTATTCTGCTTTCAGTATTTGATGATTCCAGTGATGTATTCTGATTTGTATCTGTTACTCTTCCGTTGTATCTGGTTCAACTCTGATGTATCGTATTACTCTTCTGTTGTAAACTCTGATGTATTTTATATATTCATATAGTAGCTTCATTAACTACTATGTCTTTTATTTCCGCTGCACTTATTACTCTGTGTCTGTGATCTGTGATTATTTATTTACTGTATATGTTCAGTTTTGCCAATTTAAATTAACAACGCGGTATTTTGAGCAATTCAACTCCGGCATGAGTGTCTACCTATTCACTTATAATGGACGCGAATGGTCCAAAATATCGGGTCGTTACAAAATTTCTCTGAAGGAATTTTTAAAAGAAGGAGATTGTCTCGATTTCTATTTGAACGAGATGGAAGTGATTTTTAAAAAAAAAGAAAAGGGGAAGAAGAAGAATAAGACATTGGCATGTTGAAGAAGGAATTGTTACAGTGATTTAGAAAAGACTGGAAAAAGGGCTGATGTGAAATAATTTCAACTGAAGTTGACTAGTATAAATATTCAATTTAAATTCAAATTCAAATCATTTCGATAAATGCAACTTAAAAACTTGACCTCCTGTCGAGGCGTGCCGCTAGGCGTTCATAATGTTATACCCCTATTCCGAACGCAATGGAAAAGGTTTCGAGTCCAAATTCGATCGTATGGAGAAGATAGCTTTTTGAACCGACTATTTAAATTAAATTCGATATTAATTTCAGCGCGTTTACCTATCGTACGATCACACGACAACTCCGAACGCTACGAAAATTGAAATCCAATAATAATACAATATTATGGATCCAATGGAACTAGTTTCGTCGAATTCCGAGACTGTGCCCCGGAAGGCTATTTTTAAATATCAATTTAAACGATATATTTTCAAAACTGAACAAAACACCTTTAAATTCAATTTTAAAAGTTCTATCACCTTCAGTATTATTAATATGAATTTTATAAGCCTTCAAATTAATTTTAACAGGCTTAAAACTCCAGATTCAACATTTTACCCAATTTTCAAATTTTCAAATTAAATATTTTAATTACCCAATAAATAGTTATATTTGAAATTCAAGTTAAAATTACCCTTTTGAATATTTAAAATCAATTAAATATTCCAATTTCAAATATCCAAAATTCCGGGTCGTCACATTCCTTCCCCCTTAAAAGAATTTCGTCCCCGAAATTACTAGTTAGGAAGAATGATTCAATTCCCGTTAACTATTTTCTCAAATCCAAATAGTTTCAAACAACTTTCCAAAATAATCTTTTATTAAGACACACTAACCCTCTTTCTAACTTTCCAACTTATCCATAAGTCCCAAACAATATGACTTAACAATTCAAATTTAAATTTGGAACCAAATTTTGAATTATCAAAATTTTCTAACTCCTTAAATTTTTCGAAATTTTTTGCCAACGTCTCCTTTACGCGGCTAGCTCGGTACGACTACAAAATGCCTCTACGAGCCCCCATATTTCAAAAGGAAACAAAAAGCCAAGTGGCTAGACAAGAAAATGATCAAATTTCATATAGAAATTTACACATACCTTTGCCGAGCAAATTTCAGTTTATGTTCTGAAATCAAAAATCCCAATTTCCTTTTGGCTTTTTAAACACCTGTGTCCTACTTAGCAATAATATCCAATTACAGAATCCCAAAAACATTTTATTCATCACTTTACAATTTTTCAATATTTGCTTTACTCAAGCCCGTACGATGCACATATATCATCCGTACGCAATACCAAATTCGATCGCTCACTCGATCACACAATTTCACTTCCGAACTAGTATCATCCACCCGACTTTCTAGTGCGGACTCAGATCTGGTTTCTTGATCAGAAACCGTCATTCTCCTTGCATAGCCACAAACTATGATAGAGAATATCCAGAATCAATCAAAATCCCATATCCAGGGTTCGCCGTCGAAAATCGAGTGGAAAATCCTAACTCGGATCGGTATAATTACCTCGAAATTCTGTGTTCGAATCCGGATCAAATTGCTATGCAAATAAAATAATATACGTACATCTTACGTATTTATATCCATTGATTATTAACTATATCAATTTCTCTTTTATTCACATTTATTTTGATTCATATCCACTTAACCACAATTATCCCCTTTCACAACTTTACTTAATCTCTATTCCAAAATTACTTAGTATATTTCCAATACCAAATTTACTTAAGAACTTCACCATTCATTTCTTAAGTTTAATATAAGCATTTTATATACTCTTATATTATTACTCTACCACTTTAGTCTTTATATCACTTATTTTTAAACTGGATCTCCAATTCCATATGAATTCAATTTACTTCATTTTAGATATTGAATTCTATTTACCTTTATCTCAAATTCCAATTTGAAATCATTTGCCGTTACTGAAACTTGTCAAAAATTCCAAAAAAATTTCTAACTCCCAAAATTTCCGAAAATTTTGGCAGAGTCTCCTTTGTACGGAGGAGCTTTTGCAATTTGACAAGAGATATAAATATATATACATCGACCCACACGGTCGGAAAAACCAAAACAGTTCATATTTCCTATTTTTTTATTGCGTAGGCGTACCTCTTTTAGCATTTTTAAGCAAGCGGCTTATTTATTTATCATTTTGCATGAACCAAACCAACCAAACGCTTCCCTGAACCTGTACTTACTCAATTTAAATGTGTAAGCGCCAAATATATAAAATTTATTAACATTTCACTTACTTTCAATAGCTAAACACATGCATTTCATAAGCAACATACACCAAACACTTTCCATGAGCAATTTATATGATTGCAAAACTAATTCAATTGCTTTCAATCAATTCATATGTCATTTCATTAAATTTTAAGGGTTTATAATTCAATATCATTTTTAAACTAAACAAGCTTATATTCAATTCAATTGATTTCAAAATCAATTTTGTTTCACTTCTATCAATTCATTGAATTTATTTAATCTCGTTTCCGTCAAACGACAATTTATTTCTACGCAATTCGACTATATTCATGTGAATAAATAATTACTTAAGCTTATAACCATTTTAAATTGATTCCAACTCAATTTGTATTTAATTCTATTCCATTTCAATTTTATTCACAATTCATTATAAATTCTAATTTGCATTCACAATTTATATCTGAATTCATTTTATTAATACCAAGGCCAGTCAATTTATTTCTACTCACTTGGATATTATTTGCAATTCAAACCATCTTTATCCTAATCCAACTTCATTTCATTTGACAACACTTCAATCATATTTTAATTTATTAACACTTCGAGTCGAATTTTTACTTGAAACCCAAGTTCATTTCCAAACTCCATTAATAACTCACAATTCAACTTTAATTTAACCACTTTAAATCCCCTAAACAAATCGACTTACTAATTTATTCCAAATTAGTTATTTCCAATTTACGATTCAATATTTGGTTTTTTTATCTTCAAAATCACTTTACTTAGTTTACTTGAATTCAATTTTATTTTATATCTCAAGTTTGGATTTTTAGTTCATTTCCAAAATACCAACACTTTATTTTGGCTTATTTATTCCCCTTTTAATCTAATATTATATTTTTATTTTTTTATAAGCTACTCACTTATTAATATTCATACTTCTCCATCCATTTACAGTCAAACACGTTCACATTTTACTTTTAACTAGGGATTATATATCTTTATTTCAATGCTTTTCAGTTCTTTTATAAGCTACCGAAGCTTATCTATTCCAATTCAATACTTATTTCTCAAACCCAACTTAATTTTTTTTCTTCTTCCAATTCAATCACATTCTATTAAATTTCAAAATTTTAATTTCTTCACTTTACTCCAAGTTAAATTTTATTTTATCCTTCTTTTAGTTTACTTGTATTTAATTTGCTTACCTTTATAGCTTTATTAACTTTTTACAAGTTAATTTCACCCCTAGAGTTTAAACCATTACTTAGACACTCAAGAACATTTTCAACCAATTCCAGAGTCCTCAATAATCACTTAAGTATTTCAAAAATCATTTGAAGTCAATTATATCCAAAATTCTTTGGCAAATTCAATTATCCCTTTGAATTTCAAAACCAAACCCAGTTTGCCAACAATTCCAATTTAAAACAATTTGGTAGCAATTCCTCTCCTAGAAACTCGAAAATGAACACCGATGATGTCGCGATCATCATCGGAATTATTTTCCAGCGACCGAAAAGAGTGCAGTGCTTTTACTTCTTTAAAACCCTTCCAAATATCTTTAAATTCCAAATCTCTCCAGATTTCAAATCCAATCCAAGAAAATTTCTCAAACAATACCGCTATTATTTTTCCAAAACTTTGGAAACATTTTCAAACTCAAAGGAATTTAAACCTTTCCCAAAATTCCAAATTCCAATTCTGCCAATTCATATTGAAACATTACTCTGGAATATTATTTCAATTTTCAATTATAAATCACATTTATAATTCACATTTACAAATTCCATTTTATTATCTAAATTTATTCCCTTAACTTTGGTTATAATTCGATTTCTTATTCAATTTTACACTTAAATGATAATAATTTAATATTATCACTTCCTAACAACCAAGCAAACAAATACTATAATAATTTACAAAAATTATTTCCTTATATACAAAAATAATTTTGGGTAAAATTATTTCATTTACCCTATTTTAAAACAATACTGTGTCGGTTTATCTTGTTTAAGAGTTTAGAAACCTCTATTGATGTCGTGGCATCCCACATATCGACCAGAATCCATAAACACTCAACCGATAAATCAACACAATATAAAAACAATTTTTATATTCACTAACAAATACGCGCTCATATCTATTATTACACTCAAACTCATTCTAGAACACTACGGACTCTATTCTATGAGTAATCCCCACCAGAGCCAAGGTTCTCGCTTAACCTTCTGCTCTGATACCAAGTGTCATAACCCGATTTTTCATACCCGAAAAATCGAACCATCAGGATTAAAGAAGGAGGTAGAAGAAGAAAATAGAAAACAACATCGGAATCTCACATCGCAGCGGAATAAAATATAATAGATAATAACTGATCTTTACAAAAAAGAACTATATCTGTTTTATACATCTCATCATCAGAGTACATCACAATCAATAATACAATACTGGACAGTTATAACAACTTGTCCTCACAAATCTGACTATACAACCTATGATACACAGCGGAATACATCAAATACGTGTGATACGTCTTGCCATCCAGCTCGTCTCCTGAGCTCCACAGAATCCTATCCTGTATCTGAAATACTCGGTCTGACCCGAGCATTTTAATAAAATAACACCCGAGTCAGTCTGGAAAACCAGCGTGAGAAAACACACTCGGTTGGATTATTAAAGTTTCCAAAACCCTTTGAAATCAAAAGCATCTTCATAAGACCACGCCACAAATAAACATGTCGGGTTTTTACCTTACGATAGCCAAAACACTTTTTATCAAATCCGTCTGATATTATAATAGTGTCTATAGAAAGTAAAATAGAATCTAGCTAAAATGCTTGCATCTCACGTTTCAGCAATAGTTGGGCACAATCAAAACCGTACAGGCGCGTAGGGAAAATGGATTTCCAACGAATGACTAGGCTCTAGGGTACCACCTGTCACAGTACCTGGTCTAGATCAGTGTACCGAGGACCACGCCCGATCCCCTGCAACACAAGACCGGAACTACCTAAGGGTAATTCCGAGTAAGATCACCCCACGGTTGGGATCAGCAACCGCACCACTAAGCCGAAATAAAAAGGGACATCTAGACAGGGATGACCTCACCCTAATGAGCGCTACCCACATAGCCTTGCTGCATAACCCCTGATTTTCAATCATTCCCGGTTGATGAGGCTCAAGGCTAAGCATTACCTTTTTAGAACATTTCACTTAGAATGCCCATCGTCCACCTGACGATGTTCCGAAAGCATTCATCCATACAAGTCCGTTCCGGGTTCGAACGGAACTGAAGGCACTATTCCTACTACATCCATTTTGGAATCACCCTCAGGATTAGTAGCGACTAGCCCTTGCACTTTACTGCTCCATCTTCGATTCCAAACTCGTTTTCCCCATGAAAACGTACAAATCGGATTGAAGTGGTTTTCGAGAAATAAATCTCGATCCCGATCTCTTCGAAACGATCAGCGCATTGGCCAATATTGATAGTCGGTTATTTAACTATCAATTAACATTCACAAACATCCATCAGATACATAAATAATTTTCCAAATTATTTATTTATCTCAAAATATCTTCGCAAGATATATTTTCACTTTTCAACCCTTTGAAAATAGTTTCAAACCGTCCTTCTCTCATGGAATAAATTTTCCAAATATTTCTATTTCCACTGAAATCACCAAGTACAAACACTTCAGATTTTAAAAATAACTTAAAAACACTTTATTATAAAATATACTTTAAAACATTTAAATTAAAACTACTTTAATACATTATTTAAAAATATATACCTTAAGAATATTTAAAATAAACTACTTTATAAAACATAAAACTACATTTTTATCCTTTTAAAACACAATACCAAGTTACCTTTAAATAATTACTACTACATTAAATTTGAGAAATACTTACTTTTAACTTTAAACATTTAAATATAATAAATTTTCTAAAACATACTTTAAAATCAACTTTAAAACCTTTAACTCATACTCAAAAGTTTGCTTTGGAAACGTACTTGGCTATCCAGGGAAATTCACTTCTCTTTCACATCTTTAAAAATAAATCACTATTTATTTTTAAACAAATTCACATTTCTTTATAAATTCCCACCTTGAATTTATATTTCCAAATATCCACCAATATTATATTTCACTTTATAAACCCAGTTTATAAAATTCCTACTCCCATCTTCCTTTAAAAATTACAATTTCCAAACGTTTAAATCAATTTTCAAATTGATTTCCAATTTACTTCACTTTGAAATAAATTCCTTTACTTACTCCATTTATCTCAAAATCCATTAACTTCAGCTTTTCTTTCTTTATTATGATTTAAAATCTTTAAACTGAAAATATCAATTTCAGGTTTTCCAAAATCCTTCTTTATTCTTTTAAATAAATTCAACCCTTGAATTTTTAAAGTAAATTCTTTGTTACTTTAAATAATATCACTTCAAGTTTAAAATCCATTATTTATCTATTTATTCAAACCCCATTTTCATACTTGGAATTTATTTATTAGGATTAAAATCACTTTATTCTTTCTCAACTCATTCCTTAATTTATTTCAAATTCTCTATGGTTAGTTCACTTAAAATTTTACTCTTGTATTTCTTTCAAAAATCCAATTCTATATATTTTATAACTCAGTGTTCCGAAATATTTCAATCAGACCATAGAATCCAATATCCCAATTATCAATATAATTCATCACATAATATCAAAACACATGATATTAAACAATCTAAATAAATTTGAGGAATCCAATTGGATCCCTCCAACCTGTTTCCCTGCATCTACAGATGTTAGCACAATACCAATTCCACTTCGAGGTGGAATATCGCGGTATATGGGTTTAAATAATATCATCCGCTATTATGCGGCGCATAGGGTCTCATCCGCTATATAATGCGAGAAATCAATCACTCCAATATATATATACTACTATATAATATATATCATACCCAATCAATTCAATCATTCAACCAAATATTTAAATTTAACCATTTAAATTTAAATTAAACCCAGATGAGTGAGATTAACTCACCTTTGATTTTGTTTGCAATCCAATCCAAACCGGCTTGTTTCTTTTCAGATCTCAAACCTTGAATAAACATTATATGATTTTATTAATATTTGAACTAATCGAATGATCAATTATTATTTAAATAACTTGAATAAATCAACTTATCATTTATTAATTTAATCTACTAAATTTCAGATGATCGTTAACCAACTTTGTAATGACCCATAAATTTTAACTGTTTTAATAACGTAATTAGTTGAAATTTTGTGAAATTTTAAACGATAAAATTTTGAAATAAAAATTTGGTTTTTGGAATGCGTCTAATTAATCATAGCAACTGGTAGATTTCCATCCAAAAATTTGAAAGTTATTTTCGTGTGTAATTTTATTTCAATTTAATCAGTTAGGAATTGATGAAAATAAAATGTTTTCGAAACCTAAATATTTTTACATAGAAAAATTCTAAATCATCTTCTGAGTAAGAAGTCATTTTTCGTTTTTCCAAATTCGGACTTCTTTAGATCCGTCGATCTTATTTTTCTACGTTTTTGCTGCATTTTCCGTTGGTAGAAAATTCGAATTTTTATAACTCAATCATACCACTGAAATCTGTATACCGTTTTGATCGTCTCATCGTGCTGATCTCTACGGTATATTCAATTGTCAATTTCGAAGTTCGTTGTGCGGTGCAATCGGCCAAATGATTGGCTATCGGTTCCGTATTTAATTTTTGTTTGCTCTGTCCTTTCACTTGCCCTACCATTTATTCCAACGGCCACTTCCTTTAATAATTTCCTGAAACCACGCCTGACCTTTCCTTTCCCATTCGATAAAATAATCTCTTCTGTCATTTCATTTTCATTTGATTTGTATGTCCATTCAAATTTTTCCAACGGTTGAAATGCTAACAGCCAATTGCATTTAAATTCTACTTGATTTACGTTCCTAACTTTTAACATTCCCATTGTTTGAAATTATAACTGGTTCGTTTGTTTCCTTTTCTCCTCTGGTTCATTTTCATTTTTCCCTCTGGTTTGTTCTGTCTTCTTCAACAAAATATAAGAAAGAAAAATGCAATGTCCATTTTGGTTTCAGATTGCATCAATATATTTATGGCTGAAGCTCACCACCTTCCGTTTGAATTGAGCTGTGCCTTACCCTCCTACCCTGATCGTGCTCAAACCTACCCCCCGCGTCCTTCCTCTCTCTTCTTCCCTTCTATCTCTCCTCGGCCTAGTCAACCCTCACCACATCAATGCATGTCGAGGCCACCACCTTACACCCGACCCATCTCCCCGACGTCCACTCATCCCACCATGGCCACAGCTCTTCCACCCCTAGTCGAGAACCAACGCAAGCAGCCTACGCCTGCCGACCCACCTTAGCAAACCCGACCACGTCGATCCCCTCCGTCGCACCACCTCGTACTTCCCGCGTCCACCACCACCTTGTCACCGAGATTCGCCACTCAGCCTCCTTCGCTTCTTCGTGTATAGGTATATATCATATAGGAGTATATGGCATATTTTATATTATAGATGTGGTATCATATATAGTTTTCATTTTGTTCACAGTACAATACTTCAAAAGTAGTATGTAAATATGCTTTCAAAATCTTCTCGCATACTTGTTTAAAGAATATGGTTTTCGCAGTAAATATATATGTATCACTACACCACAAAGCTGTTTTAGCCACACCCCTATCCGCCTTATTTGATACGGCTCAAAGCCGTATCAAATTTGATACGGCTAATAACCGTATCAAAACGTTTAGATATGGTTTTTAGCCGTATCAAATTTGATACGGCTTTGAGCCGTATCAAATTCGTGCCTATTTTGGCTGGAAAATCATACACCCTGCAAAGCACGATCTCCCCCAACTTTCATTCCTTCCCTCGTTTTTTTCGTTCTCCCTCCGAAACATAAATATCGTTCTCCCAAGTCTCTTTTTCCCAAATTCGCGTCCGTTAACATCCAAAATCACGCAAACGCAATCCCTAATTTAGGGTTTTTCATCGGCACGATCTCTCCCAGCTTCTGCTTCTGCTACAGCTTCAGATTGTTGAGGTATTGAAAAACTAAATTATATTGTTGAGGTATTGATAATCGTTTGCTAATTATTTGTTTAATTATCTGTTTAATTTACACTGAAGCATTAGCAGTGATGCATGAAGTACTGTGGCACTAATTATCTATTTAATTCTTTACGGTACTGCTTCTTAAATTTTTGGGCATTTTATATATTATGTGTATAATTGTGTTAGCCAGTAGATAAAGGAATAATCATTGCAGTTAAAATATAATTTCTAGGAGAGTTGTTTCCTAGTAAAAAGAATACACGGAACTGATGGAATCGTATAAAGTGTATGTTATTGGACAGAAAATTTTCCCTAAATTACTCAACTGATAGAGTAAAGAAACTAGAAATTTACATTGTCATTTGTTAGCTTTATGCTGCTGCCTAAGAGGCATAAACTTGGGGCTGAATGATGTGAACCATGTGTTATGTTTGTGTTTTGGGGAATAATCAAATTCAATTTGGGAGTTATGTTGTATATAGTTCTGGCATTATATATGGTTTTGATATTGTTGTATAAGTGGATAAAAGTATTGTTAATGGCGCAAGCCAAGTATCAGGAGAGGGGTAATGCGTAGACATTACTCCGGTGCTATAAAATAGCGCCGTTGTAATGGCAAATTTTTTTGAAACAGTTTGGTGTAGCAAAAAAAATTAATTTCTACATAAATTTTGTAAGTATAGCAAGAAACAGATATATATATAAATAATAGAATATAAATTACAATACACTTCATCATTTTGATAATTTTGAGAATAAGTTTAAATTTTACTCTAATATTAAATCAAAAAGTGTTAAATGTTTATCTGGCTTAGTTACACTTCTACAATTAGCATAATTTTCTGGCTCAGAATATATTGCATGAGAAGATGTACCAACTGCAAATTATCTCAACATGTATAGCATCCATTTATAACAATTTGCACCAACGGGAGCCTGTCTACAATTCATCTATTATTGTTATTTCTGGCATAATCACCAGTCAGTCTATATACAATGCTATCTTACAATATAAACGTTAACCTCAAGTTCAATTAGAAGGTGACACTTTCTGAGTCAACCTTAACAATTCTACAAGAAATCCATAACTAATAAAAATACAAAGAAAAATCATGCTAATTACATTGATGCTTACTTTTCCTCTGTATTGTTAATCTTATTAAATATTGTTATGTATGTATATATATATTGTATAAGAAGTGTAGAGTCGCCAGGCAGTAGTAGGATGAAGGTGGTGGTTGAGGAGGGGAAGTGATTTTATATCAGATAGTCAGTAGTATAATAGTGTCAATGAGATGGTCAGGGATTTCTGGTAGTGGCCGAAGGAAATGTACAGTGTGTTTGTAGTGACAGGGGAAGATGTTTTCTTGATACAGATGGATGTTTGGTGGTTAATGAAGTAGTATAGGAAGCACTGTGGCAAGTGATGTTAGTCTAAAGTTGATGTAGATGTGGTCGATTTGTTACGATTAGGGCAGAGGGGTATAGTTTTGTGGTTTGAAGTATTTGAATGTGATGTATTATTGTATGGTATTGTGGCAGCAGAACTTAGAAGTTAGGCAGTAGTTTGATTGTGCTTTGAAGTGTGCACTTGTTTGATGAATGGTGTGCAAGGTAGAGCAGTAAGGGGTATGTGACAAAAGCAAATGTTGTAATGTGAAGTTCTAGTTGTAAGTGATGTTTTGGAGGAACAGTGCATAGCAGGTTTTTTTTGGGGTTTGAAATGGATGTTTAGAAGGATGAAGGTTTGAGTTGACAGTGATCGTTTGCCTTGTAGTTGCTCAGGCTAGAGGAGCTGCTGTGGGATTGGAGAAAGGCAGTTGTGGTTGAAATGGTGGTCAGTAATGTGGCATTGGAGAGTAGGGGAAGAACAGGAAGATGGTGATTTCCTTGTGATTGATTATTGACTGTGATGGAGTAATGGAAGTGGTGAAGCAGTAGACGGTGGTCTGTTGTTTTTGATGTGGTGGGCAAAGGAGGCCAGAAGGTGTTTGTGGGTGATTGTTGTGTGATGAAGTCAGTGTTGCTTGATGTAGAAGTTTTTGATGTATGAGATGATGTAAGTGTGATGGTTGTGGTGATAATTGCTGGTTGGTAATGTTCAGGAAGTAAACGGTGGAGTGGTGTAGTTATGGCAGGGGGAATGGGTGTCGCAGTAGTTTGGTTGGATGGTAGAGTAGTAATGCAGCTGCTTTGTAGAGTTTGTGATGGTATGGTCAGGTTTTGTGATAAGCAGAAGTTGGCTGATGTTTCTCTGGTGTTGTAGTTAAGCAAGAAGTGGTGAACAGAATTGTTGGCAATGAGTTTAGTAGGTGTTGACAGACAATAGTAAATGATCAGTGGTGATGGTCATGTTTAAACAACAGGGATGCAATTTGTAGAAATTAGAGGCAACAGTGGCGAGTCCCTGAAGTAAAGTATTTTATTTACATTTGAAAAAAGTTTACCCATACCCATGAGATTTGTCTTGATTTACATCTCTTTTGATTTGTATAAAAAATGGTCATTCATGCCTTTTGATTTATTTTCTCTTTATCTTTATACTGAACTGTTGTTGACATCTTCAGATATCTCTTTATCGATTTGTCTTTTGTCTTCTTTTGCTACTAGATTTTTAGTCGACTCTTCATTGTGTCCTATTTGTATCATCTTTTTATATTTGTGAAACATTTCGTTATACTGGATTTTCTTATGCTTGGGCTTAAGCTGGCTGGGATTGATAATTTAACAATGGACATGATTTATTGATGTAGCAGCTGCATTTAGATAACCCCAGTAAAATTCGTTTAGATCTGAAATTATATCTAAACACTTCTTAGAGAAATAATTTGCAAACCTCCTTCCTACTTCATTTTATTTACTAAGTTACCAAGTTTCCTAACAGTTATAAATTTTGAAAATGCTTCCAACGAGAAAAAATGTTGGTAATTTGTAACAATAATAACCGTTAACACTGAACTAATTAAAGGCAGTTTTGTTGGTAATTTGTAACCCACACAAATGATTTCAGTGACTGTCTCTGAAATACACACACAGCTTCTGGTAAAGGCACTTTTGTGATATAAGTTAGTAACTTGAACATGCATACAGTTTGATTTCGTATGCTTAAATAATATTGTACTCATTTACCATCACCACTGATCCATAGGAAATTTTTTAAATTTTAAAATTTTCTATTCAATCAAATTAGATCAAAGTTATGAGTTTGCAATTGACACTATTTATTTTATATATGAGATGAGATTAAACAATTGTTTATTCTTAAGTATTGTTTATTTTTTTTAAATGAAAAATGTAAAAAGAAGAAAAGACAATGTAAATGTATGAAATGGAAATGAGATGAATTTTTTTTTGAAATGAAAATTGCAAATGCAAAATAAAAAGTAACAAATGCGAACATACACTCAAACAAATGCAAAGCAACAATTATTTAAGGCCAATAAAATCAAACTTGGGACTTTTAGAGTACGTCCTATATATACGCTCATATATATATATTATATTTACGTCTAATGTTCTACTATATATGATATAGGAGGGCAATATGTCTTCCAGTATAGACAAAAAGTGGATAAATGAATCTGATCAAAGATCTACATACTATATAGATGGGGTGACGAAGTTTATTAGTTTTGTTGATGAAAATGGTGGTAAGAAAGGAGTGTATTTATGCCCTTGCACTCGGTGCGAAAATATGAAGACGATCAAATTAGATGACATTCATTTTCATTTGCTTAGATGGGGTTTTATCCAATCATATACCGTATGGTATTTTCATGGGGAAAAAAGGGTAGAGAAGGAAAAACAACAACCAGTTAGTCATGCCACAAGTACCGACGAGTCCGAACCTATTATGATGGAAGATCTAGTCAATGATGTAGATAGATTTCATCATTTTCAACCTGAAAATCCGTTGTCTGATCATGCTAATGTTGGAGAGCCGTCTACGGTTAATGGCAGTTGGCAGGCCAATGAAAGTAAGAAGTATAAATCACTTTTTGGTAGCGCAAAAGAGCCACTGTATCCTTCATGTTCAAAAGGTTTGACGAAGCTGTATGCCATTGTGAAACTGAATAGCTTGAAGACCCAATACGGCTTTTCAAATAATGGTGTGACTGCACTCCTCGAACTAATAAAGGAGTTACTCCCAGAAGGTAACACGCTGCCGACAAAGTACTCTGACGTGAAGAAGTTAATTAAGCAAGTTGGGATGAATTACAAAACTTATGATGCATGCATCAATGATTGCATATTATACTGGAAAGATGATGCGAATAGAGTTTCGTGTACAAATTGCAACGAACCAAGATATATGACATCATTCAACGAAGAAAGAAAATGCATCAAAGTACCTCGAAAGACATTAAGACATTTTCCTTTAATTTCTAGATTGAAGAGATTGTATAGTGTACCATGGATAGCAGATGCGATGACCTGGCATGGTCGTGCCAAGTCTGATCCAACCGTAATGCGTCATCCATGTGACACTTCTCAATGGAAAGCCGCAGATTATTTTGACCAAACGTTTGCTGTCGAGCCACGAAATGTCACACTTGGAATAGCAACAGATGGTTTCTGTCCACATGCTTCTCTATCTAACCCTTACAGTTGTTGGCCAGTAATTGTAGTACCATATAATCTTCCACCGTCTATGTGCATGAAACGAGAGTTTTCAATGTTAACACTGTTGATTTCTGGACCAAAACAACCACGGAAGGATATTGATGTTTATTTACAGCCGTTGATAGACGAGTTAAAGCAGCTATGGGAAGGAGTCGTTACATATGATTCATTAAATAAATCCGAATTCATAATGAGAGCTAGGGTGTTGTGGGCAATCCATGATCACCCTGCTCTTGGGACTTTATCGGGATGTACAACTCACGGTTATTTTGCATGTCCGGTTTGTGGGGAAAACACTTGTTCTTATCATCTTCCTGAAAGTAAGAAAGTGTGTTACATGGGACATCGAATGTTTCTTCCTAAAGAACACAAGTTTCGATACGACAAGACAAATTTCAATAACGAACAAGAATTTCAACGTCCTAAACGGACATTGACCGGTTTTGAAGTTGAAAAGAAAGTAGCAAATATCAAAATGAAAGTTGGTAAACACAAAGAAGAAATTAGTCGAAAACGGAAAAAGTCAATTTATGAAGAAGTTGACAATGTTTCTGCATGGTACAGGAGGTCTATCTTTTTTGATTTACCATATTGGAAAGCAAATACGATTCGCCATAATATTGATGTTATGCATACGGAGAAAAATGTCACAGAGCATCTCATCAGCACCGTTATGGACCATAAAGATAAGTCAAAAGATGGCATCAATGCACGCAAGGATTTGAAAATCATGG
Organism: Allium fistulosum; assembly: GCA_030737815.1. Taxonomy (NCBI): domain Eukaryota; kingdom Viridiplantae; phylum Streptophyta; class Magnoliopsida; order Asparagales; family Amaryllidaceae; genus Allium; species Allium fistulosum. Next base: position 1,133,969,249 of record CM060901.1, read on the forward strand.
GTATAAAACAAAAGTTGTGGGTGATGGAAGATCCTGAAACAAATAAAATAATCATACCAAAGACAACTTTCACTTTGAGCAAAGAGGAAAAGATACGGTTTTGCACCGTTTTGAAAAACCTAAAAGTGCCCAACAAATTCTCTTCAAACTTCCACAACAATGTGAGCATCAATCCTCCCGAACTAAGAAATATGAAGTCACATGATTACCACGTCATAATGCAACATTTGCTTCCGGTATTGCTTCAACATTCTTATCCACAACATAAGGATCTGCGAAATGCTATTCATCGTATTAGTCTATTCTTTAACATTTTGTGCTCAAAGGTGATCAATAGGGAACACCTTATAAAAGCAAAGGCTAGTTTGGTAGAAGCAATGTGTGTTTTTGAAAAACATTTTCCACCTGCATTTTTTGATATCAGTATCCATCTTATGGTTCATTTAGCCGATGAAGCATTAATTTGTGGTCCTGTCAGATATAGATGGATGTATCCCTTTGAACGGTAAATAACTAATTTCAGTTATGTACATTAGTATTCGATAGAAATAGCTATTATGCACAATATATAATTGATCACATTCACAGGTTGATGAAAACATATAAAGGATATGTGCGCAACAAAAGATACATTGAAGGTTGTATTGCAGAAGGATATATTGTACAAGAAGCTAGCCTTTACTGCATGGAATATATGCCAAACAGAGGTGATGGCAATCATAAACATACCCGCGAAGCGTTTTTAGACGAGGACGATGAGTTTGCTGGTGAGATACCTTTAGATAATGGTAAAGATATAACGTTAACCCAAGTGCAGTTTGAACAAGTACGTAGATGGGTCCTTAATAAGTATGATGGATTGGATGAATGGAAGAAGTAAGTTCACACCTTTGTTTTGAATTTCCATTTTTTAATTCAATTTATGTATTCGGTTTGATATGTGTTTTCCGTAGGAGGTATAACTCCTATGCGAAAAGTACTAGATTTCAATCACGAGGCAGAGGTACAACTGTCGAAGTCGTTCAAAGTTTTACTCTATGGTTACGCAACGAGGTATTACAGCATCTTCAGTAGTTCACGTTATAAGTTGGCAATACACCTTCGTGACCATGTTTTGTTTTATTTATTGTATTTTATGTAGTTGTTGAAGTGCATCGATGTTGATCCAACTCTCTGGCGGCTAGTGCATGGGCCGAAGTTCACGGCGCTTAGTTATACTAAGTACCAAGTGAATGGTTTTTTATTTTCCACGAAAATGTACGAAAATCGTATGGTAACACAAGATAGCGGTGTATGCATGAAAGCAATTACAAAATTTAGAGCGAGTGGTAAAGATAAAAATTATAAGGAAGCAGAAACAACGTATTACGGAGTCATTCAGCAGATTCTTGAGTTGGATTACACTGACTTCAAACAAACAGTTTTTTATTGTGATTGGGTAAAGGTCGAGGATAAGATCAATGGTTGCAAAATAGATCCTGTTTCAAATTTGATCATGGTTAATTTAGGGAAAATGAAGAGCAAAGATAACGTGAATGATGAGCCATTTATTCTTGCATCAGAAGCGAGTCAAGTGTTCTACTCAAGAGATTTAAAAAGTAATGGTTGGTCTGTGGTTTTGCATACACCAAAACGGTTGACTACAAATGTGGATGACATTGAGTTTCCTACCGTCTATCAATCGGCTTTTGAAGATAATGAAAAATTAGAAGACCTTACCAAAACCATTTGTTAACTGATGAATTGTTAATGTGATTGGGTAAATGCTTCATTTCTCGTTTGAATTCCTATTCCTTGGGGTAGTAGGGGATTTATTTTTAAAACTAAACATGGATTCGAAATTACAAATGTAAACCATTTTCATTAGTTGATTGTAGTCAAATTTAAAATCCAAGTAGTTCTTCCGTTGTTATTGCTTTTTTACATTTGTTATTGCCATGACTTGATGGTTGATGAGAACGCTTTTATTGGCCAAACAACAAATTTTACATTGATGTTGATTTCATTTTTATTTCAGGACAGCTGAGGTGGTCAAAACTTATTGGGTATTCAGAAATTCCAGCATTTTACAGTTATGACACAAAATCCAGCATCATCACATTCATCATGTTCAGAAGAAAAAATAGTTGATCAAAACTTATTTGGTATTCCAGTCTCAGAAAATGCTGGAAAAATCGCCACTATGCTGGGTAAACTAGTAAGAGCTCATGTGCCGATATCATACATAAGTTGGAACAAAGTACCCGACGCATATAAGGATGATGTTTGGAACCAATTGGTGGTAAGTTTTTACTTTGATTCATTTATGACGATATTTAAAAAATATTTATGGTCAGTGACTCTATTTGCAATGTATATGCAGTACCTGTTACAGTTGGTTTCTGAAACCTGTTTTAAGTCTGATAGAATTGATTAACTTGTTTATGTATTTTACTTTTTGCAGAAAATGTATGCGCTCGACCCGCTTTCAAAGGAAATATTTTTAAAAAGAATGTCCGAGGCGTTTAGGAGACACAAAAAAAACTTGAGAGCAAGTTTTTATGACACTTTCGACAATGACGAAGAACGAATGAAGAATTGTCCACCTACAATTGCTCAAGAAGATTGGAACGAGTTCATAAAAAATGAAGCAACGCCTGAAGCGAGCGGAAGAAGGGAGTTAGCCAAAAAAAATAGATCATTGCTCAGTTATGCTCACCATACAGGCCGTAAAAGTCACGCTAGAATAGAACACGAAATGGTAATTTATATTCATTTTTTTTTCCAAAATGATAAAAATCACAACTAACATATTTTATATATTACAGATCGTTGCAAATCCGTCTGCAAATATCAACCGTCGTCTTGTATGGGAGAAGACACACACGAAAAAAGATGGTAGCATATCAGATGCCAATTCTTCGTACTTCGTAAGTTATTTTTGCTCCTAAGGTTAAACATGAGCAATTTTCTTTCTTTTATGCACTATGTGTCCATATAAGTATTATGCAATCTCAGGATCAAATTGCAAAATTGAAGGAAAAGATTACTGATAGTGATGAAGAAAAATTGACAGTGGATGAAGATATCGTATCACAAGTGATGGGAAAGGATACAAGGGGTAGGAGCCGCGGTGTTGGGACCGTCATACCAAAGACTAATATTAAGGCTTCTGCTATTGCACATAAACGATTGAAACATGTTTGTGGAGACAATGCTGAGTTGAAAATGAGGATGGGAAGTTTGGAGGGTACGGTGGGAAATTTGGAGAGTACAGTAGGAAATTTGTCTGGGAAAATGGAGCTTCTGATCAACATGGTGGGAAACATAGAAAAAGGAGGATGCAACACACAACCCGATGCTTCTAAATTCGTTGTTTCTCAATCCCAGGATACGACCAATGTGGTGAACAATCAAAAATGTGAAATCCTCAACTCTGATCTAGACATAATAGCAATAGGTATTTATTAGTTGTTTTTTATTCTTACTTGTTTTCGATGCAGTTATTTTGTTGGATAGATGTAGACAATAAATTTTATTGCAATAGGTACTGTATGTCGAGATTCTACATCGTCCAAAATCCATGGGAAATCTGTACCATCCACACATGAAAAATTGGTTTTGAACAATATACTGCTACCAGATGAGAGAACAAACAAAATAAATCATCAATTTGCAGAGACCTTTGTTGATGTTGGAGTGGGTGGGTATGTGTGCCATCCGAAGATTATGATTCGATATCTTTAGCAGGTAATTCAGTATTTCATTTCGTGTAGATATCATTATATTGCATATCACAAGAATTATACAAGTACGATTCACTACATATTTAGCGTACACCCAACATTTGCCCACAGCGGATAGATTGGCAAATTGGAGGCATGAGTGTAAAGCCATAGTGTGTACTTCGCAATAACTACAAAGAAAATCATGACATTTATTACGGATTGTGAATATAGTACTTATCTATGGAGAAGGCTACTCCTTAATTTAGATCTACAGCATGACACTGCGGCAACGTATCTCGAATTTGAAGCGGAGTTTTCCATCCAAATTAATTATGATTGGATTCTTGTTAATGTGAATGTTGACACTACATACACATAAACTATCATTGTTAAGACCGCTTTCTTCTTTGTTTCTTGTCTCCTTCTGATGGATCATCTTGATCTTCTGGCTTTCGCAAACCTGGCGATTTCCCATTATATAATTAAATAATTCCCACAAAAGGTTTTTAATTATACATATGTAATGTATTTAAAACTCTTTCGTAACATTGTATACATTTGAAATGAAACCAAAATCTTAAAGTAGCTATAAGTCATTTCATACATCTTTCTAACGTCCTTCGCATTCCTGATTCTTTCAAATCAAATAAAGTAATTATAACGAACTATTTATAACAACAAACATCTAGCAATTTTTTTTATTTGGTCTTGTTGTGATCTACGTTGAATTCAAGCCAATCTGACCATGTCTTTAATGCAAGCTCATAACTGCGGAGTGTCTCAATCTCTTTGTAAATGCCATCATTATTATCAAATGAACCCCATCTGGAATACATAGCGTAATGATCTTAGGAGTCGAGACATAATCCTTGAAACAAAAAGCTTGAACATATCACAGTAGTAACAGATCATGGATTGTACTTACAAGACCTTCATTATGTCTCTCCTCCACCAAAGATAAGAATTGAAAACCAAAACATCAGCATCCATCCAATGCCTTGCATGTTTCTCAATTGACTGAACTCGAACAATCCTATCAGCTATCCTGTGGTGTATTGGATGATCTGAGTTTGATTCCACAAGCAGCGGAGACCAATAAAATTCTATTGATGCATTATATTGCTGTACACAATATTCACATTCAGTTGCTACGATGTTAGAATGTTATATATAGATAAAATTATAATACCTTGGCTTTAAATGATGTCAGTGATCCAATTGATTCCGAAGACTTATATGGAGCTGGTATCACTGAATCTAGAAGACAAACCATTGAGATCCATTGGTTTCTATTCAGAGAATCACCAATAAATGTAAGTCTTTTGTTCCTCAGTTTCTCTAACAGTCTTGTCGCATTAAATCTGTTTAATTTGAGTTTCATATTACCTCAATTAGCATTAAGCTTATATGCCCATTGGCCTTAGTTCACATTCTTACACGATACGCATGATCAGTTTATTATATGTTTCTAAGCAGCAAATATTTTCATACCTTGGTAAATCACAATCATGGGGCTGCCATCTCCAATTTTGAAAACTCAAATCCTTCCTTCCAAATTTTTCACATGCAGATTGATCAGACATAAACGTACACTTCTTCTCCGAATACAAAGGATATGTAGAATTATCAAAAACCCACTTGCCAGAAAATAAATCGCAGCCTTTTCCTTTCAATAGTTCAATTTCTTCTTCAGGCCATCTATTTGCATGTTGTGCAGTGAGGGTTATAGCATAGATGATAATGAAACCCATAAACATAGCAATGAAAGAGTTTAATGTGTTTCGTAGATTCCATTTTCTTGAATGAAGTTGACTCTTTCTGCCCATTTCAGATTCATGGCTTCATGGCGTGCTCCAAGAAAATGCTGGGAAATCAGTTCAACTCAATCAACATTGGCATGCCTAAATATATGAGGAGAAGCTTGAAAGAAGTGCAAAATTAAGTTGGGCACTTCACATGGCATTAACTATATTAGTTTCATTTGTGTTTGGACATGTAGTAATTTGTGTTTGCAACTTGTGTCACTTGTGTTTGGATCTTGAGTACTTCATTTAATTTTTGTTTGATAGTTGTGGAACAAGCTTTTTTTTTAACATTTTGATGCTGTTACGTTGTTTGGTTTGATGTTCGTTTGACTATGTTTGATGTTGCTTTGTTTCGACTATGTTATATAGATTTTCCTACCGTGCTGAATGGAATACTATATACTGAATTGAAGTATTAAATCTCTAAGATACGGTTCGTGGCCGTATCTAAATCTCTAATTAGATACGGCCTATGGCCGTATCTATTGGGAGAAATAGATACGGTCCATGGCCGTATCTATTTGGACAGGTAGATACGGTCCATGGCCGTATCTATTGGGAGAAATAGATACGGTCCATGGCCGTATCTATTGGGAGAAATAGATACGGCCCAAGACCGTATCTATTTGGACAGGTAGATACGGCCTTGGGCCGTATCTAATTGGAGAAATAGATACGGTCTTGGGCCGTATCTAAATATTAAACACGCTTATTTTTGATACGGCTTTTGGCCGTGCCTAATGACTTTTGATACGGCCCTAAGCACTGCCTAATTAGCCTTTGTGGTGTAGTGTATAGTTTATATTACATTAGTTTATATAGATTTTTTTGGTTGGTTAGCTATATATGTTAGAAATTTTGATCATTGGTTTACATATCATATCATAAGTCTGCATAGTTTATTTATCAATAAGTCAGTTTGTATATCTTAAGTTTGTATAAGAATTTATATAATATAGTCTTATCACATGCGTATTTTATAAGTTCAGGTCAATATATATATTATATTCAGTCAAATCTTTAATTATATATTCATGTATGTTTTAGATAAACTATTTGTTATATATACATAAACTTTATAAGTATGGGTGCTGGTGAATATTATATAAGGCTTCAGTGTATATATATGTTTGTTATCACAGATTTGAAGTATAATTTACAAGCATTGTTTGCTAGCATATAATATAAAGTCAAGTCTATATGTTGGTTTATATTAGTATTCTGTTATTAGTGTACGTTAACATTAATTTTGGGAAGTATATAGTGGTTTATGTGGTTACTTATATTAGTGTTAATGGTTAAAATGGATTTAAGGAAATTTTAAGGAAATGTGTGAATAACTTTTTTTTAGTTACAGTTGGAGTGGTAGTTGCATATATGATGACAGCTTCTATAGGTTACGAACTGTTATATAAGAAAATATATGTATTATATAACTTATACTAATATGTTGTTTGGGTCTGCATATATATTTTTGGCATTGCATGTATATTATAATGGGTCTACATATTGTGTATATATTGAGTCTGCATACACTTGAGTAACATGAATGTAGCTGTTCGCATATATGAATAGCTTAGGTATATCTGCTTATATAAATACTAATTTTATGTTAAATATTGTTTTAAAAATTACATATAGGGTTTATATTTGATAGTCTTAAAAATCTTGGTTTGTTGGTTGATTGCATGAGTTACATAAACATAAATGTTAAACTGTTAAAGTTTTAAAGGTATTGATTCAAAAGTATTATTTTATACTTAATTTAATATATACTTGAATTTAGAATAAGATTTTATAGGTAAATAGTTATATATAATTATATGTATATAAATTCACTTATACTATTTATCATCATCGATTCAGATTCAGATTTATTTCGTCTATTCATATTATCGGCTTGTCCGTCAAATTTGTACCAATTCAGCTTTGTTTCAAAATTCATGCTTGGATCCGTAGCTCTGTTCATTTTCAAATATCTCTAACCTCGAAAGGTGAGCAATCACTCACGATTAATGTCCTTTTATTTATTAAATTTGATTTCAATTGAAACGACAATTGAAATATGTTGTTGTTAGTTAATTACACTGTTATATATGCTATTACCTGTATCAGTTCACCTATGACATCTGACACCATTATCTGTTATATATATAATGATAATCCAGTTTGGTTGTTAAATGATTGATTGTTTGATGTTTACATTGGACGTTAAATTGTTAATGTTGTAAGCGATAAATAATTTGAAATTTAAATTGACGTAGGATAGTTAGATTTGGTATGTGTGTTAATTTGATTGATGACATTTGCATAATATGACCCCTTTAAATGTTAAATAAATTGACACGTAGAAATAGTGTTAACCACACCTTGAACCATTTAAATGTATGTGTATAAATTGATGTAGTTCGAAATTGAACAATAGATATCAAGTGAAGAACCGTATAAATATTAGTGTAATAATCTTTAATCTACATGAAATGATAGTGTAGATTCTAGAAATAATTATATTAATTTGCACAAACAACAATGTAAATTAATACGATTATTTCAGGATTATTTGGATTAATTATTGGATTGTTATTGATTGTTGTTATTGCTTATTTATTTACTTTGACACCATCCCAGTTATCACACTGCAAGTTCCCTTTGTTATGCTTTGATTTGTGAATTGAAATGGAATCGGATTGAAATGATAAATACCCAAATTGAACTTTGACCTAGGATAGAGAATTAAATAAAAACCGATTGGTCAATAATTTGATTTAAAAATAAAATAAAGATTTTATTTGAATAAATAATATGGTTTTGAAACGAATTTGGAATTTGAATTTTAATGAAAGGAAATGTTAATATTTAATAATCTGAATCAAAATATTAACATAGTAGATGATGAATGAACGTTGTTTTAAAATTAATTATTTAATAATTAAATTTGGAATTATTAATAATTAAGTTTTGAAATTATTTAATAATTAAATAAGATTGAATTATTTAATAATTAAATAAAATTGAATTCTTTATTAAGTAAAATTGAACTTCTTGAATAAGTGAAATTAAGTTTCTTTATTAATTGAGTTTTGAAATTATAACTAAGTAAATTAATAAGTGAAATTGAATTTCTCTAATAAGAAATAAAATGTGTTTTATTGAAATTAATGTAAGACTTGAAATGTAAAGAATTTGATTTGATGAATTTAATTTAATGAAATTTGTAAGTTTTGATATAATGGAGTTGAACTTAAGTAATTGATTTAATGAATTGGAAGTTATATAGAAATTGTTTTAAATGACAAATTTACTTAACGAATATTAAATGAAATCGATCAATGAATTTAAATTGATTCGAATGTTAAATTAAATTAATTTAAATGATTTCGGAATGAAACTTATATTCGAATTTAAATGAATACTTGAATTGTCTTAAATCAAATATTTAATTTGAATTATAAGATTTTGAAATGGAAATTTGGAAGTTTGAAACGTAAATTATGGAAATTGTTTAGAAAGACAAATGAAATGTTGATTTACAAATTCTAATTTAAATTGTAATTGATTTGGTTTTTGAAATATATAAACGACCAATCGGTGTAATAATTACGAAAGTTATTAAAGAGACCGGAATCGGTTAGGGACATACTCACTGTCTAAACCGAAAACCACTTTAATAACTACACGCGGAGTGTGATCCAGAATGAAGTGGTTGGAATGATTTACGTGATGACTGAAGGAAGAGAACGATAATGGATAGCCTTGACACTTGTGTCAAATTGGAAATGAGTAAAACAGGAGCCGTGCCGGGCCAAATGGGGTCAGCTACTTCGAGCGAACACACTTCTTCGCAAACTACTCATTACTTGTTATCGATTGGTGCACACTCGAAATTTTGGGAGTGTTGTTTCGCGGTGTTGCGATCGTTGCGGCAATGCGTTCTCACCAGTCCGGATCAGGCAAACGGTAGTTTCACTACCTTGGGTATTGCCTCATGTGCCTTGTCATACTTGTATCCCTATATACGCGACCACTACGATTTGTTTTGTGTTATACCTATGGAGTACTCCTTGATATCCCACTAGTTTACGGTGGAGTTTACAGTGCTGTATAGTCTATGACGCTTATATAAAATGTGTTAAGGGGGATAATGGTAACGCCTTAACACTATTTTGATACTTTATATTACTGATAGGCATTATCTATTTACCGTACACTACTACATAGTAGATAGTTTAACGGATCCTTAAAGGATGGTTATTCCAAACATCCTTTGAGTTACTTGTATTTTAGTTGCTATTTCACTTGAGTTGGATTTATTGATATAAGAATGTTAATCCAGACTCGAATGTTTTGTGTTTTGCTTCACGCTCGGGTCAGACTGAGTGTACCAGTATTCGAGACTTACCTGTGGAGTTAGAGCTTCGCTTGGAGATCTAGCTATCTATCCAGCTTTCAGATATCTAGTTGATTCCAGTGATTGTATTCTGATTCTTGTATTTGACTATTGTATTCGAGACATCTGCTGTACCTTATTTAACTCTGATATGTATATAGTAGCTTCATGAACTACTATCTTTTGTTTCCGCTGCATTTATTACTCTATGTCTGTGATTCTGATATTTATTTATTTACTGTATATGTTGAGTTTTGCCAATTTAAATTAACAATTCGGTATTTTGAATTATTCAAGTCCGACATGTGCGGCTGCGAATGGTCCAAAATAGCGGGTCGTTACAAACTTAGTTTTCCTAAAAAAATTTCAGCATACATATTTATTAAATTTGAACGAGATAGAAGTGATTTTTAAAAAAACGAAAAGGGGAAAAAGAAGAATAAGACGTTGGCGTGTTGAAGAAGTAATTGTTACAGTGATTTAGAA